>JAMPIV010000834.1:12500-632500 GCA_024509875.1 Oreohelix idahoensis | reverse complement strand
GGCAGCATGTACATTTAAATTTGTGGAGCAATATGAACTGGCTCAAAAGCCCAATATATATTTCTAGTCTTTAGAAACCGTTAGTGGGAGTCGTATTACTGTCTCTCTCTGATGGCATATGCACTGTCAGACCAGTGTTACTTGAAAATAAAACCCACGTGGTTAAAGATAGGAAATGTCTATGCTTCTCACAAATATGTCTCTCATGCTACTAAACGCTGGCCAGTTGGGATCACCCCAATAATCACTGAATGAAGAAAAACAACATATAATATAATATACAGAATATACTCGTTATAACTTTACATTTTAAACGGCAAACCTACAACTTGACTTATTATTTAAAACTTCCCGTGAAGTAAGTTATATAAAAATCGATCATCAGGAATTAGGAATATCTGCGTATTCCGTCAATATTCACTGATGTCGCATCTAGCATTTATCAGTTAGTTTAGAAAAAGATACTCGACTGGGTAGTTAGCAGTTAACTAAATTCATTATAGTTATATGTTTGTTAAGCTAGAAATATAATTTATTCTGCTTTCCACTGTATGCGACACTAGAAAATATTACAGACTTATAAATTAGTCGCACTGCACCAAATCTAGCTAGTGAAATAACACTTTAACCACTTCACAAAATACTAGATAATAATATATGATATCTCACCACAGCACTACGGTAACACCACGACTAGTATAATTCACTAGATAGGTAGTTAGAAGCTCGTCACAAATCTGACGAGAACTATGAAATTCACTAAACAAGCTTCATTCGCTAAGCACGCGTGTTCCGTCTACTGAATATGTTGAAGACTGAAATGAAATCAGATTTCAGCTCCTGGGTGGATATTCGAAAACAGGGGCAAACAATCCCACATTTTCTCAAACTCCGAAATCATCTCCCTTTTTACGTATAAAACACCTACGTCAGCGTAACGCGGGTCGTAACTGCCATCAGTGACCGAGAGCGCGCGTGAGTTGAAACTCTCAGACAGCCGTCTCCAGTGTGGAGCGATTTTTCACGCTAAGCCGGAGCTATTCTGACGACGACTCTGAACTGACACTTATACTTCTTCGCACCTCACGCTGACCGGGGCCCACAATGAGCCGTGTCAGCTGGGATTTCCAGAAAAATGTCTGAAACTGCGACTATAAGGTGTAAATATTCGCTCCTACTTAAGCGTTCGGCCGATGCAACTCGTTGTTGACCGGTGAAAAATGCAGACGGATGTCGGCTCTTTCCTAGCATTCTCACGCGTTTACGTCGAGAATCTAACTCAGGAGTGTCGTGTCATCTGAATGTGCAGACCCAAGTCGGCTCGATGTCTGAGATGGACTGCAACTTAATCGCACTTCTCGTCTGACTGACATCTATGTAATAGAATCACTATTGCGATTCTCCATTTTGAGAAAAGAAACAGGTAACGTTTAAGGAATAGTATGAAAATATATTTCGCAAACGAATGGATGCAAAATATACAGGAAAAGGAAATAAAGAGAGATAACAAAATTAAAGAATTCGGGTGAAAGAGTAGGAAGACGCTATAGGCAATTTAATGATCAAAACCTACGTGACACTGGTTTAAAGATAAAGCTGTTTGTATGACTGGTTTAAAGACAAAATAGCGACAAAGATAGTCCTTCAACAAACACATGCCAAGTCCTCCTATCACGTGCCATCAGCTCAAGTTCTATCCATGCTTTCCTCATCATTTTCACCTCTGTATTCAGTTCTCCATGTGTTTTGTGGTTTACCTCTGCCTCTCTTTCCCTGGGTATTCCAGAACAAGGACTGCCTTGTAATACTATCAGCAGGTTTCCTCGATGTGAGTCCTGTCCATCGCTAGCGTCTTCTTCTCAACTCTTGTTTCACTGGCACTTGTTTGGTTCTTGTCATCTGTTCCACATTTGTGACTTTGTCATACCATTTCAATTCTTCTATTCTACGCAAGCACCCGTTTATAAAAGTCTGTAGCTTTTTGGTTGTTGTTTTTGTTGTTCTTCATGTTTCAGAGCCATACAATAGGACTGACTTGACATTTGAGTCGAAGATTCTTATTTTCGTGTTGGACATGATTTCCCTTGATATATTTTCCATTGATATGTTTCCCAACGCAAGGAAAGATCCTCTCTCTCTTTTTTTGTATGCTTATTTTGATATTATTGTCTGTCCCTCCAACATAGTCTAAATTGCTGCCAAGATATGTTTATGATACTACATCTTGTAGTTGGTGTTTCTTCAAGTTCAAACTTCGTTATCATTTCTTGCATTTATTCTCATTATCTTTGTCTTTCTCATTAGTGTTTTCAGACCCACTTGTTGTAACCTCTCACCGAGTATTTTCATTTTGTCTTGCATCTGATTATGGTAATGGGAGAGAAGTGCCAAGTCATCTGCAAACATTTATACTATGGCGCTAAGATAATACAAAAACAAGACCACATAAAAACATTATCCCTTCTATTATCTTTCTATGTCGCTGTGGTGGATTAACACCGGGGAGGTTATTGATGGTATATAAAAGAAAATATAAGTGTCAACAGCGTGAGGTCAAGCTATGTCAGACCCTGAGTCTAATAGTTGAAAATGGTGTTGATGAGTTCTCAGGGGACCTGACGCTACCTCCCTCAGATCTCACGCTGTGCAATATTTGTATATCTATTGTGTGATGTTTGTTATATGGCTACGTGTCTAGGGTAATGCAAATGTAGTGATAAATGTCTGAAAAAACAAACACACTTTAACTCTATGAAAATTAAATCAACAAGACTGGGGTTAAAGTTATAATATTATCTTACAATTTTAATTTCCTGTACCGCAAATCTTTTGGGACAGGAATGTTTAAAACTTAAAGTGAAATGTGTTTATGTACAGCATTAAATAAATATGAAGGATATCTTGTCCATAAATGTCACTACTACAATGTTTATAGAATTTTATTCACTGCTGAAACAATGCTGTCTTATGAAGTGTCGCTACTTGGAAAGACTGGGTGTCTCATCATTTCACAAAACAGTTTATAATAGCGTGTGGAGAATGCAACGTGATGAATTGACATAAGCCCGCAATTTTATGGCTTATCTTGTGGTTCCTTTGAAGATAGATGACTTGCTCAAAAATACACAATCGTTCACTACCGTGTTCTCTGGAGGCAGATAAGACTTCAACATTCAAGCAACCAGCATGGTGCCTCGAGTCTCTGCAGCTCCATGTTATGGCTCACTATGTAATATATGACTCAACCCTGCAACAAGAGGAACAGGCCTCCCTATGTACTCTATATACATATGTGTATCTCCACAACTATCAATTAAGCATCATTAAACATGCGTTGTGATCAGATAAAAGAGCTAACCAAAATAGCTACAGTCCCTAATTTTAATTGTGACTGCTTCATACTCAGGGGGTATCTTCTTCTCCCCACATGGTTTCAACGTTCCTGTCACTTTAAATCTTCGTTATCTTCAGCTGGGATACACTCTTTTCTTTTTCTCTTTCTAGTGATCTGTTAATTCTTTTTATATGAAATTCTATTTATTTTTAAAGTTATTGCAACCTGAGGTATGCTGAAGACTGCCAGTGGCTTCCTGGTCTTACAGTCGTAATATTTTATATATATCCATTTTCCAACACAATGTACTTTCATTTGCTTCATAAGTCTACTTAGGCATGCCTGTGCTCCTAGTATGTCGCAAGCTTCCACAAAGGAAAATGTCGCACAACACAAAATTTGTGGGCGCCCTATCTGGGTTGGCCTCTACATATTAATAATAATATATATACATAAACAAAAGTGTTTATCTTACCGCAATCAATGAAATATTTCACAAGTATAAGGTTAACTAGCGATCAATGGCACAAGTTCAGATCGCCGACTTCCAAACCGCAAAGGCAATTGATCACGAATTGCTCTGCGTTTCCTCTTAACCCTTCTTGGAGGAAATATTTTTTCAAGTGGCACTTATGCTTAGCAAAGCGTTCGTTTATCCCCTCTCTTCCTAGACTAACCTCAACCAATCAAATCAAGTTAAGCCAATTTGACTTTCCTTAAAAAAACGCGTTTAAAAAATGTAACCTCCGAAGATTTTCAAAAGTGAGCGGTTACCACTGTGTATGTCTGTCTGTCTTCAATTTTTATTTTCTAAGATATCTCCGTTGTTATTGAAGCGATTTTAAAGATTGAAAGTGATTATTAACCGGACAATTGTCCTTTATCTAGCCAGTATGTTTTCATTTACTTCTTTATCCTAGTTTTTATCTTGGTACTTTTCTTTCTTTATTTATTCAGAACAACAGACTTTTACTCTAAAGCACGATAACATATTATAGGGATTAATATGGTATTCTAATAACCAATATTATCGTTTCTGTCCTTTCCTTTTATTTATTTTTCCATTAGAATGCAATATATTATCTACGTTTTTCTTGCCCCCTTTCTCTGCCCTGCTCTCATTTGGTTTGCTAGTTTCAGTTTCACAATGCACAAGTTAGGTTAACTTTTTTCCATGTTAATTTCCCCCCCCCCCCACCCTTTTCCTCTCTCGCCCGTTCTTATAAAACGAAACAACGCGTTGGCCAGCTGCCAACTGTCCAATGGTCGTTTTAAATATTAGGACGGGTAACGAAAAAGCCTGTGGTTTTTGGGGGTGGGTATCATATGCTTGGCATTAGTTAATTCAAATCTTGGACAAGCGATGGCCTTGGGCAAAAAAAATTTCAAACATGTTGTAGTTATTTATAGTTACAACCTGTCTCTAAATAATAGGGCGGGTGTCTATGCGGTTTCTGGGGGATAGGTACCCTCTTCCAACTTATAGTTAAAAAAAATCAAGGAGTGTCCAATTCTAAGCTGAAAGTTTGACCTTTGTCCTTTACATTTTCAAATATAATAGTGGGGTTAAAGGTTGTAAAACTACTTTACTAGATTTTTCAAGCGGGGAAATTATTTGAGCGTGGGGTACACAGATCCATTTCATCACTGTCGCTCCATACGGAGCATGGAATCACCACTGCAGACTCTTAGAGCTTTCTGTAGCACTCGTTTTACATTATGGGATTGCCAGTCCATGTACAATCTCGTATTGGTTGCCTTCTACGACATACATGAGGAACCGTATTCTTTCTCTTCTGAGAGACCCCTAAAAACTATACCCGGCTTGAAGAAAATAGTATTAGCCTATATATCTCCTGCACCAGTGAGTTACCAAGGCTTGAAAAAAGAGCAAAGAATAGTAACACTGTAGCTTATCATGCATGCCGTAAAAGGCAACTGTTACGGTGGTTTCTGGTGTTGGTAGACATTTGTGAACTTTTAATAGCAATCAGTGCTGGTAACGCGAAGACATAGGTTCTAAAGTCCAAGATCATCAAAAGTTCAAACAGCACACCTTAACACTTATGAACTTGAATGGACGTAAATCAAAGTGTAGCCGAGGACCGTTGCTCAGTTCAAACATTTAATCGTGTACTCCATCTTACCTGTAGACATCATAATAGTAGGCATAATAGTTAGTTCATTGTCCGTCCAGTCTCAAAAGCATAGACTGCATACAACTGACTTTGACCGTTTCAACTAGAGGTCAGTCCACGTCCGACGACCGAAGTTCTACGGCCTATTAAAATTGAGGACATCGTCATCATATTTCATAACAATCGGTTGCAAGACCTATCTCAGAAGCTGCGAACCATAATGGCTAGACAATAATATAGTGGCGGCCAGTCTCCAACAAAATAGCCACTGAATAAATATCTTGAAAATCTCCACTGCTTGGGAGCATATGTAACAAACGTCCTCTCACTTCGACGGACACATGAGAAAGGCCAAGAAAAGTAACGGTAAACCTTCACAAGCAGACGATGCTTACGTCACTTGGTTACCAATACGTCATATCGTTAGCAAATGCTGCGTCGTTCAATAATAGTGTTTTATCGTATAAACTAGCTAATGCATACAACTGTATCTCCGAAAATAATGGGCATATGCCTGTGTGCAAAAGCATCACGTAACAGCAACTAAGGAGAGTTTGGTGGGGCCGTAGAAACGTCAAGCCATAAAAACTTCAACACCATTGAACTGGTTAGGTAAAGAAAATAATTCAACTCAGCCATCCAAGACAGAAGAAATTCATCAATGTGGAAATGATGTAAGGATACAGAAAATTGCCAGTTGAAAAAGAGATGAGACAAGGACCCTGGCGATGGATAGGAAACAGTTATCGTTCTTGAATACCCGGGTAACAGGGTATCTGGAGATAGAAAACCGTAAGGAGAAGAGAACTGACGACAAAAAAGAAAGACATGACGGATACCTGGACAGACCTGGAACTAATGGCAAGGGACATGAAACCTTGACATGAGTTCATTTTATATCTATTCCCCTTGGGGAGCTGAAAGGCAGTGATGATGATGATTGAAGATGAAAATGATGATGATGATTGAGGATGATGATTGAGGATGATGATGATTGAGGATGATGATGATTGAGGATGATGATGACGATTGAGGATGATGATGTTGATAATGTCGTGTTAAGATTATGAAAATGCCACTCACGCCAAATTGATACGCAGTGGCTAGAAGCAACATTATGGTTTGCCTTTCAGTTACGCTGCTAAGCAAATTTAATAACAATCTCCGTACTTTCTCTACACTTCTGACAGTGTCTAGCTCCAACAGGACAATAGCCCAGAAGCATGTATTTAGTACCAAATGCCCTCCCGGAACCTTTCCATGCGTCTCAGATGGCGAGTGTTTCAACAAGTCCTTGATGTGCAATGGTCTGTTGGACTGTAAGGATGGCACAGATGAAGGGGCCATATGTAAGTCTTTATTTTTGGTATCACACGTCATTTGCAATATAAACTGTAAGCTTCATTGTCGGTATTATATAATTATTATTCTTTTTTTCAAATAGACGACAATGTATCTTCAAATGAAAGAATAGGTTTACTGTTTCCTCAGGCATTTAGTACAAAGCGACTAATGTGAGATTTGTAAATAGGGTTGGCAAACATAAAGCTAATTACTACATAAAACCCCGCTGCAGAGGCGTCCGTCATAGTGCCAGTTTCTTGTAAGGGCTCCAACAGCAGATGTGGCTCCATGCCTCATATGGAGCGAAAAAGGGGTGATTATGATATTGTTTGGTCCAAGGACCTTGCGCCTTTCACGTGGAGTATGTCATCTTATACGTCTGCTACAAGTATTGGTGGTCCATCTTAGTCGTCTTCTTCATTACATTCTAAAGTTTTGTCATCATATAATAAATAAATTACGTTGATGCATTATGTCCAGTTTGTTGTTTACTTTCTACTGAGGTATTATCTGTCTTCCATGTTCTTTAAAATTTCAAGCATCCGTTGATTGTTTGTGTTCTTATTCCTGTTGACTTATTTATTACTTTTTACCTATGGTTTTTCTTTCTGTTCTGCGTTTAAGATGTCTTGCATTTTTGAACCATTTTCTTATTCAGTCATTAATACCTTTTGCATATCAGTCATATCACTGAAAAAGATTGCAAGGCCTTTTCTATTTGGACATGCGCCATAAATATAAGCAGCGGACCCTGGGTCTAGGTTGAACGTGGCGCGCCTCGCCAAAGTGAGGCTAAATTACAAAGAAATATTAATATCCTTCTACTTCTTGTTTTTGTTTTATGTGTCCTTTGGATGTAACATTTCAACTAGTCATCCTTGCCTTCTTTGCAGTCATTTTTTTGCTGGTACGATTTCTCTTGACATTTTCCCCTTATCATCTTGTACTCTGCATTTTGTCCCCCCCTGGGATATTGTGTATATTCTGTATGGTAAATATTATAAATGTCACTTATCTCCCTGTCTGACTTCTTCTTCTCCTTTTTGCTCGTACAGTCTCATGCGTCTATACTTGAATGTTCTCAAACAAAGTAGTGGTCACCTTGAGGCTATTTGCATCTCCGTAGAGTTTATGGTGACGGTCATACGCGCTGTCTCTGTTCCTTATGTGTTGGGCATTTCTGAAGCAGATGTTCAGCAGACATTTTATCAGTGAAATGTTACATTCATTCAAGTAAGGCAATATCTAGCTATATATATGTTTTTAAACTCTTAAGTTATTTTCATTAATTGTTTCTATTACTGGTGCAAGGACACTGTTGCAATTCACTTCAGGCCTAGTTTTCACGGTTACAAAACAACGTTTATACATCTACTGCATACAAGAGACGTTCAGGACTGGCTTAAACCCAGTTTTATTTCCCAATAACGATATCGTGTAATCTTCCATTATCACATCATTCTATCGCCTCTTTCATACTTGTCCTCCAAGCTGTAACGGGTTGATCACACCCCCCATTGAAGCCTCCAAGAACCACATCTGTCTCTCTTAGATTTGAACTGTGCCATCGTCAAGTCTACTTTCTCGTAAAATGTGTTCATTTTAATTAGGTTGGGCTAATATATGGCTTTCATTATGTCATAAGAGGTTTTGATATACTAAAATGTAGAATATCCTGGACAAATAGGTGTATAAGATGATACCAGGATAGTGCCAGATAAGAGACTGGTCTTATAAGTAATACCCCCTTCTCTGAAAAGAGCAAGGGTGTATAGACATCAAGGTGGGGTGAAGCTATGTAAATTTCCAGAGAATGATGATGATGATGTACTCTGAGTCCCTAACTGCTACCTCTTGTGATCCCACAAAGATTACAGATTGAATGTTTTGTTTTATTTTGACTAATTCGTCTAGGGGAAAATTTGTTATTATAATAGTTATTAATTCCAAACAGAACTTAACTTTAATAAAATTATTAAACAAGACTGTATGAAATTTATGTACAATTTAATTATCCTGCACCATACTATTTTTTCCGGGCAGGAAAACTCAAAAGAACTGAAATGATATTTACAGGTAAAATTAAATAACTTGGGGAATCTCTCCCATAGTGTTCACAGGGATAAATAATTTCACTTTCTGTTCTTCTGTAAACTCAATCTCACTGTCACTATGATGTAGATGTTTATTGTTCTAAGGTATGTCCTTTAGACTGCATCATGAAAAGTATGCTATTTGCTGTCTAGTTTTCAACTTGGATGATTCTATTGGATAAGCTTCAGTAGCCTCGGGTGGTGCCTTATCTCTTTGGTTGCTGCTGATAGTCACTTCACAACTCAGGACCACACGATTAGCACATTCTGGAGGAAAATACTGCTGGGTAGAGCTCCTGATATATGCAGAGCTATGTTCTCCAGTAATCTTCCGTAACAATGGCCAGTGATGTCTTTATAATACTGAATCCTCAGGCAAATATATACACACACACAAGCTGAACTGGCCCTCAAAGGGATCTAGAGCTGCTCTCAGATCAGAAGGCAAAGACTTGGTCGTTACTGTCTTTTAGATTCTGTCAGCTAGGTGCAGATTTTCAAATCGAATGGCCCAGATCGTATGTCCTCGTTACTATTTATAGAACTACCCCTGCCCAATCGGAAACACAGTCAAAATTATTTTAGAGACTTGTGACTTATGCGATTCTGAGCTTGTTTGTATAATCTGACTAATTTTAAATATTTTATATTACAGTTATTATTGGACCGATTTTAATTATCAAAAGTGATAATGAAACGGCCAATTGCTCTCTATCGTTCTATATGGTTTTACCTTAGTTATTCCTTTGCATTTCAATCTGGGTAATTTTTAAGTAATTAATTTTGGCATTACCCTGATATGAAAATATCACTAAAATCAATTTTTCTAAGTCAATAAAATTTTATTATGAGGGAATCTTTATGCTTATGTGTTAAGCAATATCAACGCTATAAGTCGGGATATCTCTTCCAGTTTAATTATCTTTAGTTGTTAAGAAATAAAATATCTTCGTTCGGTCAAAAACACAAAATAGGTATTGTCACCAAGTCAAAAAGATTTCTGTTTCCTTACCCAAAAAAAAGAAGAAGCACTATGATTGGTTGTTAAATTTGTACTATGCTGTTAGATAATTTTGGTTGGGCGATAAAGTTTGACTTGGTTCCTATACAAATTCAAATACACTAGATAAATTTTGGGCGGTAAATTTAACTGGGTTCTTAGACTGCTTCAAATACTATAGTTAGTTTTAGATTCAAATATTATAGCTAGTTTTTGAGCGGGGAAATTTTGAGCGTGTTTTCATACAGATTCAAATTCACTACATATCTCCCCCGTTAGAAAAGCGTGAACCACTAGTGCAGCTTTCATGTCTGTATTACAATCACGTTCAAATTGACTCTACTCTGCCTTAGTGTTATCCTGGATTCCTGCAGGTGGGTGCCTCCTCAAGAAATCTGCCCCAACGTTCTGCGATGCAGGAATGTACTCAATGGTAAACGAGTAAGTGTGTATGAGAAGAGACCACCTTAACAATCGTGCATTACCATGTTTTGCTTGAGCAAGAAAAGCCAGTTGCTGTTGGTCACTTTGTACCACGAATTGCCTACCATACAGATTGATTTGGAATTTCTTAATTGCTCAGACTAAGGCTAAACACTCTTTTTCTACTGTGGAGTAATTTTTCTCCCCTTTGTTCAATTTGCGGCTGGCATAAGCAACGGGGTTCAAATCTCTGTCTGGTGATGAGGATCTTTGTAACAACGTGGCTCCCAATCCCACATTACTAGCGTCCGTTCTCACCACGAATTCCTGACTCAAATCAGGCAGCTTCAATATGGGCTTTCTGGTGAGTCTGTGCTTCAGCTCATTATATGCCAGCTCACAGTCGGCTGACCATTCTATTTTGTCTGGCTTCCCTTTACGAGTTAGATCCGTCAGAGGAGCACAAACAGAGTTATTTTTCTGGATATATTTTTGATAGAATCCACAAAGTGAGACAAAAGATCTCACATCTTTCTTAGTCTGTGGTCTGGGTGCTCTCTGTAATTTTTCTAAGTTCTTAGGATCAGGGGTCATGCTTCCCTGATGTACAGTGTGTCCCAGGAACTCCAATTCCTTGCCGCCAATACAACATTTGGTGGATCTAGCAGTTAAATTTGCCTCTCTGAGTCTGTCAAATAACGTATTTAGAGAGTCTAAATGTTCCTCAAATGTTTCAGTGGCGATGAGGATGTCATCCATGAAATTAGTGATACATGGATTTTTCAGGGAGTCCAATAATTTTCTCATCATTCTGGAAAACACACTCGGAGCATTCTTCAATCCAAAAGGCAACATATTGAACTCATAGTGCCCTTCCGAGGTGCTAAAGGCCAGATAAGGTCGAATCTCAGGCTTCACTGGCATCTGATAATATCCCTTACTGAGATCTACCTTTGAAAAATATTATGCCTTATTTAATCTGGCAAACAGTTGATTAGTATCAGGTAATGGATCCACCTCTCTGTGACAGCACTCAGTTTCCTGTAATCTATACACAATCTATGTTCCCCAGAGGATTTCCTCAACAATACCACACTGGAGCTATAAGGAGATTAACTATGGGAGATAATACCTTCTTGCAATAAATATTCTATCCCTTTAAAGCTTGTTCCTTAGCGAATGGGATAGTATAGGCTTTCCTACAGATGGGTGTTGGATCTAGCAATTTCATATCATACTCCAACAAATTTGTGTGCCCCGGTTTGTCCGTTAACACGCTGTATGATTCTCCAGAACCTTCTGAATCTTCTCCCTCTGCCCTTTTGTCAGGTGATTGCTGACTTTTACCTGTGCAGGAGTTTCGCATGGTTTCAGTGGGTATTCATAAGAGATGAGAGGTTCATTTTTCATTTCAGTGGCTATGGCCAAGGTCATTAAATGTGCACCTTCCAACACTCTCCTATCATGATATTTCTTGAGGAGGTTCACATGATAGACTTTTTCCTTTCCCTTTTTGTCTATCTTGTAATTAGTTCTAGATACCTTTTCCAGAACTGTGTATAGACACCGCCATCCTATCTGAAGTTTGTTGCTGCTGCCGGGTAACAGAAGAAGCACCTTCTCCCCCACAGCAAGCTCCCTATCCTTCGCTTTCCGGTTATAATACTCAGCATGTTTCTTTCTGGCTTTCCTCAGATTATCATTTCCTAGTTTCCAGCCAGTTTTTAACTGAGAGGTCAACTCGTTGACATACTGGTATGATGAGGTTACAGTTTCTTCTGCTTTCTGATCTGTCCATGTCCTCAATAAGGCTTCAAATGGACCTTTAATGGGCCGGCAAAATAACAGTGTTGCCGGTGCCATTCCTGTTGAATTATGGGGGACTTCCCGATAAGCAAATAAGGCCGCGGGTAAGTATTGATCCCATGTGTCAGGTTTTTCATGAGCCAGCTTTCGCAGGATAGAAATAAGTGTCCCATTGAACCTTTCCACCTGCCCGTTCCGTTGGGCGTGATACGGACTACAGTGAAAGTGCCTGGCTTGAAAGATCATGAAAACTTCCTCAGTTAGTTTCCCCTTGAACTGTGATCCATTATCAGTCAATATCTGATGGGGAACCAACGGGCTGATCACCCGTTTGCCAGTCACATCGATTACGGAAACAACAGCAAATGGATTGATTTGCCGTTGCCCTAAAGACGCCAATAGGCGTGATGGGAAACAATGGCAAAGAAAACCTATCTGCTGTTGCCCTAAGACGCCACTAGCCGTAATGGCCACTGACTGCTTTGACGGTCGGTGGCTAACGACGGAAGAAGAAGAAGAAGAAGATCTGATGGGGAAATCCTAACCTTGTGAATATTGTAAGTAACGATTCTGCCACATGTTTAGAGTCGATTGATGACAGGGCTACTGCCTCTCCCCACAAAGAACAAGTGTCCACCAGAGTAAGAATGTAACTGTTTCTCCTCTTGGTTCGTGTGATAGGTCCAACAATATCCACTGCAAATCTCTCAAAAGGGGTTCCCATGATTGGCATTTCACCAAGAGTTGCAGGTGCAGTCCAATGTTTTGGAGCTACCCTTTGACATTCTGGGCAGGAGTTTACATATCTTTTTATATCTTCAGCGACCCATAGCTTGACTGCTTGCATCAGAGTCAGCGAACCAGAGCTGACTAAGACCGTACTCCACCTCCACGTGGTGGTCCTGGAAACAGTCTGCAGCAGTGCAGTCTGGCTGAGCAAGTACGGATCGCAATGGGAAGGCAAACCCGGTCCCTAAAAATGCCGTGCTGAAGTCGGATGTGTCGACCGAAAGGTGCAGATATCACAGCTACGGCGTAAACAGACACAGCGCAACCACCGTCATTTTCAGGGCGAACGAGGAAGAAGATATCATCAGTTATTCCTGGCCATAAGTAGTGACAAGCTATACGTTGTCCTGTGGCGCTAATCCCCATATGACCACTGAAGGGGATAGCATGCCCTAACTCCATCACCTTTTCCCTATATGAAGTTGGAAGTACTAGTTGTCCATGACCATTGGATCCTGTTCCAGCCTTCCTATACATCAACTTATTCTTCATATAAAATTCTCCTTTGTTTGGAGGGGTATGGCTTTTTGGTAGTTTTCTAAAACACGGCTTTAATGACTTATCCTCAGCCTGTGCCTTCCTCATCTCCTCTGATTGAGTATTTATTGGGTTATCTTCCTCTTTCCTTGACTGTGACCTGGTCTGTACTGCTGCCATAATCACTGGTCTGTTGGGGCTTCCCAAAAACACATATCTACACCCCAATATCAGAGGGTAAATTGGTTCATTTATCACTGCTGCTCTAATCACTCCTTCCACATAGCGAGTTTTTACCTCTATTCTTGCAATGGGAAGTGTCATGGTTGCTACGTCTTTAGTTGCCCCTTGTATCTCCACTGTTTCTGTGGTATATTGATCTGGGGGCTCTAGGTTAGAACACACAACTGAGTCAAAATCCAATCCAGTATAATAAAGGCACTTGATAGTGGCCCCATTACATACTACTTCTTCACATACAGGGGGATGATGAGGTTCTTGCTGTCTTGTAGACAGTTCCTTCTTTCCCCTGTTTCCTGTTTTAAGGCATGCTGCGAAATATGGAGGGTTCATTTTCCTGCAGTCTTTTGTATTATGATTATTTAACTTACAAATTTTACACCATTTTCCTTCTGGTCTGTAGGGTTTCTTTTCTTGTACCTGAGGGTTTCTGTCTCTATGATCAAATCTAGGCCTATCATGCCCTTGTTTGAATCTAGGTGGTTGATCCCTATTTTCTAACTTATTCTGGTTTTGTTGGGTGTTATTACTATCTGCTTGTTTCTTTCTAACTCCAGCTACTTCTGACTGGGCTGCGTGATATCTTTCAGCAACATTGAGAATCTCCCCCAACCTCTCTGCACCTTGTTCCATGAGAAATTTTCTCAAGTCTGGAGCCATAGACTCTCTTAACTGCTCCATCATGACCATTTATTTCAGGTCTTGGGTTTTCCCCAGAGCAGTCCATTTCTCCAAGTAGGTTTCTAGTCTTGCAGAGAATTGGTGGTATGTTTCTCCAGACAGCAGCTTAGTAGTTCTAAATTTCTTTCTATAAAATTCTGCATTCTTCTCATATCTGACTAACAATGCTTGTTTTAGGAGGTTATAATCTTCTTGATCTTCCCTACTTAATTTGGAGAAAACTTCATAAGAAGTTCCCCTAAGCCCTTGTGATAATTTTAAACTCCACTTTTCTTTCTCTAGACCATAGTTAGTAGCTAATCTCTCATATCTATTTAAAAATGATTCAATATCATCTTCTTTCTCCACAAAGGGATTTAAGTGGAAATTCATGGCTGAGTTTGAGGCACCCTGACTTACACTAGTGTCAGGGGTAGTTGGGCTGCTTCCATTATGTGTAACATGTCCTTAAAGTTCCATTTCTTTTAGTATTAACTCATGTTCTCTTTGCAAGCGTTTTTCCTCTGCCTCCATTTGCAGTCTCTTAGCCTCTTTTTCAGCCTCCATCTGCAATCTCTTAGCTTCAGCTTCCCTATCAGCTTCTAATTTCCTAGCCTCCCTATCAGATTCTACTTGTAATCTTTTAGCTTCATTATCTGCTTGTAATCTTCTTTCTGCTTCTAACCTCCTATCTTCCCTATCCCGTTCTATAAATTTATCACATTCAGAAGTAACATACTGAATCAACGCGTCCCCACTCAGGCCGAAGTCCTTTGCCGCCTGTACTGTAGCAGATCTAAATTTGGCCACGTCTGCCATTCTATTTCACTCGTACACAAATTATTAACACTTATAGTATCAATTTGCAAATACAAACTAACTTACTTAACTAAAGCCACTGACAGCTCATCCAATTCACCATAAGTTGATTAATTTTATTTTAGATTTATTTTGTCTATTATTCCCTACAGTAAGAGCCCCAGGGTATGATGGAAAAATCCCGGACAGGACACCAAAATATCATAAGAGGTTTTGATATACTAAAACGTAGAATATCCTGGACAAATAGGTGTATCAGATGATACCAGGATAGTGCCAGATAAGAGACTGGTCTTATAAGTAATACCCCCTTCTCTGAAAAGAGCAAGGGTGTATAGACATCAAGGTGGGGTGAAGCTATGTAAGTTCCCAGAGAATAATGATGATGATGTACTCTGTGTCCCTAACTGCTACCTCTCGTGATCCCACAAAGATTACAGATTGAATGTTTTGTTTTATTTTGACTAATTCGTCTAGGGGAAAATTTGTTATTATAATAGTTATTAATTCCAAACAGAACTTAACTTTAATAAAATTATTAAACAAGACTGTATGAAATTTATGTACAATTTAATTATCCTGCACCATACTATTTTTTCCGGGCAGGAAAACTCAAAAGAACTGAAATGATATTTACAGGTAAAATTAAATAACTTGGGGAATCTCTCCCATAGTGTTCACAGGATAAATAATTTCACTTTATGTTCTTCTGTAAACTCAATCTCACTGTCACTATGATGTAGATGTTTATTGTTCTAAGGTATGTCCTTTAGACTGCATCATGAAAAGTATGCTATTTGCTGTCTAGTTTTCAACTTGGATGATTCTATTGAATAAGCTTCAGTGACCTCGGGTGGTGCCTTATCTTTTTGGTTGCTGCTGATAGTCACTTCACAACTCAGGACCACACGATTAGCACATTCTGGAGGAAAATACTGCTGGGTAGAGCTCCTGATATATGCAGAGCTATGTTCTCCAGTAATCTTCCGTAACAATGGCCAATGATGTCTTTATAATACTGAATCCTCAGGCAAATATATACACACACACACACACAAGCTGAACTTGCCCTCAAAGGGATCTAGAGCTGCTCTCAGATCAGAAGGCAAAGACTTGGTCGTTACTGTCTTTTAGATTCTGTCAGCTAGGTGCAGATTTTCAAATCGAATGGCCCAGATCGTATGTCCTCGTTACTATTTATAGAACTACCCCTGCCCAATCGGAAACACAGTCAAAATTATTTTAGAGACTTGTGACTTATGCGATTCTGA
The DNA here is from genome assembly GCA_024509875.1 of Oreohelix idahoensis. Taxonomy (NCBI): domain Eukaryota; kingdom Metazoa; phylum Mollusca; class Gastropoda; order Stylommatophora; family Oreohelicidae; genus Oreohelix; species Oreohelix idahoensis. The sequence goes on along the minus strand of JAMPIV010000834.1, from coordinate 616,106 downwards.
GCTTGTTTGTATAATCTGACTAATTTTAAATATTTTATATTACAGTTATTATTGGACCGATTTTAATTATCAAAAGTGATAATGAAACGACCAATTGCTCTCTATCGTTCTATATGGTTTTACCTTAGTTATTCCTTTGCATTTCAATCTGGGTAATTTTTAAGTAATTAATTTTGGCATTACCCTGATATGAAAATATCACTAAAATCAATTTTTCTAAGTCAATAAAATTTTATTATGAAGGAATCTTTATGCTTATGTGTTAAGCAATATCAACGCTATAAGTCGGGATATCTCTTCCAGTTTAATTATCTTTAGTTGTTAAGAAATAAAATATCTTCGTTCGGTCAAAAACACAAAATAGGTATTGTCACCAAGTCAAAAAGATTTCTGTATCCTTACCCAAAAAAAAAGAAGAAGCACTATGATTGGTTGTTAAATTTGTACTATGCTGTTAGATAATTTTGGTTGGGCGATAAAGTTTGACTTGGTTCCTATACAAATTCAAATACACTAGATAAATTTTGGGCGGTAAATTTAACTGGGTTTTTAGACTGCTTCAAATACTATAGTTAGTTTTAGATTCAAATATTATAGCTAGTTTTTGAGCGAGGAAATTTTGAGCGTGTTTTCATACAGATTCAAATTCACTACATATCTCCCCCGTTAGAAAAGCGTGAACCACTAGTGCAGCTTTCATGTCTGTATTACAATCACGTTCAAATTGACTCTACTCTGCCTTAGTGTTATCCTGGATTCCTGCAGGTGGGTGCCTCCTCAAGAAATCTGCCCCAACGTTCTGCGATCCAGGAATGTACTCAATGGTAAACGAGTAAGGGTGTATGAGAAGAGACCACCTTAACAATCGTGCATTACCATGTTTTGCTTGAGCAAGAACAGCCAGTGGCTGATGGTCACTTTGTACCACGAATTGCCTACCATACAGATTGATTTGGAATTTCTTAATTGCTCAGACTAAGGCTAAACACTCTTTTTCTACTGTGGAGTAATTTTTCTCCCCTTTGTTCAATTTGCGGCTGGCATAAGCAACGGGGTTCAAATCTCTGTCTGGTGATGAGGATCTTTGTAACAACGTGGCTCCCAATCCCACATTACTAGCGTCCGTTCTCACCACGAATTCCTGACTCAAATCAGGCAGCTTCAATATAGGCTTTCTGGTGAGTCTGTGCTTCAGCTCATTATATGCCAGCTCACAGTCGGCTGACCATTCTATTTTGTCTGGCTTCCCTTTACGAGTTAGATCCGTCAGAGGAGCACAAACAGAGTTATTTTTCTGGATATATTTTTGATAGAATCCACAAAGTGAGACAAAAGATCTCACATCTTTCTTAGTCTGTGGTCTGGGTGCTCTCCGTAATTTTTCTAAGTTCTTAGGATCAGGGGTCATGCTTCCCTGATGTACAGTGTGTCCCAGAAACTCCAATTCCTTGCAGCCAATACAACATTTGGTGGATCTAGCAGTTAAATTTGCCTCTCTGAGTCTGTCAAATAACGTATTTAGAGAGTCTAAACGTTCCTCAAATGTTTCAGTGGCGATGAGGATGTCATCCATGAAATTAGTGATACATGGATTTTTCAGGGGGTCCAATAATTTTCTCATCATTCTGGAAAACACACTCGGAGCATTCTTCAATCCAAAAGGCAACATATTGAACTCATAGTGCCCTTCCGAGGTGCTAAAGGCCAGATAAGGTCGAATCTCAGGCTTCACTGGAATCTCATAATATCCCTTACTGAGATCTACCTTTGAAAAATATTATGCCTTATTTAATCTGGCAAACAGTTGATTAGTATCAGGTAGTGGATCCACCTCTCTGTGACAGCACTCAGTTTCCTGTAACACTGACAAACAACATTTTTCTTTCTTATATAAGAATAAGTGTTCTTAGGTCAGTTTCTTGCGCTGATTTCAAATCTGAAATCCGTTTATCTCTATCACGTCGGGTTCTTAAGATATTTGTGAATAAATATATTTTTGGGAAACCGTTATTTGCTCCGTTTCATTTTTACTATATAACTTATTAAAAATTAATAAAAAGCAACATAATTCTACTTTTTATACTGCTAAAAGATGCATGACATATGTTACGCGATTTTTCGAATAGTTACTGTATTTTGAAATAATTCTGAGCAAAATATGGCTTCTAGAAGTTGTAGAAATTCCGCTGATCTGTTCTGTTACGTGTGCGGATATTTTACCGATGGTGTTGACCAGAAAAATTTTACACCATTACTAAAGAAAGCATATGAACTTTATTTCGATTCGAAAGTTGATGATTCAAATAAATCTTGGAAGCCAAATGCAGTTTGTTCAATACATTGGCAGGTTGGTTACGAAAATCGCCGAAGCATAAGTCGATTCCTTTTGGAGTGCCAGTAATATGGCGTGAACATACTGATTGTTACTTCTGCTTGACAAATATCCATGGTTTCACTTTTAAAACTAGAAAGTCTGTGGTTTATTCAAATATTGAATTGGTTTCGAAATCAGTGCCTCATGATCCAATCACGTGTCCGATCCAAGTACCACCAGAACAATATCCGTTGGACGTGAATGAACCATCAGAAAGTGATAGTTTACCTGCTTTAGAAACTAATTCTGACTCAGATTACATACCGGTGAATGATGGTGTTTACTTAATTAACCATTCAGAACTTTCAGATCTAATACGTGATCTCGCTCTTACCAAAGGACAAGCGGAATTACTCGGTTCGCGACTCAAAGAATGGAATCTTTTAGCGCCCAATACTCCGATATCTAAATTTCGTCATAGACACAGAGAACTTGTTCAATACTTTGAGATGGATGATGACATTTGCTATTGCAAAGATGTAAACGGTCATGAGCACATAGTCAACGAATGGCGATTTTTCATCGATTCTTCCAAGACTAGTCTAAAAGCCGTGTTATTGCATAACAGAAATTTATTTTCATCAATTCCAGTCGCCTACTCTGTTCATATGAAAGAAACTTATGACAATATGGCTATACGTTTGGAAAAAATAAAGTACAATGACTACCAATGGCGGATTTGTGGAGACCTAAAGGTCATTGCAATTCTCACGGGCATGCAGACTGGGTATACTAAATTTTGTTGCTTCCGATGTGAATGGGACAGCCGCAACAGACAGGAACATTATGCAAGAAAGGTGTGGCCTATCCGGAATCGTATGCAGCTCGGGCATAAAAATGTAATACACGAGCCATTAGTTAACAAAGACAGCTTCATTTTACCACTGTTACATATAAAGTTGGGGCTCATGAAGAGTTTTGTAAAAGCGTTAGATAAAACGAGCAAAGCTTTCACTTATCTTCGAGAAAAGTTTCCGCAAGTTAGCGATGCAAAGATAAAGGAAGATATCTTTGTAGGACCTCAGATTAGGAAAGTTATTGCAGACAAACAATTCGAGAACTTGTTACATGGTAGTGAACTTCGCGCATGGATGGCATTCAAATCGATCGTCGATAACTTTCTGGGAAATCACAAATCTGTCGACTATGTTGCATATTGTTAAGCAGTGCATAGATGCATACAGAATTATGGGCTGTAACATGTCCCTCAAAATCCATTTGCTCGATTCGCATCTTGACTTTTTCCCTGACAACCTTGGCGAAGTCAGCGATGAACATGGAGAACGATTCCATCAAGATATCGCCGTAACGGAGTCACGTTATCAAGGACGGTGGAGTGTGACCATGCTTGCCGATTATTGTTGGATGCTTCATCGCGATGTACCACATGCCATTCACCGACGAAAGTCGACTGCAAAGAAATTCAAGCCTACATAACTGTTATACTTCTTGTACGAATGATGTTGTAATACTGTATGCGTTGTTAAAAAACTTCAATTCCGTATTTCTAGAGATCCCGACCTGATAGAGAAAAACGGTTTGCAGATTTAAAAACAGCGCATTAAAATTGACCAGAAAAACATAGAAATGTTAGAGAAAGAAAAAAAAAGTTTTTTTTTGTTAGTCAGTGTAATCAATGCACAATCTATGTTCCCCAGAGGGTTTCCTCAACAATACCACACTGGAGCTATAAGGAGATTAGCTATGGGAGAAAATACCTTCTTGCAATAAATATTCTATCCTTTTAAAGCTTGTTCCTTAGCGAATGGGATAGTATAGGCTTTCATACAGATGGGTGTTGGATCTAGCAATTTCATATCATACTCCAACAAATTTGTGTGCCCCGGTTTGTCCGTTAACACGCTGTATGATTCTCCAGAACCTTCTGAATCTTCTCCCTCTGCCCTTTTGTCAGGTGATTGCTGACTTTTACCTGTGCAGGAGTTTCGCATGGTTTCAGTGGGTATTCATAAGAGATGAGAGGTTCATTTTTCATTTCAGTGGCTATGGCCAAGGTCATTAAATGTGCACCTTCCAACACTCTCCTATCATGATATTTCTTGAGGAGGTTCACATGATAGACTTTTTCTTTCCCTTTTTGTCTATCTTGTAATTAGTTCTAGATACCTTTTCCAGAACTGTGTATAGACACCGCCATCCTATCTGAAGTTTGTTGCTGCTGCCGGGTAACAGAAGAAGCACCTTCTCCCCCACAGCAAGCTCCCTATCCTTCGCTTTCCGGTTATAATACTCAGCATGTTTCTTTCTGGCTTTCCTCAGATTATCATTTCCTAGTTTCCAGCCAGTTTTTAACTGAGAGGTCAACTCGTTGACATACTGGTATGATGAGGTTACAGTTTCTTCTGCTTTCTGATCTGTCCATGTCCTCAATAAGGCTTCAAATGGACCTTTAATGGGCCGGCCAAATAACAGTGTTGCCGGTGCCATTCCTGTTGAATTATGGGGGACTTCCCGATAAGCAAATAAGGCCGCGGGTAAGTATTGATCCCATGTGTCAGGTTTTTCATGAGCCAGCTTTCGCAGGATAGAAATAAGTGTCCCATTGAACCTTTCCACCTGCCCGTTCCCTTGGGCGTGATACGGACTACAGTGAAAGTGCCTGGCTTGAAAGATCCTGAAAACTTCCTCAGTTAGTTTCCCCTTGAACTGTGATCCATTATCAGTCAATATCTGATGGGGAAATCCTAACCTTGTGAATATTGTAAGTAACGATTCTGCCACATGTTTAGAGTCGATTGATGACCGGGCTACTGCCTCTCCCCACAAAGAACAAGTGTATACCAGAGTAAGAATGTAACTGTTTCTCCTCTTGGTTCGTGTGATAGGTCCAACAATATCCACTGCAACTCTATCAAAAGGGGTTCCCATGATTGGCATTTCACCAAGAGTTGCAGGTGCCGTCCAATGTTTTGGAGCTACCCTTTGACATTCTGGGCAGGAGTTTACATATCTTTTTATATCTTCAGCGACCCATAGCTTGACTGCTTGCATCAGAGTCAGCGAACCAGAGCTGACTAAGACCGTACTCCACCTCCACGTGGTGGTCCTGGAAACAGTCTGCAGCAGTGCAGTCTGGCTGAGCAAGTACGGATCGCAATGGGAAGGCAAACCCGGTCCCTAAAAATGCCGTGCTGAAGTCGGATGTGTCGACCGAAAGGTGCAGATATCACAGCTACGGCGTAAACAGACACAGCGCAACCACCGTCCTTTTCAGGGCGAACGAGGAAGAAGAAGATATCTTCAGTTATTCCTGGCCAGAAGTAGTGACAAGCTATACGTTGTCCTGTGGCGCTAATCCCCATATGACCACTGAAGGGGATAGCATGCCCTAACTCCATCACCTTTTCCCTATATGAAGTTGGAAGTACTAGTTGTCCATGACCATTGGATCCTGTTCCAGCCTTCCTATACATCAACTTATTCTTCATATAAAATTCTCCTTTGTTTGGAGGGGTATGGCTTTTTGGTAGTTTTCTAAAACACGGCTTTAATGACTTATCCTCAGCCTGTGCCTTCCTCATCTCCTCTGATTGAGTATTTATTGGGTTATCTTCCTCCTTCCTTGACTGTGACCTGGTCTGTACTGCTGCCATAATCACTGGTCTGTTGGGGCTTCCCAAAAACACATATCTACACCCCAATATCAGAGGGTAAATTGGTTCATTTATCACTGCTGCTCTAATCACTCCTTCCACATAGCGAGTTTTTACCTCTATTCTTGCAATGGGAAGTGTCATGGTTGCTACATCTTTAGTTGCCCCTTGTATCTCCACTGTTTCTGTGGTATATTGATCTGGGGGCTCTAGGTTAGAACACACAACTGAGTCAAAATCCAATCCAGTATAATAAAGGCACTTGATAGTGGCCCCATTACATACTACTTCTTCACATACAGGGGGATGATGAGGTTCTTGCTGTCTTGTAGACAGTTCCTTCTTTCCCCTGTTTCCTGTTTTAAGGCATGCTGTGAAATATGGAGGGTTCATTTTCCTGCAGTCTTTTGTATGATGATTATTTAACTTACAAATTTTACACCATTTTCCTTCTGGTCTGTAGGGTTTCTTTTCTTGTACCTGAGGGTTTCTGTCTCTATGATCAAATCTAGGCCTATCATGCCCTTGTTTGAATCTAGGTGGTTGATCCCTATTTTCTAACTTATTCTGGTTTTGTTGGGTGTTATTACTATCTGCTTGTTTCTTTCTAACTCCAGCTACTTCTGACTGGGCTGCGTGATATCTTTCAGCAACATTGAGAATCTCTCCCAACCTCTCTGCACCTTGTTCCATGAGAAATTTTCTCAAGTCTGGAGCCATAGACTCTCTTACCTGCTCCATCATGACCATTTATTTCAGGTCTTGGGTTTTCCCCAGAGCAGTACATTTCTCCAAGTAGGTTTCTAGTCTTGCAGAGAATTGGTGGTATGTTTCTCCAGACAGCAGCTTAGTAGTTCTAAATTTCTTTCTATAAAATTCTGCATTCTTCTCATATCTGACTAACAATGCTTGTTTTAGGAGGTTATAATCTTCTTGATCTTCCCTACTTAATTTGGAGAAAACTTCATAAGAAGTTCCCCTAAGCCCTTGTGATAATTTTAAACTCCACTTTCCTTTCTCTAGACCATAGTTAGTAGCTAATCTCTCATATCTATTTAAAAATGATTTAATATCATCTTCTTTCTCCACAAAGGGATTTAAGTGGAAATTCATGGCTGAGTTTGAGGCACCCTGACTTACACTAGTGTCAGGGGTAGTTGGGCTGCTTCCATTATGTGTAACATGTCCTTAAAGTTCCATTTCTTTTAGTCTTAACTCATGTTCTCTTTGCAAGCGTTTTTCCCCTGCCTCCATTTGCAGTCTCTTAGCCTCTTTTTCAGCCTCTGTTGCTGTCATTTTCGACGGAGTCATCTGTCAAGTTATTTGCTTATGTTTGTATCATAAGTATAATTGTGTCTTTACCTGCGATGTCAGGTTGATTAGGGGTTGTCTTCCCTTGTTTATTCATTCATTGTGTTTGACCTTTAGGGTCAGAGGTTGACAGTTCGGCGTAGGCCTATGGGAAGGTTTTTTAAGCGGGAGTGAGATATACTTCCGGGAAGCCGGGAGGTCCTGTTTTTCTGAAGGGACCAAGAGTCCATTGTTTTTCGGGGAGAATCTTCGAAGTAACTGCTATGGCAGTTTTCCCCAGTGAATCTCTGTGCGTCGGGATGACGACAGAATTCCTTGTGATGTTCTGAGGATTCATTTGCCAGGTAATACCGACCTTTATGCATTATTACGCTTTTCGGTGGCAGAACATGTAAAGGATTACCTAGGGTGAACAGCAGCTCACTGATCCGCCATTTCAGAACTTATATATTTGTGCTCGAGGTAGCCATCCAAGACTGTTAGTCTTATATTGTCCAGAAATCCAGTGACGAAGATATATTGTGGGAGCCGCAGATTGGCGGAACTTCTATCTACAATAAGTATTACTGCAGGGTTGATGATAACCTATTTAACAGAAGTACACGGCCGACGTCAGAACGAGGCCTGTGCTTTCGGCTATTATACTACAGCCTGATATGTGCAATTAGCAGGGAGTGCCAAGTTGCACCTATTAACTAAGGCATCTGACGCGTTTAGTCAGAGACGCCAAGGGCGACGCTACGAACTGTCATTATTGAAGAACTTTGCTATTGACCATGCACGTCTATTCTGATGTTTACCTTTTTGAATGCCAAATGTATACCTATCGATGTCAGGTCAGCATGACCTTGTTACACTGACTGTTCCTGTTGATATTATGTGTGTTCCCGTCAATAAATGTCTTGAAACATGCCTGCAGTGTCAAAGCATCCTTGATTACTGCATGTGAGAGTATGGGTTGCAGGATCTACATCTATACGAGCCTAAACACATTCGCGCCTTCATTCGCACCCACACTCAATTCATCATACGCTCGCACTACACATCTAACAACATGTATACTGTCTTGGGCCAGTGATCACCTCAACAAGAAAAAAAGACAGTTACATTTCTGGTGGACCAGTTACGTGGGCTCTTATGATACATTTCTTGTCGCCAATGTGGCCTAGAAACTTACATTTCTGATGGACCAGATCTGTGGGTTTAAAAAGAACAGAGCGAGCATTTGACATTATTGTTGACATTTATGTATCCAGAAATTTACATTCCTGGTTGGCTGTTACATGTATGATGTCTCCAGTTTTGTCGAGAAAGTTACAAGAAGGACAAGTACACATTACACTTCTGATCTGTGGGTCTAAGCTACACACGGGACAGCCGTAACACACAGCGCTAATTCTACACTTGCAAGTTTTGGCTACAACAGGACAGATATAGGTCATCAACGGTTGACCCAAATAAACAGTACGAGCATTTATATTATAATGCTACATAAAGCATAACAAGACAAGTACTGAAGTTAACTACTAGGCATTTGCTACGTGGACCATAACTGCATAGAAGGCGGGTTCCTATTGTAAACAGTACTGCTGGTTGTTACACGTTTCATTCAACAACAGACTTTTCTAGGTCAGAGCATTCAAGCTACATTGTTGGAGGTCAAGTGTCTGTAAACAGTACGTGGAAATTTTAAACATTCAAGGTGCAAGCCCTAATTTGAGAAGGTCATAGTAACTTTGGTTCGTGAATACCACTTTATGTTACAGTGGATTTGACGTTCAGTGCGCGTTTGACATTTCGTTTCTGTGTTCGCAAGGAGCAAGGAATTTATTTTAGTTTCAGCTGTGACTGAACTTGTTCTGCAACACATTGAAATTGATTGCTATATGTTTATGTTACTTCTACTGTTTTTGTGTATTTTTCTGCGGGTTTTTCGGTTGGTGGGTCTTACGGTAAATATGCCACTTGATCGAGGCTTACTGTAAGCGTTCTGTAGGTGCAAATTTTCTTAATTTGGAAATTTGCTAGTGACAATTGGTCGCTATTGATGTTAGCTGTGATGTAATTGTACTTAACGTTGTTTTTGTAATATTTTGTCTGTTTTTCAGTTTTGATTGTCGATTTGTTTTGTTTGTATTCTGTAGGTCTCTCCTTTCTTGTGTATTTCTCTACACATTTTTGGTTAAAACAGTGTTGCCATTTGTATTGTTTTGTATTTTTGTCTTTGTATTTTTTTTTTGGTTGTACTACATTACTGTCATGCACAGTCTACATACACATACTGGGTCATGTTTTGATATTATTGATAAGGTAGACTCTTCATATAGAGTTTCTTAATAAAATATTATATAAGATATTTATACAAGTTCTTTGATAAAAGACTTGTTATCTACAAAGATTGAGACAAGGTGAAATACATATTCAAGTTCTTTATAAAAAAGACTTGTGCCCATAGTGAGTGGGATATAAGGGAATTTTTTTTTCACAGGTACTCAGGTGATTTTTTGGGTACATTATAAACAAGACTAAGAGTGTGAAAGAAAGTGAAGTGAGTATACAAGTCTATCATTTCAGACTTGTCTCCCATTAAAGTGGGATAATTTAATATATTTGCTTCTGCAAGTTACTGATCTCAGTAGACAAGATGTCTACATTGGACTACTTTATTACACAAGGGAGAGCCCTTGATAAGACTGGTCAACAGTTAGAACAATGGGCTGTTGCTCAGTATGACAAAGCATTAGCTGCTGAAGAGAGAAGGGCTGCTGCAGAGGAAAAAAAAACTATGGCTGAAGAGAAGAGATTAGAAAGAGAAGCAGCTGCTGAACAAAAAAGGCTAGACAGAGAAGCTGATATTGCTGCTGAACAAAAGAAATTGCAGATGCAGGTGGAGGAAAGGAGATTTGAAGCTGAACAAAAGAGATTAGAAGCTGAACAAAGGAGATTAGACAAAGAAGCTGCTGCAGAGGAGAGGAAAGCTCAAGCTGCTGCAGAGGAGAGGAAAGCTCAAGCTGAGGCTGAAATTAGAAAAATGGAACATGAGGAAAGAAAACAGAAGATGGAACTTGATGAAAAACTCGCAACTTTGGAGTTAGAGAAATTGAAATTGGCGAGTACGGGTGCTCAGCAAACAACTTCGAGTACGACAAGGGAGTTTGTTAGTAGGATTAAATTGCCTCATTTCAATCCTTTAAAGGATGACGTAGCAGATTATCTAGATAGATTCCAATTTTTGTGCGATACGCATAACATAAAAAAGGAAAAATATGTTGAACAACTGATGCCATTTTTTACAGGTGACACAGTGACTACTCTTATGACAATAGACGAACATGAGAGGACTAATTATGATGTTGTCAGGGCAGCATTGCTAAAAAAATATCAACTAAAACAAGAAGACTATCGTCTTCGTTTTAGGACAATGTTGCCAGAAAATGGAGTAGATTTCTCTGATTTTGTTACAAAGATACGTCGTACATTTACACGATGGGTTGAGTTGTCTCAGATTGAGAAAACATATGAAGGTCTAATGGACTTATTATTGCGAGATAAGGTTTTGTCATCTGTTAATGATTCTTTTCTTGCATTCCTTCATGAGCGTAAGCCTAAAAACTTAAAAGAAATGGAGGAATACTGTTGTCAGTATGCCACAGCACATCCCCATGCTACAGTTAGCAATTCTAAAGTGAAAGAAGGGTTGCCAGCTGCTTCGGCAACACCATATGGCCCTAATTTCAAAAAAAAATTTCAGGGTGCTCAACAAAATTGGAATAGGGGAAGTAATCAAAATTACACTCAGAAGCGGAGTAATCCAACACATGATGGTTCTTCGTCTATGCAGTGGAGACAAGATGGTAGTTCTCGTAATTTTAGTGGTAATAATTTGAGACACTTTCGCAAAGGCTATCCAAATAATAACTATTCAAATTTTCGAGGTAATCATTCTCGACGTCAAGATTATGACGATGGTGAATTTAGAAACCGGGATTCAAACCGGAATGATGATTACAATAGGCAATATGATAACAATTACAGGGGAAATGATAGTCGAAATAATTACAGGGGAAATGATAGTCGAAATAATTACAGGGGAAATGATAATCGAGGTAGACCTAGGTTTAACAAGAAAAGACCTTACCAACAGGCAAACTCTGCGCAACAAGAGTTTGATGGAGCCTGTAATACAGTAAATGATAGTGGTAACTCTAGGGCTATCACTGGTTGTGCTTTCGATTTTGGGAGAGCAACTGAATGCCCCCAATGCTTAACATTGTTTGACTCATCAACTGTATCTACGCTAAGTTGTGGTCACCCTCTTCCTGCTCTACCTGCTACAGTTGCGCATGATGGGAGAGGATCTCTCATCTTAGATAAAGGTCTAATAAATGATAGGCTAGTCTCAGTACTTTTCGATTCGGGATGTACTACCGTCGGGGTTAAGGAGTCTCTGATAGATCCTTGCTGTGCCACTGGAAAAACAATCAAATGTGTTACATTTGGTGGTACTATGGAAAGCTATCCTACTGCTATTATTAGGATTGACACTCCTTTCTTCACAGGAGATGTCCATGCATGTCTTCTTCCTAATCCTATTGCGGATCTTATAATCGGTCGTATTCATGGGGTTAAGGAATGCACCCCGCAACAAATTTCTAGTTGGGAAGAAAAAAACATTCAAACGGTCAATGCAGTGGTGACAAGAGCTCAAGCTCTTAATCCCCCAACTTCATCTGATAATAGTAATGAAGTTGATAGCCAAGACGAGCACTTGGTGATTTCCCATGACTCGTTTGTTAAACGTCAAGAAGAGGATCCTTCTTTGAAGAAATACTTCCTTCTTGCAAAGAAAGGGGATCCCAATCAAAATACGAATCACAAATCGTATATCACTATGAAGAATGGTATATTGGTACGAATGGTACAACACTCGGACAAGTCTATGCATTCGCAAATTCTTGTGCCTAAGTGTATGAGAGCCTTAATTCTTCGGCATGCACACGATTCTCAGTGTGCTGGACACATGGGTTTTTCCAGAACTAAAACTAGAGTCCTTGCGTCATTCTTTTGGCCATTCGTGAATAAAGACATCCGAATTTATTGCCGATCTTGCAAAATTTGTCAAGAGGTCAAGTCTAGGGGTCCGAGACATGCTGCTCCTATTCAGGCTGCAGATATTCCGATTCGGCCGTTTCAGAAAATGGCTATAGACATCATTGGTCCGTTCAAAATTAAGTCAGCCAGAGGACACCAATTTATCCTCACTTGCGTGGACATGTGCACGCGTTGGCCAGAGGCTATTCCTCTGAAGAGCATATCAACTGTCGATATCGCTGATGCTCTTTGGCTCGTATTTTCTCGTCTGGGATTCCCCGGAGAAATACTGTCGGATCACGGCACTCAGTTAATTTCGGACGTTATGTCTCAGGTAATGGCTACGCTAGACATTAAAAGGTCTCTCAGTAGTATTTATCATCCAATGTCCAATGGATTGGTAGAACGTCTTAACAGGACACTAAAGAACTTACTTGGCAAGATAACGGAGGATCATCCTGAAGATTGGGACAGGGTTTTACCTGCAGTCCTCTTTGCCTATAGAGAGGTTCCCAACGAGCATACAGGGTTTTCTCCTTTCGAACTTGTCTTTGGCGCGCAACCGCGCGGGCCAATGTCCTTGTTACACGATTTGATAACTTCCGATAATATTGACGATGATACACAATCGTCATATGAATATGTTATAGCTCTTAGAGAAAAGATTATCGAATCGTGCAGGTTAGCAACTTCATCTTCCGAATTTGCGAAAGAAAAAGCTAGGCGATTTGCTAATAAGAAAAGACGCCTACGTCAACTTTGTCCTGGAGACAAAGCATATGTCTTACTGCCCTCAAGAGAGAATAGACTTCTCATTTCTTGGAAGGGTCCATACACTATAGTCTCGAAAATTTCTGATGTCGACTATATTGTCGATGTGGATGGAAGGCATAAAACCTTCCATATAAATATGCTAACAGAGTTTATTGAACGTCCAGACTATTTACAGCCTATTTTCCAGGCGACGGACGACTCTCCAGTTCAACATGGTCACATCTCATCCCTGTCCGTTATACAGGATGAGGAAACTATTTTTTCTGACGTGAACTTACCTCTTCCTGCGATTCCACTTACTTCAACGGAATCGTGGAGAGACGTTACAGTCTCTTCCAACTTGTCTTTTGAGGAACAGCGTCAAGTATCCTCTACGTTACAATCATATCAGGATGTCCTTACCGACATTCCTGGACACACAGATGTCATAGAACATGACATCATACTTACTGATCGTAATCCGATCAGAGTAAGACCATACCCAATACCTATTCATTTTCAAGCACAAGTCGAGAAAGAATTGGATGAAATGATTCAACTACAAATAATTGAACCATCCACTTCAGCTTATTCTTCGTCGATAGTTATTGTTCGAAAGAAAGACAATAACATACGTCTTTGCGTTGATTATCGCAAATTAAATCAAGTTACGAAGTTCGATGCTGAACCTATGCCGTTATTAGATGATCTACTTATTAGACTTTCTAAAGCTAAATTCTTTACTAAACTAGACTTGTCGAAAGGTTATTGGCAAGTCCCACTGACGGAACACGCCAAACCTCTCACTGCTTTTTCGACACCTAGGGGTCTGTTTCAATGGAATTTTATGCCTTTCGGGCTTATGAACGCCCCAGCGACTTTCGTGCGCATGATGCGACGAATTCTATCAGATCGTGCAGATGTCATTGCATATTTAGACGACATCTGTCTTTTCAGCGATACTTGGGAAGAACACTATGTGGGTCTAAAGGAATTGCTATCTACTCTACGTGAGCATAGTTTGACTGCTAAACCCTCTAAAGCTTTTGTTGGGTTTAGTGAAATTTCCTTCCTAGGTCATCGAGTTGGTCATGGTCTGTTGAAGACAGAGGACCAAAACATTTCAAAGATATTAAATATCTCGGTTCCGAAGACAAAAAAGCAAGTGCGTAGTCTCTTGGGATTGATACAATTCTATGGAAGATTCATTGAGAATCTGTCCTCCATTATGGCACCACTTTCAACGTTATTGAAAAAAGGTTCTCCTAATATGGTGCGTTGGTCCCAAGAATGCCAATCTTCATTGGATCAGGTTAAGAATTTGTTCTCATCTCATCCTATCTTAAGACTACCGACGATTGATAAGACTTTTGTCCTTCGTAGTGATGCCTCTTCCACTGGCATTGGAGCGGCACTAATGCAGGAATATTCAGGAACTCTGCATCCTGTAATGTATATTTCTAGGAAGCTGAATGCGGCAGAAAGGAATTACTCGGTTTTGGACCGTGAATTGTTGGCTATGGTTTGGTCCATTCTTAAGCTACAAAGGTTCCTTCTGGGCGCGCATTTCTTTATGGAAACCGACCAAAAAGCTCTTACGGCTATGCAAAGTAAGGATTTGAAGAGCTCGAGATCTACTCGTTATGCTATTGCTCTTCAGCCTTTCCATTTCACGGTGCGAGCTATCCGTGGTTCGGATAATGTGATGGCGGACATATTGTCTAGATGCCCACATGATTCCAGTTAAATCTTGTGTCCTAGTTTTTCCTGATATATTTTCAGACTTAGGTCTGTCCTTAATATCATAATATGTTGTAATACAAATGTATTTGGATGATGTTTAGATAATTTAACAAATTTCATTTTGTCCATCCATCAGTGATATGTTGCTAAAATAGCATTGACATTTGTATATTGCTATGATTATATTATTTAGTAATGTTTGATATATGATTGGTATTGCCAGCAACTTAGGTTTCTTGAATGGTATCCCTTAGTTTGTTTGGCTTAAAGGAAATATTTTCTCCTATGTTGGGAGATGATTTGTACCCTCTTCTATTGTACCTGATATGAGGTTCATTGTTTGCATGAGCACAGAAGTGATACTGGTGCTATCTTGCTCATGAACATATTAAAAAAAAAAAAATTGCATTTTTTTTTTTACAGGGGGGTGGTAGTAATGTTGCTGTCATTTTCGACGGAGTCATCTGTCAAGTTATTTGCTTATGTTTGTATCATAAGTATAATTGTGTCTTTACCTGCGATGTCAGGTTGATTAGGGGTTGTCTTCCCTTGTTTATTCATTCATTGTGTTTGACCTTTAGGGTCAGAGGTTGACAGTTCGGCGTAGGCCTATGGGAAGGTTTTTTAAGCGGGAGTGAGATATACTTCCGGGAAGCCGGGAGGTCCTGTTTTTCTGAAGGGACCAAGAGTCCATTGTTTTTCGGGGAGAATCTTCGAAGTAACTGCTATGGCAGTTTTCCCCAGTGAATCTCTGTGCGTCGGGATGACGACAGAATTCCTTGTGATGTTCTGAGGATTCATTTGCCAGGTAATACCGACCTTTATGCATTATTACGCTTTTCGGTGGCAGAACATGTAAAGGATTACCTAGGGTGAACAGCAGCTCACTGATCCGCCATTTCAGAACTTATATATTTGTGCTCGAGGTAGCCATCCAAGACTGTTAGTCTTATATTGTCCAGAAATCCAGTGACGAAGATATATTGTGGGAGCCGCAGATTGGCGGAACTTCTATCTACAATAAGTATTACTGCAGGGTTGATGATAACCTATTTAACAGAAGTACACGGCCGACGTCAGAACGAGGCCTGTGCTTTCGGCTATTATACTACAGCCTGATATGTGCAATTGGCGGGGAGTGCCAAGTTGCACCTATGTGTCCAAGTGACTAAGGCATCTGACGCGTTTAGTCAGAGACGCCAAGGGCGACGCTACGAACTGTCATTATTGAAGAACTTTGTTATTGACCATGCACGTCTATTCTGATGTTTACCTTTTTGAATGCCAAATGTATACCTATCGATGTCAGGTCAGCATGACCTTGTTACACTGACTGTTCCTGTTGATATTATGTGTGTTCCCGTCAATAAATGTCTTGAAACATGCCTGCAGTGTCAAAGCATCCTTGATTACTGCATGTGAGAGTATGGGTTGCAGGATCTACATCTATACGAGCCTAAACACATTCGCGCCTTCATTCGCACCCACACTCAATTCATCATACGCTCGCACTACACATCTAACAACATGTATACTGTCTTGGGCCAGTGATCACCTCAACAAGAAAAAAAGGCAGTTACAGCCTCCATCTGCAATCTCTTAGCTTCAGCTTCCCTATCAGCTTCTAATTTCCTAGCCTCCCTATCAGATTCTACTTGTAATCTTTTAGCTTCATTATCTGCTTGTAATCTTCTTTCTGCTTCTAACCTCCTATCTTCCCTATCCCGTTCTATAAATTTATCACATTCAGAAGTAACATACTGAATCAACGCGTCCCCACTCAGGCCGAAGTCCTTTGCCGCCTGTACTGTAGCAGATCTAAATTTGGCCACGTCTGCCATTCTCTTTCACTCGTACACAAATTATTAACACTTATAGTATCAATTTGCAAATACAAACTAACTTACTTAACTAAAGCCACTGACAGCTCATCCAATTCACCATAAGTTGATTAATTTTATTTTAGATTTATTTTGTCTATTATTCCCTACAGTAAGAGCCACAGGGTATGATGGAAAAATCCCGGACAGGACACCAATATGTCATAAGAGGTTTTGATATACTAAAATGTAGAATCTCCTGGACAAATAGGTGTATCAGATGATACCAGGATAGTACCAGATAAGAGACTGGTCTTATAAGTAATACCCCTTCTCTGAAACGAGCAAGGGTGTATAGACATCAATGTCGGGTGAAGCTATGTAAGTTCCCAGAGAATGATGATGATGATGTACTCTGAGTCCCTAACTGCTACCTCTTGTGATCCCACAAAGATTACAGATTGAATGTTTTGTTTTATTTTGACTAATTCGTCTAGGGGAAAGTTTGTTATTATAATAGTTATTAATTCCAAACAGAACTTAACTTTAATAAAATTATTAAACAAGACTGTATGAAATTTATGTACAATTTAATTATCCTGCACCATACTATTTTTTCCGGGCAGGAAAACTCAAAAGAACTGAAATGATATTTACAGGTAAAATTAAATAACTTGGGGAATCACTCCCATAGTGTTCACAGGGATAAATAATTTCACTTTATGTTCTTCTGTAAACTCAATCTCACTGTCACTATGATGTAGATGTTTATTGTTCTAAGGTATGTCCTTTGGACTGCATCATGAAAAGTATGCTATTTGCTGTCTAGTTTTCAACTTGGATGATTCTATTGGATAAGCTTCAGTGGCCTCGGGTGGTGCCTTATCTTTTTGGTTGATGCTGATAGTCACTTCACAACTCAGGACCACACGATTAGCACATTCTGGAGGAAAATACTGCTGGGTAGAGCTCCTGATATATGCAGAGCTATGTTCTCCAGTAATCTTCCATAACAATGGCCAGTGATGTCTTTATAATACTGAATCCTCAGGCAAATATATACACACACACAAGCTGAACTGGCCCTCAAAGGGATCTAGAGCTGCTCTCAGATCAGAAGGCAAAGACTTGGTCGTTACTGTCTTTTAGATTCTGTCAGCTAGGTGCAGATTTTCAAATCGAATGGCCCAGATCGTATGTCCTCGTTACTATTTATAGAACTACCCCTGCCCAATCGGAAACACAGTCAAAATTATTTTAGAGACTTGTGACTTATGCGATTCTGAGCTTGTTTGTATAATCTGACTAATTTTAAATATTTTATATTACAGTTATTATTGGACCGATTTTAATTATCAAAAGTGATAATGAAACGACCAATTGCTCTCTATCGTTCTATATGGTTTTACCTTAGTTATTCCTTTGCATTTCAATCTGGGTAATTTTTAAGTAATTAATTTTGGCATTACCCTGATATGAAAATATCACTAAAATCAATTTTTCTAAGTCAATAAAATTTTATTATGAGGGAATCTTTATGCTTATGTGTTAAGCAATATCAACGCTATAAGTCGGGATATCTCTTCCAGTTTAATTATCTTTAGTTGTTAAGAAATAAAATATCTTCGTTCGGTCAAAAACACAAAATAGGTATTGTCACCAAGTCAAAAAGGTTTCTGTATCCTTACCCCCAAAAAAAGAAGAAGCACTATGATTGGTTGTTAAATTTGTACTATGCTGTTAGATAATTTTGATTGGGCGGTAAATTTTGACTTGGTTCCTATACAAATTCAAATACATTAGATACATTTTGGGCGGTAAATTTAACTGGGTTCTTAGACTGCTTCAAATACTATAGTTAGTTTTAGATTCAAATATTATAGCTAGTTTTTGAGCGGGGAAATTTTGAGCGTGTTGTCATACAGATTCAAATTCACTGCAGCATTGACATGCGAGGTGTAACATCCACGGAAATCACTTCAGTTAGTTTGTTGTCTTCAATGAGGTGCCGATCTCACATTTTTCTTTTACTTCGTTTTTCTCCGACGGACGACGCATAAATTATGTAATTTGTATATTAACAGGCTGCTTCTTCATTCTTGTTGGTGGCGGTTTATTATTATAGAATCTTGTTTTTTGCTTATCTGAATGCGTATTTAGAGAAGGGGCTTCTGGATTTCAGCTCCCATCCCAAATTTATTTTTCAAGAATATTATGAGCTTTTGCTGTGTTGTCCTTATAAACCAACGCTTGCATACTTGTTTTGGCAGATATGTTTCACCTTTTTGAACAAAATGTTAACTAGGAATGGATCATGACTAAGTGGCTTATCAGGAGGAACCCCCACATAGTCTACTCAAAAAATAATTCTAAATACGCCACTGACGTGTCTCATAAATATGTAATTAATTTAATAAAACTAGAAAACAAATATTAAAAAAGTGAAACACTTGACATGATTTTAAATGAAATATATATATACATGATGCATTGTTGTGTCTGCTAATGAATAATAATAACAATAATATAAACCTCCTGGGTGCCGAGTCATGTTATGTTGTTCTTTGGCATCTTGCATTTACAGGTGATAGGGACATGAATGTTGTGTGGAAATACTTGTACAAAAAACCACATGACTCCGACAGAAACAACAAGTCTACAGACTGCAGTAAGTACTTATTAAGTCGTGTGTCGTGCTGTAAGCACACAGTAATTGTATGTACTGCAGTAGGTACTTAGTAGCTTGCGTGTTTTGTAATAGGTACTTCATCATTATGTGTACCGATGGACATACTGAGTGAGTCGTTTGTTCATCGTGTGTGTGTCGTATGTACTGAAATGAATCTACTGTAGAAAGCATTTGTGGTTGTGTTTACTGAACTCAATGCTTTCAGAGTTGTTTGAACTGCAGTAAGCACCTGGTTATTGTATGTAATGAAATTAGTAATTAGTGATTTCATTGAATTAAGTACGTCGAGAGTTTTGCGTGCTGCAATAAATACTTAATGAGTCGTTTGTTTTCCAGTATGTATTTTGTGAGTTGCATGTATTATAGTACTAATTGGTGAACTGTATGTATTTGCAGTAAGTATTCCTTAATGAAGTCTATAATAATAGTTACTTAACAGATGTGTGTATTTGAGTAAATGTTGATTGAGTCACTTTCTCTCCAAAATGTACTTTGTGAGCTATGTGTATCACAATAAGTACTCAGCCAATTGTATTCTATAAATACTTTGTGAGTTGTGCGTACTCACAGTAAGTGCTCATTCATTGTATGTATCGCCGTAAGTTCTCAATGAGTTGTCGAATAAGGTAAGTGCTGACTGTCGCGTTGAATACAATATGTTAACCAAAAAAAAAAAAAATGTTTGCAAACTGGATTATTGGAGACCCTTGTCACGGGATTGCCTCCCCTTGTTTTGCCGTAGTGGTCCACTAATGGTCACAACGCAAGCGTATCTAAAAGTACGTCGTCCAAGGTATCTATCTTTGCACAAGATTACTCTTGTCAAAGATGTAGATAGATGAATAGCGCTTCTACCTAAGGGGAGCCTTCACAATATACTCCCAGAAGTCAAGAACAAACGCTGCTTAAGGGCTGAGCAAATTTGTTAACTTATTATCTGGTCCGTCGGTTTTTGTGAAGGGTTTATCCACTGGTTCGGGCCCGTTCAAGCCACTCATTTGGAGTAATCCAACGAATGCCCTCTTATAAGTAATGGATATATATATATATATATATATATATATATATATATATATATATATATATATATATATATATATATATATATATATATACTGAAGCACATTAAAAACGCACCACTATTATATATACCGATGCCGAGAAGTTGGCAAAAAAAAAGTGTGGGAATGGATTTTCCCCGTGTTTGCCATGCGGTAGAGAGCGAATGGCTGCTGGAATGGAAAGTGCAAGATTCAACCCATGGGTGTGTGTACAGACTACATGAAAACGATGAAAGTTACACGTGCAACACGATTCTCAACAGCTATGACCCTGAAAATGTGTACGCGTTGTGGCAGTATACTCGGTATAAAAAGGCCGTTGAGACAAAACACCCAGTACATGTGCTTGAAATGCCACGACTATCTGAAAACGACCGCCAACGAGCCATTGGTATGTTGGAGACCGGAATGAGCTCGCGGGCCATTGCCAGAAGGATGAATTGCCACCACAGCACTATTGTACGTCTCAATGAACGTTACGGAACCACTGGCAGTGCCCGGGATAGACTTCGGAGTGGCCAACCACGAGTTACTACCCCTGCGCAAGATCGTCATATTGTGCTGAGTCACCTAAGGAATTGACTCTCCCGGCAAGTCAAACAGCAAGAGCAATAGTGGGTAGACATGGGCAAGTCTCCCGAATGACAGTCATACGACGACTCAGAGATACAGGCCTTACTGCAAGACGACCTTATGTTGGGCCAAACTTGACTCACAGACATCGTCAGCAGCGCCTGCAATGGGCAGAGCAACATATCAGATGGACTAGACTGCAGTGGAATGCTGTCCTATTCACAGAAGAGAACAGATTGAACATATCCTTTGCAGATGGACGTATGCGGATTTAGCGACGGTGTGAAGAGCGCTTTGCAGATTGCTGTGTCAACCGATTTCGAGGTGGCAGTATTCACATTTGGGGAGGATTCAGTTTTCACCATCGCTTGCCTCTTCACGTCTTCCGTGGAAATGTTAATGCTGTGACATATCGAGATGAGGTTCTGGAAGCACTGGTTGCTCCTGCGTTCACAATTTATCCAGACTTGCAGCTTCTCCAGCAGGATAACGCACGTGCATTTTTTTGTATTTTTGGTTTTCTCCCTTGCCTGCACAGAATGCAATGAATTTCATAACAATCAAATGTACAAATTAATGACCAGCATGGATTCATAGGAAAATGAATAAAGATTCCAAATATGTAAACTTGTACACACTTATATTTACATTTCACACTCTGTTCTTGGATTATACAGGTGGTGCGTTTTTAATGTGCTTCAGTATATATATATATATATTGTGGCAGCCCTGGTGGTTATTATGAATCATCTATGGCAATGTCTGCCCAGGTTCGCTTACCTCTGTGGTTAGCTATACTATGCTGTATACCACACAGTCACACACACAGCACGTGATGCGATAACGCCATAGTAATTTGAATAGTGGTTTATTTACATATGAAAGGATCATTGCTGTCTGCTCTGACCTCCACATTTGGTCCATCATAGAATATATAAGTTCATTCTTTCCCCGCTCTCTCTCGCCCAGTATCGAATCTACACCTTCTGACCTTTTAACCATCAGTGATCATGCAGGTGTTATAGTCTCTATATTCTGTTCTTTCTTCCTTATAATTTCTTATGTCTATTTGTTATCTATCATCTCAGTGTTCAGGTTATCTATTGGTAGACCGGGCCTCTCCGGGGATGTTGTTTTCCCTTTTATCACTGAGGAACATGACTACTGTCTATATGAAATAAAGTTCACCCTACGTACCTTCTTCCTTTCTGAATAATAACTAACTCACACCGTTTCTCCTTCTAGACACGAATTCCCACTATTCAATAATTCGGGTGACTCATTACCCAAGCCACTTCTTGTCCATGAAATAATTATCATCTAAACTACTTGAATACTGCCATTATCATGGCTGCCCGCGTATATGCGGCTTCCCTCTCTGCCTCACGCTTCTGGACTGTCCGCTGAGAAAAGCGTGCATTCACTGGATTCTCGTTCACCTCTTCTCATGCGCAACATTGTTCGCGCATCGCCTTTTTGTACTCTATCTGAACTTTCCCATTCATAATTCTCCTTATTCCTTCCCTTTGACTGTAAATCGTTCTCTAACTGCCACATTATCTCCCTTTCTCCCTTAAAAATAAATTATTTATCCGTAGGAGAAAAAATTTATTTTCATGACTGTACCAACACTATTATTCTACTTGTCCTATATAAAAAATAAATCTTTAGCAATGTGCTGTTACAACCCTAGCTCAGCACATTACCAATTCTTATCTGTGCCAAAGGACAATTTCCCTTTAGACAATTAAATTGTACTGAGAACGTACATTCATCAACATCTCGTTCCCATTTATGACCACTCATCTTTGATTTGTCCTATCTGCTCACGTTACATGATTTCAAAAATACATACTTTTTAGACATGTTATACATTCCACTTCCTTAGTGGTGTTCATTTTTTTTTCATATCACTTAACATGTCATTATTTTCTTACATTACAACATATTATCATACAAAACTGAGGAATAACTCTTTTCCCGTCATTTTTCTTAAGTGACCTTTCCTCTTTGCATTTATGACTGTTCTTAACCCTTATCTTTCTCACTCACATTCTGCCAACTGTGTACTTATCCATACAAAGTTTATTTCCTTTTACACATCCAGTCACTCCTATTGTCATACATGTAAATTCCTCATATCGCATTATCTTCTGTCACCACACACCTAGTGTGAACTGTCTGGCCTTCCTCTTCTCTCGTATAAAGCCAAACATGTCTTCTGTCATGTCTCCCTATATACATAGTTCATGATGGCGTGAGCCATTTACTATCATGGCAACACTGAATTGCCATACTTCCGTCCACCCTTTACTAACTAGACTTCTGTCTTTGGTCTACTACGCGGAAATATTTGCAACTTCTTAGGTCTACGCATCTTAAACCGACAACCTACTTGCGTGTTTTTCTGCTGCTGACCTGTCACTTGAACTCCTTTTTCACAACACTGTCTCCTAGTGTGTGAATTTCTGTTATATATGTTCGGTGAGGGTTATCCTCAATAGACTCACATGTGTAGTCTGATAAACACCGCACTTAACGTTTTTATATGTTTTTCGTTCCCTCCCTGGAACTTCTCTTTGTGCTATCTCCTCTTTCCTTCTCCAAAACACTGTCTACCCATGTCTAAATTTCTACTGTATATGTTCGGTGAGGGTTACCCTCCATAGACTCACATTTGTAGTCTGGCAAACGCCGCACTTAACGTTTTTATATGTTTTTCGTTCCCTCCCTGGAACGTTCTCAACACAATTCACTTCTCTTCATGTATTATGGAGAGAAAAAAAATATGATTTCTCCCCAAAGCCTTCATAAGACTCGGCCACTGCCGCAAAAATCTCTTTCTTTGCCATATGCTCCATGGCTTCTTACTTCTACATAAGTTCCTTCTAGAACTATCTCTTCTATATGTCCGTGCCATCCTTCCTGTGGCTTCTCAATACTCCGTCACTTCTCCGTGACTCTCAAATTTCCCATACTTATTTATCCAAGCGATTCTCTTGTTTTCGCCATCTCCCATGGCCCTTAATACTCCCCGTCCAATATCTCAATTACTCACTCTTAATTTCGCCATCTCTTATGGCTCTTCTTCTTCTCACATAATATCCTCGTCATTTTTCATGACCTTTTATCCCTCATCTCCCCCTCTACTTCACTTAATATCTATATTTTCTTTTTCCTTTATTTCTCTTCTGACTTCGATGACGATTTGCCTGCTCTGCCTTTTCTATCCACCTTTTCCTGTTTGCATCATCTATCATTTTCGTCAGAACCTTATCAATTTCAATTCTTGTTTGTGGAAAGTCTGTATGATACTTTCCCTCTAGTACTCTCCAAACCATGCTTCTTGAGAAGTTAAAATCAGGCCGCTTTATGGTGGCTTCTATTACATTTTTCAACTCATCCATGCTTGGTTCAACTATTTTGGTAATTTCCTTCGTATTTATCGGATTTATACCTTCAAGATCACTAATCTCATTTTTCGGCCAATAAATTCTACGGCCTTCGTCGTCCGTTATATGCTCGAGCTCGTCCGACCTGTATCCATATTCGTCGGAGTGCATAACTCTATCCTCCTCCCCACTTGACGAATCAAATTCTGATTCTATGTCAAGCTGGTACTTTTCGTGTACTGTACTTACACCCTCCTGTTTCGTCTTTCTTTTCTCCGAGTCTTCAATTTGTCGATTATGCGCCTCCCTCCATTCAGTCTGCGTGATTGTCGCTGCATGTCGCATCCACATTTCTGCATTGTCTGCTATTATTTTCTCCAGATTGTATACTGTCAACTCCCTTTCTCTACTACTATCTCCACATTTGCTGCCTTCTTCCTTACCTCTTCTACTATTCTCTCCTCTTCTATAAGTACTTTTGTGTCTGTGACTACCGTCACTCTCCTCAGACACTACACTGTCTAAGTCCGTCGACAATGATTCTGAAGACTTTCTCTGTCTACTGCTATATTCTGCTTCATTATCTGTCTGTCGACTTTTTTCTCTGGTCGACTGCATCGGTTCATCCTTCTTATTGTTTACCTCGATGCTATCCCTATGCTGTGGTATCACTACTTTAGCCGTTTGTTGGTTCATCCTTTTTACACTGAGTGGAATCTTAGACTTTCTCGTATTGTCTAACCCATGTGACAATGTTTCATTTTCTCTCATGACGTCTGTCTCATTGTGTGCTGGTCCCAAGTGTGACGCTACAGTATCAATCTCAGTTTGTGTTCCGGCACTAATCATCTGTGTTTCTTGTGTTTCTGGTTCTTGTGTACCAACGCTGACCCTGTCTCTCTGTATGTTTTCCTGTTTCTGGACTGTTGTCCTAACCTGACTTGTCCATGGTCTATTCCTATTACCTTCTTCCTTTATTGGGACATTTTGCTGACCCGATCCTATTATGTTTCTCCACACTCCTAGCGGTTCTACCTTCATTTCCCAACCGTTCTGTGTTCTTATGTGGCACTTCTGTTGGTTTGCTATGTTGACGTTATTTTTTTCTATGGGCTTCCCTTTTCTAATTTCTCCCATAAAATTCCTGACCGCCATTCTTATTCTTCTTTTATTAAGTGTGTTCCAGTGTGCTCGTACAGCAGCTGTTTCTAGGATTTCATTTTTGTCATTATGTTCTCCATCACAAGTGTGACAATGCCCTTTCCCCTTCGTATCGTATGATTTAGACTCTGATTGAAGATCTCTTTCATTAAGTAATGTGTCTAATCGCCTTCTGATAGAGTCTGTGATCAGATCAACAGATGAAAAAATCGCAATTTTAACTTTTTCCAATTCATCTGCAATTATTGACATTGCATATTTGTCAATATCTGTAAGCCACTTACGGCATGCATGTGGGTCACCTGAAAATAAATCTACATTACCTTTTGCGTTTGCGTATTTAGCACTGTCTACCTTGGCTAATGTGTCGGTAATCGTCTTTATGAAGGCCAAAGTCGGACTGTCTTGCATGTTATACTGTGTCTGTTCGGCCTGTGCCATCGTAACAATCTGAAAAAATAACTACTTATTTCTACGGTTAAATTAAACTAACTTGCACCTGAAAATGAATGGAAATTTTTTTCTATTAGTCATGGGTGTTCTGAAAAAAAAAAATAATATTACAGTTACAAAAAAAAATTATACATACACTGTTATAATTCAGTATTATCTAACACTACAATGCTAATAATAATGATAGTTATAATAATAAGACAAGAATAACAATACAACAATGTCTAATTAAACTAATTACTTAAGACGTCTGCGTTGGAGTACTCGTTTTGTCGCGATATTGCGTGCGTGACCGACTTTTTTTTTTTTTCAGAAACACTATTGTTATATTTTTATACCATCCGGACTACACACTGTTTTGCTACACACAAACCTGTCGTGAATCGGTTACTGTACTGCACTCTATGACCTACTTGATAAGCGAATACACGTTGACCTGACCGTCTGCTGTGATGAGTGTCCCCGTGTTGATTTCTGAGCTGGCGTTACAGGACAGTGAATATTGTACCTGCTGTGTTTCTGCGAACCTCTCTCGTGCAGGCGTGAAGAAAGAAAATCTTGACTTGATTTCTGAGCTGGCGTTTCTGGTTGAGTGGTTCCCAACCTGTCACTTCTTCTGTTTACACTTTGACTGTACTGTATTTCTTCGTATGCTGTGAAACTGCAACTTTGCCTTTCATCTGCGTTGCCCCGCCGTCCGTGGTTCTTGAAGTCTGTCATCAACCAGTGCGTGTGTTGTACTTTGTCTGGATGAATGACTGATTTTCAATGCTGACTGAGGTTGGTCTCGGCTCCCGAATTGTATAATGTGTGGTGTACTTTGCCTTGTTGTGGCCTTATTCTCGTGCAGGTCAATTTGAAAGAAGCAAAATTCCGACTTGGTTTTCGGACCGACGTTTTTGCTTGGCTGGTTCCGATACTGTTCACTTTGTTCTGTGTTTACAACTTACACTGTTGTCACTCTGTTTTTTTTTCATGTTATAAAAACGTAAATATGACTTTTTCTTCGTTGTACTCTGCCGTCTGTGGTTCTTGAAGTCTGTTACAGCGTCAAACGTATCTATGTCTTCTGCCTGAAGCGAGGAGAGATGACAGCATAAAGCATAGTTGTTGAACTACTGTTTATAAACAATGTGTGTGTGCTGCTGCTAGAGGTTGGTTACGGCACCAAAATCATAATAATGTGGCAGCCCTGGTGGTTATTATGAATCATCTATGGCAATGTCTGCCCAGGTTCGCTTACCTCTGTGGTTAGCTATACTATGCTGTATACCACACAGTCACACACACACACAGCACGTGATGCGATAACGCCATAGTAATTTGAATAGTGGTTTATTTACATATGAAAGGATCATTGCTGTCTGCTCTGACCTCCACATTTGGTCCATCATAGAATATATAAGTTCATTCTTTCCCCGCTCTCTCTCGCCCAGTATCGAATCTACACCTTCTGACCTTTTAACCATCAGTGATCATGCAGGTGTTATAGTCTCTATATTCTGTTCTTTCTTCCTTATAATTTCTTATGTCTATTTGTTATCTATCATCTCAGTGTTCAGGTTATCTATTGGTAGACCGGGCCTCTCCGGGGATGTTGTTTTCCCTTTTATCACTGAGGAACATGACTACTGTCTATATGAAATAAAGTTCACCCTACGTACCTTTTTCCTTTCTGAATAATAACTAACTCACACCGTTTCTCCTTCTAGACACGAATTCCCACTATTCAATAATTCGGGTGAATCATTACCCAAACCACTTCTTGTCCATGAAATAATTATCATTTAAACTACTTGAATACTGCCATTATCATGGCTGCCCGCGTATATGCGGCTTCCCTCTCTGCCTCACGCTTCTGGACTGTCCGCTGAGAAAAGCGTGCATTCACTGGATTCTCGTTCACCTCTTCTCATGCGCAACATTGTTCGCGCATCGCCTTTTTGTACTCTATCTGCACCTTCCCATTCCTAATTCTCCTTATTCCTTCCGTTTGACTGTAAATCGTTATCTAACTGCCACAATATATATATATATATATATATATATATATATATATATATATATATATATATATATATATATATATATATATATACGTGTGTGTGTATTTATCAAGAAAGACTGGCTCATACCTTTGCTTTCGTACATATACGGAATTAACTATTATTGTTTCCTTTAAAATAACATACAACAAATTTAATAGTCAATTAGTCTTTAACATGGGAAAAAAACTATGGAAAATTGGGTGAAAATTGAAATTAAATTTCCCTCACTGAAGTTTAGAATGGGCTTTAGAATGTCTTTGATTTTTGCTGTAGCCTGTTACACAAAACTTAGCTCCAGATGAGTCCTGCAGCTGTGATTTCCGTCACTTCTTTTTGGTTATGAGTACACTTCTCCACATAACTCGTCCACTGTAGGCGGTTAGTGTTGATACTCTTCTCTCACACTAGTGGCGTAGGAACTTCAGTACTTCTGATGTCTTGTAACCACGAACTGTGACGAATAGAAAAACAAATGCTTTCTGCTGAGTACATTTGTTCTCCGCAAACTAGCAGGCCCATTGTCATGCGCTCCACCCACCAATGTTAACCTCTCAGAAGAATTAAATTCCCGAGCACACAATGTAACTCGGGGAATATGATGACAATTCACCAATATCATTCTGGGTGTCAACTAGAAAATTGCGTCTGGAGTGCATGAATAAGGATCTGCCTGAATTACAATTAAACAAGGCATATACGTAAATCTCACAAAATAATTCTATACACTATAGGCACAAAGTGATGTAATCATCACTCATTCTCGTCCTTACACCCGTCTGAGTTCTATGGTCATCTCTGCTGTCGGGTTTCCCCGCACGACTAGTCAGAAACAATCACCAGCCCTTGCAGTAGTGGTTCATGCAAATACTATTTTTATATGTTGAGGTTTCCAGTCTCGTATATAACCACTTAGCAAGAAATCTGTAAAATTTACATTAGTAAATAATTTGTTTACACTTACCCCAAAATTTTGGGAAAACACACTTCTCCTGGCACCGATTTAGAATGGACACCGCTCTGTGTTAGAGCTTCGAGATCACTTAGGTCTGGAAATATGAGTTAATTCCTCTGACGGCTGGTGTTCTGCAAATTCCTGGCCTGGGAAAACTGTTAGTATAATTCCTCTTATCACTTGGTCTGGGAAATATGAGTTAATTCCTCTGGCGGCTGGTGTTCTTCGAATTCCTGGCTTGGGTAAACTGTTGGTATAGAATTCCTCTCTGACTTTGATAATATTCACAAGTTTCCAGTCTTGTATTAAAATTGCGTGTTTACTTGTTAATTCCAAAGTGGCCTATTACTCCATCTGGAACTTATAGTTGTGGAATGATAAGTCCTTTCCTCTTTCCTCTGGCTTGTAGGAGGTGTTTAATTGACGCTGCGATGCAGTCTGTGCTGTTCTGTGTCTGATTTCCACAGTATATCTCACAATTCTTAGTTTCAAATCCCAGCTGTGTTTCCGCCGAACGTCCCAATCAAATCCATTGTAGTCTCAGCGAACCAATCAAATCTATCTAGCACTGTTTGGGTGGGGAAGTTTATCATTACTCATCCCACGCGTGTTTGCAAATATTAAGTTTAATATACACGCGTGGCCTCTTACAACAGTGATGTCATATCGTTACAGAAGACTTCCGGGGCACCTCGGTCTATCACAATATTGTGACCAGGTGTTCCTGACGTAAAGTCTTCCACCCATATGTCTACCCCGACAGATTGTCTAATTATCCCCTTCATCTGCGTGCCTCCGCCAGACAGATGTCTGGTCAGACAGTGTTGTCTTCTTTCATCGTACGCACAATATAAGCTTGTGTCAACACGATCAACAGCTTTCAAATGGGGGCAAATGTTTGACCGACACGTTTCAACAAGTGGTCAGACGGATTATGCGATAAAATATTATCGCCGGCCGGGTCACCAAATCTGGCAGAGCGTAACAACAGTCTGGGAGTGAAGTGTGAAACAATAAGATACGAATTACTCCAGTAGCAAATACTGCCATAGGGGAGTGGCGTGTTAGAGACTTCACCATGCTATGTCCAGCATGGAGCAAAAAAGTGAAAATAACGAGTGAAAAGGCATGATTTATGCCAAATAAAAGCGATGAAAAATGAAGAAAAAGAAAGGATACTGCCGGAGGGCTGAAGGTGTAAGAGATCACACAAAAGAGCATGTTCCGACGTTTTGTCACAACCATTGCCATGATGGATGTGACATTTGTTCATGAAAATGTACCAGAACATTTCCGCAGTGCCTTTGTGCTGGTGGCTCATTGGCAAATTCAAACTTTACTTTTTTTCGTTATATGAACTGTCATTTGAAACATGAATTATTTATCGCATTCTGTTTTACAGAAGCTAGATGATAGGGCTTCAGCTAATCATATGTAGCAACAATGATACACACGCATATCTTTGCCGTATCAGCTGGTACTAATTTCTCCTTACTTTCATAACTGACTCTTATCCATCTTCTAGACGGAATCTTCTCCCAACTTTCCAACAGTAACGACTTTTAAAAGACGACTGGTTTTACTGGACCCCTTTCTCTACTATGAGATCAAGCACTTTCGTCTTCTTTCCCTTAGTCTAATTGCTTTGTCACGTTTGATTTGGTATCACGAATTGCCTCCCCTGCTTTGCAGCAGTGGTCCAATAATGGCCAAAACTCAAGATTATCTAATATTGGCTTCCAAGGTATCTACCTGTGCACAAGATTACTCTTGGCAGAGATGTAGATAGAAGATTAATGACACTTCTACCTTAAGGGAGGGTTCAGAAGATATTTTCAGAAGTCACGAACAATGTTGCATTGAGCTGAACAATTGTTGACGCATTATATCTAGCCCGTCGCCTTTTGTGAACGATTTAAGCAATGGTTTAGCCAGTTCAAGCCCCCAGTTGGTGTAATCCAACGAAATCCCTCTTATAAAGTATAGCTCTGTTTATAGGTAAATATATATATATATATATATATATATATATATATATATATATATATATATATATATATATATATATATATATATATATATATATATATATTCTAGCTCATACGGTTGCTTTCATACATATAAAACTGAAGCGACTATGATTGTTTTGTTTCAAAACAAAATGTAACAATTTTAATAATGAATTAGTCTTTAGCAGTTAAAATAAATATGGAAAGATTGGTGACATTTAAATTAAAAAGTTTTCGTCACGGAGATATAGGAGAGGATTTATCAAAAGTCCGTTGCTTTCGCCTGTTTTACAAGAAACTTAACTCTAGCTGAGTCCTGCAGCTGTGGTTCATCCACTCTGTGATAACGAAAGCCTTCTCCGCAGACTCTTCCATTGTAGGCGGTTAGGGTGGATGCTTTTCTCTCACACTAGCGGCGTTAGTACCACAAATCGTCTGATGGCGTGTAACTATGAACTTTTAGACACAACAGAAAGAGCAAAATGACTCTGCTAAGTACACTGAGTTGGACGCTTGACAGGCGCATCTTCTCGTTGTCCACCCGCCAATGTTAATCTCTCAGAAGAATTAAACTCTTGAGTATACACTGTGCAACTCAGGAAAGATGAGTAGAAATCACCACTATTCCTCTGGGGATTAAGTGGGAAATTGTGTCTGGACAGCGCGAATAATGATTTGTGCCTGAACTAACATTATATGTTAGTTACATATGTCTCACAAAATGATATGCTACACATGAAGCACATGTGATGTAATCATCAATCAACACTGCTCCAGTCGGAGTCTGGGGTCAGCTTTGCTGTCGGGTTTTCCGCACGACTAGCCAAAAGCAATCACCAGCACTTGCTGTAGTGGTTCAATAATATACTCTTTTCATGTGTTGAGGTTGCCAGCCTCAAATATATAACCACTTAGCAAGAAAAACATGTTAATTCACATTTGTAAAAGAAATGTTCACAACTTCCCATAAATTTTGGAAATACACAATCTCCTTGAACAGATTTAGACTGGACACAACTCTGTATTAGATGCTTCGAAATTACTTAGGTCTGGAAATTAGAGTTAATTCCTCTGACGGTGGATGTTCTGCGGAATCACTGGCCTGGGAAAACTTTTGTTTAATTCCTCTGTGACTTGCGATCAAATTCCTAAGTTTCCAGTCTTGTATTAAAAATGTGGGTTTACTGGTAAATTCCTAAGTTCCCCAATACTCCATCTATTACTTATAGTTGTGGAATTTCTAAGTCCAATGTCTCCTTCTTCCTCGCTTTTAGGAGTCGCTGGTCTGACGTTTGCGCTGCAATGTGTGTACTGACTTTGATTTCACTACATTATATCTCGCAATCCTCAGTTCAAATTCCAGCTGTGTGTCCGCCTAATTTTCCAATGAGATACATTGTACATTCCGGCCTGTCAAATCAACCAATCCAATTGAATCTCGTTCAGCCCTACGCGGGTAGGGGTGTTTCAAATTCAAATAATACCTTCACGTGTTTCAAAATATTAAATTTAATATCCACGCGTGACCTCTTCATATCGTTGTATCAGACTTCCACCGGCATCTTGTGTTATCTTCATAAACAAATGTTGTGCACTGATACTGCCCAGATGTTATCGTCTGCAAATCTGGAGTTACCAGACATATTTTTCTGTAATCTCGATACATAATGTACATCGTAAGCGATTATCTATCTCATTATCTCCCGTCTTGTGCAAACACAGGGATAGTCGCTAACCACCTGGAATCCAGTGACAGACCATCACGATCAATAGAGATTACCGTCTCTATCAAATGTGGCCAGACGAATGAAGCGAAAACTTATCAGTCTCTGATCGGTCAAATTACATGGCGTAATTACAGTTCTGTCTGGGATCGGCTCAAAGCAAACATGTGAAAATTAAAGATAGTCCCATGGCCGATACTACCGTAGAGATGTGGAGTGTTAGAGACTTCAGCTTACTGATCCAACGTAGAGAGCAAAACAGTTAATGAAAGGGCAAACAAAATGCCAAATAATAAGGATGAGAGGAAGAGAAACAATGAAGAAAAAACTGATACTGCCGGAGTGGACGTGAGATCGCACAACCGTATTGCCAAAGACCACCCCCATCCTAAGATATCTGTAGAATATCCAACGTTGGGGGGTCACATGTCCGTGGGTTTACTGTGCACTCGTTTTGGTTCTCGGTGCGACAGTTTTTCTCTCCCCCTTATCTCGTTGGCGACAGCGCTATAAGTGGGAAGATAACATCAAGAGATGGACGGGAAAGAGTCTATCAGAGTGTACCACCAACACAAGAGACAGAAGACGTTGGAGATCCATTACAGCCAACCTTCGTTGTGGAGATGGCAACTGATGATGATGATCTCGTTGGCGAGCGTTTGAATTACGCGCTTGGCAATGTTTACAGTTCAATACGTACTGACGAACGTCTTTCCATCGGTTGGGCCAAAAGTACACCTCTTTAAGGTTGCGCATTGTGGTACCACAGGGAACGTGTTCCCCCGATGAAGATATATGGGCTACATTCATAACGGAGGGTCTTAAATGAAGGGGCACTAAGAGTTGATTCCCTTGCCCAGTCGGTCCATAAATAATTCCTCCTTCTGTGTGGAAAGTTCCAGCTGAAGCATGGGTTATTTTTATCCGACTCTGTTCAACGTATGGCGCCTGGGTTATGTCGTCTTTCTGCTCTTGCCGTAACTTTGCCTTGCTACACAGAAATGTAGAGTTGATGTACGAGTTATCCAATGTTGGCTGTTGGGTACTCTGCTCAAACTCTTTCTGGGCAGTTTAATCCTTCTGATTGTCCGGATTATGGCGAAGACAGCAATCTCTCACAAATTGTCTAACATCGTGTCGAAAACCTGGCAGAATTAATTCAGGGAAATATGCCTTACCAGGGCAAATGAACATTACATGGGGTGGGGCAGGGTTAAATGCATTTCCTGCACTACGCGGGTGCGATAGGATAATGGGACAATTAACTGTCTCTTATTTCCCACCCTATAGACTAAACCTTTCTCCTTATAAAATGCTCCCTGAGGAGTATGGGAGTAATTGCTATACAACTTTGAAAAGCAAGGCTTTAGGGTGTTTTCGGCCCTATGTGCCTGCTTCAGCTCCGAAATATTCGGTCTGTTTAAAGATAAGAGTTCATGGGCCGCTTGGGCGTGTCCTGTGTTCTCTCTCTCTTGAGTCGACTTGGAGTCACGTGAGGGATCTCCAAGAAACACATATTTCCTCCCTAAGATGAGAGGGCAGACTAAATCGTCTACAACTGCGGCATTGATTTTGCTCCGTACATATCGGGTTGAAACATCAATTTCCGCAACTGGAAAAGTCATAGGCTTTATACTCTTCCGGGGCCCCTGTATGTCTACAGTTTCACCAGTGTACTGGTGGGCCTACAACAAAGATGGGGAAACCAAAGCCGAGTATTCGAGACCCGAATCATACAAGCACAGTATGACTTCTTTACCCACGGTTTCTTGCTCAGTAATAGGTGGGTGGCTGGAATTATGTTCATATGCCTGGTAGTCATGTTTCCCTATCGGCCCCCTGATCAGGCATGAGAAATTATAAGTCGCTGATCGGTCAAATTACATGGCATGGCGTAATTACAGTTCTGTCTGAGATCGGCTCAAAGCAAACATGTGAAAATTAAAGATAGGC
The DNA here is from genome assembly GCA_024509875.1 of Oreohelix idahoensis. Taxonomy (NCBI): domain Eukaryota; kingdom Metazoa; phylum Mollusca; class Gastropoda; order Stylommatophora; family Oreohelicidae; genus Oreohelix; species Oreohelix idahoensis. Next base: position 581,385 of record JAMPIV010000834.1, on the reverse strand, counting down.
CCATGGCCGGTATTACCGTAGTAGTGTGTGGAGTGTTAGAGACTTCACCTTACTGATCCAACGTAGAGTGGACGTGAGATCGCACAACCGTATCGTCATTTTGGTTTGGTTCCATTGACCATGTTTACTGCACACGGACAACTCCAACAGTTCACCTATCTCCTCCTTTAGATTACACAAGGAGATTCTCAGCACAGTGTACGAACTCTGTAGCTCCGACGAGGATTCCAACGTACATATTCAGGAATCACACATTCTATACATATTTTTGTGGTGGATAGGTTTGCTAATGTTTACTATTTACTATTTTTACTTTTTACTATTTATTCGCTCTCATCCGAGACGGCTAAGCATCCTATCTCACTACGCAAGAGATGGAAGGGGGGGGGGGATATGACACCAATGGTTCTGTAAAACAAATGCCGTCAATTATATTTCCTGTACCAAGAGCGAACCCGGTACCTTTAGAATTAATGGCGGACGCCATCCCTCTTAGCCACTCCGATTAATGACGTTACTTATAGTCAAATCTTACAAATTAGAATGTACTGTCCAATAATAATAATAATCGTAAGGATTGTAATCCTTCCTTGGTCTCCTAATATTGATGGCATTTGGGGCAGAACTTTCCCTTGATTGCTTTACTGTTAGTTCCTGCGTGTGTCTACCTTCTAGCACCGGTATTTCTATAAAAATTTTACCAGTATAGTCTGCCAAACGTCTTTAGTGTTTACTACTGTCTTAAATACTATCTTGTACAATCCATTTATTATTCATGACACTTCCCCATTCTATTAAAGTGTTTTTGTATATTTTATGATTCCTCTGCGTTGTTAAATTTGAGGTAATGCAGTCGTGGTATTCCAAGTATCGATCTAAATTATCTTATTTCCATTATTTACATTTTATATCTCAAATTCACTTGAATACACAAAATCTGAAAGGATCATTTTATACATTAATATGTCTGCGTTTTTTTTTTAAGCGTGACGTATTTTTGTCTCAATAACAAAAGTAACGCTAACAATGATTTCGACATTATGTTTAGAGCTTGTCTCTGTTTTTCTTGTCTCTCATGTCTAAATGTAAACTCAGACAACTACCACAACCCACAGGGAGTAGGTATAACAAAACATTAGTGACCGTTACAGATTAGAAGTCTGACCCATAATTGACAAGATTCTAAATGATGATTGGCCAAAAGCTGGTATTTGAGTGGCAAAGAAACCAACGTTTCTAAATCGCTAACAATATATAAAAATAAATCAAATAAGCAACTCAAAATGCATTAAAACTAATAATATCAGTTAAAAAATTTGTTTCTATGACTTAGAATTTTAACAACGTAGTTTAGAACAGACGTGAAGAATGTGAAGAAATAACACTGTAAGGTTTTGTTCATCATCATCCGCTGCCATCTTTGTGGTAAAGTGGGATGTTATAAATATTTATAGGGGACTTAGTGTACTGACTGAGATAGCTGTGAAGGTATCTGTATCTAATAAGTGTGGTGTATTACAGATAACCTTACTTGCTACCACATTTATACCTCAGTCAGAATTATTCTGGAATATTGTGATGACTACGTTAAATGTCTAGGGTTATGAAAATGATGAAGTGTAAGTCACAACAACAACAGACAGATAAACAATTTAATTTATTCCACAACACTTACAACACTGTGACACTCACACACATATAACACTCTATAAGACTATCTTAAATGAGTCAAGTGTTTAAGTTTAAAAATATATGTATTAATTCTTTCAATAATGGGTATCCTGATTCAACTACACAGTGAACCAGGAATCACAATCAAATGTAATTACAAGTATTATGTACACAGTTTATATATATGAACTTTGTATTGATATAGTTTATTATTATTATTCTATGTGTGTAATTTGTGCAGTAGTAATATGAAGTAATACTGGCTTTGTTCAAGCTTGGTTGTTGTTTTTCATCATGACTGCAAGTGTTTGATTATCGGGGAAATAGTATTTGGAAAAGTTCACAGTTCCTGTCATTTGAACCAATTAATTTTCCCTCTGTGTTTAACAAAATGTCATAATGTTGAGCTACTCTGGCCACAGAAGCTTATCTTTCGTGATGGCGGCAGGAAAAGACTCCTCTGCTCGATTGCTTCCTGTGTTCTGGAGACACCTCACTGGTCGCTATCTGGACCAAGGAGTATGCTGTCAGCCTCTGGATTTCAGCAAAACTCAGACCAGGTGCTGCTTCAATAACTAGGACCACAGTCCCTGAAACAAGAAGGTTGTACCTCCTACTTCATAATTAATTTATAATCTATTTCCACACTGAACACAATACATAACAAACACTGAGTTCAGAGCGATAGGCCAACTGCTACCGTCATCTGAAACAATTTACACCAGTATTCTCCTCCTAAATGGTTACTACGCCTCTGCAATTCCAGCATTAGTTCTATCTAGTCAATAAGATAGGTGTCAGTGTACCATTTGGCAATTCCATGCAGTTTTCTTTTCTCCGACACGTTCTGTTCAGGTTGGAGCAGTATCTAGGCCTTGCCTCATGTTTGCTACTGAACCACGCACATATACAGACATAAATTATCAATTTACATTCAATTTTCATTAAAAAGATATCGAATATATCAAGCTTACCACAATTCATGGAAATAATACACAGATACGTTGACTGGCGATGAATAATGGCACAAATTCCGATCTGCCGCTGTCCCAGACTTTTATGTAGAAAAATATGATCTGGCTCTCAACGCACTGTTTCTTAGTAAGTTTATTTTAAAATGTGGCACTGACCTGACGCTCCTAATTGACTATATTGGCGGGTCTAACCAATCGGGCCATGTTTACACAGCTTTTCAAAAAAAGTACCCCTACTCACGTTTCCCTAACAACAAAAAATTTGTATTTGTAGTCCGACTAATCGTGTTTAGCCTTACATTTACTTCTATCCAATCAAATAATATTTTACATGGTGGCCCATTTCCCGTAAAATTGTGGTTTCAAAACATGTCACTGTGCGATTATTTTTTTTTGTGTTGTCTGACACCCTCACTATTTTCTTTTGGCTATAATTAGTTAATTCCTAGACTATTTGCGTAACACTTAATATATTCTTTGTCAGCAAGTCCTATGGAACCCAAATATATAAGTTTTAAGTGAGCTAAGTGGCGGCGTTCAAAATATGTATTTTCTTGTAGGATAGTCGTGCTGTTACCACCTCCTCACTTCCAAACTTTTAGGGTGTCTGCTGTACTGTCAGGCTTTCAAACGTAAACCAGTATAATGTCATGTTTCCTAATAAGCGTTTTTCAGGTTTTTAAACCTAACTCTCGTAGTTGTAGTGTTTTTTATCACGGTCTATTTGAAAAAAAAGTTAGTGCCTCTGGCCTTTCGCGCGGGGAGGGTGGCATTAATTGTATATCGCGAGACGCGTGTTCGTGTTGCATGCGTTCCTGCTTTCAGCCCTCCCTCTCTCTATCCTAAGTTCATCTGTCTTTCCGTTTATGTTAACGTAGTGTATAAAATGAAATTAATGGAAGTATTAATTTAGGTCATTACGCAGTGTGCCTAGCTCAAGGTTTTCTTAGAAATACAGTACACGTTTTATTGTAGAAAGCGTGTAGTGATGCAGTAGGCTTTACTATCAACGTGAAACGTTACAATTTGCAGACGAAGTAGAAAACAAGGGGGATTTTTGTACGCCATTGTGACAGCACTGTACTTTTACCATTCTCTTTCCTTTTATTGAATTTATGTGTTAGGCTTTACATTTACCTTTTAATTTATATATGTGGATTTAGAATGTTTCACGACAAATTCTCCCCTCTTAAAACAGACGTTATATGTCAGTCTATAATTCTATATACACATAGAGAAATTTATTATTATTTCTGGGGCTTACGGTGATTCTCATCACACGGATGGCGGCTTAAAAAATCCGCTCCCAGATTTGTCTTTCCAGATATATACTCTATGCTAAACTCAAATGGCTGCATCAGTAATGACCAACGGAGTAATCTAGAATTTTCATGTCTAGCCTGCGCTAGAAACGACAAGGGTTTGTGATCCGTTTGCAACTTAAATGCCTTCCCATACAGATAAATATTGAATTTCTTTATCGCCCATATTACTGCAAGACATTCTTTTTCGCTAGTTGAGTAGTTGGTTTCAGCTTTATTCAACTTTCTGCTAGCATATGCCACTGGGCTTAATTCCCCATCCAATGCATCTGATTTCTGTAGCAGAGTCGCACCTAACCCAATATTACTGGCATCCGTCCTTACAATGAATTCTTGACTTAAGTCAGGTAATTTCAAAATAGGTTTGCTTGTGAGCTTTTCCTTCAATTCCTGGTAAGCTAATTCACATTGTGGTGTCCATGTAATTCGATCTGGATTTCCTTTACGTGTCAAATCAGTTAACGGTGCACATATGGAATTAAAGTTTTTGATATACTTTTGGTAGAAACCACATAATGAGACAAAGGATCTCACGTCTTTCTTGGTTTGTGGTCTCGGGGCTTTCTTTAGTTTCTCTAAATTCTTGGGGTCAGGGGTCATGTTTCCCTGATGGACTGTGTGTCCCAAGAATTCTAATTCTTTACATCCAACGCAACATTTGGTTGGTCGGGCTGTTAAATTCGCTTCTCTAAGTCGATTAAACAGCATGTTCAGAGAGTCAATGTGTTCCTCAAATGTTTCTGTTGCTATAAGGATATCATCCATGAAATTTGTGATGCATGGATTATTCAGAGGGTCCAATAATTTTCTCATCATTCTAGAGAAGACACTAGGCGCATTCTTCAATCCAAATGGCAATCTGTTAAACTCATAGTGTCCCTCTGAGGTACTAAAAGCTAGGTATGGTCTAACCTCAGGCTTTACTGGAATCTGATAGTATCCTTTACTCAGATCCACTTTTGAGAAATATTTAGCTTTATTTAGCCTGGCAAACAACTGATTTGTATCCGGCAATGGATCCACCTGTCCTTCTGTAATAGCATTCAGTCTCCTGTAATCTATACAGAGTCTATGTTCTCCAGAGGGTTTCCTTAAGAGTACAACACTGGAACTATACGAAGATTCACTGTGTGAAATAATTCCTTCCTTCAACAAATAGTCTATCTCTTCCTTCAAAGCTTTCTCCTTAGCAAAAGGAATCGAATAGGGTTTCATACAGACAGGTGTGGGGTCTATCAGTTTCATATCATATTCCAATAAGTTTGTATGCCCCGGTCGGTCTGTTAACACCTCTGTATGATTATCTAGAACCTGTTGCACTCTCTCTTTCTGATTTTTCGTTAAATGTGTACTGATTTTCACCTGTGCCGCTGTCTCACAGGGGTGTAATGGATATTCAAATGATGAAAGTGGTTCCTTTTTCATCTCCATGGCAATGGACAAGGTCAACAAGTGTGTCTCTTCCTGATGTTCTCTTTCCAAATATTTCTTCAGGAGATTCACATGATAGATTTTTTCTTTCCCCTTCTTATCTATCTTATAATTGGTTCTAGACACCTTCTCTAGAACTGTATATGGACCTTGCCATCCAATTTGTAACTTATTCTGACTACCGGGTAGAAGAAGCAGTACCTTCTCTCCCACAGCCAAATCTCTGTCTTTAGCCTTCCTGTTAAATAGGCAGCATATTTCTTCCTGGCTTGTTTCAAATTTTCATTGGCAAGTTTCCAGCCAGTTTTTAAACGAGTGGTCAGCTCATTCACATATTGGTATGAGGATGTAATATTTTCCTCTGCCTTTTCATCAGTCCACGTTCTTAACAGCGCTACATATGGACCTTTAATTTTGTGGACCTATTTGTCCATGCACCGGTATGGTCTCTTCCACTCGAAGCGCTATAGTGATGATTTTTCTTCCCAGAATTATCATGCACAAAACGACCGCTACCAATTCTTCTCTTGGGGCTTTCTCCCCACTTAGAATTCTTGATGAGAGATTTCCTCTCTACATCTTCTTCCTCCAGTTTGTTTAAGTCCGATTGAGGGATTTTCGGCTTATCCTGGGGTAAGACATCTTTTTGCACTCTCTGCATAGTGGCCATTGTAAAACAGTTAATTGAAGCTTGTCCGTGAAAAGGGGCTTCCCATTCCATTTGGTCCACTTTATCAAATTTATTTTTCTTTCTATTGTCAGGCCTACGTTTGCCCCGTGGCGTGTCCAGGTCCTGATCAATGTTCCCACTTGTGGGTGTTCCCTCATGTGCTATGCTACACCTTTCTACAAAATTCTCAATGTCCCACCTTGCCTTGGGCCAATAATAATTGTGAGCCACCTTTTGGATGATGGTACCTATTTTCTCATGGTCCCCATCTTGTTTCACATGTAGGCTCCTTATTAAGTCTGCCCTATATGCCTTTGGAAGAACCAACTGTCCGTGACCATTGGATCTAGTTCCAGCCTTCCTATACATAAACTTGTTTTTCATGTAAAAATCTCCCTTGCCTGGAGTTGTATGATAAGTTGACAATTTTCTGAAACAAGGCTTGAGGGTCTTATCCCCAGCCTGTGCCTTCCTCATCTCTTCTGGAGTGGTATCTAACATAATATCCTCCTCCTGTCTTGAGGTCGACCTGACCTGAAGGGTGGCCATAACTATAGGGTTCCTTCTGCAACGGTCAGTGTCATGATTGTTCATCTTACAATTTTTACACCACCTCCTGTTTTGGTTGAAAGATTTTCTTTCATCATATTTCCTTTCATCGAATTGTGGGGTTTTATTTTTATTGTCATACCGTGGCCTATCAAACTGGTGCTTACCTTTGTTTTGATCTCTAGGATCAAATTTATTAAAGTTCTGTGGTGCCTTAAAATTATCCACCTGTTTCTTTTTATTACCTGATACCTCTGCCTGAGCTGCTTGATACCTTTCAGCAACATTTAGCAACTCACCCAGCCTCTCTGCACCTTGTTCCATGAGAAACTTTCTCAGGTCTGGAGCCATGGACTCTCTTAATTGTTCTATAAGGACCATTTCCTTAAGATCTTGGGTTTTCCCCAGAGAAGTCCATTTCTCCAAGTATGTCTCTAACCGTGCAGAGAACTGGTGATAGGTTTCACCTGACAGTAGTTTAGCATTCCTAAATTTTTTCCTATAAAATTCTGCGTTCTTTTCATATCTTAACAAAAGAGCCTGCTTTAGCATGTCATAATTTTCTTGATCACCTCTGCTCATTTTGGCAAAAACTTCATAAGCTGCCCCACGAAGCCCTTGAGATAACTTTAAGCTCCACCTTTCTCTCTCTAACCCATACGTGGTAGCTAATAGTTCATATCTATTTAGATAGCTCTCAATATCATCGTCTTTCTCAACAAAATGATCTAAATGAAAATTCATAGCTGAGGTTGAGGCTCCCTGACTAGCAGTAGCATCAGAGGTAAAGGGACTGGCACCATTTTCAGGAGCATGGCCTTGAAACTCAAACTCCCTTAGTCGTAACTCATGTTCCCTTTGTAATCTTTTCTCCTCCTTTTCTGCTTCCCTCTCTGCAGCTAATCTTTTTTCTTCGGCTTCCCTTTCTGCAGCTAATCTTTTTTCTTCGGCTTCCCTTTCTGCCTTTTTCTCTTCCAACTGGAGCCTCTTAATCTCCCTATCTGCCTCCAATGCTTTAACCTCTTTGTCAGCCTCAATCTGCAACCTCTTAGCCTCAGCCTCAATCTGCAACCTCTTAATTTCTTTTTCAGCCTCTAACTTTCTTTCAGCCTCAAATCTTCTTTCCTCACGTTCAATATATTTGTCACATTCAGCAGTGACATAAGCAATCATAATTTGCCCGTCCATTCCTAACTCTTTCGCAGTCTGCACAGCAGCAGATCGAAATTTGGCCAGGTCCGCCATTTTCTAACAGGTAAATGTATATAATGTCTAACTAAACAATTCAATCTCTAACTAAATATCCAATGACAACCACAGGCACTGAGAGCTCAACGTTATTTATTTTCACCCAAGGATACCTTTTTAATTTTTATTATTCCCTGAAGTGAATTACCCCCAATATTTATAATAGGGAAAGATTCAAAATCCCGGACAGGACCCCAATATATGTGGTAAAGTGGGATGTTATAAATATTTATAGGGGACTTAGTGTACTGACTGAGATCAGCTGTGAAGGTATCTGTATCTAATAAGTGTGGTGTATTACAGATGACCTTACTTGCTACCACATTTATACCTCAGTCAGAATTATTCTGGAATATTGTGATGACTACGTTAAATGTCTAGGGTTATGAAAATGATGAAGTGTAAGTCACAACAACAACAGACAGATAAACAATTTAATTTATTCCACAACACTTACAACACTGTGACACTCACACACATATAACACTCTATAAGACTATCTTAAATGAGTCAAGTGTTTAAGTTTAAAAATATATGTATTAATTCTTTCAATAATGGGTATCCTGATTCAACTACACAGTGAACCAGGAATCACAATCAAATGTAATTACAAGTATTATGTACACAGTTTATATATATGAACTTTGTATTGACATAGTTTATTATTATTATTCTATGTGTGTAATTTGTGCAGTAGTAATATGAGGTAATACTGGTTTTGTTCAAGCTTGGTTGTTGTTTTTCATCATGACTTCAAGTGTTTGATTATCGGGGAAATAGTATTTGGAAAAGTTCACAGTTCCTGTCATTTGAACCAATTAATTGTCCCTCTGTGTTTAACAAAATGTCAATTTTTGAGGGGGCACATAATGTTGAGCTACTCTGGCCACAGAAGCTTATCTTTCGTGATGGCGGCAGGAAAAGACTCCTCTGCTCGATTGCTTCCTGTGTTCTGGAGACACCTCACTGGTCGCTATCTGGACCAAGGAGTATGCTGTCAGCCTCTGGATTCAGCAAAACTCAGACCAGGTGCTGCTTCAATAACTAGGACCACAGTCCCTGAAACAAGAAGGTTGTACCTCCTACTTCATAACTAATTTATAATCTATTTCCACACTGAACACAATACATAACAAACACTGAGTTCAGAGCGATAGGCCAACTGCTAGCGTCATCTGGAACATATTACACCAGTATTCTCCTCCTAAATGGTTACTACGCCTCTGCAATTCCAGCATTAGTTCTATCTAGTCAATAAGATAGGTGTCAGTGTACCATTTGGCAATTCCATGCAGTTTTCTTTTCTCCGACACGTTCTGTTCAGGTTGGAGCAGTATGTAGGCCTGGCCTCATGTTTGCTACTGAACAACGCACATATACAGACATAAATTATCAATTTACATTCAATTTTCATTAAAAAGATATCGAATATATCAAGCTTACCACAATTCATGGAAATAATACACAGATACGTTGACTGGCGATGAATAATGGCACAAATTCCGATCTGCCTCTGTCCCAGACTTTTATTTAGAAAAATATGATCTGGCTCTCAACGCACTGTTTCTTAGTAAGTTTATTTTAAAATGTGGCACTGACCTGACGCTCCTAATTGACTATATTGGCGGGTCTAACCAATCGGGCCATGTTTACACAGCTTTTCAAAAAAAGTACCCCTACTCACGTTTCCCTAACAACAAAAAATTTGTATTTGTAGTCCGACTAATCGTGTTTAGCCTTACATTTACTTCTATCCAATAAAATGGGATTTTACATGGTGGCCCATTTCCTGTAAAATAGTGGTTTCAAAACATGCCACTGTGCGATTATTTTTTGGGTGTTGTCTGACACCCTCACTATTTTCTTTTGGCTATAATTAGTTAATTCCTAGACTATTTGCGTAACAATTAATATATTCTTTGTCAGCAAGACCTAAGGAACCCAAATATATAAGTTTTAAGGGAGCTAAGTGGCGGCGTTCAAAATATGTATTTTCTTCTAGGATAGTCGTGCTGTTACCACTTCCTCACTTCCAAACTTTTAGGGTGTCTGCTGTACTGTCAGGCTTTCAAACGTAAACCAGTATAATGTCATGTTTCCTAATAAGCGTTTTTCAGGTTTTTAAACCTAACTCTCGTAGTTGTAGTGTTTTTTATCACGGTCTATTTGAAAAAAAAAGTTAGTGCCTCTGGCCTTTCGCGCGGGGAGGGTGGCATTAATTGTATATCGCGAGACGCGTGTTCGTGTTGCATGCGTTCCTGCTTTCAGCCCTCCCTCTCTCTATCCTAAGTTCATCTGTCTTTCCGTTTATGTTAACGTAGTGTATAAAATGAAATTAATGGAAGTATTAATTTAGGTCATTACGCAGTGTGCCTAGCTCAAGGTTTTCTTAGAAATACAGTACACGTTTTATTGTAGAAAGCGTGTAGTGATGCAGTAGGCTTTACTATCAACGTGAAACGTTACAATTTGCAGACGAAGTAGAAAACAAGGGGGATTTTTGTACGCCATTGTGACAGCACTGTACTTTTACCAATTCTCTTTCCTTTTATTGAATTTATGTGTTAGGCTTTACATTTACCTTTTAATTTATATATGTGGATTTAGAATGTTTCACGACAATCTTCACAACGAAGATTGGCTGTAATGGATCTTCAACGTCTTCTGTCTCGTCTTGGTGGTGCACTCTGACAGAATCTTTCCTGTCCATCTATTGATGTTATCTTCCCACTTACAGCGCTGTCTTCCCCTTGCACGTTTGCCTTCAAGGTTTTGTTACTTGAGTGCAAAAAGAAATGCATAAACACAGATTACTCCTTAAAATCTTGTACCAGTAAATAAAATGAAAAATAATAGTTGTACTGACCTTCACCCTGGGAAGAAAAGGTAAAGGTAGTCCCGTAGCAAACGCTGCCGTAGGTGTAGCGACTTCGCTATCCTAGGTCCAACATCAAGAGGTGAGGTGACCAGTTCCCTTCCTCGGTGCCTTTTCCTTTCCTAACTCAAGAGCAAAGTCAGGTACTGTCGTACGGAAGGTTAATTGTTTTATTTGGCCCGTCTGAGAAGAGTGGATGTCGACAGATACGCGAGAAGGTATAGAAAATAGATTTTTCCCAGGTGGTAGATTGAGTGATTAGGTTATCTCTTATAGCCTATCCGTACGACTGTACTTTGTTGCAAGACAGCTTTTACCTCCTTATCAAGAATAGATAAGTTTCTCTACACACACACACACAGCTATGTGACAACAAGACACACAAATTTGAAAAAAAACTACGGATAAATGGGTATGGGTCTGACCAACACACAAAGGCAAGTTTCTTTGTAGTTTATTATCATTTAAACTCGGCAACATCAAAATATCTAAAGGAAAAGATCAAAGAGTCATTTACATGCATATGAAATAAAGCAGAAAAAGTGCACCCTCCCCCGAATGGAGAAAAAAAAACCCCAAAAAAATTATTAACCCAAAAGTTGAAGGTTAGCACTATATTTCTGAATGAACAATAGTGGTACTCTATGAGACCCAGTAAAATAAACACACTTTTAGACAAATCAGATAATTGGATAGTTTTCCCGCAAACAAGAAAAATACTCGCACACTCTTTCAAACAGTGGCCACTCTCACACTCTTACCTAATTGCCTGGTATGGTAGGTCTGTAATATTCCTTGGTACTAGAATTACTCTATGAATATATTATCTATTTTCACTTAATATTCTGTCACCCCAGTTGTTGCAGATCCAAATTGGCCCCAGTCCATCCACAGAATTATGTAATGAGGTGAACGCCTAATATGGTTCTTATCCTAGAAGTATTCTTACAAATAGTTAAAACTTTGAGAGTTCTTGAGGTTCGCTCTTTAACGGGAAAAAAATACTTCCAGTATTGGGAAACATCTGGTTGCTAAAAGCAATGTTCATATGATGATGATGGTTCTTCTATCGGCCAACTCTGTGTTAAAAGCGCCGATTCTGCACAGTGTAGCTATTTAGAGAGGTATACTCCCTTTAAATTACGACTGTCAGGAGTCGGGATAAAAAAAGATTCACCACTTGTGGCTAGTAAAAATATAAATCTGGGTTTGGTAAGTCCAGCGTTAAAAATTTGTTGTCCTCCAATACCCTCTGGCGAGTGCCCGTTCACAAATGAAATTGGTGACGCACACGCCAAGAAAAGGAGAAATACCTTGTAACAAATCCAAAAAAAGAAGAAAAGACCGCTGACCGCCCTTGTGATCAGGTCTGCAAAGAATACAAGAATCATTTATATACAAAATATGCTAATCCTATATCTACACACAGACGGGGACAAGACGATCTCTTCTCCACTCCGTCAGTCCTGATTAAATTTGAAAGGCACGCTGTGTTTCCTTACGCCTACCAGTTAGTAGACGCCGCTGGTGCTGAGTTCGGTCGGACTGAATTATCTTAATTCGCCTGCCCCTGCTTGCGCCGGCGTTCAGCGTACAATTTTAGTTATTATTTAATCTCTCCATACCCGCTACCTAAACAATGATCGCCTGTCATTAAATAGCTATTAAATTTTTCGGCGTCTGTTAGTTCGTCGTATGGTATCAAAAATAATACACTATAATTACAAATATGCACAAATGAAATATAACGTGTAATCTAGACTCCCCCTATCAGTCGTTTTATTGCTTATAAGTCCAGTCAGCTAAACCGTCGTGTTTATCTCTCTCCTGTAGAGATTAAGTGTCGCGTCTACCTATACTGTTAACATCATTACGGTCTAAGGTATGCGGGTGGCGTGATTTAACATTTTAATAGAATATCTGGTAGGAAATTGCTACGCGTTACTTTATTTCACTAGTTTGACTAGCGAGAAAATCTAAGTGAAGAATAAATGTTAAAAGCTATCACTTCTTAAAAACATTAGCCATATTATTCTTTACAAGAAAATTGAGAAATGAAATCTCCACGAAAACTAGTAACAAACCCACACAAGGAAAAAGTTTAAGGCTGCGCGCTAGATTACTTCCAAATTCTGACTGACAACTGACAATGAGGTTAAGAAAACGACAGTATATATATATATATATATATATATATATATATATATATATATATATATATATATATATATATATATATATATATATATATATATATATTTCGCGTCCCGGTGAGACCCAAATTTCAGAAGCTAGGCGTATCAAAATAAAAGACTTACGGTCGGTCGATGAGGTTTCTCGTCGGAAGTTTTCGACCGGCATCAAAAGACTTTCTGTTCGACTAACGGGTTCCATTGTAGAATGCCCGCTTCTCAAGATCAAAGAGCCCATGGGGGTTTCTAACTTCCCCTGAGTACGAAACTTCAAAAGGGTCTGTGTTTTTGTCTCTCCCACGTGCTTGCCTGCCTGAGAACTATTATGATTGACAGATGCTCGCGTGAGGGGACGAGGTAAACACAGCCTGATTTGCTTCCCCGTTATGACTGACAGGTCACGCAGTTTGTAAACATTTCGTTAGCTCATGTTAAAAGAAAAGAAGGCGAGACAAAATGGTACGATGCAGAAATAGACAGTTGGTATATATGCCTGTTAAGCTAGCAAATCAGATTTCAGCTATTAGGTTGCAAAAAGATGTCAGATTATACTGTAGACTCTTTTTCTGTTACACGTCACAGGTATCCATTTACAGATGGGTAGACTGAAGAATATCAATACCATGAATCGAACTTGGAAGATTTGCCGCGAGACACCAGCGCTCTAACCACTCTACCCTGGGAAGAAAATAAACGTAATAAAACAAGTTATTAAACATCATCAGTCATCAGTGCCTTTCGACTCACAGAGGACATCCGTTCCAGGACTTTAAAAAAAAAAAAAAAAAGGTAAAGGATCTCGTTACACGCCCATTGAGGCATATTGGGAATATGGTATTAGGCGCATATTTTCTTGACCATCGACACACTAGGGGTGATGTGGTCAGCATCACGCCGGCCGCCTTAACCTTCCCAGAAGATGCTCTGGTACCCAATTGGGGCTGGGTCAACGCAGGAGCCTTTTGCGGTCTAAAAGAATCCCACATCTTCTGGGGATCGAACCATAGACCATTGAGCTAAGAAGCTTTATAGCTCTGCTTTATTCTTCCCATGTGTCGTGAAACATTCTAAATCCACATATATAAATTAAAAGGTAAATGTAAAGCCTAACACATAAATTCAATAAAAGGAAAGAGAAATGGTAAAAGTACAGTGCTGTCACAATGGCGTACAAAAATCCCCCTTGTTTTCTACTTCGTCTGCAAATTGTAACGTTTCACGTTGATAGTAAAGCCTACTGCATCACTACACGCTTTCTACAATAAAACGTGTACTACATTTCTAAGAAAACCTTGAGATACGCAAGCTGATTAATGACCTAAATTAATACTTCCATTAATTTCATTTTATACACTACGTTAACATAAACGGAAGGACAGATGGAATTAGGATAGAGAGAGGGAGGGCTGAAAGCAGGAACGCATGCAACCCTAACACGCATCTCGCGATATACAATTAATGCCACCCTCCCCAAGCGAAAGGCCAGAAGCAATACTTTTTTCAGATGGACAGTGATAAAAAACACTACCCATACGAGAGTTAGGTTTAAAAACCTGAAAAATGCTTATTGGGAAACATGACATTATACTGGTTTACGTTTGAAAGCCTGACAGTACCCAGACACCACATCGTATCGAAGTGAACAGGAGGTAGAAGAAAATGCACATTTTGAACGCAGCCACTTAGCTCCATTAAAACTTATATATTTGGGTTCCTTAGGACTTGCTGACAAAGAATATGTTAAACGTTACGCAAATAGTCTAGGAATTAACAAATTATAGCCAAAAGAAAATAATAATAATAATAGTTGCCCATCGCAAGCGAAGATGGCGACAGCTTCAGACTTGAGTTGTGACACATCTGTGCCGTGATCTCATGTGACTAATTAATCCTATTTTGGCCCTACAGGCCCTGCCACATACGGGGCACACATGATTAGAGTCGATAGTAGTGTTGCTGTGCATTCTGGCTTTTCTTGCAGCACGCTTGCCTTCTGCCTTATCAGCTAAATTCTGTTCTGCAATGCGAGCACCTTGAGTAATGTTTGTCCGCCAGGCACAGCGATCCTGTGCGATAGTCTCCCAGGTGGAGACATCAATTTTGAAGCTGCTCAACGATGCTTTCAGTGTGTCTTTGAAGCGTTTCTTTTGTCCCCCTGCTGTTCGCTTACCCGTGGAGAGTTCGCTGTACATCAACTGCTTTGGGATGCGTTTTTCGGGCATGCGAACAACATGTCCGGCCCATCTAGTTTGGGCCCTCTGCAGCAATGTGTAGATGCTTGAGATATGTGCTCTGTTGAGGACCTCAGAATTAGATACTCTATCATGCCACTTGATCCTGAGGATCCTGCGAAGACAGCTCATGTAGAAATGATTAAGCTTCTTGGCATGTCTGCTATACACTGTCCATGTTTCACAGGCATACAGGAGGGTAGTGAGTACTATTGCATGATATACTTTTATCTTGGTGGTTGCACTAATTCCTTGTCGATCCCAGACATTTACTCTTAGTCTTCCGAAAGCTGCACTTGCCTTTGCAATTCTGTTGTTGACCTCGGAGTCGATATTCGCATCTTTGGTAAGGGTACTGCCTAGATAAGTGAAGCTGTCCACCACTTGGAGACGTTGGTTCTTTACTGTGATATTTGGTTCACAGTAAGGTTTCCCAGGAGCAGGTTGCAACATTACTTCAGATTTCTTCGTATTGATGGTAAGGCCAAAGTCATCACATGCTACAGAAAGCCTCCTCATATTGTTCTGCATGTCCAGTTCTGTGCAGGTGTTGAGGGCACAGTCGTCCGCAAAGACGAGGTCAGAGATCATTGTTTCATTCACCTTCGTAAAGGACTGTAATCGTCTCAAATTGAACAGATTCCCATCTGTCCTGTATCTGATGTGTATGCCGTCGCTACTGTCATGCGTAACGTTAGACAGCATGGCAGCACTTATCATACTGAATAGTGTCGGCGCGAGCACACAACCCTGTTTGACACCATTTGTGACGGGAAAGGGTTCAGAAGGTTCTCCATCATTCAATACGCGAGCCATCATACCTTCATGAAACTGGCGGACAACTGAGATGAACTTATCGGGACAGCCGAATTTCGCCATAATTTTCCATAGTCCGTCCCTATTGACAGTGTCAAAGGCCTTGGTCAAGTCAATAAATGTTGTGTATAGGTCACTGTGCTGTTCCTGGCATTTCTCCTGAAGTTGGCGAGCAGCAAATATCATATCGATATAGAAAATAGTGAGGGTGTCAGACAACACCAAAAAAATAATCGCACAGTGGCATGTTTTGAACCCACTATTTTACGGGAAATGGGCCACCATGTAAAATCCTATTTGATTGGATAGAAATAAATGTAAGGCTAAACACGATTAGTCGGACTATAAATACTAATTCTTTGTTGTTAGGGAAACGGTAGTAAGGGTACTTTTTTTGAAAAGCTGGGTAAACATGGCCCGATTGGTTAGACCCGCCAATATAGTCAATTAGGAGCGTCAGTTCAGTGCCACATATTAAAATAAACTTACTAAGAAACAGTGCGTTGAGAGCCAGCTCATATTTTTCGAAATAAAAGTCTGGGACAGAGGCAGATCGGAATTTGTGCCATTATTCATCGCCAGTCAACGTATCTGTGTATTATTTCCATGAATTGTGGTAAGCTTGATATATTCAATATCTTTTTAATGAAAATTGAATGTAAATTGATAATTTATGTCTGTATATGTGTGTGGTTCAGTAGCGAACATGAGGCAAGGCCTATATAGTGCTCCAACCTGAACAGAAGGTGTCGGAGAAAAGTAAAACTGCATGGAATTGCCAAACAGTACACTGACACCTATCTTATTGACTAGAAAGAACTAATGCTGGAATTGCAGAGGCGTAGTAACCATTAGGGAGGAGTATACAACAAGAGAAATCCATACTAGAATTGCTTTGGCAGCTAGCGCCTTCAATAGATTATCTAACATTTGGAAATTACGATCATTGAATATACATACCAAGCTTCGTCTGTTTAATTCAAATGTTATCTCAGTGTTAACATACGGCTGTGAGAGTTGGAAAATAACAAAATCATTGGAGAACAAGCTGAATACATTCGAGAACAAATGTCTTAGAAAACTCATGAACATCAGTTGGAAAGAATTCAAGACTAATCGACAAATAAGAGAAGACTCTAGGCAGAAATATGTCTCCGACTATATAAGGAAAAGACGATGGTCATATATCGGTCATGTCCTACGAATGCAAAACAACAGAATACCACTACAGGCGCTCACTTGGGTTCCTGAGGGTAAGCGGAAAAAAAGGAAGACCAAAAGAAACACTCAGAAGAACAATAATAAGAGAAGGAAGAACGTTGGGATTAAACAATGTGCAAGAGCTAAGAGGAGTGGCGTCACAACGAACAACCTGGAGAGCACTGGTTTCTGCCTTATGCGCCATGTTTGGCGCTTAAAGAATTTATTATTATTATTATACTGGTGTAAATTGCTTCAGATGAAGCTGGCAGTTGGCCTACCGCTCTGAAGTCAGTGTTTGTTATGTATTGTGTTCAGTCTGGAAATAGATTATAAATTAGTTCTGAAATAGGAGGTACAACCTTCTTGTTTCAGGGACTATGGTCCTAGTTATTGAAGCAGCACCTGGTCTGGGTTTTGCTGAATCCAGAGGCTGACAGCCTACTCCTTGGTCCAGATAGCGACCAGTGAGGTGTCTCCAGAACACAGTGAAGCAATCGAGCAGAGGAGTCTTTTCCTGCCGCCATCACGAAAGATCAGCTTCTGTGGCCAGAGTAGCTCAACATTATGTGCCCCCTCAAAAATTGACATTTTATCAAACACAGAGGGACAATTAATTGGCTCAAATGACAGGAACTGTGAACTTTTCCCAATATTATTTCCCCGATAATCAAACACTTGAAGTCATGATGAAAAACAACAACCAAGCTTGAACAAAACCAGTATTACCTCATATTACTACTGCACAAATTACACACATAGAATAATAATAATAAACTATGTCAATACAAAATTCATATATATAACCTGTGTACATAATACTTGTAATTAAATTTGATTGTGATTCCTGGTTCACTGTGTAGTTGAATCAGGATATCCATTATTGACAAGAATTAATACATATATTTTTAAACTTAAACACTTGACTCATTTAAGATAGTCTTATAGAGTGTTATATGTGTGTGAGTGTCACAGTGTTGTAAAGTGTTGTGGAATAAATTAAATTGTTTATCTGTCTGTTGTTGTTGTGACTTACACTTCATCATTTTCAATGCCCTAGACATTCAACGTAGTCATCACAATATTCCAGAATAATTCTGACTGAGGTATAAATGTGGTAGCAAGTAAGGTTATCTGTAATACACCACACTTATTAGATACAGATACCTTCACAGCTGATCTCAGTCAGTACACTAAGTCCCCTATAAATATTTATAACATCCCACTTTACCACACCATGTCTGTCTCCATTTCTCTTCTCTTTGCGTTTTTGATCTCTCTATTTCTCTTACTCTGGGGATTCAATAACAAGGACCACTTTTAATGGTATCAACTGGTTTTTTTTTTAGTTGTGAGTCCTATCCAATGCCAATGTCTTCACCTTACTCTTGTTTTATTTAATTTGATAAAATGTTACCTCGTTTTGGCGAGGCGCATCAAGTTCAACCTAGTCGGTTATATTAAGGCACGTTCAAATATAAAAGATTTATTACAAATAAGAGAGGGAAACCTGAGGCCTGTAAACAGTAAATTAATATGAAACAAATATAAAGGTATGTTATCAGGCACTCGCAGGAAATAAAGAAGTAGAACACCAGACAACAGAAAAACAACAGACATGAGTGGCTTACCCAGGATTTGAACACTGGACCTTCCGTGCGACAACCCCCGCCTAGCCATGCAAGCGAATCACACTATCCGCTCTGCCATCTACGCATCATCAAAAAATGATGTTTCAATGGCAGGTCAATAGTGCGAACCACAATACACGACACCAGAAGTCCTCCATGGGCAGTTCAGCCTATTAATGACGCAATCACTTCTGTTGTATTTCTATCAAGCAGTATAGGCCGAATCCAACAAGACCCTTAGGACCTTAATACTGTGTCCAGTAAATGATAGTAGACTAGAACAGTGAGAACAGGATAGTGGGTAGGTTTGGTATTGTACAAACATTTATTACAAATAAGGGAGGGAAACCTGAGGCCTGTACTGCTTGATAGAAATACAACAGAAGTGATTGCGTCATTAATAGGCTGAACTGCCCATGGAGGACTTCTGGTGTCGTGTATTGTGGTTCGCACTATTGACCTGCCATTGAAACATCATTTTTTGATGATGCGTAGATGGCAGAGCGGATAGTGTGATTCGCTTGCATGGCTAGGCGGGGTTGTCGCACGGAAGGTCCAGTGTTCAAATCCTGGGTAAGCCACTCATGTCTGTTGTTTTTCTGTTGTCTGGTGTTCTACTTCTTTATTTCCTGCGAGTGCCTGATAACATACCTTTATATTTGTTTCATATTAATTCAAATATAAAAGACCTTGTGGTCTGAAATTTCACCTCTTGTTCAACTGGTGTCTGTGTAGAACTTACAATCAGTTCAACATCTCAGATCTTGTCACACTATTTCATGACTTCTATTTTGCGCAAGCCCCCATTTATGATAGTCTGTATTTGTCTGGTTGTCATTTGTGCTGTTCTCCATTTTTCAGAACAATTCGACTGATTGACTTGACAGTTGAGTTAAACATTGCTATATTTGTGCTAAAATCAAGTCCAAAAAAAAATGTATCTCAAGGACGAAAACCATTACATCAAATAAGTGCGTAGGTGAATATAACATAAGCAACACAATGTTCCAGACTTGATAATTGAATAGAAATATAATGGTAACGAATTATTTGATCTGCCGTAGGAGGAACAAATCTTGGACTTTAAGGGTATTCTTTTATAGCTTATCTTTATTCGTATTTTACCTTTCACTTTAATTAATCTCTCATAGTTTCTGGCATGTTTTTTATTGAAAGTTTTGTGCAAGCTATCTTATGCGTCCGTCCTATATTCTCAGCGTAAAGATTGGTTATTTAGATTCACACCTCGTCTATTTTGCTTTAATTTACTACCACTTTTAATAGATGTCGAGATATTTGGTGAAGGGATGTTGTTTTCTTGGCTCTGTTTCAATACTTTTATTGACCGCTGTTGACTCGTCCGCGATTCTGATACTCACTGACATTTGATGTATGATTCTAGTATGATTTCTTTTCGGCATGTTATATCTTTTAGTCAAGCCTGTTGAGTGTTACATAAATCCCCAGTTAAGGTGGAAAACGAGCGGGGGGTCTGAAAACGTAGGGCATGCAAGCAGGCGTTTTTTGCTTTCGAGAGTGTTTAGTCTAGTTCAACCCACAACACAATTCAATAAGAGTCCGAAATTCCCTAGACGGTCCAAATTTACTTTACAACATTTTGAAACGTATAGCGTACATCATATATATATATATTTAATAATGGGGGGTTGGTAGGTAAACGTTACTGCCTCATGCACTAGGCGCTGACCTTACGAGTATCGGTCAGTTCTGTCCAACGCGCAGGCGTCAAACAAATTGCCAGGCTGGTTGTATAATAGTTACATGCGTCTATATGTCACAACATATAAGGCTACTGTTGGGGAAACCTTTAACCGAGTTAAAAGTAACCATACAGTATACAAGTAATCAAGTAAAACTACAAATAACGAAACATTATACACTGATATGCCACTGAGGCCGAAAAACAAAGAAAATAGCTTATTGTTATACACAGTATGAACAATCATTCTCTTAGTGAAACCAGTCAGCTATATGTACACTACGTGAATAAGAAGGATCTCTAGCTGAGCTTCCATGTAGCAGTTTAAGGTACACAACTATCTGGCTTTAAAAAAACCTTCAGTGGTACAACAAAATTTCCACACAAAAAAGGAAAATACTATCATAGCTCCCAGTGTTTGTTAGTTACTAGCTGAACTAACAATTACTAAAACCCGCTATAATGGCTTACTCTGACTAGTTGTAAATCTCAAGAAAAAAACAATAGCACTAACAAGTTAATTAAGAATTCTTACCGAAACTCGTTAAGGATTTCCCACTTAAAAAATAGCAGGCAAACTACATAGAAGATCTCTAGCACTCACGACAGGAGTTGTCGGGACTGAATGGCATTTAGAAGCAGAAGAGAATCAATTATATAGTTGGAATAGACTGGCAGGTGTTCGAACACCTGCGTAGAGAATGCCGAAAACAGTCGTAAGAATTACCCATAGAATACTCCTGGCGACAAGCTACAAAAGAATTAGGCGTAACAGAGTAAAGATCTTACGTTTGAGAAAGTCCCAGGCTTTCCCTGGCTTCAAGACACAGGGAAGTTTTTGACCACCATTCAGCAGCGCAGGGGGCTGGGACAAGTCACTCTGTCGACCGGGCGGCCACGTAACGTGACGAAACTCCAGGAACAGTTTCCAGTGTTTCGTGCAAAAAAAAAGAAAGACACAGCCAATATATGGCGTAATAAGTTCTACTCGTGGACGCAAGGAAGGTAAGAGCTTTTCCTGGTGTGAAAAGGCCAGGACAATTTTGCAGCTCACCGAGTGCCGGGTTTCTGACTCGTGGTCAAAGAATAAGAAATATGGCAATTACCGCGACAGAGCGTCTAGGGTGAGTCAAACATATCTCCTACCGACACTACAGACTAGGTGGAGGGAAACTGTCCGATTAAAAGTGACAGCCCAGTTACCACACTTATCCCTATAGAAGACTGAAAAAAAAATGAAATGGGCGGGCCCAAAAATAAAAAAGACATTGAGGTTGGGTTACGCTCTACACAGTGCCCACAATTCATAACCCATTTTGTCACACACACACACAAACACACACACACACACATATGTATATATATATACATATATATATATATATATATATATATATATATATGTATATATATATATATATATATATATATATAAATATATATATATATATACTGAAGCACATTAAAAACGCACCACCTGTATAATCCAGGAACAGAGTGTGAAATGTAAATACAGTTGACATTCAAAAATCCGGCCATCGATAATCCGGTTCCTTCAGATTTCCGGCATGGATTTCGGAGCGCATTTTTTAATTTACCGCGTTGGCGCGCCACTGTTTTCTGGAGCAGTTTATGTTTTGATGCAGCTGTTGGGTCTTGCTTGCACGTGTTAACAGGCATTCCTGCTCATTCCTTCTCATTTTATCATTTATTTGCTGTTGTTTAGCCCCATTATGGATTCAGCAAATAAAAGAAGTGGTGTAAAACGTAAACATCGTGCATTGTCGATCGCAGATAAAGTGTACAGGTAGTCATTTTCTGTTAAATATATAACCCAAAAAAATCCGGCATTTTCAAAATCCGGCACTCCTCAGGTCCGGAGGTTGCTGGATTTTTGAATGTCTACTGTATAAGTGTTTACAAGTTTACATATTTGGAATCTTTATTCATTTTCCTATGAATCCATGCTAATCATTAATTTATACATTTGATTGTTAAGAAGTTCATTGCATTCTGTGAAGGCAAGGGAGAAAACCAAAAATGCAACCAATAAAAAAATTCATTCACACTATCCTCAGTATCTGGTATGTCCACCGTGTGCTTGCAAACAAGCTTGGCAGCGGCTCCGCATGGAACGCACATGTCTCTGAAGGAAATTCCGGGGAATCAAGTCCCATTCACGTGTAAGAGCAGCTTCGAGCTGTTGCAGATTAGCTGGAGAACCTTGCCTGTAGACTCTGCGTCCAAGCTCGTCCCACAGATGTTCTATAGAGGACATGTCTGGTGATAGGGCAGGCCAATCAATCGTCACAATGTTCTGCTGCTGTAGATATAACCGCGTAATGCATGCGGTGTGCGCCCGTGCGTTATCCTGCTGGAGAAGCTGCAAGTCTGGATAATTTGTAAACGCAGGAGCAACCAATGCATCCAGAACCTCATCTCGATATGTCACAGCATTAACATTTCCACGGAAGACGTGAAGAGGCAAGTGATGGTGAAAACTGTATCCTCTCCAAATGTGAATACTGCCACCTCCAAATCGGTTGTGCTGACGAACACAGCAATCTACAAAGCGCTGTCCACACCGTCGCCAAATCCGCATACGTCCATCAGCAAAGGATATGTTGAATCTGCTCTCGTCTGTTAATAGGACAGCATTCCACTGCAGTCTAGTCCATCTGACTTGTTGCTCTGCCCATTGCATGCGCTGCTGACGATGCCTGTGAGTCACGTTTGGCCCAACATAAGGTCGTCTTGCAGTAAGGCCTGTATCTCTGAGTCGTCGTATGACTGTCATTCGAGAGACTTGCCCACGTCTACCCACTATTGCTCTTGCTGTTTGACTTGCCGGGAGAGAACGATTCCTTAGGTGACTCAGCACAATATGACGATCTTGCGCAGGGGTAGTAACTCGTGGTTGGCCACTCCGAAGTCTATCCCGGGCACTGCCAGTGGTTCCGAAACGTTTATTGAGACGTACAATAGTGCTGTGGTGGCAATTCATCCTTCTGGCAATGGCCCGCGAGCTCATTCCGGTCTCCAACATACCAATGGCTCGTTGGCGGTCGTTTTCAGATAGTGGTGACATTTCAAGCACATGTACTGGGTGTTTTGTCTCAACGGCCTCTTTATACCGAGTACACTGCAACAACGCGTACACATTTTTAGGGTCATAGCTGTTGGGAATCGTGTTGCACGTGTAACTTTCATTGTTTTCATGTAGTCTGTACACAAACCCGTGGGTTGAATCATGCACTTTCCATTCCAGCAGCCATTCGCTTTCTACCTCATGACAAACACGGGGAAAATCCATTCCCACACTTTTTTGTCCAGCTTCTAGGCATCAGTATATATAATAGTGGTGCGTTTTTAATGTGCTTCAGTATATATATATATATATATATATATATATATATATATATATATATATATATATATATATATATATATATATATATACATATATATATATATATATACATATATATATATATATATATATATATATATATATATATATATACATATATACATATATATATATATATACATATATATATATATATACATATATATATATATATATATATATATATATATATATATATATATATATATATATATATATATATATATATATACATATATATATATATATATATATATATATATATATATATATATATATATATATATATATATATATATATATATATATATATATATATATATATATATATATATATATATATATATATATATATATATATATATATATACAGTAGAACTCCATTTATCCAAACCCCAATTATCCGAACCCCCAATTATCCGAACACTTTTTCCAGAAAAAAAAGAAATCAGGCCACACCAGTCACGTTTGACTATATTTCTGAATATTTTGATGCGGCAAGCTTCAAATGTGTGCAAACAATTTGTAGAGGATGGGATGGGCTAATGGTCGGTCGTTTATGTACAGGAAGTCAGTTAGATCATAATGTCAGTTAATATCTGGTTTACCAATCCAGTGTACGTGTGCGTTCTAGGCAGAACACGGGCTAAACAGACAGTTCAACTTAAAATAATTGTATCTGCTACTACAGCAGAATAATTTTGGTGTACAAGTATTTCTCTGTGCGATATGGCATCTTCCAGTAGGCCTAAAGCATATAAAAGGAACTGCAATGTTTTGTCAGTTGAAACGAAAACAGAAATTATCAAGAGACTAGGAAAAGGTGAAACTGTGTCTTGCAAGGATTTTCAATGTTGGGAAAGCTACCGTCTCTGACATCAAAAGTAACAAGGATAAAATTATGAGTTTTGCATCGAAATTGGATAGTGAAAATGGGTCGAAGAAACGTAAAACCATGAGAAATGCGAAAGATTTGAAATTGGAAGAGGCTTTGTATATATGGTTTGTGCAAAGAAGAAGCAAAGGGGAACCTATCTCTGGCTTTCTATTGTGTGAAAAGGCACTACAGTTCAACAAACAACTTGACGGTCCTCCTGACTTTAAGGCTAGCCAAGGATGGTTAAGAAACTTTAAATCTCGTCATGGCATACGAGAATTGAAGATTCAATGGGAATCTTTATCTAGCGATGCAACTGCCGCTGAAAATTTTAAAGAAACATTCTTGGCTTTTTTTTTGGGAAGAAGAAGGTTATTCACTCGATGATGTGTATAATGCCGATGAGACTGGCTTATACTGGAAATCATTGCCTCAAAAATCCCTTGCATCTCAGCGCGAAGCAGCTGCTCCTTGGTTTAAAAAGTGCAAAGAGAGAGTAACAATTTTGATAGCCGCGAATTGCAGTGGAAGTCATCGTTTACCGGTGCTAATGATCGGCAAAGCCAAAAAAAACCACGTTGTTTAAAGAATGTGACATGTCTCCCATTGTGCTACAAAGCACAGAAGAGTGCTTGGATGAATAGTGAAATATTTCTTGATTGGTGAAGAGGTCGAGAGAACAAGAAAAGAAAACTGGAAAAGTAATTCTTCTACTGGACAATGCACCATCTCATCCAGAGACGGATACATTGAATGCAGTTGATGCAAATTTTAAAGTAATTTTTCTGCCTCCCAGTGTAACAGCACTGATTCAACCAATGGATCAGGGTGTTATAGCAAAGCTTAAAAAGATGTACAAGAAGGAAGTCCTGCGTCGTTTATTGTTGGCTGAAGATGAAGAAAGTGTGGTGGCGTTTTCCAAAAAGCTTAATCTCAAAGACTGCTGCTATATGTTAGCTGATGCTTGGACCACCCTGTCACAAGATAATCTCAACAAGGCTTGGAATAGATTGCTTGGGAAAAAAGGAGGCAATGAAACTACTGCAGTGGACACAAATGATGATTGTATAAATGAAGTTGTGGAACTGTTTCAAGCAATGCCCGGATTTTCGGACTGTGACAAAGATGATGCACACTTGTGGCTAGAAGATGATAATGATTCTGGTTTTCAGTTTTTGAATGACGAAGAAATGTTGTCTTTTGTGCAAGAAGAAAACCAAATACATGTAGTGACCAGTGATAAAGACTCCTCAGAAGTACATGATGTACTTGTAAATTATGAAGATAATCCAAAACGTCGACCAAGTCCTGAAGAAGCCTTTATAGCACTAGAATTAGCGATGGCTTGGTACGAGCAAGAAGATGACAGCTGTCCTACACAGCTTCTGCTGTTGAAGAGAATGCGGGACTTAGCAGCCAAAAGGAGACTATCCAGTTTGGTGCAAAAGAGGATTCCTCATTATTTTAAATAGTGGGCTACATCTGTGCAAGTACATGTATACGTAAGTTGTGCCTGGTTTTGAATCGTTTGTAATGTTATTTTGAAAACATTTCTCTAAAAAAAAAAAAAATAATAATACTGTACAAGTAGTACATGCACTGCAGTGTAATGAAAGATTTTGGTGATACAGTGATCTAATACAGTGTGGATATTATTATTACAGTACAAGTAAATATGTTTTATAGTGTATTTTCCTTGTGATGGTTAATTATTTTTAGAAATATGTGTACATGTACTCGATACATTATGTAATCCAATTATCCGAACTTTTGATTATCCGAACGATGCTCGGTCCCATGGGGTTCGGATAAATGGAGTTCTACTGTATATATATATATATATATATATATATATATATATATATATATATATATATATATATATATATATATATATATATATATATATATATATATATATATATATATATATATATATCAATCCATGCATGCTCCATGAATGATGTCTCTAAAAACATGTCCGAACATACGGATATCTTCCGACGGACTCGTCAGTTACCAAGTTTACATCACTACTGTAATCTTGCAAACGTAGTCTAACAATGGTGCAACACTCGTTCATTTAGAGTGCCCTGTGGCACACAAACACCACAGAAAAGAAGTGTCGTTTTCATGTACCCCAGAGCAGCTCCCAACACAGCCCAAACGTCGTTTGGTTCATTGTTGTCAAAGGTTCTCATGCAAGAAATGAAGCAGTGGTGTTATATTTCCCATTTTTTGAAAAATAACCCTAGTAATAATAATAATAATAGCCCCTTCAGTCATAACTGACTATGGGAATGCGCCCCTGAGGTGACAGCCCTCAGCTGCTTATTTTCCTGGTGCTTATTTTTGCAGAGGTTTTCTCCTCTCCTCTGCTTGTTGTTTGAGCCTCTTTTCGCCCAATCTGAGGTGGCGCCCAATCTGAGATCGGCAGCTTCATCCTCCCATGTTGCTGGATCCATGTCCAGTGCCCTCATATCTCTCTTGCACACATCTTTGAACCTCAGCTGTGGTCGCCCAACTGTTCTCTTGCCATCTGCTAATTGTCCGTAGAAGACATCTTTTGGGATGTGACCATCCTCCATGCGGCGGACATGGCCAACCCAGCGTAGTCTGCGTTGTCTAAGCAGTGTATACATACTTTGAAGGCCAGCACTTGACAACACCTCGACATTTGTCACTTTATCTTTCCACGAGATGCCGAGGATGTGGCGTAGACACCGTAAATGGAAGGTATTGAGCCTTCTTTCTTGCTTAGCATAAGTCGTCCAGGTCTCGCTGCCATATAGGAGTGTGCTGGTGACGCAGGCGTTATATACCGCAGCTTTGGTCTTTGTTGTGATTTTGGTGTTTCCCCAAACACGCGATGTGAGTCGGGCAAAGGTAGCTGCTGCTTTGCCTATGCGGCTGTCAATTTCTGTGTCCAGTGAGAGTTTGTCATTGATGGTAGACCCTAGGTATGTGAAGTGGTGCAACAGTGCCAATTCATAGTTATCGATAGTGATAACCGGTGCAGCACCCACATCCTGACTCAGCACATTCGTTTTCTTTAGACTTATTGTGAGGCCAAAGTCCTTGCATGCCTGGGTGAAGCGATTCATCAAGCTCTAAAGCTCCTGTTGGCTTTGAGTGACGACTGCAGCATCATCAGCGAACAATAACCCTAGTACTTCACATAAATAATGATAAAGGTGTATTCATTGTATCGTCACATAAGGTGAGCCCAAATAGTATGCTGAGGCTAAAAGAAGAAGGGTACTTAAGAGGCTCAGCGAAACTGCGGAAAGGGCATCGAGTTGGGTGTGGAGCAAGCACAATGAGCTCTGGAATTTAGGATAGTAATTTATGCACAACATAATGGTTGCTTTAACAAGAGCCTCCAGCTGGTAGCATGGTAGCATGGTTAATACTAGGACTGAAGTTACAAGTTGCAACCAAGGGGGAGTGGGCTCAGTTCGCAGCGCAGGCGTTAAAGACAACAAGAGGAGGACACTTGAGAGTCGTGACCCAAGTTGGCCTTCGTCCTCAGAGTGTAAAAAAGATAAATGGAAGAAACACTTCACCGACGGGGGAATACTTCTGAGAATCATATTTCCTGTTGTATTGCTCTGTACGAAGTTTCCTATCAATATCTTTTTATATTGCAATCCCTGATGTCTTTCTCTTCTTTATTCCGTTACTTAAAACTGCGCATAATATTGCTACCATGTGATTAATGATTCTGATTTCTTCTAATTTTTATACTGGCATTTCTCAGATTTCTGTATATATAATTCAACCCTCACCTTTTTGTCTCATTTACAATTTGTTATATGTCACAATGATTGCATTTTTACCGACATCATTTCCTGTCTGTGAAGTCTGTAATGCAAATCTTCATTCGATTGTAATAAATCCCGAATTTTTCTCTCCATATTCTCCCCACCACATCGCCGCCATAGCTTTTTTTTTTCTATATATCTTTCTTCTTCTTCTTCGTTCGCTCTCGGACTTCTACATTAATGACTCTAATAAAGGTAGTAGGCAGCTCAAGGTTCCTGATATCTCCAAAAAGTTTTTCACTGAGAGAAGTAGGTTGTTGCCATATACCACTCCGTTCACTGCTGTAAGTTAGGCAGGACTGGAGCATATGTCCGGCTTTCATATGGCTGGTCCGCAGGAGCAAAGATCTGTTAGACTAATCCTGTACTTGTGATATATAAATATATATATATTAGAGAGAGCGCCAGACTATCCTTTTGGCTGTCTTCCTCCTGGCCTGGTTCCATTCTAGTCCTTGGTCCTTCAAAGATTGTCTAATGTTGTCCTCCCAGCGGACTCTGGGTCGTCCTGGGGATCTGGATTCTTGGCTCTTTGTTTCACATGCTTGTCGTGGTAGCCGAACTTCTCCCATTCTGCAGACATGGCCAAACCATCTTAGTTGGGACTGTTCTACTTGGGTCTGCAGGGGGTGGGATTTTAGGCTTTGACGTATGGTCTGGTTGCCGACCATGTCTCTTCTTGTTACTTCAACCACCTTTCTCAGATACCTCATTTCTGAGGTTTGGATCTGGCTTTTGTGGATTGTAGTCATTGCCCATGACTCGCATCTATATGTCAAGACTGGGACATAGGTGGAGCGGTATACAGCCATCTTCGTTTTCTTACCAACCTCTCTCTTGCTGAGGAATCCTCGATTTATGGCATGAAAAAGTCTCCCAGCTGCTGCTTTTCGAGTGGCCAACTCGATATAAAGATGCCTACCTTTCGGTCTATAATAGCTCCGAGGTATTTAAAGTGGTCAACCTGCTACAGGACATGTTCTCCCAGCTTAATCTAATGTCTTCTTTCTTCTCGTGATATCACCATGGATTTTGTTTTAGAGGTGCTTATGACCATCCCTCTCTTCCCCAGCTCTTCCTTTCAGACTTCCATGTTGGATTGGAGATGTGCCTCTAATTTAGCAATCAGGGCAACATCATCAGCAAATGCCAGCTCTGAAATACAGACCTGTCTCATCTTCCAGTACCCCACTGAATACTTTATTGTTCTCTCCTTACATGCCTTGATAACATCGTCCATGAGGAGTATGAAATGATACGGTGACAGGATATCACCTTGTCTTACACCAGTGGTGGTCCTGAACTCTTCTGACTTATGGTTTGCTGTCCTCACATAAGTTCTACAAGACTTGTAGAAGCTCTGTATAGCATGAATCAGATGATGCTGAAATGTTCTTCCTTGCCAACAGTCCCAAAGTTTGCTCCAAGGACTCTGTCAAACGCCTTTTCCAGATCTATGAAACAAAGATGGATCTCACTTTCATATTCAAGGGACTTTTCACTCAGTTTTCTCGTATATATATATATATATATATATATATATATATATATATATATATATATATATATATATATATATATATATATATATATATATATATATATATATATATATATATATATATATATATATATATATATATATATATATATATATATATATATATATATATATATACAACGCCGAAGCCATTACACCAGCGCGGCTCCCATATATATATATATATATATATATATATATGTAATAATAATAATAATCATAAATTCTTTAAGCACCAAACACGGCGCATAAGGCAGAAACCAGTTCTCTCCAGGTTGTACGTTGTGACGCCACTCCTCTTAGCTCTTGCACATTGTTTAATCCCAACGTTCTTCCTTCTCTTATTATTGTTCTTCTGAGTATTTCTTTTGGTCTTCCTTTTTTCCTCTTACCCTCAGGAAGCCAAGTGAGTGCCTGCAATGGTATTCTGTTGTTTTGCATTCGTAGGACATGACCGATATATGACCATCGTCTTTTCCTTATATAGTTGGAGACATATTTCTGCCTAGAGTCTTCTCTTATTTGTCGATTAGTCTTGAATTCTTTCCAACTGATGTTCATGAGTTTTCTAAGACATTTGTTCTCGAATGTATTCAGCTTGTTCTCCAATGATTTTGTTATTTTCCAACTCTCACAGCCGTATGTATGATATATATATAAATATATAAATATATAAATAAATATAAATATATATAAATATATATATATATATATATATATATATATATATATATATATTTATATATATTTATATATATATATATATATATATATATATATATATATATATATATATATATATATATATATATATATATATATATATATATATATATATATATATAAATATATATATATATATATATATATATATATATATATATATATATATATATATATATATATATATATATATATATATTTCATTTATTTTCTCTCAGTGGTTAAACTCCGCCTAAGCCGGTCCTAGAGCCCCTTGATGTATAGAGAGTTACGCGAACTATGTCAGAATCGAAAACAAGGCTGAACGACGTAGACGCCTGATAAGGGTGGATTTAGGATAAGCCACAAATCTGGCTACTATAGACGTTGCAGTTACAAGTCCAATAGCCGTTGCTGATATGTAGCCAAGTAAAGTACCACCCCTATAGACACCAGGGATATTATAGGCTGTGATGTACGGTGTCTTGTCTGGTTTGTTGTTGCTTGTTGTAAGTGTAGATGTGATGTAGCATCACAGATCTACAAACATGAGATATGACGTGGAAAGTCATAAAAGTGTTAAACTGCTCTTGACGTTTCCATCATTTATTTTGACTATCCACAATGACAGATACGTTACATCCACAATACATAAGTCATAGACACGACAGTTCATGGTATTCAGCATAACAAAGTTCTTCGATGAATCTTCTATATATATATATATATATATATATATATATATATATATATATATATATATATATATATATATATATATATATATATATATATATATATATATATATATATATATATATATATATATATATATATATATATATATATATATATATAATATATATATATATATATATATATATATATATATATATATATATATATATATATATATATATATATATATATATATATATATATATATATATATATATATATATATATATATATATATATAAGCTGATGTAGATAATCCCAGCTTACTACAGCCTCAGCTTTATATCATCAATGTACATAAGTTTAACAATACTCCTCTCTGATGCTGGCAGATCAGATGTGCAAAATAAATCTATTACTGGTCGCACGAGAATGGCGTTCAGGAGTACAGGTCAAGCTGACCTTTACAGGCTTTGCTAAGTCTAACCTCGACGTAGGTGCAATCACTGGTATAGCGAACTTCATAGACTATAGAAACTGTTCTCTGGGCCTAGAGTGACCCGTGTATATATAAATCTCAGGTATGAAGATACCTGGGGTGTAATCCCTAGTAGAAGAACCTCTCCTTTCTGTAACCAGCAAGTGAGCAGAGGACGACAAATGTCAAACATCTAAGTAGATCACAGAGTTCAATAAAGGAGGGTATTACCTTGCTTCGGAATCAACACCACAAAAAACATACGCCTCCAGGCGTTTCGAATCATCTAGGGAAAAGCCTCGTTAGTTAAACTAACTCACAGGACAACTACCAATTCCCTATCAAAAGATCACAGACGCAGGATGCGTCCTCTCTGCTCAAAACATCTTGTCGAATCCCTGGGCGGAAGACCTTTCAAACTCTCCTTAAGTACAGACATGCGCAGAACGCATACACCTGAGTAAGACTCAAAACGGGACGATGAGGAGACATACGAGGCAAAGATATAACGAAATCGCGCCTTATATGTCCAGGAAATAAAACATCAACTCTGGTTTCAATCATTCCAAGAAACAGTTGACCGATGCTACCATATAAGGAGAATGACCTGACATCGATCGAAAAAATAGACCGATGAGTCAGGACACAAGAGAATGTAACCACCATTGAAAATGTAATCAAAGTCAAACAAGGTTTATTTACCTTCGACCAAGAAAAAATTACAGTGTACAATTCAGGCACGTTAATTATACAAAGTCTTAGAAAAATTCTGTGCGTAACAGATTACCGCACCCCCCGGGGAAAAAAATGAAACATTTTTTTTAAAAATCCTAGAGCCAGAACGAACAGGCTCCTAACGCACGTATGATGCGCGGATATAATGCCTAATATGAGGCTAGCTCGACGCATGGAGCGACAGGTGAGATTATATCTCACATCCTTAGAGAAAATATTTCCCTAAGTGTACACGTATATTCCAGGGAGGTGCCACCAACATACGCATAGTGATGGCAACATCATTATGCAAGCACAATTATACTCATATAAATACAAATATATTATCATAGTATTAAACAATGAAGTGTCATGAAAATAGCGGTGTCGTATACTAATATACCGAATTAGAGAATTACACATCTTAAACCAAAAAGTACATTATACAAGCATGTAATATTATCATGATACAATGTATTATAGTAATTAAACAGATGTTCCTTGAAGATGTGGACATAACTCGTTCCAAAGTAGGTTAGAACTTGACATACTTCATGGTTGACATAATGTCCATACTCTCGCAGACGTCAATGATGTGCTGCGAAAATATCAATAACAGAAATCTTTATGATAAATGCGAAATTTCTTAATACATTAATCAAAATACAATATATAAATTGTGGCCTTGTGAACTTTTGGCCCATATATTGCTAACTAAGCCTTCTTCCGTTATAACAAAATTGGTAACAGAAAAAGGAAATTATACGGTACAATGCTATAAATTCCCAAAAAGTGAGAACATATGTGCTGATATATTATAATAGTAGAGAACTGTTATAGATCTCGACGTTTATCAGGAAATATATGACAGAAGATTTAAGTGGAATCATGTGGGCATCTGGACAGAATGTCTGCCATCACATTATCCGAACCACGGATAGCTCGCACCGTGAAATGAAAAGGTTGAAGAGCTATGGCATAACGAGTGGACCTCGAGCTCTTCAAGTTTTTGCTCTGAATAGCAGTAAGAGCTTTCTGGTCGGTTTCCACAATGAAATGTGCGCCTAGAAGGAATCTTTGTAACTTGAGAATTGACCAAACCATAGCCAATAATTCACGGTCTAAAACCGAATAATTCCTTTCTGCAGCATTTAATTTCCTAGAGATATACATCACCGGATGCAGAGTATCCGAATACTCCTGCATTAGTGCTGCCCCAATCCCAGTGGACGAGGCGTCACTTCGAATAACAAAAGTCTTCTTAATAGTAGGTAACCTAAGGATAGGTGGAGATGAAAATAGAGTTTTAATCTGGTCCAATGAGGATTGGCATTCTTGAGACCAACGGGTCAGATTAGGCGATCCTTTCTTCAATAAAGTAGAAAGAGGTGCCATAATGGAGGACAGATTCGGAATGAATCGTCCGTAAAATTGTATCAAACCTAAGAGACTACGCACTTGTTTTTTCGTCTTAGGGACAGAAATGTTTAGTATTTTTGAAACATTGTGGTCCTCTGTCTTTAAAAGACCATGACCAACACGATGACCCAGGAAAGAAATCTCGCTAAATCCTATAAAGGCTTTAGAGGGTTTTGCAGTTAAATTATACTCGCGAAGAGTAGACAGCAATTCGTATAAACCCAGATAGTGATCTTCCCAGGAATCACTGAACAGACAGATATCGTCTAAGTATGCTATGACATCTGTACGATATGAGAGAATTCGACGCATCATGCGTACGAATGTAGCAGGGGCGTTCATAAGACCGAAAGGCATGAAATTCCATTGAAATAAACCCCTAGGTGTAGAAAAAGCAGTAAGAGGTTTGGCTCGTTCAGTTAAAGGAACTTGCCAATAACCTGTCGACAAGTCAAGTTTGGTAAAGAATCTAGAATTAGAAAGTTTGTTTAGTAGCTCTTCTAGCGAAGGCATAGGTTCAGCATCAAACTTCGTAACTTGGTTCAATTTGCGATAATCAACGCAAAGGCGAATGTTATTGTCTTTCTTTCGTACAATAACCATGGACGAAGAGTATGCTGAAGTGGATGGTTCGATTATTTCCAATCGTATCATCTCATCCAATTCTTTCTCGACTTGTGACTGAAAATGGATAGGTATAGGATAGGGTCTGACTCTGATAGGATTATGGTCAGTAAGTACTATGTCATGTTCAATGACATGTGTGTGTCCCGGAATGTCGGTAAGGACATCCTGAAATATTTGTAACATCGAAGAGACTTGTCGATGTTCCTCAGCGGAAAGATTAGGAGAAACGGTAACGTTTTTCCAAGATTCCATAGAATAAAGTGGGATCACAGGAAGAGGGAGATTGACATCAGAAAAAGTAGCTTCCTCATCCTGTATAACTGACAGGGATGAGTAATGACCATGAGGTACTGGAGAATCGTCCGTCACCTGGAAAATAGGCTGCAAATAGTCAGGTCGTTCATGAAATTCCGAGAGCATATTTATGTGGAAAGTTTTATGCTTTCCATCAATATCGACAACATAGTCGACGTCGGAAATTTTAGAGACTATTGCATACGGACCTTTCCATGCAATAAGAAGTTTGTTCTCCCTTGAAGGAAGTAGGACGAATGCTTTGTCACCTGGACAAAGTTGTCGTAGACATCTGTTCTTATTGGCAAATAGCCTTGCCTTTTCTTTAGCAAATTCGGATGAAGAAGTTGCTAGTTTGCATGCCTCGATGATCTTTTGCCTAAGAGCAATGACATACTCTTAAGAAGATTGAGTGTCATCGCTAATATTATCGGCAGTGATAAGATCGTGGAGTAAAGACATAGGGCCGCGCGGTCGCGCGCCAAAGACAAGTTCAAAAGGAGAAAACCCTGTGTGTTCATTGGGGACCTCTCTATAAGCAAAGAGAGCCGCGGGTAAAACCCTGTCCCAATCCTGAGGATGATCCTCAGTTATCTTCCCAAGTAAAGTCTTGAGTGTTCTATTCAAACGCTCAACTAACCCATTAGACATTGGGTGATAGATACTGCTGAGAGACCTTTTAATATGTAAGATAGACATTACCTGTGACATAGTGTCAGATATAAGTTGAGTGCCATGGTCTGACAATATTTCTCTGGGGAATCCCAAGCGAGAAAATATCAGCCAAAGAGCGTCTGCGATATCGGCAGTGGAGATGCTCTTAAGAGGTATAGCCTCTGGCCAACGTGTGCACATATCGACACATGTAAGGATAAATTGATGTCCTCTGGCCAACTTGATCCTAAAAGGACCGTTAATATCTATTGCCATTTTCTGAAACGGCCGAATAGGAATGTCAGCAGCCTGGATAGGCGCAGTATGTCGTGGTCCTTTAGATTTGACCTCCTGACATACTTTGCAAGATCGACAATAAATACGTATGTCCTTGCTCACAAATGGCCAAAAGAAAGCCGCAAGAACCCTCGACTTTGTACGGGAAAAACCCATATGTCCAGCACATTGTGAGTCATGAGCATGTTGCAATATTTGCAATCTCATACTCTTAGGCACAAGAATTTGAGAATGTGCAGACGTAGTCGAGTCTTGTACCATACGCACAAGTACGCCGTTCTTCATAGTAATCCAAGACTTTCTATTTGTATTTTGATTTGGATCACATTTTTTTGCGAGAATGAAGAATTTTTGTAAAGAAGGATCTTCTTCTTGCAATTTTATAAAAGAGTCACGTGAAATAATCAAGTGACTATTTTGGCTATTTACTTCATTATTATTAGTTAATGAAGTTTGAGGTGTTTCCAGATCTTGTGCTCCTATTACCACTGCATTGGTAGCTTCAATATTTTGTTCCTCCCAAACAGCAATCTGCTGTGGGGTACATTCCCTAACTCCGTGAATACGACCGATAATAAGGTCCGCTATAGGGTTAGGTAGAAGACACGCGTGGACATCTCCCGTAAAGAAGGGAGTAGCAATATGTATTATGGCAGTAGGATACTTTTCCAAAGTGCCACCAAATGTGACACATTTGATCACCTTTCCTGTAGCACAGGATGGATCTACAAGAGATTGCCTAACACCAATAGTAGTACATCCAGAATCAAAAAGGACTGAGACTGGATTACTATTTACAAGACCCTTATGTAGGATAAGAGAACCTCTCCCGTCATGCGCAACTGCAGCAGGAAGAGCGGGAAGAGGGTGACCACAGCTCAAAGTAGTTACGGTAGTCGGTTCGAACAAAGTACTGCATTGGGGACATTTAGTTGCCCTACCAAAGTCAAAGGCAGAACATGTGATAGCACTAGAGTTTTTATTATCATCAACCTGTTTACATGCTCCCTGAGACTCCTGCTGTACAGAGTTTGTCTGTTGATATCTCTTTCGTTTATGTTGAGATCTACCGCGACCATTACTGCCTCTGAAATTATTATTATACTCTCTACTGTAATTGTTATCCTGGTTTGAATCCCATTTTCCATAACTGTCATTATCATTTCTATATTGATGAGGTCTCCGCGAAAAATATTTATGATTGCCTCTATATTGACTACCTCTGCGGAAATGCCTAAAATTATTGGGTGTAGTATACCGAGGACTATCGGCTTGTCTCCAGTTCTTCGAAGAAGAATCACCATGTGATTGATTGCCACGATTCTGAGCATAATTACGGTTACTCTTTCTATTAAAATTTTGTTGAGTACCTTGAAATTTACGCATGAAATTTGGGCCATATGGTGCTGCCGAAGCAACCGGCAAACCTTCTTTTACTCTAGAGTTGCTAATGGTTTCATGAGGGTGCGCAGTGACATACTGGCAACAGTATTCCTCCATTTCTTTTATGTTTTTAGGCTTACGCTCATGAAGAAAAGCTAGAAAAGATTCATTGACAGAAGACATAACCTTGTCTCTAAGTAGTAAGTCCATAAGTGCTTCAAATGTATGTTCTGTCTTAGACAGCTCAACCCAACGTGTAAAAGTAAGACGTATCTTTGAAACGAATTCAGAGAATTCTACTCCAGTTTCTGGCAACATATTTTTAAATTGAAGACGATAGTCGTCTTTGTTCAGTTGGTATTTCTTTAACAAGACCGCCCTGACAACCTCATAATTGTTCTTGTCAGGCTCATCTACCATGCTTAACATACTCAAAGTATCACCTCTAAGTATATTGGACAACTGATAAACATACAGTGATTTATCTATGTTATGTGTTTTACATGAACGTTCGAATCTATCCAGATAAAACGTTATATCGTCACTGGAAGCATTGAATGCTGGTAGTTTAATCTTAAAAGTACTAGCTTTATCAGAAGATGACCCCTTATTTGGATCATTAGCGTTACCCATGTTCATCAACTTTAACTTCTCTAACTCCAAAGCTAAGAGTTTTTCTTCATGCTCCATTTTTGCTTTTGTCTCCTCAGCCTCTCTTTGTAACTTTTTGTCCTCAGCTTCTCTTTGTAACTTTCTTTCCTCAGCCTCGGCTTGTAATCTTTTATTTTCAGCATCTAATTGTAGCTGAATTCTTCTCTCCTCAGCTTCTTTGTCCAATCTTTTATTCTCAGCATCTTTTTGTAGCTGGATTTTCCTCTCTTCAGCTTCTTTGTCCAATCTTTTATTCTCAGCTTCAGCTTCTCTTTTCTGTTTTTCCATTTCCATCTGGAATTTTCTTTCATCTGCCTGCATCTGCAGTCTCAGATTCTCAGCATCTATCTTCTTTTGCTCAGCTTCTCTGTCTAATCTTTTATTTTCCTCTTTTTGTCTTTTCTCCTCAGACGTCAGTGCTTTAGTCCATTGAGTATTTGCATACTCTTCTAATTTATCACCAGTCTTACCAAGGGCTTTCCCTTGCTCAATAAAGTACTCAAGTGTAGACATGATGTCTAATATTATGAGTCCAAAACCTGAAATAATTAATTATCTTATTTCAACCTTAATAGTAACAAGACTTAAATAAAGTACTTGTATAATCACAATGTTTACCCCAATCTCTGTGGGAAACAAGTCTTTGACAAAGAACTTGTATTATCAAATGTATAATAATATCACAAGTCACTTCTTAATCATAAGGGCACTACACATCTAATAGTGCATAACCACATATCCATCAGTTATTTATCATAACTGCACTACACAGCTAATAGTGCATAAGCAAAAACCACCAGTTAGTTATGATAAGTGCACTACACAGCTAATAGTGCATAAGCAAATATTTAACAATAGTGAATGCTAACTAAGAACTATGTAAACAATAACAAAGATCCAAGACAATGTAAACAATAACAAAGATCAAAGACAATACGAAAACATTCGCAAATGTCAACTAAAAAAACAGCGAAAAGTAAAAAAAAAATATCACAAAGAATGTGATGACAAATGCGAAAAAGGTAAACAAACAAATGACGTCACAGTGTATAAACAAAATGGTGTATAGAACTGAATGACAGAAAAGAGTAGACCTACAAATACAAACAAATAAAATCAAAACTAAAGAACAGAAAAATGTTACAAAAACAACGAAGAAAAAACACACCTCGTCACAACTAACAAAAATAGCAACAGATGTTGCATGCAAATTTTCAATTAAGAAAATTGCTCCTACTGAACGCTATTATAAGACCTCTATGACGTGGTATACCTTATAATAGTCACCTACCCAACCGACCCGCTGAAATATAAACAAGAAATATACAAATAACATATAACATGTAAACATATAACAGTAAGAATGTGAAAATACAGAAGGCTCAGTTAGAGTATAAGGGCACAGTTCACAAACAAAACAGGCCACTTAACTTATATAAGTCCAAACGTCAGCACGGTGCAGAACAAGTTGTGATCAGCATTCTGGGGATAAATGATCCAACGTTGATCGACATCTGCTCCCATAAACAGCCATTACGAAGGAAATCGAGCTTCTGAGGCAGGAATGGCAGTTTCGGAACTTGTCCTTCTTACATACAATGATCGGCACTTGACTCTCTAAATGCAGTAGCAGTAAATCGATTTGATCGGCACTTGACCTTCTAAATCAGCAAAACTGACAAACTGTCGAGCAGCGCCGGGTACTTTCACAATATAGCGAACTTGCTATATGTCATTGTAGATGTAGAATCTTGAAGGAAGTGTAGTTCACGAACTTAGATGTTATATGCTGCATGGGTTTGTTGACCCCCGAGAGTGCTGGTACCAGATGAAACCAGCTTTTGGCCACCATAAAATGATAAGGGTGGATTTAGGATAAGCCACAAATCTGGCCACTATAGACGTTGCAGGTACAAGTCCAATAGCCGTTGCTGATATGTAGTCAAGTAAAGTACCACCCCTATAGACACCAGGGATATTATAGGCTGTGATGTACGGTGTCTTGTCTAGTTTGTTGTTGCTTGTTGTAAGTGTAGATGTGATGTAGCTTCACAGATCTACAAACATGAGATATGACGTGGAAAGTCATAAAAGTGTTAAACTGCTCTTGACGTTTCCATCATTTATTTTGACGATCCACAATTACAGATACGTTACATCCACATTACATAAGTCATAGACACGACAGTTCATGGTATTCAGCATAACAAAGTTCTTCGATGAATCTTCTATATATATATATATATAAGCTGATGTAGATAATCCCAGCTTACTACAGCCTCAGCTTCATATCATCAATGTACATAAGTTTAACAATACTCCTCTCTGATGCTGGAAGATCAGATGTGCAAAATAAATCTATTACTGGTCGCACGAGAATGGCGTTCTGGAGTACAGGTCAAGCTGACCTTTACAGGCATTCCTAAGTCTAACCTTGACGTAGGTGCAATCGCTGGCATAGCGAAGTTCATAGAACATAGAAACTGTTCTCTGGGCCTAGAGTGACCCGTGTATATATAAATCTCAGGTATGAAGATACCTGGGGTGTAATCCCTAGTAGAAGAACCTCTCCTTTCTGTAACCAGCAAGCGAGCAGAGAACGACAAATGTCAAACATCTAAGTAGATCACAGAGTTCAATAAAGGAGGGTATTACCTTGCTTCGGAATCAACACCACAAAAAACATACACCTCCAGGCGTTTCGAATCATCTAGGGAAAAGCCTCGTTAGTTAAACTAACTCACAGGAGGACTACCAATTCCCTATCAAAAGATCACAGACGCAGGATGGGTCCTCTCTGCTCAAAACATCTTGTCGAATCCCTGGGCGAAGACCTTTCAAACTCTCCTTAAGTACAGACATGCGCAGAACGCTTACACCTGAGTAAGACTCAAAACGGGACGATGAGGAGACATACCAGGCAAAGATATAACGAAATCGCGCCTTATATGGACAGGCAATAAAACATCAACTCTGGTTTCAATCATTCCAAGAAACAGTTGACCGATGCTACCATATAAGGAGAATGACCTGACATCGATCGAAAAAATGGACCGACGAGTCAGGACACAAGAGAAGGTAACCACCATTGAAAATGTAATCAAAGTCAAACAAGGGTTATTTACCTTCGACCAAGAAAAAATTACAGTGTACAATTTAGGCAAGTTAATTATACAAAGTCTTAGAAAAATTCTGTGCGTAACAACGCCATTTTCGGCTGGACAATACCAGGGCTAGTAGCAAGAATAAGAATCGAGTAAGATTTTTTTTTTAAATTAATGAAGAAAAATATCCCGTTCAACCTCTGATGGGTTATAATTAGGATATATATTGTTTTCAATTTCAAATAATATGAACAACTGCCGATATGAGAAAGTGGCATCACATTTGTCAAATCGTTGTAAACAGGGACAATCACAATTATGCTAATACGTTAAATAAATAAACAAACAAAAAAACAAACAAAAAAACAAACAAAATCAAGAAGAAACTCTGAACAAGAATAATATTAAAATGGAGGGGTGTAAAGGCCTGGTGGTTCCAGTTATATAACTGACTTTAACAAATATTTTGGGAGCCGCGCTGGTGTAATGGCTACAACGTTGTACTGGCGACCAGGTTTTCAAGGTTCAGGCCCGGGCGTCAGCGTTTGAAGGAATGTTTACGACCGGGAATTTGACTGAATAACCTAAACGGCTCCTGCACATAAATCCCGTGTGGATGGGAAGGAGCGAAGCTCCTGACCGGGTTGGAAGGAAAGTCCACTGACCCCACAGCCTCGCAATGAAATGTCATTGGGCCAAAAGAGCTGGAAAGCTCGGGTGCCGCTGGTTAGGAAAAAAAAATATTTAATTGACTTTCATCTGTTAACAGTCATATGCATTGTAAGAGCAGCATGAGACCTTCACATTCCCAGCCAATAATATTAGCATTTGTTTGTATTAAATATTGTTTGACTATATTATGCTATTCCCTAGGTCAGTCTATTCTTAACACTTCTTCTATATTTATATATATATATATGCTGCGTCCACCGTCTTAATCGTGGGCGAAAAGTATTCCTTTTTAATTGAGGAATTAAAGATGTCCTATGGCGAATTCTGCTAGCCAAACGTCCGTTTTGATAACTTTTTTCTAGTTACACGTCATTCACGTAGCGTGTAGACTCAGACTTCTGATGGACTGAAGACACACAAAAGTCTTCGTAAGTTTTCACACTTAATATAACTGGTTGACTTTCATTTATACTACTCCTCACAGATGATCTCTATGAGTTCAATTCTAATGATGTTAAATATATTGTGCATGAGAGTGTGTGCGCATAGAAGACTGTGAT
Source organism: Oreohelix idahoensis (assembly GCA_024509875.1). Taxonomy (NCBI): domain Eukaryota; kingdom Metazoa; phylum Mollusca; class Gastropoda; order Stylommatophora; family Oreohelicidae; genus Oreohelix; species Oreohelix idahoensis. The sequence goes on along the minus strand of JAMPIV010000834.1, from coordinate 538,972 downwards.
GATGATTTAACAAGCTAGATGAAGGCGAAGTATGAACTATTAATTACGTCCTATCAGCCTATCATCTTAGAGGCAAATCTTCTGATTTTAATTAGTCATGTACTAGAAGAATTAATTGAAAAACTAGCTTTCGCACATTTAGCTAGACAGCTACGATAAATAACTAAAGAACAAGAAAAAGTATTAATAATCTGTATAAGATCTACTAACCTTCTTTTCCCTTCGCAAAATCCTTTAAGGACACAATACACCACAGACATGAATTAATGTATTCACACCGAATGAACACACGTTCAGTAAGGCTAGGCTTTAGGGGTTTTTCTCTACACCACAATGTTGAAACTCTGGTCTGATCTCTAGCGAGCTATCATCATCATCAGTTGCCATCTCCACAACGAAGGTTGGCTGTAAAGGATCTCCAACGTCTTCTGTCTCTTGTCTTGGTGGTGCACTCTGATAGACTCTTTCCTGTCCATCTCTTGATGTTATCTTCCCACTTATAGCGCTGTCTTCCCCTTGCACGTTTGCATTCAACTCTCCCTTCTGTTAAGGTCTTCTGCAAGGTGTTATGCCTTTTTATGTGGCCAAAGTATTTTAGCTGCTGAACTTTGACCTCTCTCATAAGTTCTCTTTTCGTACCTAGATTTTCTAGGACCTCCTTATTTGTTTTCATCTCTTTCCATGAGATACGCCCCATTCTTCTAAATATCCACATTTCAAGAGCCTCAATTCTTTCTTCCAAATGCTTATTCATCGTCCATGTTTCGGCACCATACAGAAATCATCATCATCTCAACCCATATCCCGTCATGGGTCGTAGGGGTGCCATGGTGGAAGCATCAGCAGACAGGGTCCTCCACTGCTCTCTTTTCTCAGCAATGCGTACAAGTGTGGAGAAACCGTGTCCTGCACATTCTTTGATGTTATCAGCCCAGGATTTTCTTTGCCTTCCTCTTCTCCGTTTACCTTCGACTGTTCCCTGAAGGATCGTTTTCGAAAGGGAGTCATGACGAGTTACATGACCAAACCAGGCAAGCTTTCGACGTTTCACTATTGACAAAAGTGGTTCTTGGTGGCCTGCATAGGTGTTTATCTTCTCTCTAACATAGACATTTGTTTTGTGCTCTTTATAGCAAATGCGCAGAATTCTTCTATAACATTTATGCTCGAAAGCCTGAATCCTTCGCTCCGTATCTGCAGTGAGTGTCCAGCCCTCACACCCATACAAGAGAATAGATAATACAAGTGATTTGTATAATTTGATCTTCACAGGAAAACTGATGTTACTTTTCCAGATCACATTCAACCTTGTCATGGCAGCTGAGGCCATCTCAAGTCTTGTCTTGATTTCTTTATTTGATCTTCCATCACTACATATAGTGGACCCGAGATATTTAACGGAGTTAACAGGAATATAGAATATATAACACTTTATGATTCTCAGTTTTAATTTGTGAGATAACTGTTTGGATGTCAGTATATGTTTCATGTTGTTGAATGTAGCTTTGGCCATTCCTATTCTCTTCTTGATTTCTGTTTCACATCTGCCATCTTCTGTTATTATATGACCAAGATATACGTAGCTCTTGACTTGTTCCAGGATTTTCCCATTTACGCTTATCTTTAATGTGGGTTTTTCGTCTGTTTTGCTAATTATCATAGTTTTTGTTTTCTCAATATTAATGTAGAGTCCATATTCATGACTTATACTGTTCACTTGCTTCACTAGTTCTTGTAACTCCTGTTCGCTTTCAGCTAACAACACGGTATCATCTGCATATCTAAGGTTGTTTATTGACCTTCAACTGATGTTCAGTCCTGGTATTTCCTGTATCTGTTTGAAAATGTTTTCGGTGTATAAATTAAATAGGCAGGGGAACAGCACACAACCTTGTCTGATACCTCTTTTTATGTCTATGTATGGTGAATAATTCCTTCCAGATCTTACTGTGGCAGTTTGCTCCCAATAAAGGTTACTGAGTATTCTTATATCTTTTCCATCAATACCTATGTCTTTGAGGCTGTGGTGAAATTACAGTGATGCAACGTTAAAATTCCTCCATTTATAAAGATAACAGGTAAAATAACATGTAGGGATAAAAATATTGGTAAGATACACTGATACATTCTCGCCCACGCCAGCGTTTTCTAGCGCCATTGAAAACTAACTAGTTATAACATGCAGACTAACGGCCTATCCTTTTAGACGGGGTAGAAACGGAGATAAAAGAATAAAAGGAAAAAAATGTGGCGGTCTGAACACGTGTTTAAATCTAAAGGCTAGAAGACGCAATTTGTAGTTTTTAAAGAAAAAATTACGCCACTAGTTGACACAATGTAAGGAATTGGACGAAAAACGACCTTAGCTCTTGTCAGAAACAGACGTATCTTGGACGCTCTACGGTAATTAGTCGTTTTAGTTTGAATATAGCGGAAAACGCCGTGAACGAAGGTACAAAAACAAATTTCAAAACTAACCTTGAAAAAAGTAGGTTTTTTCTTAATAATAAGTTTAGGAGAATAAAAACTAGCTAGTTTGATAGCCCATCTTTCCCTGAGAAATAAAAAACTTTTAATTACACAGACGGACAGATAACACGGAAGATATTGACGAAAGACTGTATTGTTCAATACAGACTAGCCGACAGTTATTTGTGCATACTTCTCACAAAATTCACTTTTGACGCGTTCTTGAGCCAAACGCAGAAAAACAAACTGCATGTGGACAAGGGGCAATCAGGGGAGGGTAGAAGCTAAAAATAACTTAGCATAGAAATCGTATAAGTAAGTGGGGAAAAATTTGTGTAGTTTCGTCTAAAACCAAGTGTAATTTTGGGAAAAACCAAGTTCGGACGGACAGACCGACATAAATATATTACACACTAGACAGAAACTGGACCTAAATTGGACATTGTAGTTTAAATATTTGAACGATAGAGGGGAAGTCCGCTGATTGGACGAAAGCGTTCATATTATAGAAAAAAAGTAGAGGCAAGTGCCAGTTTGTTGAAGACTGTCCAGACACACAGTTCGTTAATGCTAGAAGAGTGATTTCCAGGAGATATTATATATTATCAGTGGGACGCCATAGTCTAGCCAGCAGCTCAGCTGAGTTTTGCTAGTACAACGTAACTGTGTTTTCAGTTTTGAATTGTGGTAAGGAGAAAAATTCATTAACCCTTTTATTTAACATTTAATGAGTGATTGATACTGCCATATAAAGAAAAATGATTACGACAAGTGAGTACTTATTCTAGGTCCCCAGCGACAGTCCAGGGCCTAGAGGCAACGAACCAAATGAAAAAACATAACCAAGAATGTAAAAGACAGCTCTTTATTTCAGGAAATCAGTGGGAACATATCACCCACCTTATTCTATAGAAAAAAAAAGAGATTAATGAAAATATTTCAGATGGAGTGCAGTTCATAAAGGAATGGGAAACTAGTGCTATTTGATACCGCCTGGGTGAGATGTGCTGGGTCGGTCAGAGAGATCTGACCCGGTCTTTGTAATTTGTTTGCTTTGTTGTGTGTAAAAATGGTGAAGTAGGCAGTGTGTTGACACATGGCAAAAATTTTGGTTTTAGAGTTTCTGGTCTGGCACTGCGCTAGTGCCAGATGCGTTGAAGAGGTCCAAGAGTGGATGATTATGAAGCCTACCATTTTACTCCAGCAACTGTGAGGAGTGGGCCACTGGAAGTCTTTACTACATCGTCACAGGCCAGATAAGTTGAAAACCTGGCCTGCTGTGGATTCATCAAATTTTTCCACAATAAAATAAATAAACAAAATCCTGGTGTATAAAAACTATACCTCAGTTCCATATTTCAAAGACAATGACTATTGTAAACAGAGATCGGGTATGATGACACCACCCCGACTAGACATCCAGTGCTAGTTTTCCAAAGACACTGTAGTTAGTGTTAATATTAACCAATGTAACGATATATCTATGTACAAAATTTTCATTTTGATTATTCAATATATATATGCACTTTTATTGATAAATACATATTGTTTCATACGTCCTGACCAGAAGACAATTTGGTTCAGGACTAAATAAATTCTCAAAAAAATTGTAAAATGTAAATTCTAAAGCCAGTGTTAGTTGATTTGATCATAGAGATTATTATTATTAGACTTAGTGTTTACATGTGTGTGTCTGTGTAGTTAATTACCTACACATCACATTTCATTACCCTAGACATTAAACGTAGCTAACATACATAATAGCAGAATAAGTCTGTTTGAGGTCATAAGTGGTAGCAGAAAGGCATTCTGTAACTCACATAAACTGTTATCTTCAGGAGCCTTCACAGCTGACCTCATCCAGTACACTAGGTAACACAAACACCACGCAATAACATCAAAAACCACTACAGAGGCATTCAATTATTTTCTAATGATTGACTCTGTCAAAACGCCTTCTTATAGTCAATGAAGCACATATACATACTTTTTTGGACCTCATTATATCGCTAGTTTAGCCAATGTGTCCAAGACCGTCTAACTCCTCCACTCAACCAATTACCAGGCTTCCATCTTGTGACCCAGACCTTGGATCTCTCTTGCCTCCTGTCAGCGTGTGTCACTTTCTAAAGTGGGTTGGGCTATTTCCCACCAATTTTCGTTCGCGTTGCCTGTCAGTCTTTGTCAGACCACCCGTTGTTTGCTGATTGGCAGGCTATAAAAACTCACATGTCATCTAACTGTCACAAATCTTAATGTCCATTGTCGCTTGCATGCTAACAAGTCCCTTTGTCGTGCCGGAAAATTGTATTCCATCAGGAAGCAAAGGTTGTTGGTCCAAGTCGAGGGCCTTTGATATCACACTCCCGGAGTCCATTGTTTGCGTTGTCATTGTATCGTGCATGATTGGTGACCGTGTTTTGTTTAAACAGCGGCTTAGACTAATATTTTGTGTCAGTCGCGCTCTCCTCATAGTTAACAATAGTCCAAAGTGGTATGTCTCGTGTGGTTTTACCCGGGGAATTCCGTATCAAAAGAAATCTTTTATGACCAAGCTGGGGTTTCACAAGATTAGGATGAAACTACATGTTTTTATCAAGGTGGGAAACTGAATCAAAATAATTTCTTTACCACCGATGAAAGAACAAATGTGGTTCTCTAGATACCAGTCGCGAGTAATGAAGATTACAGTTTAAAATCCAGTCGTGATTACATCCTCTTCAACCAGCCCTCTCCGACCAATTCTACTTCCGTCTACTACAACGGTAAGACGCATTTTTGCTAACCTCAAACTACAAGCATGATACGTCCTTTTTAGGACGATACAAAGTGGAGACATTCTTCGAACTACTCAAGTTTACAGATAAGTTGAATTTTTTTTTTATCTATCTTCAGCATTAGTTTGTTACAGTTAATTTTAGGTAATTGGTAGCTAGAAGTGTTAATATAACTTAGGAATTCTATTAAATATGCTTGATAGACTTAATAAATATATGTGGCGATTCCTTTTCAGTTAGATTTAGTATTAGCTTAGTACATTTAATATCAAGTAATTGGTGACTAGTTAAGTATTGCTTGGAATTTTAATATAACCCTAAATTTGACGGCAAAAATAAATTAAAAATAATAGAAATTAAATCGTTCCAAGCGCCACGTGGCAATTGCTTGTGTGAGATCTGGCAGCCATCTTGATAGACAAAATTCAAGTGGTGATTTCCTTTGTAATTTGTTGTTAGGATTAGATTATTGCAGTTAATGTTAAGTATTAGGGGACTATTTAACTATTGCTATAAATATTTGTATAATGTAAGAATTGTAGTGAGGAAAAAAAATAATAAATTAAATAAAATAAGCCAAAAGCCATAGATTACAAATAATTATATTCAACCATCAAAGTATAATTTAAAGACAACAAATATATTAAAGTTATCTGGTAAAAATTCGAAGTAGATATAACTGTTAAACTAGGTCTACTAGACACGTTTAAAAGTGTCTCTTAAATAATATTATAAAATTTAAAAAAAAAAAGAAAGGAGAAAGCAAAAATATTCACAACTTAGGAATTCTATTAAATACGCTTGATAGACATAGGCCATTAAATATAAGTGGTGATTCCTTTTTAGTTTGATTTAAGTAGGCCTATTAACTTTTTACATTTAATATCAAGTATTTGGTGACTAGTTAAGTATCGTTTGAAATAATAATAAAAAAATAAATAAAAAATAGAAATTAAATAGATCCAAGCGACACGTGACATTTGCTTGTGTGAGATCTAGCAGCCATCTTGATAGACATAATTTAAGTGGTGATTTCCTTTGTAGTTTGTTGTAAGTATTAGATTATTGCAGTTAATATTAAGTACTAGGGGAATATTTAACTATTGCTATAAATATTTGTATAATTTAGGAATTGTATATTACCTGTTGTAGATTACAAAAATAATATTCAACCATTCAAATATAATTTAATAAAAACTCATATGTATATATGTATATATATATATATATATATATATATATATATATATATATATATATATATATATATATATATATATATATATATATATATATATATATATATATATATATATATATATATATATATATATATATATATATATATATATATATATATATATATATATATATATGTATATATATATATATATGTATATATATATATGTATATGTATATATGTATATATGTATATATGTATATATGTATATATGTATATATGTATATATATATATATATGTGTATATATATGTATATATATGTATATATGTATATATATATGTATATATATGTATATATATATATATATATATATATATATATATATATATATATATATATATATATATACATATATATATACATATATATATACATACATACATATATATATATATATATATATATATATATATATATATATATATATATATATATATATATATATATATATATATATATATATATATATATATATATATATATATATATATATATATATATATATATATATATATATATATATATATATATATATATATATATATATATATATATATATATACAACAGACATGATCTTCTCTCTCCGCCAGCTTCAGGAAAAATCAAGAGAGCAGAAAAGACCATTATATACCGCCTTTATAGACCTCACAAAAGCATTCGACCTGGTTAGTAGGAATGGACTCTTTAAAGTCCTCCTGAAAATAGGCTGCCCTTCTAAAATGCTGGAAATGATAAAGTCATTCCATGACGGCATGAAGGGAACAGTCCAATATGCTGGAAGCACGTCACAGCCCTTTGATATACGAAGTGGCGTTAAACAAGGCTGTGTTCTGGCTCCGACCCTCTTCGGAATCCTCTTTGCCTTACTCTTGAAACATGCATTCAGAGATGCAACTGAAGGAATATGCCTTCACACGAGGTCAGATGGCCGTCTGTTTAATCTTTCAAGGCTGAAGGCAAAAACAAAAATCAGAAGGGTCACTATAAGAGACTTGTTGTTCGCTGATGATGCTGCAGTCATCACTCAAAGCCAACAGGAGCTTCAGAGCTTGATGAATCGCTTCACTAAAGCATGCAAGGACTTTGGCCTCACAATAAGTCTAAAGAAAACGAATGTGCTGAGTCAGGATGTGGGTGCTGCACCAGTTATCACTATCGATAACTATGAATTGGCAGTGGTGCACCACTTCACATACCTAGGGTCTACCATCAATGACAAACTCTCACTGGATATAGAAATCGACAGCCGCATTGGCAAAGCTGCAGCTACCTTTGCCCGCCTCACATCGCGTGTTTGGGGAAACTCTAAACTCACAATGAAGACCAAAGCTGTGGTATATAATGCCTGCGTCACCAGCACACTCCTATATGACAGCGAGACCTGGACGACCTATGCTAAGCAAGAAAGAAGGCTCAATACCTTCCATTTGCGGTGTCTACGCCGCATCCTCGGCATCTCGTGGAAAGATAAAGTGACAAATGTCGAGGTGTTGTCACGTGCTGGCCTTCAAAGTATGTATACGCTACTTAGACAGCGCAGACTGTGCTGGCTTGGCCATGTTCGCCGCATGGAAGATGGTCGCATCCCAAAAGATATCTTCTACGGACAATTAGCAGATGGCAAGAGAACAGTTGGGCGACCACAGCTGAGGTTCAAAGATGTGTGCAAGAGAGATATGAGGGCACTGGACATGGATCCAGCAACATGGGAGGATGAAGCTGCCGATCGCACTAAGTGGCGATGCTATTTACGGCTCCACCTCAGATTGGGCGAAGAGAGGCTCACACAAGAAGCAGAGGTGAGGAGAAAACGTCGAAAGGAGCACCAGGAAAATAAGCAGCTGAGGGCTGTCACCTCAGGGGCGCATTCCCATAGTCAGTTATGACTGAAGGGGCTATTATTATTATATATATGTATGTATGTATATATGTATGTATGTATAAATGTATGTATGTATATATGTATGTATGTATACATGTATGTATGTATATATGTATGTTCCTACAGATACCTAGGACATGACATTACAATTGATAATACATCGGACCAGTTTCAAGCAAGCAGCCTTATATTAGAATTTAGATCAAATTTAACCAAATTAAGCTGTGCCCCACTACCAACATCAGCAAAGATCTCATTAATTAACCCGATGTGTTTCGGTCCTCTCATGTTTTATTTTTCTAACATACACTTCACAGAAAAACAACTTAAAGAAATTGAAGATGAAATTGTACACCACGTTAGAACATGGCTAGTGCTAAATGAATCATCCACAAGGAGCTATTTTATTTGTCCCAGGTCGAAGGGTGGCCTTGGCATACCAAACCCCTTCATATTATACCACTCTCGACATATTTCATTCCTTATCAGTATGCTCAATTGTGATGATAGTCTTGTAAAAACTGCAGCGATAAACTCGTTAGATAGACATATGAAAAAACGTAAAATAGACCAAGTAGATGACGATAGGAATAACTTTGCAAGTTACGAGTTAAACGAAACAAACCATCTAGCTAAAAGATCGAAGGTGAATTGGCCAAGATCATTTTGGGTAGAACTGAATGAAGAATGCGCGCGTGAAGGAGTGAGTGTGAAAGTGGATGACAGTGGCCATTACACTGTACATTTAGATGCAGATGAAGATGTGAGTCTAACATACAAGTCAGCAAATGCTTTTTATTCTGGATTTAAATCACATAAACTTAACCTAATTCTAAATGAACTAAAAAGTAAATCATCACAAGGGAGAATAGTGCGCGAAATGAAATGTGTAAACCATTCATTGTCATCTAGTTTTCTATCTAATGTTAAATTAAGTGATAAAATACTTTCATTTGCTGTGAGATCGAGGTTACAGTTGCTGGAATGCGACAGTCTTTTACATCTATACTACCCACAGACATACACGAAAATGTGCAAAATATGTAACCACCCATACGAAACAGTGTCACATTTATTGAATGGATGTACCAAATTTCAAACATTATACCAACAAAGGCACAATAGAGCTGTAGACATTATTTATGAGAAACTGAAATCCTCATACAATAATAAGAGTTACATAACAATAAATAAAGAGATAATAGTTAAACTATCACTTTTCGGCAGCAGTAACACCTCATTTAAGACACATGCCGTAAAACCTGATTTAACGATAATCAATCGACAGAACAAAACAGCTTTTATAGTAGATGCAGCAATACCATATGACGCCCATTTAGACAAATGTTACCAACATAAATTTGATAAGTACTATCCATTGACTGCAGAAATTAACGAACTAGGCTATCGTACGCATGTAATTGTACTGATAATTGGTAGTTTGGGTCATGTGCATGCAAAGTGTGTGAGTGGATTAATGTCGCTAGGGTTGCGGAAATTTGAAGCAAAGGTTTTATGTAAATATGTCAGTATTAGTGCAATTATAGGTTCTTACAGAATATGGAAAACATTTTGATCGCAATATATATTTACCTGCACTACCTGACGTGAACTTTTGACACATACAATTAGCACTATTTAAGTGGACGTTCCCCATTAGGAAAAATTAATCATTCTTGGGGGAACTGGGGTCCCTTGGATAGCACCACCCCTAAAATATGTCAAAAATACACAGATATGTTCAAGAGTAGTACGTAAGTGTGAGAGCGTGTGGCCACAGACTGACAGATTGTAAGAAAGAGAAATGAATATTTCATATTTTGTATAATCATTATACTCACTTCAGTCTTTTCGGGTTCGCAAATACTGTTATATCACTTCTTGTCTTCTTTGTTTCAGGATAGATTAACTAGAGACTTGGTTCTTTTACTGCATCGTCTATCCCTATATATATATATATATATATATATATATATATATATATATATATATATATATATATATATATATATTATTAACTGTAATCTTTTGGGTTAATTACCTCTGTCGGGATCTACTTTGGGACTCCTTTACAATAGAGGAGGGCCTATTGGGTTAATAAATTTTCTTGCATTTTTATGTCTGTAAACTATACCTTCTGATAGATAATATTGTTGTATGTGATTTCTTTAAGATAATAAACATAATAAACCTTAAGTTATCGTGTTGGTCAAACCCCTGCCCATTATATGTTATCCATAGCTTGGTTCACGTCTGTACGTAATATGTCACAGAATTGTGTATATGTAAGTGGAGTGTAACTCGTATATATATGTACCAGGAGAGAAAGTAAGTCTAGTTAAATATTGTCGTGAGATAGGCTGGATTAGAGCAATTACTCAATCCAGAGACTGTCATTTCTCTTACACTCTCACCCTTGTGAAAAGTAAAGCTATTTCTTACCCCTTATTCTCACATAGTTTACCATTATCACCTCTGCTCAGACGGGACCTTAAACATCTTCAACCTATCTCAATAAAATTTACGACAGCCAATGAAAAGGACAAAACACCAAACCTGACGGAAAAAAACAGGACCACGAACACTGAAATCAGAGACACAGAAATAGAGGACAGGATAGAGAAAATAAGGGAAAAACTGGAAGGAGGCTCAGAAGTAAAAACAACAAAGGAAGGCAAAACGTGGGCAGAAGCAGATAAAAACAAAGGTAGGGACACCAGGCACGATAAACCAGAAGAGAATAATCAGGGCCTAATTGAAGAAAATACTAACCAAAAAAATAGCAATGAAAGCACAGAAAGCGACAAAGAAGACTCGAGACATAAAGCAACACATACAGTTTCCAAAAATAAAGATGAACAAGTTGTAAACATACGTTTAAAGATAACGCAAGTAGCTGGTGAGGCTGTCAAGATCAAGGCACTAGATGAAGACAAAATTATAACCATCCTTGAACCTGTGTTAGGCAAAAAAGCAATAGCCAAAATTTCAAAAACCCATTTTGGCATAACCATTACCCTAAACCAGAGTGACAGAGTTAAAAAGATGTTAGAGGAACTAAAAGTAGAAACCAAAACAGTGACTCTTGCACACGACATTAAAGTGAAGATAGAGATAGCAAAAGAGACAAATAGATGTGTTGTAAAAGGTATAAACACAAACCTGTCAAGCGAGGAAGTTAAAAACAACCTCGCAAAACAGAACCCAGACATAAAGCTGGTAAACGTAGACAGAATAATAGTAAAAGGGAGTATCATAACCCCAGTGATCGTAATAACAACAGAATGGAGGGAAACCCACAAGACAGTAAGATTTGGGAAAATTTAAATAAAACACAGAAGCATTCCTTCCACCAGTTTTGCAGAGCTCCAACTGCATGAAGTTTCGCCATGGCCGACACAGTTGCAGGGGTAAGGCAGTCTGTAGGTTCTGTGCTGGGCCACACCCTTTAACGCAGTGTGAAAAGGCAAAATCAGATACTGATTATAAAAAGGATAATGCAAACAGAAAATGAATTAACTGCAAAGGGAACCACAGCGCCAGGTTCCAGGGCTGCCCAGTATATCAGCAGACCAAAAAAGCACTGAAGGAATCTATTACAACCAAAACCCCTTTCAAAACAGTAATTAAAGAAATAAAAGAAAACACAAAAAACACAAACAGTAAAGTGGCAGAAGAAATCAAGTCTGTAAGAGAAGAAATTAAAACTATTAAAACGCAGCTGTCAAAAAAAAAAAAAGATCAGAAAGTAACTAACAAAACAAAAGAAAACAGCCAGCCAGACAGTTCAGCTACAACATTGGAAAATGTGAATGCGCAGAAAAGTGCAGAGGCATTGCTTCAAGAAGTGAAAGCCATACAACACCAAATTTTCCAGGATGTAGCTAAACTGACTGTACTGAAAGAAGAAAATGAAATAATACTATAGTGCGTTTCAAAAAGGTCGGTCGACGATTGACTTCAAATATCTCCATATTCCTTGCACTGATAAACATGATTTTTTGCATGTAGTCTTATATTTTCAATGTCCCAAAAGTTTTATAAAATTAAATGTTGTAGGTAGTGTGCTTTTCTTGCAACGGCTAATTCCTTTGATCTTTTTTAACGAAGTAATTATTTTGTCCTGGTTGAAAATAATTTACCGTAAATGAAGGAAGTTGCGTATTTTCGGCATAGGCGTCTATACAATTCGAATGTTAGAGGGGTTTGTTAACTGATTACTATGTGAGGTCCTTTTTTATTTCTTCGAAATATTTGAGAGAAAAATAACGCCTATTCGTTGTAAATGTTCCTTTTTATACTAAAAAGTGAATGGATGCATGAAGAGGTGAAAGTACTGTGTATGTTAAGTATAGTAGTGAAATCGCGGAGATAAAAAGGAAATGAATTAGTTTACATATACACATAGATGGAGGAGAAAACATATAAAACATATAAGGTATTTACACACTTATTCCGAGTCAGACGAGTCTAACATATTGATGATTATTCTCGGCTGAACGAACGACAGTCCATCTTTTTTCCTATAGTCATTTTCCTCTTTTAAGATATGATCTTCACATTTACACCAATAATCTTTGTCTATCTGCGAGAGGGCGGCATATGTTAGTTCTTTCATATTGCATAGTTTGAAAGTTTTATTTTCAGCTGCCACCTGTCCTTTAACTTTTGCCCAAACGAGTTCAATTGGGTTTAAATGTGAATGATAAGGGGGCAGTCTCAAACACGTATGACCATGAAGTTGAATCAACTTGTCTATATGGAAGATCTTGGTCTTTTGTGATTTCTTAAACAAGGGACAGTAATTCAGGTTTCAGAAACCCCTCGTTAAATGGAATGTCTTCTTTTTTGAGCCAAATCTTTATAGCATCTTTTGTACTCGAAGATGTCGGGATTTTGTCTTCTTCTGCCACAGCGTTGTAGTATGATGCGTTGTCCATTATCAGACAGGATGGTCTGTCTAGGGACGGAAGAAGAGTATTTTCAATCCACTCTTTAAATATGTTACCGTTCATCTCGGTATGATAGTCCCGGTTGTCCGTATAATTGGAAGTGAAAATAAATTAAGCATTTTTTACTAGCCCATTATGTCTGCTGCCTGCATGTGTCATTATCAGACGTTGTCCTTTTCCACTGGGTACACATCTTTTAATCGTTCCATCTGATAACTGCCATTCCTTTTCCCTTGTGTGGTGAGCATTGATCCAAGTTTCATCCACATACACAATATCATAATCTTTATTACGCATTTCCCGTACTTCACGTAAATATTTAATTCTCATAGATACTAAGTGCGGCTTCTCGCAGATGACGTTTCTTCCACTAGCGTACTTCCTAAACGTAAAGCCAATGCTTCTAACAGTTCTCCATAATGTTGATTTCGACACATCAATGTCATTGTGTGTTCTCAGCCGAATTTTCAGTTTTCTTAGTGTCACAGTTTTTTTGGAATTAAACATTCTACAAATCTCTCTTATAATCACATCCCTGTCAAAACTATCTACTACTTCCTTTCTTCCTTGCGTCCTGGTATTGATTGAACTGAGAATTCCATTAGATTTGAGTAAATGATAAAATGAGCGTTTACTTAAACCCAAAGCGTGAATAGTTCTCTTTTCAGGATTTGAGAGACTCCGATACAGTTTACCACGCTTAGCTTCTCTGCAGAAATATTTATACATCTTCACGGCCATTGTATGCAGTGTAAGGAACGTGACTTTCATACCCATTGTATTACAGACCTAGATTACCGCAAGATACGCCTATGCACGGTAATACACAATCAGTAGAACGGTAACTGAACACACCGGAAGGATCAATGTAAGGTGCAAAACAGTGCGGTAGTGAGCTGATACACTGGGAAAATCATTTGAAATGCGTTCAAGATGTTAAATCGAAATAGTTCACAAATATGAAGGGGTAAGCCCTCTCAATACATGGTTGGACTAGGAGGTGGTCGATTTTGTATACTTTAAATAAAGAAAATGTAAAACCATAAGTTTGTTAACGAGGAAAAAAATGTCCCCCTTGGGACATAGCGATCATTAGATCATATGCAAAGTTGCAACAATTACTATCAGATGGTTGCAGATATATTGAATATTAAACAGCGACAAACATTGTGAAACATACTTTTTTTATAGTCAAACTGTCTGAACTAAAAGAGGAAAATGAAATAATACTAAAAAGAATGGAAAGTGAAAGACAGGAGATTAACGTAGGGAGAGAAGTGAATGTAGTATTGGAAGAAAATAGGAAAGTGGTCAAAAAGAACATAATGCAGCAGGAAAATAAAAGCTACCTAGAAGAAACTATCAAAGAACAAGTTGAGGTACTTTTACCATACTTAGTGGAAAAAATTAGGTACAAAATGACAAGTCTGAATGAGGAATTTCTTGAAAACATGGTTGATAATGGACCCACGAGTACAGGAAATACAGAATAAGAGCAAAATTGATAGTTTAACAAAAAGAAAAGGGATACTAGATGATGTTAAAGTTCAACTTAGACGGATTTAGAATTATACAGTGGAATTGTAGGGGTATCAAAAAGAATTTTGCACCCTTACTAGCAGAGACAGGAGGAACTGCCGCTATATATGCTCTTCAAGAGACCCATTTAAAACCAAACAGTAGATATAGTTGTAAGGGCTTTAAGATACTTAGGCACGATAGGAAAGAAGGTAGAGGAGGTGATGTCGCAGTCTTAGTTAGCGAAAAATTTAAAATTATAGACTGGGAAGTATTTAATACAACCAATATAGAAGGTATACAGGTTACTATAGCAGCTGAACCAAACAATCTAACAATCCTAAATTTATACGCTAAAGATGGCACAATTAAAGATAAAGAAAGACTATTCATAAGCACCAGACTAGGCCCCAAAACAATCATATTAGGCGATTTTAATTCCCATCATTATGCTTGGGGTGGACAACATGCAGACAATGCAGGAAAGTGCCTACTTGACTTCATAGAAAATAATGAATTACTAATACTAAATGATGGAACTGCAATTAGAATTAATCCACAAGCTAACAGGGCAGACTCAGCAATAGACATAAGTATAGCAACTAACAACCTAGCGAATGTAAATTGGGAAGTGTTACAAGACACAAACTCAGATCATCTGCCCATTATAATAACCATGCATGAAAATGTCATTCCAAACCCAGAACCAGAGAAACCGACTTTCAACTATAAAAAAGCAAACTGGGAAACTTTCCAATCAGAGCTGGAGGGGATGGAATATAAAGACATGGAATCAGATGATACTGACTTGTGGACAGAAACACTGACCAATGAAATTAAGAAAATAGCAATAAAATATATACCAAATAAAAATATGCCACAGCACCTTAAACCAATAAATAACATTAATAAGAAAAGAAAAACTCAGTGGAATAAAGAACCAGTTGCCTGGTGGAATAAAAGCTGTGCAGAAATTCATGAGAGAAGAAAAAGAGCCATACAAAATATAGAAATTAACAGAACAGAAGAAAACTATGATGACCATAAACTTAATGAATCTAACAGAATAATATTTAAAGCCAAAGAAACTAACTGGAAGGAGTTTTGTCAGTCACTTAAACCTAGCACTCAAATTAAAGGAGTGTGGAAAAAGCTTAAGGCAATCAAAGGGAACAATAAGAAAACAATAATGCCAACAATCAAACTACCAAAGAGAGCAGAAACAGATAAAGAAAAAGCTAATGCCCTTGCCGAGTATTTCTATAAAGTCAGTGCAAAAAGTAGTCTTGGACAGGAAGAAAATGAGAGAAGAGAAAGACTTAGGATACAGTTTTCAAAAGAACTACCAGACCAGATAGATGAAACAAACTATTTAGATACTGATATAACAGAAGAAGAAGTAACTAATGCAATAAAAGATAAATCTAATACTGCCTCAGGGAAAGATATACTTAGTTATGAAATCCTTAAGAAAGTACCCAAAAGAACTATAAACATAATAACTTCCCTTTATAACAAAATCTGGAGCTAAGGAAAGATACCAAAAGCACGGAAAGTAGCTTTGATAGTACCCATCCTAAAACCCAATAAGGAAGCCCATGAAGTAAGTTCATATAGGCCTATCTCCTTAACATCACAACTAGGTAAAATACTGAAAACTGTTGTTAACAAAAGAGTTAAATTCTACCTGGAAAAAAATCAGTTATATAGCCAAAACCAGTCAGGGTTTAGAGCAGACAGAAGTACAGTAGACCAGCTTGTACGATTAGAACACGATGTAAATCTGGGGTTCAAGAGAAAAGAGAAAACAGTAGCAGTCTTTCTAGATGTCGCAAGAGCATATGATGAATGCTGGCGAGATGAAGCTCTTTACAAAATGAAACAGATTGTCATTACTGGCAGGGCCTATAGTTATAAAGAAAACTTTTTACAGGACAGGTATTTTGCTGTACAGGTGAATAATGATAGGTCAGAAATGTATGAACAACAGAATGGGATTCCTCAAGGATCAGTGATTTCTCCTTCAATTTTTACTATAGTTGTAAATGATTTAGCAGATGAATTTAACGACATAAAAAATGCAGTATCTAAATTTGCAAATGACTGTGCCATTTGGCAATCTGGAAAAAAACTTGGACCATGTTTACATAAAACTTCAAAATCACATAGACAAAGTTTCAGAGTGGATTAAAAGTTGGGGCTTCCAAATTAATGTAAAAAAAACAGTAGGTATGATTTTCAGCGAAGGAAATTTAAAAAAAAAATAACAAAATCAATATAACCATTAAAAGACAGAAAATATGTACATCCTTAACAACAAAATTTCTGGGCATAACTTTAGATAAACAACTAAATTATAATAAACATATAGATAATTTAGTAGAAAGCTGTAGGGGGCCCCTAAATATACTAAGGATAGTAAAAGGTAATGGATGGGGGGCCAGCAATAAAATAATGCTTATGTTCTACAAGTCTTTCATCTGGGGGAAACTGGATTATGCCAGCATAGTCTATGACTCAGCTGCAGCTTCTAACAAAGCAAAACTGGACAGGATTCAAAATGCAGCCATGAGAACCATTACAGGTGCCTTCATATCAACACCAGTAGAAGCGCTAGAAGTAGCTCTTGGCATACCACCCCTTGGTCTAAGACGGAAAGAACTAAGATTAAATTATTGGAGTAAAGTAGCACAAGAAGTGACTCACCCAGCACATAAAGCATTTGTCAAAAACCAACCAAGTGTATGGGACGTCCCTTAAACAAAGATAGATATCCAACAGGGTGGGGAACTATAGAAGAACTAACGCAGCTCAAAGAACTATCAAACACAATTAAAAATAGTAATAAATATAGAAGCAAAATACCACCCTGGGAACTAAAAACACCAATCATAGACTACTCACTTACTGAAAAGATCAAACAAAACATAGAAGATAAGGAAGCCAAAATGATAAGTAGAAAGTTCATAGATCAACTAACTAAACAAAGTCTGGCCGTCTACACTGATGGATCCAAGAATGATAGTGGGCAACTAGGTGCCGGAGTTGTAATACCACAATTGGGAATAAAAAAGAGCTACAGTGTAACTGAAGGGGCTTCGATTTTTACCACAGAGATGGTAGCAATTCTTAAAAGTTTATAAATAATCGAAGATAACCCACCAGAAGCTGTTACGATATTTACAGACTCACTATCATCACTACAAGCACTAGAACACCCAGGTAAATGTAGCCGGCCAGACATAAAGGAAGAAATTCTAGCAATTAATACATCACTAGGGAACAGAGGATGTAGTGTGAGGCTAGTGTGGGTTCCAGCACACATAGGTATTGCTGGTAACGAGTTGGCAGATCAGAACGCCAAGAATGGAAGAACAAGTAAAAACAATATAAGAGCAGGACTGGGAAGGTCGGAGATCAAGAGCCAAGTGAAGATAACTATAAACGAGGAATGGAAGACAACATGGAAGAAAAGTAGAAAAGGCAGACATGCGTTCAAACTGCTGAAAAAACCAACGAGGACGTTGTAGCGTGAGGTTTTTATTGGCTCTAGGATCAGTGTAGTACTGACAATACAGAAATAGAATTTCTGCAGGAAAATGGTGAAGTCCCAGTGTCTGAGAGAACTACTGGTATCACAAATTAGTTACGGCTGTGAATGATCTGATCTCGAAAAATTAGTAGAGAGGAGACAGTCATAAATTGCCATCCCCGCTGTGTAACTAACTGTGATATTAAAACAAGGAAACAGATTTTAATTAACGATTATAAAATTGACAAGTCGTTCAAATACAATTTCCTTATTATTTTTTTAGTATACACTATCTACTCTTGTGCTGAAGGATGGATGTTGGAAGATGGAATGTAATGGATTTGTAAGTTTACAAATGATTTACATATATATATATATATATATATATATATATATATATATATATATATATATATATATATATATATATATATATATATATATATATATATATATATATATATCTTACAAGTTTTCCAATTATAGGAACAAAATTTTATCAGCTGTGCTGTTACTCAATTATAGTAAATGTATCAGCTGTGCTGTTAATTACATATATAAATTGTATCAGCTATGCTCTTAATCTTGTTTCTTGCTACGCTAACTCAGTTTTTCGTCCTTGACAGTTTAATGCTCACAATTGCTAACAGAAATGGTACTAATGTGTACTCATCTCTTGAAACAGTTCTGTCCTTAATTTCCTGCACACAACACCCGCTGATGATCGTTTCGTTAGCCCACCCAAGACTGAGGGGGACTAAAGATGCAGCTCCTGTGCAATCACTGTGCTCCTGCGAAGTTCCAGGCAGCTGGATTGACTGGACATACGACCTCAGGTTGGATGACACGAATAAAACCCTCTAAGATTTAAACAGGCTAGTCGACTTTAGTGAAGCAAGAGTTCCCGGTCAATGCAGGTTAGCAATAAATCAGTCTGACAGCTTCTCTTCTCCAGTCGGTCGTCTAGCTGGCTTCGTGTTATTGTGTGCGTGATTTTGAATAAAATCTCGCACGTATATATAGGTAGATGAGGTAACTTTTTCTGCTTAAGGAATGCTGTTGATTGGTTATTGGCGTGGCAAGCTGATTGGCTATATGCGGCTCCGTACCATCCGCCGTACAATCCGTGACCTAGGCCGACTCCCGAAAAACTGGGCTTATGCCTAATTTTATTCTGTTTTCCGCCATATTGGGAGACAAGATGGCCGCGACCGACATCCGAAAAACAGGGCTTAAGTTTTTTTCCTGGCGTATACTTCGTGTAATTTATTCTGGCTCAGAGACTGGTGAACGTTGCTTGTTGATTGGCTGGGGCATATTTGTATCTCGACATAGTGTATTAACTAAGAAGTGGGTTTACACACACGTTTCACGACATAGCCCCATCCTTTCCTAGCTGTGACCTGTCTTAGCTGACGTGTAAACACCTGCTGTAGTTAATCATTTTGCGTCTGTTCTTCCAGAGTAATAGGGTGTCGACTTAAAAAATCAGCTCCTACATTGTCTCTTCCCGGAATGTAATTCACGGTAAATGAATAAGGCGCCAGAAGCAGACTCCATCTTATTAATCTCGAATTTAACTTTCTAGATGCAGCCAAGAATGTTAAAGGTTGGTGATCTATTTGGACAATGAAGTGTGTCCCATACAGGTAAGGTGAAAATTTGTCGATGGACCAAATTAGAGCCAAACATTATTTCTCTATGGTCGAGTAATTCAACTTAGCTGCATTCAGCTTCCTACCGGCGTAGGCGACGGGTAAAAGTTCCTCCGGCTGGACTTTTGATTGCTGCAAGACAGTTGCACCAATACCTATACTGCTAGCGTCCGTCCTTAATACAAATTCCTGTGTGATATCGGGTAGCGTAAGGATGGGTTTGCTGGTGAGTTTTGCTTTTAGCTGTGTGTAAGCTTTTTCACAATCAGCATTCCATTGGATTTTGTCAGGCTGTCCTTTCTTAATTAAGTTAGTTAATTGTGCACACAGAGAGTTAAAGTGGGGTATGTACTTCTGATAGAACCCACATAATGACACGAATGATCTCACATCTTTCTTTGTTTGAGGTCTGGGTGCCTTCTTTAACTTCTCTATATTCTTTGAGTCAGGAGACATATGACCTGTAGAAATAGTGTGACCTAGGAATTCCAACTCC
The DNA here is from genome assembly GCA_024509875.1 of Oreohelix idahoensis. Classification (NCBI taxonomy): domain Eukaryota; kingdom Metazoa; phylum Mollusca; class Gastropoda; order Stylommatophora; family Oreohelicidae; genus Oreohelix; species Oreohelix idahoensis. The sequence goes on along the minus strand of JAMPIV010000834.1, from coordinate 518,447 downwards.
TTACAACCGATATAGCACTTGGTTGGACGTGCAGTCAATCCAGTTTCTCTCAGTCTGTCAAACAACACAGAGAGCGCTACTATATGCTCTTCAAATGTGTTTGTAGCAACAAGAATGTCATCCATAAAGTTAGTGATATGGGGAATTATTAGAGGTTCCAACAATTTCCTCATCATTCTTGAAAAGATACTTGGAGCATTTTTCAGTCCAAAGGGTAGTACATTAAACTCGTAGTGTCCGTCTGATGTACTAAATGCCAGCATTTTCCTAACTTCTGGTTTCACTGGTATTTGGTAGTATCCTTTGCTTAGATCTACCTTCGATAAATACCTAGCCTTACTCAGTGTAGAGAACAGCTGGTTGGTGTCAGGTAATGGATCCACCTGAGATTATGTGATAGCATTTAGCCTCTTGTAGTCAATACATAACCTGTGTTCACCACTAGGCTTCCGTAATCGCACCACACTAGAGCTGTGTGGAGATTCAGACTTTGAAATAATTTTCTCTTTTAAGAGATAGTCAATCTCATCCTTGAGTGCTTGTGCTTGCTATTGTTCAGTCCTTGTCCGCAACAATGCTTCCAGTGGACCGTGTATGGGGACGGCCAAACAACAACGTTGCCGGACATACACCTATTTCTATTGTAAGGGGCAGTATACTGAAGTGGGACCTGTCTCCATCAATTGTTTGGTACAGCCCTGGTTCCTACCTCCTATGGTTCGGGTTTGTTTCTGCAGCTTTTTTAATACTGGTTGCTGACTAACCAAATTTTCCAAATGATCCATGCCATGGTGTTCCGTCAAATATCTAGTCGGGGTGGGATGTCTCTCGTTCCCTCTCTGTACAATACGCAGAGTTGCCATGGTTACTGGTGTAACAGTAGTCTTGTGATTTTGTTTTCTCTTTATCACAGCATCTACCTGTTGTTTTCTCTTGTGTGTTTTCCTGGTGGGCCTACGTCCGCAACAATGCTTCCCTAAGTCCTGTAATTGGTCTATGCTTCTGAATGAGGTTAACTGGTTACATTCTGAACAGGATTTCATATACCAACTTATGTCTTCAATTATTCCTCGCCAGTAATATCGCAATGCTATATTTTGACCAGTGGCCCCTTTTCCTCTGTGACCACTGCATGATGTAGCATGCTCTTGCTCCATAATTTCCTCCCTGCAGAATTTTGGCACTACCAGCTGTCCATGCCCTTTAGGTCCTTTTCCAGCTTGTCTGTTGAGTAGGCCATTTTCCATATAGTAGTCTCTTTTCTCTGGAGGGTTATGGGCCTTTGGCAATTTGTCAAAACAAGGCATCAATTTCCCTGCATTGCCCCTTGTATGTCCACTGTTTCTGTGGTAAGTTGATCAGGGTGCACTAGGGTTGCACTCACGACTGAGTCGAATTCCAGACCTGAATCATATAAGCACTGAATTTTAGTGCCATTACATGTCACTTCCTCACAGACAGGGGGATGATGGAGGTCATTCTGATTAACTGCCAGTTCCTTCCTTCCCTTGTTCCCTGTTGTGAGACACGCAGCGTAATAAGGAGGGTTGTTCCTTCTGCAGTCTGCAGTATTGTGGTTACTCATTAGACAAGTTTTACACTACTTTCCTTTCTTCCGGTAAGGTGTCTTATCCGATCTTAGAGGGTTTTTGTCCTTTTGGTGAAATCTTTGTTTGTTCCTTGTGGTATGGTCCTTTTGTTCATATTTGGAATAGTTTTGTGATGACTGGAAGTTTTCACCCTGCTTCTTCTTATTTCCTAATAATTCTGTCTGAGCTGCTTGATATCTCTCAGCAACAGTTACAATATATTCCAATCTCTCTGCTCCTTGTTCCATGATAAACTTCCTCATTTCTTGAGGCATGGACTCTTTCAATTGCTCCATCATTATCATTTCTTTCAGATCCTGACACTTTCCTAAACTACTCCATTTTTCCAAATAGGTTTCCAGTCTAGCAGAGAATTGGTGATAGTTTTCTCCTGGAAGAGGTTTAGCTGTTCGGAAATTCTTTCTATACGATTCTGAGTTCTTTTCGTATCTCACAAGCAATGCCTGCTTCAGGATTTCATAATCTTCCTGATCATCTCTTGAGAGCTTCAAATATACATCGTAGGCCACACCTCTCAATCCCTGAGATAGTTTAAGACTCCACTTTTCTTTCACTAAGCCATAGGTAGTGGCAAGTCTTTCGTATCTATCCAGGTACGACTCAATGGCGTCTTCTTTCTCAACAAATGGGTGCAGATGAAAATTCATGGCCCCACTTGAGGTGCTCTGGCTGGAGCTACTCTCAGAGTGAGGTGAGCTACCACCATTATTGCCCGTAGTTGCCTGAATTTCAAGCTCTTTTAATCTCAACTGATGGTCTCTCTCTGCTTGTAATTTCCTTTCCTCAGCGTCAATTTTCTTTGCCTCATTTTCAGCCTCCAATTTCTTGGCTTCAGCTGCTAATTTCATTTCTTCAACTTCTAATCTTTTAGTTTCTCTCTCAGCATCCAGTCTTTTGCCTTCTCTCTCAGCTTCCAGTCTTTTGCCTTCTCTCTCAGCTTCCAGTCTTTTGTCTTCTCTCTCAGCTTCCAGTCTTTTGGCTTCTCTTTCCGCTTCTACTTGCAATTTCCTTTCATCTCTATCAATGTGTTTGTCCACTTCTGTTGTGACATACTGAATAAGAGCATCACCTGTCATATTTAATTCCTTACCCATCTGCATGACCGCAGTCATGAACTTCACTAAATCAGCCATGGCGTTACTTAGAGAGGGTATGTAAATTTACTATATCCAAATTATTGTAACTAAACTTAATTAATTTAATTGAACAAATAATTTCCGTGCAACTTTGTGAGCATCAACTATTTACTGAGTACTAAATGGTACTCCTCCTAAGAAAACAGTAAAAAATCCTATTTATGAATTTTTCGAAAAATTTGTTTCTTTAGTTATCTATGGGTGGCACAAGATAGAGTTAGTAGATAGATGAATAGACTAAGTATGGCTCAAGATATATAGAAATATCCCAGGAACGAGCCCCCAGTGTAGCGTGAGGTTTTTATTGGCTCTAGGATCAGTGTAGTACTGATAATACAGAAATAGAATTTCTGCAGGAAAATGGTGAAGTCCCAGTGTCTGAGAGAACTACTGGTATCACAAATTAGATACAGCTGTGAATGATCTGTTCTCAAAAAATTAGTAGAGAGGAGACAGTCATAAATTGCCACCCCCGCTGTGTAACTAACTGTGATATTAAAACAAGGAAACAGATTTTACTTAACAATTATAAAATTGACAAGTCGTTCAAATGCAATTTCCTTATTATTTTTTTACTATATACACTATCTACCCTTGTGCTGAAGGATGGATGTTGGAAGATGGAATGTAATGGATTTGTAAGTTTACAAATGATTTACATATATATATATATATAACAAGTTTTCCAACTATAGGAACAAAATTTTATCAGCTGTGCTATTACTCAATTATATTAAATGTATCAGCTATGCTGTTAATTACATATATAAAATGTATCAGCTATGCTCTTAATCTTGTCTCTTGCTACGCTAACTCAGTTTTTCGTCCATGACAGTTTAATGCTCACAATTGCTGACAGAAATGGTACTAATGTGTACTTAAAACAGTTCTGTCCTTAATTTCTTGCACACAACACCCGTTGATGATCGTTTCGTTAGCCCACCCAAGACTGAGGGGGACTAAAGATGCAGCTCCTGTGCAATCACTGTGCTCCTGCGAAGTTCCAGGCAGCTGGATTGACTGGACATACGACCTCAAGTTGGATGACACGAATAAAACCCTCTAAGATTTAAACAGGCTAGTGGACTTTAGTGAAGCAAGAGTTCCCGGTCAATGCAGGTGAGCAATTAATTAGTCTGACAGCTTCTCTTCTCCAGTCGGTCGTCTAGCTGGCTTCGTGTTGGTGTGTGCGTGATTTTGAATAAAATCTCGCACGTATATATAGGTAGATGAGGTAACTTTTTCTGCTTAAGGAATGCTGTTGATTGGTTACACTGACAAACAACATTTTTCTTTCTTATATAAGAATAAGTGTTCTTAGGTCAGTTTCTTGCGCTGATTTCAAATTTGAAATCCGTTTATCTCTATCACGTCGGGTTCTTAAGATATTTGTGAATAAATATATTTTTGGGAAACCGTTATTTGCTCCGTTTCATTTTTACTATATAACTTTTAAAAAATTAATAAAATGCAAAATAATTCTACTTTTTATACTGCTAAAAGATGCATGACATATGTTACGTTATATTTCAAATAGTTACTGTATTTTGAAATAATTCTGAGTGAAATATGGCTTCTAGAAGTTGTAGAAATTCGGCTGATCTGTTCTGTTACGTGTGCGGATATTTTACCGATCGTGTTCACCAGAAAAAATTTACACCATTGCTAAAGAAAGCATATGAACTTTATTTCGATTCGAAAGTTGATGATGCAAATAAATCTTGGAAGCCAAATGCTGTTTGTTCGACTTGTGCAAATACATTGGCAGGTTGGTTACGAAAATCGCCGAAGCATAAGTCGATGCCTTTTGGAGTGCCAGTAATATGGCGTGAACCAACAAATCACGCTACTGATTGTTACTTCTGCTTGACAAATATCTATGGTTTCACTTTTAAAACTAGAAAGTCTGTGGTTTATCCAAATACTGAATCGGTTTCGAAACCAGTGCCTCATGATCCAATCACGTGTCCGATCCCAGTTCCACTAATACAATATCCGTTGGACGTGAATGAACCATCAGAAAGTGATAGTTTACCTGCTTTAGAAACTAATTCTGACTCGGATTATATACCGGTGAATGATGGTGTTCACTTAATTAACCATTCAGATTTTTCAGATCTAATACGGGATCTCGCTCTCACCAAAGGACAAGCAGAATTACTCGGTTCGCGACTCAAAGAATGGAATCTTTTAGCGCCCAATACTCCGATATCTAAATTTCGTCATAGACACAGAGAACTTGTTCAATACTTTGAGATGGATGATGACATTTGCTATTTCAAAGATGTAAAAGGTCTAATGGTGCACCTCGGTCATGAGCTCATAGTCAACGAATGGCGACTTTTCATCGACTCTTCCAAGACTAGTCTAAAAGCCGTGTTATTGCATAATGGAAATTTATTTTCATCAATTCCAGTCGCCTACTCTGTTCATATGAAAGAAACTTATGACAATATGGCTATACTTTTGGCAAAAATAAAGTACAATGACTACCAATGGCGGATTTGTGGAGACCTAAAGGTCATTGCAATTCTCACGGGCATGCAGACTGGGTATACTAAATTTTGTTGCTTCCTATGTGCATAGGACAGCCGCAACAGACAGGAACATTATGCAAGAAAGGTGTGGCCTATCAGGGATCGTATGCAGCTCGGGCATAAAAAATGTAATACACGAGCCATTAGTTAACAAAGACAGCATCTTTTTACCACCGTTACATATAAAGTTGGGGCTCATGAAGAATTTCATAAAAGCGTTAGATAAAACGAGCAAAGCTTTCACTTATCTTCGAGAAAAGTTTCCGCAAATTAGCGATGCAAAGATAAAGGAAGGTATCTTTGTAGGACCTCAGATTAGGAAAGTTTTTGCAGACAAACAATTCGAGAACTTGTTACATGGTAGTGAACTTCGCGCATGGATGGCATTCAAATCGATCGTCGATAACTTTCTGGGAAATCACAAATCTGTCGACTATGTGCATATTGTTAAGCAGTGCATAGATGCATACAGAATTATGGGCTGTAACATGTCCCTCAAAATCCATTTGCTCGATTCGCATCTTGACTTTTTCCCTGACAACCTTGGCGAAGTCAGCGATGAACATGGAGAACGATTCCATCAAGATATCGCCGTAATGGAGTCACGTTATCAAGGACGGTGGAGTGTGACCATGCTTGCCGATTATTGTTGGATGCTTCATCGCGATGTACCACATGCCATTCACCGACGAAAGTCGACTGCAAAGAAATTCAAGCCTACATAACTATTATACTTCTTGTACAAATGATGTTGTAATACTATGCGCTGTTAAAAAAACTTCAATTGCGTATTTCTAGAGATCCCGACCTGATAGAGAAAAACGGTTTGCAGATTTAAAAACAGCGCATTAAAATTGACCAGAAAAACATAGAAATGTTAGAGAAAGAAAAAAAAAATTTTTTTTTTGTTAGCCAGTGTTATCGGCGTAGCAAGCTGATTGGCTATATGCGGTTCCGTACCATCCGCCGTACAATCCGTGACCTAGGCCGACTCCCGAAAAACAGGGCTTATGCCTAATTTTATTGTTTTCCGCCATATTGGGAGACAAGATGGCCGCGACCGACATCCGAAAAACAGGGCTTAAGTTTTTTTCCTGGCGTATATTTCGTGTAATTTATTCTGGCTCAGAGACTGGTGAACGTTGCTTGTTGATTTGATTGGCTGGGGCATATTTGTATCTCGACATGGTGTATTATCTAAGAAGTGGGTTTACACACACGTTTCACGACAGACGTGCCAGGTCAGAGAAGAATTAAAGATACCATCAAACAAAAAACTGTGGCGTCTCCGTCTCGGTGCAGCATACTTTATGATAGAAGAACCACACTACCAAGAATGTCAGGAAGAGAATGATATAGACCACTACTTGATCCACTGTAAAAAAAGTACAAACGACAAAGGCTTGAATTAAAAACTTACTATAGAAATCACAATATAGACATGACAGGTGATAAGGTTTTAAGTATAGATGCCCCAAGAGATGCCCAATCTATACTTAAAAGATATATTCATAAAACAAAGGAAAACATATAAGGCTAGTACTTCAGGGAAAACATCCAACTAAATAGAAATTAAGCAGCAAGAACTAACAAAGCATTAACAAAAAACTAACTAACTACTCCCAGGACAAGGAAAGACAACGAGGTATATAAAAAAACGGCAACAACTCAAAAAGAACAAATACTAATACAAATTAAAACCAAGTGTAAAGGACAATAGTTATCTATAAACAATACAAAAGAGAAAATAAAATGGACAAATACTAATATAATTAAAAATCAGCAACTGCAAAAGACAATAGTTATTTAAATTGAAAACAAAATTAGTTTTAAAAATGACACTAAATACCCCAATTATAACCAACTTTCAGGTTGAACAGGGTAGACCAAGATGGAACGAGAAGAGGCAATAATGGTCAGCTGTTAAGTGCCCGCTCTCCACCCATCAACTCATCAAAACAACAACAACAACAACGGTCGTGATTAAAGATTACAAGAACAACGATGAAAGAGCCAATGTGGAATGAAAGAGCACAATGTGGGAGAAAATACAATAAAAAAGATGTAGGAAAAGATAGAGCGATTAGGCTTTTGCGCTCGTTTATCATAGAATCACAGACAGCTTTATTAGTGCATTTACATCCCATAATATCATCGTCATGATCATTTCCATTTGTGCTCTATACAGAACACGCAACAATCATAGTAGCTGGTCCCCTTGGAGAAAGTCTGTACACATGGTCTCCTGCAGCAGTGGTTTCTGTGGCAATTAGTTTATCACTAAGAGGTTGTCAACTCAATACCCAACCTCATATTTGTCGTCTCTTACGACTGCCTTCAGGTGCAGTAGTCCACTTCTTTCTTTGTCTCATCAGATTCTCGGAAAATACACAGGATAATACAAGCGTTGAGTACATCATTTTTATTATTATTATTGATTTATCAACAATTATTATTGGTAGACGAAGAAATAGAATGAGAGGGAGTGAGATAGAGAGATAGAGAGAGAGAGAGAGAGAGAGAGAGAGAGAGAGTGAAAGAGAGTGAGAGTTAGAGAGAGAGTGAGAGATAGAGACAGAGAGACCCACAAATTGACGAAGAAAGAACGGGAGGCTGACGGAAGAGACTTAACAACTTGAGGGTAGAGTTGCATACATAAATACGTTTAAATTTAAAAAAAGGGAAACCCGAGGTCTGTAAACAGCAAATAAATAATACACACATAGAGGTATGTTTTCAGGTATTCGTGGAAAATAAAGAAGTAGAAAACTAAACAATAGAAGAAAAAAAACAACAGAAGTGATGGACTTAAGTAAACTCAAACCCAGGACTTTTTGCAGCTCCCCTATGTTACGTTGGGAAGATCGCGCTAATGACCCATGTCTACATAGCACTATTTTTGGGGTATATTGTCAAGTTCCGGTCCAAGATGGCTGACGTCTTTCACAACATTACGATTCGTCGAACTGACTTGGTACGTTTTTTATTATGAGTGGCGGCAGCGCAGCATTTTTTATGTGTTGAGATATCTACCATTTGAATCGACACATAACGATGTATATAGCTTGTGGATCTGCACGAAAGGGGGAATGTTTAGTTAAAGGTCAGCTAACGATCCTGTCAGCCATCTTGGCAGAGTTTGTGCATGAAATTATGACGTGAATTTCTACGCTTATTTTCAGTACAAGGGTGTTGTCAACAAAGTTTCCCACATTCGAATTACGATGCCCGGCCTAAAAAGTTTTAGAAATATTGAAAGGTCGGTAGAACTCCAGTGAACACATGGTTATACAGTACAAATAGGTGGAAATTCGTAATTTCCATATTTACGTCGGCATCTTGAGGCGTTCGTAATGTCGTCTATTGCCATATTTAAAGCAAGAATGGCACAATTGAAGCACACTTTTAGATCTGTGTCATAAAGAATGACCCCAAGTCTAAGGTGAACCAGTGTGCCGAGGGACTGCATTACTGTTGGGTGAACAGTCATAAACACTGGCTGTCTGGATGGCGAGCGAGGTGGCACAAGGCAGATGGACTCCCTAAGGGACATCCCTTGCCTCTTCCGTAGTATGGTGGCTCTTTCAGGGTGACCGAATATTTCCACCATCTATTGCAATGCTACCATGAGTTATCTTTCAAACAAGAATCATCGCGGGAGTTACGGAGATCGTGCTCTGCCGACGCGACCTTTGTCAAATAATGCGAAAAAGAATGAATGCAGAAGGATAGGTAGGGGAGAGAAGAGAAGAGGGAGAGAAGACGACTAGCTAGCAAGAGAAAATCCAGAAAGAAATCGGATAGGCTGTCACTTAAATATTTGCGTATAGGATACTGGAATTGCTGTAGCGCCAATCAACGGGCAGCAGTTATTCAGAAAATCATCTATGATTTTGGCATCCTCTTGATTCAGGAGACACATTTTAAAATACTTGTAAATAGCAATATTAATTGTCTAGGCTGCAAATGTTATAGTAATCTGTGTGGGCCTGGCAGACGACGGCAAGGTATGTATGTCAAACATGAACTCCCTCACACATGGCTGGATACAAGTTCCCACAATAGTGAGGATACAGAATTGCAGGGAATTGGGGTGAATATAAGCAATCAGGAATGGCGAGTCTACAATTTGTATGCTCATGTAAACCACATTCCTGAAGAGGGTAGTTGGGATTTCCTGACAGATTTGTCCGATGAAGCTAATCAATCAATCAATACCCTTTAGCTCCCTGAGGAGCATAGACCTTCAACAAACACATACCAAGTCTTCCTGTCCTGTGCCATCTGCTTAAGTTCTTTCCATGTTTTTTCCTCATCATTTTCACCTCAGTATCCAGTTCTCTTCCCCATGTCTATTTTGGTCTACCTCTGCCTCTCTTTCCCTGTGGATTCGAGAACAAGGACTGCCTTGTAATTATATCAACAGGTCTCCTCAATGTGTGTCCTATCCATCGCCAGCGTCTTTTTCTCAACTCTTGTTCCATTGGCACTTGTCTGGTTCTTGTCATCAATTCCACATTTGTGACTTTGTCATACCATTTCAGTCCTTCTATTCTACGCAAGCACCCGTTTATAAAAGTCTGTAGCTTTTCTGTTGTTGTTTTTTATGCTCTCCATGTTTCAGAGCCATACAATAGGACTGACTTGACATTTGAGTTGAAGATTCTTATTTTCGTGTTGGACTTGATTTTTCTTGTTCTCCAAATGTTTCTCTATGCAATGAAACCTAACAATATGTGTTTAATTGCTGGTGATTTCAATGACAGGTCTAAGGAGTAGGGTAACATCACGGACAATAGACATGGTATGACCTTGAGTCAGGCATTAATGAACACAAACTTAACCATCTTGAATGATGAACGCCCGACAAGACTGGCAACTAAACCTGGTGACACTGACGGCGACATAGATCTGGCATTGATTTTTAATGCTGCCACAACCCTTGCACGTTGGAATGTACTAGGAGCACGGGACAGTGATCATCTACCTTGTGTAGTCTTCATTGCAAAGGGAAGGGAAACCAGACACAGGAGGCCTAAGTAGTATACAATGCGCAACTTAGGTATCATTCAGGAGGCGCGTGACTTTTTATATAACTAAAATCAGGAGACGCGCAGGAGGCGCGTGACTTTTATATAAGCGCATTCAGGAGGCGCGCAGGAGGTGCGACAGGAGGCGCGATATGACTTTTATATAAGGAAAATGTGTTTTGTGCCTTACTTATATAGCGATATATTAGTTCAATAATGGTGTTGTTTACAGCCAATATTTAGACAATAGTTATACGATATTTATGTTACAATAGGAAGACGATATATTTAGACAATATTGAGACGACAGTTAGACATATATTACAACAGTTATATAGACATGGGTAACAAAGAATTTAGTTAATATATTTTATTGTTCATATAACATTATCATATAGTGGCATTGTATTATATATATATATATACATATATTAAAACAGAGAGACAATATTTATTTATACATATATTTACACATATATATATATATATATATATATATATATATATATATATATATATATATATATATATATATAAATATATATATAAATATATATATATATATATATATATATATATATATATATATATATATATATATATATATATATATATATATATATATATATATATATATATTTATTTATATATATTTATATTTTTATATTTATATATATATATATATATATATATATATATATATATATATATATATATATATATATATATATATATATATATATATATATATATATATATATATATATATATATATATATATATATAATATATAAATATATATATATATATACATATATATATATATATATATATATATATATATATATATATATATATATATATATATATTTATATATATATTTATATATTTATATATTTATATATTTATATTGGAAGACGGGAGGTGTGTTTTCAAATAAAATTATAGTTAGTTATACATCTATACATATATTACAACAGTTATACATACATAGGTAACAAAGAAGGGGTGACGATGCATGGGTGTAATGTAGCTGGCGGGGTAGGTTAGGGGACTTTTTGTATGATGTTGGGTGTGTTATTTAGACATATATACATACATATATATACAAGGTATATAAAATATAAAAAATCGAAAATGACGGAAAATATAAAAAATCGATAATGTTGGTTTAGGTTACTAAGAGGGTTTTTGAAGCGAGGGGAGTCTTTTTGTGGCGGCGTGGGTGACGATGCATGGGTGTAATGTAGTGGGCGGGGTTAGGTTAGGGGGATTTTTTGTGTGATGTTGGGTGTGTTTGTTTAGACATATATATATAAAATATAACAAATCGATAATGTTGGATTAGGTTACTAAGAAGGTTTTTTGAAGTGGGTAGAGGTTTTTTGTGCCGGCGAGGGTGACGATGTATAGTGGGGTTTAGTTGATGATTGTGTGTGTGTATGACTCAGGAGTGCAGTGTTAGAGACTTGCCTATACCAGGGACAACATCTAGAGGTGGGAGTGAAGTGTTAGAGCCTTTACTAGGGCTATTTAGTTATATATTTATTTTACAACTATTTAGTTATATATTTATTTTACAACATAGAAGTATATAGTTAATTATCTCTTTTAAAAGAATACTTGAGTTAAAGAGGAAAATATAAAAAATTCGATAACGGCGAGTAGGTTACTAAGGGGGTATGTGAATCGAGTGGAGTCTTTTTGTGATGGCGAGGGCGACGACGCATGGGTGTAGTGTGGAGACGCATGGGTGTATTGTGAGTAGTTGGCGGGGCTGCCGACTCGTGGAGTGTGTTGGGGTGTGGGTTTTTTTAGTGTGCTGTTGTATTGTGCCCGTAGTGTGTTTGTTTAAGGCGGGTGTGCCAGCATCGTGAGGTGGGAGTGAAGTGTTAGAGACGTCACTATACTAAGGCTGTCGTGAAATATTCTAATCCCCATATATAAATTAAAACGTAAATGTAAAGCCTAACAAATAAATTTAATAAAAGGAAAGAAGAATGGTAAAGAACAGTGCTGTCACAATGACTGTACTCGAAATCCCCCTTGTTTTCTCATGCGTCTGCAAATTGTAACGTTTCGCGTTGATAGTAAAGGCCTTCGGCAACATACACGCGTTTTCCCAACACAATAAAATGTGTACTCCAATTCTAAGAAAAACCTTGAGATACGCAAGATGACCTAGATTTAAAATTCCATTCATGTCTTTTTATACACTACGTTACCTAAAACGAAAGACAGATGGACTAAAGATAGAAAGAAGGGAGGGCTGAAAGCGGGGACGCATGCAACACTAAACACGCGTCGCGCGATACACAATTACTACCATCACGCGTGTAAGGCTACAAGCACTAGTTTTTTTCTTTCAAATCGACAGTGAAAAAAAAACACTACTACTACAAGAATCAGGTTTAAAAACATGAAAAATGCTTATTAGGAAATATGAAATTCTATTGATTTACATCTAAGCTCCTGACTTTAGTATGACATAACAGTGGAAAAGGCAGGACAGGTGGCGGTTCTAAACAACGAAAAGGAATAAAGAACAAATATACGACTATCTTTGGAAAACACATATTTTGAACGCCGCCATGTAGCTCACTTTAACTTATATATTATTGTACGGCCGGACTTGCTAACCAAGAATATGTTATGTGTTACGCCTTTAGTCTGTTAATAAAATAGTTATGGCCAAAATACAATAGTGGGGGTGCCTGACAGCATGAAATCATTTCTGCTCATAAAATTTTTTTATAACGTGTTTGAAAAACATTACGTTACGGAAATAGCCTACCATGTTAACTCCTATTTGATTGGCGGGAATGAGATGTAAGACTAAACACGATTAGTTGGACTGCAAATACTAGTTTAGTTGTTAGGGGAAACGTGAGAAGGGTAATATTTTTTGAAAAGTAGGTAAACATGGCATGATTGGTTAGAGCTACCAATATACTCAATTCAGGGCGTCTGTTCCGAGCCACATCTTGTAATAAACCTACTAAGAAACAGTGTGTTGAGCACCAGTGCATATTTTTTATAAATAAAAGCCTGGGACAGAGGCAGATCGGAAGTTGTGCCCATTCATTGCAAGTCAACGAAACTGTTTATTTTTCCATGAATTGTAGGACTGTGGTCCTAAAGCTATTGAGCAGTACCTGGTCAGAGCTTTGCTGAATCCAGAGGCGGACAGCATACTCCTTGGTCCTATAGCAAACAGTGAGGTGTCTCCAGAACATAGGGGAGCAATCGAGCAGAGGAGTCTTTTCCTGCCGCCATCATGAAAGTTAAGCCTATGTGGCCAGCGGAGCTCAACATTATGTATACCCCCTTAAACTGACATTGTGTTAAAATAAGAGGGGAAATTAATTGTTTTAATGAACGGAGCTGAGAACATCTCCAATACTAGTTCCAACAGAAATAAACACTTGAAGTCATGAAGACAAATAACAACATAGCTTGAAAAAAACAACACCAGTATTACCTCATATTACTACTACACAACTGACACACATAGGATAAGATTAATAAAATATGTCACTACAAGATTCATATTGATAAATTCTGTACATATAACTTGTAATTAAAATTGATTGTGAATTCCTGGTTCACTTTGTATTTGAATCAGGACTCATATATATTAATGAAAAGTACTTAATACATATTGATATTTGAAAATTTACCAGTGACTCGTTTAAGATAGTCTTATAGAATGTTTCATGTGTGTGAGTGTCACAGTGTTGTCAAGTGTGGTGGAATAAATTAAATTGTTGATCTGTCTGTTGTTGTTGTGACTTACACTTCATCATATACATACCCTAGACATATAACGTAGTCATCACAATATTCCAGAATAATTCTGACTGAGGTATAAATATGTGGCAGCAAGTAAGGTTATCTGTAAAACACTACACCTATTAGATACAGATACCTTCACCGCTGATCTCAGTCAGTACACTAAGTCCCCTATAGATATTTATAAAATCCCACTTTACCACATATATTGGGGTCCGGTCCGGGATATTGAACTTTCTCCTGTTATATATATTGGGAATTATAAGAATTAAAAGGTATCCCTGGGTGGAATTAAATAAGGTTGAGCTCTCAATGCCTGTGGTGTCATTAAATAAATAATTATAGATTATATTGTTTAGTTAGATATTATTTACATTTACCTGTTAGAAAATGGCGGACCTGGCCAAATTTCGATCTGCTGCTGTACAAACTGCAAAAGAGTTAGGAATGGACGGGCAAATTATGATTTCTTATGTCACTGCTGAATGTGACAAATATATTGAACGGGAAGAAAGAAGATTAGAAAAAGTGGCCGAAAGAAAGTTAGAGGCTGAAAAGGAAATTAAGAGGTTGCAGATTGAGGCTGAGGCTAAGAGGTTGCAGATTGAGGCTGACAAAGAGGCTAAAGCATTGGAGGCAGAAAGAGAAGACAAAAGATTAGCTGCAGAAAGGGAAGCCGAGGAAAGAAGACAGGCTGCAGAAAGGGAAGACAAGCGATTAGCTGCAGAAAGGGAAGCAGAAGATAAAAGATTACAAAGGGAACATGAGTTACGACTAAGGGAGTTTGAGTTTCAGGGCCATGCTCCTGAAAATGGTGCCAGTCCCTTTACCTCTGATGCCACCGCTAGCCAGGGAGCCTCAACCTCAGCTATGAACTTTCATTTAGATCATTTTGTTGAGAAAGACGATGATACTGAGAGCTATCTTAATAGATATGAACTATTAGCTACCACATATGGGTTAGAAAGAGAAAGGTGGAGCTTAAAGTTATCTCAAGGACTTCGTGGGGCAGCTTATGAAGTTTTTGCTAAAATGAGCAGAGGTGATCAGGAAAATTATGACATGCTAAAGCAGGCTCTTTTGTTAAGGTATGAAAAGAACGCAGAATTTTATAGGAAAAAATTTAGGAATGCTAAACTACTGTCAGGTGAAACCTATCACCAGTTCTCTGCACGAATAGAGACATACTTGGAGAAATGGACTTCTCTGGGGAAAACCCAAGATCTTAAGGAAATGATCCTTATAGAACAATTAAGAGAGTCCATGGCTCCAGACCTGAGAAAGTTTCTCATGGAACAAGGTGCAGAGAGGCTGGGTGAGTTGCTAAATGTTGCTGAAAGGTATCAAGCAGCTCAAGCAGAGGTAACAGGTAATAAAAAGAAACAGGAGGATAATTTTAGGGCACCACAGAACTTTAATAAATTTGATCCAAGAGATCAAAACAAAGGTAAGCACCAGTTTGATAGGCCACGGTATGACAATAAAAATAAAACCCCACAATTCGATGAAAGGAAATATGATGAAAGAAAATCTTTCAACCAAGGGAAACGGTGGTGTAAAAATTGTCAGATGGACAATCATGACACTGACCGTTGCAGAAGGAAACCTGTGTATATGGCCACCCTTCAGGTCAAATCGACCTCAAGACAGGAGGAGGATATTATGTTGGATACCACTCCAGAAGAGATGAGGAAGGCACAGGCTGGGGATAAGACCCTCAAGCCTTGTTTCAGGAAATTGTCAACTTGTCATACAACTCCAGGCAAGGGAGATTTTTACATGAAAAACAAGTTGATGTATAGGAGGACTGGAGCTAGATCCAAAGGTCAGGGGCAGCTGGTACTTCCTAAAAGATATAGGACAGAATTAATAAGGAGCCTACATGTGAAACCAGATGGGGACCATGAGAAGATAGGTACCATCATCCAAAAGGTGGCTCACAATTATTATTGGCCCAAAGCAAGATGGGACATTGAGAATTTTGTAGAAAGGTGTAGCATAGCACATGAGGGAACACCCACAAGTGGGAACATTGATCAGGACCTGGACACGCCACGGGGCAAAATTAGGCCTGATAATAAAAAGAAATATAAATTTGATAAAGTGGACCAAATGGAATGGGAAGCCCCTTTTCACGGACAAGCTTCACTTAACTGTTTTACAATGGCCACTATGCAGAGAGTGCAAAAAGATGTCTTACCCCAGGATAAGCCGAAAATCCCTCAATCGGACTTAAACAAACTGGAGGAAGAGGATGTAGAGAGGAAATCTCTCATCAAGAATTTTAAGTGGGGAGAAAGCCCCAAAAGAAGAATTGGTAGCGGTCGTTTTGTGAATGATAATTCTGGGAGGAAAAATCATCACTATAGAGCTTCAAGTGGAAGAGACCATACCGGTGCATGGACAAATAGGTCCACAAATTAAAGCTCCACATGTAACGCTGTTAAGAACGTGGACTGATGAAAAGGCAGAGGAAAATATTACATCCTCATACCAATATGTGAATGAGCTGACCACTCGTTTAAAAACTGGCTGGAAACTTGCCAATGAAAATTTGAAACAAGCCAGGAAGAAATATGCTGCCTATTATAACAGGAAGGCGAAAGACAGAGATTTGGCTGTGGGAGAGAAGGTACTGCTTCTTCTCCCCGGGAGTCAGAATAAGTTACAAATTGGATGGCAGGGTCCATATACAGTTCTAGAGAGAGTGCAACAGGTTCTAGATACTCATACAGAGGTGTTAACCGACCGACCTGGGCATACAAACTTATGGGAATATGATATGAAACTGATAGACCCCACACCTGTCTGTATGAAACCATATTCGATTCCTTTTGCTAAGGAGAAAGCTTTAAAGGAAGAGATAGACTATTTGTTGAAGGAAGGAATTATTTCCCACAGTGAATCTTCGTATAGTTCCGGTGTTGTACTCTTAAGAAAACCCTCTGGAGAACATAGACTCTGTATAGATTACAGGAGACTGAATGCTATTACAGAAGGACAGGTGGATCCATTGCCGGATAAAAATCAGTTGTTTGCCAGACTAAATAAAGCTAAATATTTCTCAAGGGTGGATCTGAGTAAAGGATACTATCAGATTCCAGTAAAACCTGAGATCAGACAAACTTGTTGGATGTAAACATTTTGGAGGAACGTAATGAATCCCTGAGTTGCCTCGTTGATTGAGGATATTCCGAATGTTTCATACAGGCTAATAAGAAGATTATGGGATCCCCTACGAAAACTCTGCTATCACCAGGTATATGTTATCTCCTCATAACGTACATTTTGGGGAAAATCTAATGTTCTCTGGACATGTCATTGCGCAGACTCAGAGAAGAGAAATGGTGAATACGGGTTGTGAAGCAGCATTAAGACAAGCAGTCACACTTGCGGTTGTTCAGTAACATAACCGAAAGATATTATTGGTTGTAGAGGTCTGAGGCAGATTTCATGAGTAGTGCTTACTCTGAATGGACCCAACTACATAAAACCATGATAGCACAACAGCAGAGTAAAGTCAAGTTGACTTACATTTATCTATGTGTATATAGAATAAAGGACTGACATAAGATGTCTGTTTTAAGAGGGGAGATGTCGTGAAATATTCTAATCCCCATATATAAATTAAAACGTAAATGTAAAGCCTAACAAATAAATTTAATAAAAGGAAAGAAGAATGGTAAAGAACAGTGCTGTCACAATGACTGTACTCGAAATCCCCCTTGTTTTCTCATGCGTCTGCAAATTGTAACGTTTCGCGTTGATAGTAAAGGCCTTCGGCAACATACACGCGTTTCCCCAACACAATAAAATGTGTACTCCAATTCTAAGAAAACAACACTAAACACGCGTCGCGCGATACACAATTACTACCATCACGCGTGTAAGGCTACAAGCACTAGTTTTTTTTTCAAATCGACAGTGAAAAAAAAAAAACACTACTACTACAAGAATCAGGTTTAAAAACATGAAAAATGCTTATTAGGAAATATGAAATTCTACTGATTTACATCTAAGCTCCTGACTTTAGTATGACATAACAGTGGAAAAGGCAGGACAGGTGGCGGTTCTAAACAACGAAAAGGAATAAAGAACAAATATACGACTATCTTTGGAAAACACATATTTTGAACGCCGCCATGTAGCTCACTTTAACTTATATATTATTGTACGGCCGGACTTGCTAACCAAGAATATGTTATGTGTTACGCCTTTAGTCTGTTAATAAAATAGTTATGGCCAAAATACAATAGTGGGGGTGCCTGACAGCATGAAATCATTTCTGCTCATAAAATTTTTTTTATAACGTGTTTGAAAAACATTACGTTACGGAAATAGCCTACCATGTTAACTCCTATTTGATTGGCGGGAATGAGATGTAAGACTAAACACGATTAGTTGGACTGCAAATACTAGTTTAGTTGTTAGGGGAAACGTGAGAAGGATAATATTTTTTGAAAAGTAGGTAAACATGGCATGATTGGTTAGAGCTACCAATATACTCAATTCAGGGCGTCTGTTCCGAGCCACATCTTGTAATAAACCTACTAAGAAACAGTGCGTTGAGCACCAGTGCATATTTTTTATAAATAAAAGCCTGGGACAGAGGCAGATCGGAAGTTGTGCCCATTCATTGCCAGTCAACGAAACTGTTTATTTTTCCATGAATTGTGGGACTGTGGTCCTAAAGCTATTGAGCAGTACCTGGTCAGAGCTTTGCTGAATCCAGAGGCGGACAGCATACTCCTTGGTCCATATAGCAAACAGTGAGGTGTCTCCAGAACACAGGGGAGCAATCGAGCAGAGGAGTCTTTTCCTGCCGCCATCACGAAAGTTAAGCCTATGTGGCCAGCGGAGCTCAACATTATGTATACCCCCTTAAACTGACATTGTATTAAAATAAGAGGGGAAATTAATTGTTTTAATGAACGGAGCTGAGAACATCTCCAATACTAGTTCCAACAGAAATAAACACTTGAAGTCATGAAGACAAATAACAACATAGCTTGAAAAAAACAACACCAGTATTACCTCATATTACTACTACACAACTGACACACATAGGATAAGATTAATAAAATATGTCACTACAAGATTCATATTGATAAATTCTGTACATATAACTTGTAATTAAAATTGATTGTGAATTCCTGGTTCACTTTGTATTTGAATCAGGACTCATATATATTAATGAAAAGTACTTAATACATATTGATATTTGAAAATTTACCAGTGACTCGTTTAAGATAGTCTTATAGAATGTTTCATGTGTGTGAGTGTCACAGTGTTGTCAAGTGTGGTGGAATAAATTAAATTGTTGATCTGTCTGTTGTTGTTGTGACTTACACTTCATCATATACATACCCTAGACATATAACGTAATCATCGCAATATTCCAGAATAATTCTGACTGAGGTATAAATATGTGGCAGCAAGTAAGGTTATCTGTAAAACACTACACCTATTAGATACAGATACCTTCACCGCTGATCTCAGTCAGTACACTAAGTCCCCTATAGATATTTATAAAATCCCACTTTACCACAAAGGCTAACAGGAATAGGCGGGAGTGAAGTGTTAGAGACTTGACTAGGACCAGCATCTAGAGGTGAGAGTGAAGTGTAAGAGACTTGCCTATACTAGGTCCACCAGCAAGAGGTGGGAGTGACGTGTTAGAGACTTACCTATTTGAGTGCGCGTGTGTGTTCGTGTGTGTACATGTGTGTGTGGGCGCTCGCGTGCGTGGTTGTGTATCTGTGTGTGTGGGTGTGGTTGTGTGTATGTGTGTTGGGTTGTAACAGGCGGGTGTACCAACATCGAGAGGTGGGAGTGAAGTGTTAGAGACTACTAGGTCTAGAAAGAAGAGGTGGTAGTGTAGTGTTAGAGACTTGACTGTACTAGGGTTACCATGAAAAGGTGGGAGTGAAGTGTTAGAGCCGTCACTATAGCAGGGCCAGCAGGAAGAGGTGGGGGTGAAGTGTTAGAGACTTGGCTATACCATTTTTGTGTAGATATTTTTGTGTTGTTGTATTGTGTATGACTCGGCATTGTGTTGCCTTTTTATACAATATTTATACAATATATATTTTACAACAGATATTAATATGTATAACACGATATTTACACATACCATATTTAGACAGCATAGATAACAGTTCATCACTTCTGACGTAGACCCAGTTGTTGGGAACAGTGGAAGTCATCTTGAACGAGGTGTAAGTATCTGTCGTTATTACACCACCGCTTCAGTAAAGTATGAACGTGAGTGTCTGGTCCATGGTCTTCCAAGTCTCTATATTAAGGAATACCAGTTTAATCTTTTTTTTGAAACGTGTTCAGACTTTGTTTCGCGCTAGTCAGGGCATGATTATTGGAAAAACTAATCGATATTTGACGCGTTGTCGATGTGAAAATTTTTTTCTTTTTGTGTATTTCATGCAAGTTTAGGTATAGGGACACTGTCCAAAAGTGATCTCATCAGAACGTTGTTATCTATATGGATGAGTTGTAGTCTTGTTACAAACAGCAAGCTGATTTAGAAGTAGCTTTAACATTTTTATTGGAAGGAGTTGTGTTTGTACCCTTTTACTCGAATGTAACAACCGATTTGTTCCAAAACCTTCTGTCTTAGATTATATAAAAAACAGAATTGTCTCTCACATGTGCAGCGCGCATGCGTGATCGATAATTTCAGAGCTCGAGCGCGCGGTTTTGTTCCATGTGGCCACCCGTTATCGACAATGTGATTCAACAGCAAAGACACGAACTTTAATTGCGCACAACTGTTCATACATAATTAATTGTGTATCAATGAGACCAGCGTTTTTACGAGCGACCATAAAACTAGAGGTCTTTGTTTGTGATAGTGTTTTGTTAATGTGACAGTATATGCAGAACTTAACATGGTACCAAAAAAATGATATCTATAAAGACCTATCTTTAAATAGCACATGTTATATATGGTCTGTTGACTAAAAATAATGTGGCAAAAACAAACGAGGGATATTTGTTGTGAATGGTTCACGTGATTGTGTGACTGAGTGAGTATCGAGTGGTGCAAAACAACCAGACGTGTGTGTTTTGTTCGCAGGGATTCTCACGTTGTTGAAAACAGGGAGTCTCACGTTGTGTAGGGTCTTAGATATAAAATAACTGCGTGTGAGTGTAATTTAAATCTATTCACCCCAATGACCAGCTAGTGCTATGTAAGTGACCCCGCAAACAGCCGTAGTCTCCAACATAAAAAATAATGTCAAACGCTGGACAAGGCCGAATAGACAGTTTATCGAACACAACCGTAGAAATACATGTCACAGGCAGACTACCTTATGGTACCAACTAGATCCTCCTTAGTGTTGCAGTCTGTAACTCGAACAATCTCGAGGCCAGTTTCATTCATTTTTAATAAAGTTCAAACACGAACTTTTACCCTCCCTTGTTTTGGAACCAGATCGATGACCCGAGCAAAACATCGCGTGTAAATTTCTGTTCACGTCACAAGTTCAAAACACAATCGAGCAATAGTAGAAATTTATAAAAGAAACAATCCCTCGTTCTTGTGTTTGAATCCCCGCTACTTAAGGTTTCACTTTTTTCATACGGGCGACATCTGGTGATAGGTTTTATATTGTCTCCCAAGCGGTTCAAACATGCGGCGACCACGGAAATGTAGCACATTAAATAAATGTAACTAAGTATTTGTTCCAGTTATCAAACGGGTATCTATGTTTTGTCCTGCAATTTTCAAACTTTAGTAAAAGCTTTTCTTCCAAGCAGCAAAGAGGGTCCCAAAATTTTTCTCCCAGGCCTGCGCAAAGGATCCAACCTGTTGGTAAATAGATAAACTGGCAAATACTTCTTTAAATATTTCTTACCAGTGTCAAAATATTTCTTACCGTTAGGCTATTTTAGTCCATTTTCCATTTCATAATTTTTTCGGCACGACATTCACACTGCCATTTCTTACTTTTGGTATCACAGTTTTCGCATTTCCATGTCTTAATTTTGGTATCACAATTTTCGTATTTCCATTTCTTAAGTTTGGTCTCACAATTTACATATTTCCATTTCTTAATTTTGGTATCACAGTTTTCATATTTCATAATTTTTGCAACACAACACTCACACTTTTCATAATTTATGTATCACAGTTTTCATATTTCTTACTTTTGGTAGCACAATTTTCGTATTTCCATGTCTTAATTTTGGTCTCACAATTTTCATATTTCCATTTCTTAATTTTGGTATCACAGTTTTCATATTTCACAATTTCTGCATCACAACACTCACACTTTCATTTCATAATTTTTGTATCACAGTTTTTCATATTTCTTACTTTTGGTATCACAGTTTTCATATTTCCATTTCTTAATTTTGGTGCCGTGAGGTGATAGAAATGTGACAACCGGTTTTGGTAGGAAACTTTAGATATGACTCACCAAAGTATTTTCGCACGTGTAACAAAGGCTGACCTAGGTAAAAACTTACAGTTGCGGTCTTCAGCCCGCTCTCCAACGGTTAAGCATTTCATCACTTCTTGTCATATACACCCAGTTGGTGGGAACAATGGAAACCACCTTCAACGAGGTTTGAGCGCTAGTGTCTGTCGTTATCACACCACATCTTCAGTAAAGTATGACCATGAGAGGCTGGGTGTGTGTGTGTGAGCGTTCGCGTGCGTGGTTGTGCGTCTGTGAGTGTGTGTGTGCGTGCGTGCGCGTGTGTGTGTGTGTGGGTTGTGTTGCGGTGTGTTGTATTGTATTGTGTTATGTGTTGTTTATTTATACAACAGTTATATGTACATATTACAATATATATTTTACAAACAGTTATAACATCTAGAGGTGGGAGGGAAGTGTTAGAGACATGAACAGGTCCAGCATCGAGAGGTGGGAGTGAAGTGTTAGAGACGTCACTATACTAGGGTCAGCAACTAGAGGTGGAAGGGCGTGTTAGAAACTATACTAGGTCTAGCATCGAGAGGTGGGAGTGAAGGGTTAGAGACATGACCAGATCCAGCAGTGAGAAGTGGGAGTGAAGTGTTAGAAACTTGACTAGGTCTAGCATCGAGTAATAACATCTACTCACCCCAATGTCCATCTAGTGTTATGTAAATGACCCGTACACAGTCGAGGTTTCCAACATAAAAAATAATATCAAAGGCCAGGTTGGACAAGGCCAAATAGACAGTTTTATTGAACACAACCGTAGAGATATATGTCACTGGCAGACTAGTTTATGGTGCCAACTAGATACTCCTTAGTGTTACAGGTTGCAATCGGGACAATGTCGAGGCCAGTTTCAACCATTTTAAGAAAACCCAACACGCATGTGCTTTTTACCACTCGTTAAACTCGATCGATGATCTGCGCTCGCGAGGAAAACATTATCAAATGTAATCGAGGAATGAGTCATACTGTTTGTAGTCGGTTAGGGTGGGTGCCGTCAGCGCTAAATATAGACTATCGGAAACATGTTTATCTGCTAGTCGCCAAACATCTCTGCAAAGGCGACCATCTTTCATGCGACTAATATGACCAAGCCAGCGTAGGCTTTCCTGTCTCAGTCAGGTATAAGGACTTTGAAGGCCAGCACGTGAAAACACCTCGACATTTGGCACTTTATCTTTCGACAAAAGCCCGAGGAGGTGGCGCAGACACGGTAGATGGAAGGTATTGAGCCTTCTTTCTTGCTTAGCATATATTGTTCAGGTCTCACTGCCATATAGAAGTAAATTGATGATACAGGCGTTATACATTGCAGCTTTGGTCATCGTTGCGAGTTTGGAGTTTCCCCAAAAGCGTGATGTGAGGTAGGCAAAGGTAGCTGCAGATTTGTTAACGAGACTAGCAATTTCTGTGGTCAGAGAGAGAGTTTGTCATTGATGATATACACAAGGTATGTGTGATGCACGTGGTGTTAAGTCAGCTGCCACGATGCTGTAATCAGCATCGTGGCGGCCTCCTTAACCGTCCCAGAGTGCCTCTGGTGCCCAGTTATAACTGGGTCTGCCCTGCCGGGTTGTGCGCGCTGCACATGTGAGAGACAATTCTGTTTTTATATAATCTAAGACAGAAGGTTTTGGAACAAATCGGTTGTTATATTCGAGTAAAATGGTACAAGCACAACTCCTTCCAATAAAAATGTTAAAGCTACTTCTAAATCAGCTTGCTGTTTGTAACAAGACTACAACTCATCCACATAGATAACAACGTTCTGATGAGATCACTTTTGGACATTGTCCCTATACCTAAACTTGCATGAAATACACAAAAAGAAAAAAATGTTCACATCGACAACGCGTCAAGTATCGATTAGTTGTTCCAATAATCATGCCCTGACTAGCGCGAAACAAAGTCTGAACACGTTTCAAAAACCAGATTAAACTGGTATTCCTTCATATAGAGACTTGGAAGACCAAGGACCACTCACGTTCATATTTTACTGAAGCGGTGGTGTGATAACGACAGATACTTACACCTCGTTCAAGATGACTTCCACTGTTCCCAACAACTGGGTCTACGTCAGAAGTGATGACATGTTATCTATGCTGTCTAAATATGGTATGTGTAAATATCGTGTGTATACATATTAATATCTGTTGTAAAATATATATTGTATAAATATTATATAAAAAGACAACACAATGCCGAGTCATACACAATACAACAACACAAAAATATCTACACAAAAATGGTAAAGCCAAGTCTCTAACCCTTCACCCCCACCTCTTCCTGCTGGCCCTGCTATCGTGACGGCTTTAAAACTTCACTCCCATCTTTTCATGGTAACCCTAGTACAGTCAAGTCTTTAACACTACACTACCACCTCTTCATGCTAGACCTAGTATAGTATCTAACACTTCACTCCCACTTCTCGATGTTGGTACACCCGCCTGTTATACCCCAACCCACACACACACACAACCACACCCACACACCTGCACACCCACACACACAGATACACAACCACGCACGCGAGCGCCCACACACACATGTACACACCCGAACACACACACGCACTCAAATAGGTAAGTCTCTAACACGTCACTCCCACCTCTTGCTGGTGGACCTAGTATAGGCAAGTCTCTTACACTTCACTCCCACCTCTAGATGCTGGTCCTAGTCAAGTCTCTAACACTTCACTTCCGCCTCTTCATGTTAGCCTTAGTATAGTGACGTCTCTAACAATTCACTCCCACCTCGCGATGCTGGCACATCTGCCTTAAACAAACACTACGGGCACATACAACAGCACACAAAAAACCACACCCCAACACACTCCACGAGTCGGCAGCCCCACCAACTACTCACAATACACTCATGCGTTGCCACAATACACCCATGCGTCGTCGCCCTCGCCATCACAAAAAGACTCCACTCGATTCACATACCCCCTTAGTAACCTACTCGCCGTTATCGAATTTTTTATATTTTTCTCTTTAACTCAAGTATTCTTTTAAAAGAGATAATTAACTATATACTTCTATGTTGTAAAATAAATATATAACTAAATAGTTGTAAAATAAATATATAACTAAATAGCCCTAGTAAAGGCTCTAACACTTCACTCCCACCTCTAGATGTTGTCC
Source organism: Oreohelix idahoensis (assembly GCA_024509875.1). Taxonomy (NCBI): domain Eukaryota; kingdom Metazoa; phylum Mollusca; class Gastropoda; order Stylommatophora; family Oreohelicidae; genus Oreohelix; species Oreohelix idahoensis. The sequence continues at coordinate 492,748 of JAMPIV010000834.1, read as the reverse complement.
CTGGTATAGGCAAGTCTCTAACACTGCACTCCTGAGTCAAACACACACACACACACACACACACAATCATCAACTAAACCCCACTATACATCGTCACCCTCGCCAGCACAAAAAACCTCCACTCGCTTCAAAAAACCTTCTTAGTAACCTAATCCAACATTATCGATTTTTTTTATTTTCCGTCATTATCGACTTTTTCAGGCCATAAATCGTGGATTCCTCAGCAAGAAAGAGGTTGGTAAGAAAACGAAGATGGCTGTATACCGCTCCACCTATGTCCCAGTCTTGACATATGGATGCGAGTCGCGGGCAATGACTACAACCCACAAAAGCCAGATCCAAACCTCAGAAATGAGGTATCTGAGGAAAGTGGTTGATGTAACAAGAAGAGACATGGTCCGCAACCAGACGATCCGTCAAGGCCTAAAATCCCATCCGCTGCAGACCCAAATAGAACAGTCCCAACTAAGATGGTTTGGCCATGTCTGCAGAATGTGAGAAGATCGGCTACCACGACAAGCATGGGAAACAAAGAGCCAGGGATCCAGACCTCCAGGACGACCCAGAGTCCGCTGGGAGGACAACATTAGACAATCTTTGAAGGACCGAGGACTAGAATGGAACCAGGCCAGGAAGAAGACAGCTGATAGAATGGTCTGGCGCTCTCTCTTCCAAACCTCTACACCTCACGGTAGAAGGGGAACGACTAAGTAAGTAATATATATATATATATATATATATATATATATATATATATATATATATATATATATATATATATATATATATATATATATATAAACAAACACACCCAACATCACACAAAAAATCCCCCTAACCTAACCCCGCCCGCTACATTACACCCATGCATCGTCACTCACGCCACCACAAAAAGACTCCCCTCGCTTCAAAAACCCTCTTAGTAACCTAAGCCAACATTATCGATTTTTTTATATTTTCCGTCATTATCGATTTTTTATATTTTATATACCTTGTATATATATATGTATATGTATATATGTATGTATATATGTCTAAATAACACACACAACATCACACAAAAATTCCCCTAACCCACCCCGCCAGCTACATTACACCCATGCATCGTCACCCCCTTCTTTTTTACCTATGTATGTATAACTGTTGTAATATATGTCTATATGTATAACTAACTATAATTTTATTTGAAAACACACCTCCCGTCTTCCAATATAAATAACACCATTATCGAACTAATATATCGCTATATAAGTAAGGCACAACACACATTTTCCTTATATAAAAGTCATATCGCGCCTCCTGGCGCACCTCCTGCGTGCCTCCTGAATACGTTTATATAAAAGTCACACGCCTACTGATTTTCCTTATATAAAAAGGCACGCGCCTCCTGCGCCCCTCCTGAATGATACCTAAGTTGCGCATTGTATCTTGTAAGTAACCTGCAGGCTCACATGACTGCAATAGCCCTCTACATATATTGCGTCAAAATGCAAGGAAAAAGACAGCTAGAATACCTTTCACTCAACCACCCTTGTGGAATAAGGATTTAGAAAAAGCATGGAAATAAAAGGAAAAAGCGACGAAAGAATGGAGGAAAGCACGAAAGAGAAGTACAATGAATAACGGAGGGGTTGAAGAGATAAAGGATAAAAACAGAAAGCCATTAAAAGGTTCAAGAGCGTCGCAATGGAAGCCAAGGACCAAGTGTGGGAGGCCTTCGTGACACAGGTGGGCGTGGAAAAAACCTTACATAAATTCTGGTCCTCACATCGACGAATGAATAGGAACAATATAAGCCAACCCATACCTAATATTCTGAGCTCCGCGGGAATAAGTCTAAAGACCGATGAAGAAAAATTTACTCAGTCGGTATATCACTAAGACGGATAAAGGTGATAAATCTGCCCGTCAAGAGTGTGATGATGTACATTGATACACCGATAGAATTATTAATTGTAAGTATAAAAATAATGTAGAAATGGAAATAGTGGAGTTATGAAGTTTCGTCTTCACCCACGCCGCAAGCGCATTGATTTTAGCAGACAGCATTGTGAAAAAGATAGTACCATCGTTTTCTAGTGTCCTTGAAAAACTAATTATAACATTGTGACACGAAAAGCCTACTCGTTCAGACGGAGTGAAAGAGGGGAGAGACAGAAAAATGATACCGTCTGCACGCGTGGTTGGAATCTAAAACCTAGCGAAAACGCGATAGAGTCGTTTGCCGTTTGAAAATACGACACAAATTCAAAATATGTTCTGCAATTGGGTCACGCAAACAACCTTAGCTCTTATAAAACTGACGTATTTCTGACGTAATACGGGAGACTATCGTTTTTAGTTTGAAAATAGCGGTAGAAAGAAGTGAACAGGGGGTAGTTTATAGATTTCAATATTATTGAAGACTAATGTGGAAAAAATTATGGAATTTTGAACCATTATACATAGGCTCATAAAACTTATATATTCGGGTGCCATAGTGTCTCCTGACCGATAATATGGTTTCATTTACCCTATAGTCCAACTAACAGCCAAGATATGGTCATAATACTAGATAGTTACAGACACATTGACTAACACACTAGTGTTCTGACATTCGCTATCGGTAACGTAATTTTGCACGAGTTGTTGAAAAGAGGAGTGAGAGGGTAGGTCAAAGTCCAAAAGAGGGGAACATTAGGACTGAGATAATATGATTTGGAGCGGAGTTTGAAAGGGGGAAAGAAATTATGGGATGGCTCAAACTGAATATTTTTTTTTTGTAGAGTTAGGCCAAAACCAAGTCTATTTTTGACGAATGCAAAGTTTGGACGGACAGACCGACAGAGGTACACTAACATTGGACTGAAATTGGACCTTAGGTTTTAAATTTTGAATTGACAAACTTAGTAGTTAGATCTCATTGGTCGAAACAGTTTAGATTACTGGGAAAGTTGAAGGCTCGGTGCCATTTTCACGAAGACTGTTCATAGAAGCAGGACGCTTCAGAACTGAGAAGTGTGTCGTGCCTTGAATATATATATAATTAATAAAAAGTATAAGGGCGCCATAGTCCAGCAAGCAGTACATCTGAGGTTGTGCTAATTCAACGTTCCTTTGTGAGTATTCTTTGAATTGTAGTAAGACCGAAATTATTAACATTATTTATACCATTAATTATGTTGTTTGACTTGGGTAATGAAGAAAACATTACGACTGTAAGTAAAGAAGTCATTAGTAGACTTATACAAGCCTATTTGTTGCTCCACCATGTTACCAAGCTACCAGAAAGGTAGTAGTAAAATATTTATATGTTGTCACCAGAAATTACATCACCTATCACATTGTATGGAAAAAGATCATTGAGAATGGCAGAGGCGTTGCAGACATTAGGGGGAGGAATATGAAAATTTGTACAAAGTTTTACCACATTTTATGGAGATGTGCTGAGTTGGTCAGAGAGATCTGATCCAGGTCTTTTAGATTAAACATTGTATTGTTTGTAAAATTGGTGGATTAGGTATTATGCTAAGAAAGAACATAATTTTCATGTTACAGGGTTTTTGTCTGGCACTAGTCAGGTGCCAGATTCCTGTGTGAAAAAGTTACTCCAGCAGAGATAGAGGTACTTGCGGCCTACCCTATTTCTTTTGGGACAACATCAACAGTGGCTGTTGGCAGATCATACATCTATGTTCAATCCTCCAGTGCCAGTTAAGTAAACAAGCCCTGGCACGAGGAGAATTTATTAACTTTTCCACTTCATAAACTTGAAAAGGAAATATAAATAAAGACTATCTGTCAAGAAGTAAAGTGTATCCAGAGAAAAGAAACATTGTGACAAAGACTGGGCGTGATGTTAACACCCCAACCAGCCAGCTCATAACACTTTAGAAATAGCTATAAATTTTACAATACCATAAAAACTACAATATATATATATATGATTAAGGACAAATTGTCCTCTTTTAGTTAATTAAGTATGCCTATTATTTATGTATATATTTAAATTGATCTCATGTGATTTGACAGTCCTAACCAAAAGAATCTTAGGTAGAGGACTAATAAAGGTATAGGAAAAAATGTATATTACTAACTTTTAACAACCGGTGTTGGTTGATTTGATCACATGGACTTTAATATTTGTTTGTATGTGTGTGTGTGTGTGTATTAAGGTTAGTGTTAAATTATCATCACACCACACTTGCATAACCCTAGACATTAAACGTAGATATCATACATACTAGGCAAGAATAGGTCTGACTGAGGTCATAAGGTGGTAGCAGAAAGGTGTCCTGATAACTCAACCCAAACTTTGTTATAATCAGGGACGTTCACAGCTGACCTCATTCAGTACAACAGTACTACAGAACAACAACATTGCATAACATCAAAAACCACCACATATATTGGGTAGCTTGTCTCCGGGATTTAAACTTATCATTTATAATAGGGTCCCTAAATTTAAGAGATTCAATAATAAAAATATTTGAAGTGGAAGGAAAAAGGTTGATGAATTGTCACGGCCAGTAGTTAATTAAGTACTTAGAGTTAATAATGTTAATTAGAGTTTTAATTTGCCTTAGAACATTGTTAGAATTTGTTTGAAACAGAATGGCAGATTTAGCCAAGTTCAGATCTGCTGCTGTGCTGGCTGCAAAAGAGATGAATATGGATGGAGCAGAGTTGGTTCAATATGTAACATCAGAGGTTGATAAATTTATTGCAAGAGAAGAGAATAGGTTAGCTGCAGAAACAAAATTAGAAGTTGAGAAAGAAATTAAAAGGTTGCAGATTGAGGCTGACAAGAAGGCTAGGGCATTGGAGGCGGATAGGGAGGCTGAAATAAAGAGGCTCCAATTTGAAGAAAAGAAAATGGAGGCTGAAGAAAAACGACTGCAATGGGAAGCAGAAGACAAGCGATTGGCTGCTGAACGGGAAGCAGAAAAGGAGGAGAAAAGATTACAGAGGGAGCACGAGCTACGACTAAGGGAGTTTGAGTTTCAAAGCCATGCTCCTGAAAATGGTGCCAGCCCCTCTACCTCCGATGCCACTGCTTGTCAGGGAGCCTCAACCTCAGCTATGGGGTTCCATTTAGACCATTTTGTTGAGAGGGACGATGACATTGAATCATTTCTATCAAGATTTGAGGTTTTAGCCACCACCTATAGGTAGAGAAAGAAAGGTGGAGTGTAAAGTTATCTCAGGGTCTTAGGGGAGCTTCTTATGAAGTGTTTGCAAAAATGAGCAAAGATGACCAAGACAATTATGACATGTTAAAGCAGGCTCTTTTGCTAAGGTATGAAAAGAATGGAGAATTTTACAGGAAAAAGTTTAGGAATGCCAAGCTACTGTCGGGTGAGACCTATCACCAGGTCTCTGCCCGTTTAGAGACGTACTTGGAGAAATGGACTGCTCTGGGGAAAACCCAAGATCTAAAAGAAATGATCCTTACTGAGCAATTGAGAGAGCCCATGGCTCCAGACTTGAGAAAGTTTCTCATGGAACAGGGGGTAGAGAGGCTGGATGAGTTACTTAATGTTGCTGAGAGGTATCAGGCAGCCCAGGCAGAAGTAGCTGGCGCCAAAAAGAAACATGTAGACAATTATAAGGCTCCACAAAACTCTAATAGATTTGACAACAAAGATCAGGGTAACAAAGGTAAGCAAAATTTTGATAGGCCACGAAATGATTTTAGAAATAAAAATCCACAGTTCAATGACAGGAAATATGATGAAAGAAAACCTTTTCATCAAGGTAGATTATATTGTAGATGGTGTAAGAGGGAAGGACATGACACCAAAGTTTGTAATAGGAAACCTGCTGGATTGGCTGCTATGAAGCTGGGGGAAAAGGAAGTAAAGTTAAAACCTACTGGACAGCAGGAACCTTATCACCCCCAGTGTATGAGGATGTGATATGTAATGGGGTCACCATTAGGTGCCTTTACGATACCGGTTTGGATTTGATTCTGTTGTGAGTTCGTACTTGGTGAACCCGGATCAGTATACCACAGAAACAGTGGAGATACAAGGGGCGATCAAGGATATACCACTTATGACACTTCCCATTGCCAGGATAACGGTGAAAACTCGCTATGTGGAAGGAGTAATCAGAGCAGCAGTGATCGACGCACCAATCTACCCTCTGATATTGGGGTGTCGTTATGTCTTCCTGAGGAATCCCAAGAGACATGTGGTCTTGGCAGCTGTCCAGACCCGATCACAATCCAGAAAGGAAGAAGATGAACCAATAAATACGCATCCAGAGGAGATGAGGAAGGCACAGGCGGAGGATAGGACACTCAAGCCTTGCTTTAAAAAATTACCTAAATGCCACACACCTCCAAGCAAAGGGGACTATTATATGAAGAACAAAATGTTGTATAGGAAGACTGGGACTGGAACAAATGGCCATGGCCAGCTAGTACTTCCGACATCATATCGGGAGAGAGTGTTGGAATTAGGACATACGATTCCCTTTAGTGGTCATATGGGGATCAGCGCAACAGGACAGCGTATAGCTTGTCATTATTTCTGGCCAGGTATAACGGAGGATATAAAGAGATATGTAAAATCCTGCCCAGAATGTCAAAGTGTAGCTCCAAAGCACTGGACTGTTCCAGCAACTCTAGGGGAAATGCCCATTGTGGGAACATCTTTTGAGAGAGTTGCAGTGGATATTGTGGGACCTCTCACTCGGACCAAGAGGAGGAACAGTTACATCCTTACTCTGGTAGACACTTGTTCTATGTGGGGAGAGGCGGTAGCCCTGTCGTCAATCGATTCGAAGCTTGTCGCAGAGGCATTACCTACAATATTCACTAGGTTAGGATTCCCGCATCAAATCTTGACTGATAATGGCTCACAGTTCAAGGGGAAACTAACGGAGGAAGTTTTCATGATCTTCCAAGCCAGGCACTTTCATTGTAGTCCGTATCACCCCCAAGGGAACGGCCAGGTGGAGAGGTTCAACGGGACTCTCATTTCTAACATGAGAAAGCTGGCACATGAGAAACCTGATACGTGGGACCAATTTCTGCCCGCTGCGTTGTTTGCGTATCGGGAAGTTCCACATAATTCAACCGGGATGGCACCCGCAACCCTGTTATTTGGGAGGGCAATCAAAGGTCCATTGGAAGCCTTATTGAGGACATGGACAGATGAGAAGGCAGAAGAGACAGTTACCTCATCATATCAATATGTGAACGAGCTGACCACTCGTCTTAAAACTGGCTGGAAACTTGCAAATGATAATCTCAGACAAGCCAGGAAAAAACATGCTGCCTATTTTAATAAGAAAGCTAAGGATAGAGAACTATTTGTGGGAGAGAAGGTGCTTCTTCTACTGCCCGGCAGCCATAACAAATTACAAATTGGATGGCAAGGTCCATATACTGTTCTAGAGAAGGTGTCTAGAACAAATTATAAAATCGACAAGAAGGGGAAAGAGAAAATATATCATGTGAACCTTCTAAAGAAGTATCTGGACAGGGAAATCCAGGAAGGAACACACTTAATGTCCTTGTCGATAGCAACGGGGATGAAAAAGGAACCACTCACCTCTCATGAGTACCCCCCTGAAAACATGTGAGACCCCTGCACATGTAAAAGTCAGTAAACACTTGACGAAAAAACAGAGGGAACAGGTTCAAAAGGTTCTGACTGATCATACGGACGTGTTAACGGACAAACCGGGGCACACGAATTTGCTGGAATATGATATGAAACTAGTAGACCCAACACCGATCTGTATGAGAGCCTACACGATCCCGTTTGCCAAGGAGAAAGCTTTGAAAGAGGAGATTGAGTACCTATTGAAAGAAGGAATTATTTCTCATAGCGAATCTCCATATAGTTCCAGTGTGGTTTTGCTGAGGAAACCCTCTGGGGAACATCGTCTGTGTATAGATTACAGGAAACTGAATGCTGTCACAGAAAATCAGGTGGATCCATTACCGGACACAAATCAGCTATTTGCCAGGTTGAACAAGGCAAAATATTTTTCTAAGGTGGATCTTAGCAAAGGCTATTATCAGATTCCAGTAAAGCCTGAGGTCCGACCGTATTTAGCGTTTAGCACTTCGGAAGGACATTATGAATTCAACATGTTGCCATTTGGGTTGAAAAATGCTCCGAGTGTGTTTTCTAGGATGATGCGAAAATTGTTGGATCCCCTGAATAACCCATGCATCACAAATTTTATGGATGATATCCTTATTGCTACGGAAACATTTGAGGAACACATTAACTCTTTGACTATGCTGTTTGATAGACTGAGAGAGGCTAATTTGACGGCTAGACCAACAAAATGTTGTATTGGTTGTAAAGAGTTGGAGTTCTTGGGACATACTGTATATCAGGGTAACATGACCCCTGACCCCAAGAATCTCGAGAAATTAAAGAAAGCACCGCGGCCACAAACCAAGAAAGATGTGAGATCTTTCGTGTCCTTGTGTGGATTCTATCAGAAATATATCAAAAATTTTAACTCTATTTGTGCGCCTCTGACGGATTTAACTCGCAAAGGAAATCCTGATAGAATTGTTTGGTCAGCCCAGTGTGAATTGGCATACCAAGAGTTAAAGGAAAAACTTACAAGCAAGCCAATCTTGAAATTACCTGATTTGAGTCAGGAATTTGTGGTGAGAAGTGACGCAAGCAATGTAGGCCTGGGGGCTACTTTGTTGCAAAGGTCATCGTCACCAGACGGAGAGCTGAACCCAGTTGCTTATGCTAGCCGCAAGTTGAACAAAGCGGAGCAAACTATTCAACAAGCGAGAAAGAATGTCTAGCTTTAATCTGGGCGATACGTAAGTTCCAGATCTATCTATATGGTAGAACATTTGTGGTCCAGACGGATCATCAGCCCCTAGTATTCTTATCACAGGCAAAGCATGAGAATGCTCGTTTATTACGATGGTCATTACTCCTACAGCCATATTCATTCACTATTGAATACATTCCCGGGTCACAGAACGTGGGTGCAGATTTCCTCAGTAGGCATCCCTGTGATCCAAATCAGAGTATTCAGCAGGCGTAGGAGGTAATTTTATCTATGTGTATCACTGTGTTTGGAACTAGCCTCAGGCATGTTCTTAAGTGGGGAGATGTGTGATGATGTACATTGATACACCGATAGAATTATTAATTGTAAGTATAAAAATAAGGTAGAAATGAAAATAGTGGAGTTATGAAGTTTCGTCTTCACCCACGCCGCAAGCGCGTTGATTTTAGCAGACAGTATTGTGAAAAAGATGGTACCATCGTTTTCTAGTGTCCTTGAAAAACTATTTATAACATGACACGAAAAGCCTACTCGTTCAGACGGAGTGAAAAAGGGGAGAGACATAAAAATGATACCGTCTGCACGCGTGGTTGAATATAAAACCTAGCGAAAACGCGATAGTATCGTTAGCCGTTTGAAAATACGACACAAATTCAAAATATGTTCGTCAATTGGGTCACGCAAACAACCTTAGCTCTTATAAAACTGACGTATTTCTGACGTAATACGGGAGACTATCGTTTTTAGTTTGAAAATAGCGGTAGAAAGAAGTGAACAGGGGGTAGTTTATAGATTTCAATATTATTGAAGACTAACATGGAAAAAATTATGGAATTTTGAACCATTATACATAGGCTCATAAAACTTATATATTCGGGTGCCATAGTGTCTCCTGACAAATAATATGGTTTCATTTACCCTATAGTCCAACTAACAGCCAAGATATGGTCATAATACTAGATAGTCACAGACACATTGACTAACACACTAGTGTTCTGACATTCGCTATCGGTAACGTATTTTTGCACGAGTTGTTGAAAAGAGGCATGAGAGGGTAGGGCAAAGTCCAAAAGAGGGGAACGTTAGGACTGAGGTAATATGATTTGGAGCGGAGTTTGAAAGGGGGAAAGAAATTATGGGATGGCTCAAACTGAATATTTTTTTTTTGTAGAGTTAGGCCAAAACCAAGTCTATTTTTGACGAATGCCAAGTTCGGACGGACAGACCGACAGAAGTACACTAACATTGGACCGAAATTGGACCTTAGATTAAAAAATTTGAATTGACAAACTTAGTAGTTAGATCTCATTGGTCGAAACAGTTTAGATTACTGGGAAAGTTGAAGGCTCGGTGCCATTTTCACGAAGACTGTTCATAGAAGCAGGACGCTTGAGAGCTGAGAAGTGTGTCGTGCCTTGAATATAGATATAATTAATAAAAAGTATAAGGGCGCCATAGTCCAGCAAGCAGTACATCTGAGGTTGTGCTAATTCAACGTTCCTGTGTGTGTATTCTTTGAATTGTGGTAAGACCGAAATTATTAACATTATTTATACTATTAATTATGTTGTTTGACTTGGGTAATGAAGAAAACATTACGACTGTAAGTAAAGAAGTCATTAGTAGACTTATACAAGCCTATTTGTTGCTCCACCATGTTATCAAGCTACCAGAAAGGTAGTAGTAAAATATTTATAGGTTGTCACCAGGAATCACATCACCTATCACATTGTATGGAAAAAGATCATTGAGAATGGCAGAGGCGTTGCAGACATTAGGGAGAGGAATATGAAAACTTGTACAAAGTGTTACCTCATTTTATGGAGATGTGCTGAGTTGGTCAGAGAGATCTGATCCAGGTCTTTTAGATTAAACATTGTATTGTTTGTAAAATTGGTGGATTAGGTATTATGCTAAGACAGAACATAATTTTCATGTTACAGGGTTTTTGTCTGGCACTAGTCAGGTGCCAGATTCCTGTGTGAAAAAGTTACTCCAGCAGAGATAGAGGTACTCGCGGCCTACCCTATTTCTTTTGGGACAAGATCAACAGTGGCTGTTGGCAGATCATACATCTATGTTCAATCCTCCAGTGCCAGTTAAGTAAACAAGCCCTGGCACGAGGAGAATTTATCAACTTTTCCACTTCGTAAACTGGAAAAGGAAATATAAATAAAGACTATCTGTCAAGAAGTAAAGTGTATCCAGAGAAAAGAAACATTGTGACAAAGACTGAGCGTGATGTTAACACCCCAACCAGCCAGCTCATAACACTTTAGAAATAGCTATAAATTTTACAATACCATAAAAACTACAATATATATATATATATGATTAAGGACAAATTGTCCTCTTTTAGTTAATTAAGTATGCCTATTATTTATGTATATATTTAAATTGATCTCATGTGATTTGACAGTCCTAACCAAAAGAATCTTAGGTAGAGGACTAATAAAGTTATAGAAAAAATTGTATATTACTAACTTTTAACAACCGGTGTTGGTTGATTAGATCACATAGACTTTAATATTTGTTTGTGTGTGTGTGTGTGTGTATTAAGGTTAGTGTTAAATTATCATCACACCACACTTGCATAACCGTAGACATTAAACGTAGCTATCATACATACTAGGCAAGAATAGGTCTGATTGAGGTCATAAGGTGGTAGCAGAAAGGTGTCCTGATAACTCAACCCAAACTTTGTTATAATCAGGGACCTTCACCGCTGACCTCATTCAGTACAATAGTACTACAGAACAACAACATTGCATAACATCAAAAACCACCACAAAGAGATTAAGAATCGTGTACTGGAAAATGGCATGAGAGGCCAGATATATTTCGACCTCATATCGGACGTTATGTATACTGTAAAAACAAGTAGAAACACTGCTCCAGGTCTGATAGTGTACAGTATCAACACATCAAAGGGCTTGATGACAGAGGCATTGTGCATGTAGTGATGAATTTCAACACACTCGGCAGGGATGATATTCGCGATTCGCTCCCGTAGACAACCGGTGTTGTTGTTCGGAACGTCTTGGATTCGACTCCGGTAAGCTATCACTTCTGTTGTTTTTCTGTTGTCTAGTTCTTTTTATTTCTTTATTTCTCACGAGTGATTGAAACAAACCTTTTTGTGTATTATTTACGTATATAAATACGGCGTAGGAAGAAGGCACGGAAAGTATTAAAATATGTCGCCTAAGATTTTGATGATCACCGGATGTAACTCTCCAATACCTCTAAAACAAAAAAGTTAATTAGCTCTTGAAATGTAAAGTAATATCTTGTAGTAACATTTCTATTCATGCGGTTCCCACTTTCCCGTGATGGCACACCTTGTCATAGAAATGAAATATGCCGAGACCTGTTGAACCGCACGAAATATAACAGCCGTAAAATATTCACAACCAGGATATTTGACAATCTGCGTCACATGATTTAAGACTCGATAAATTTACACAGCGGGGGATAACTGGTTGGAGGCACATGTTTCACGTTGACATGAAACAAAAAGAAAGAACAGGAGGACGAGATTTCAAACACATTTTATTATTATTATTATTATTGGCTCTCGCGCAGTCTAATATTTTGTGTGCAGGTGAATTATGTGAATGATGAATCCACAGGCGCCTCATTGGAATCGACCAGACCCGTTACAGGGACTTCGAGCTCTGAACAACGGCTGGAATTTCCATGTGCCTGTGGTAGGGAATTCTCTACTCAGAGAGGAATGAAAATCCACAGAACGAAAAAGGGGTGTGGGTGTTCATCAGGGGGAGATCAACAGCGCTCTGTCTCGACGGATAAGACGTTAGAAGAACGCAGCCAGGAGTCAATCCACAGTGCTGAGTACATTCAGGTTGATCTGCCAGATGATGATCTCACACACTTCTTGGACGGGAAGAGAGATGCAATCAAGTTTTCACCTGCCAGTATAAAAGGGCTTTGGGAACAGCTGGATGAAGCCTTGGGAAAAGAGTTGGATAACAACCTGAAGCAGCTAACTTTGGAGAAGAAGCTGGAAATCTTCGGCGACATAATATATCTGCACTGTCGCAAAGTGTTCGGAGTGAGGGAGGCAAGGGAAAGTAACCCACCACGAAAAAGTAGAAGACAAATTAAAATAGAAGAAATCAGGAAACAGAAGAAGCATGCCCGCAAACTGTTCAAGAACGCAGTTGCCACAGAGAAGGAAGGGTTACGACAAGTTTGGGAGCACCTGAAAGGCCAACATAATGCCCTTTGTAGAGCGGAAAGGTTGTGCAGGAAGAGAAGGAAGACTCGAAGGGATAGGGAAAGATTCTTTAGGGAGCCCTTCAAGTTTGCCAAAGAACTGTTTGAGCAGCCACGGTCGGGTACGCTAAACATCAGGAAAGAAGACCTGGAAGAACACCTTAGAATGACATATTCAGATGGTCGCAAAGATGAGCCGCTCAGCAGCATGGCAGGCCTTAAATGGCCGAGTAAGCCAGGAGTTGAATTTAACACCAAGCCCACAACGGTGCAAGAGGTAGAAAGCGTTGTCCAGAAAGCTCGGTGCAAGTCAGCTCCAGGTCCTAATGGTGTTCCATATGTGGTGTATAAGAGATGCCCTGAGGTTCTCAAACGACTGCTCCTTTTACTGAAGAATGCGCGGAAAACTCAGCTCGTAAGCAAGGAATGGAGTAAGGCGAACGGGGTCTACATCCCGAAGGAACAAAATTCCACAGACATCAGTCAGTTCAGGCCAATCTCACTACTCAATGTGGAAGGGAAGATATTCTTCTCAGTGATGGCGAAAAGACTCACTACATACCTCCTGGCAAATGGGTACGTTGACACTACCATAAAGAAAGGAGGTATCCCAGGTACACCAGGATGTCTAGAGCATGCCACAATGATCTGGGAAGCAATCCAAAAGGCATAGCCTGACAGAACAAACATCCATGTAATCTGGTTGGATTTAGCGAATGCTTATGGATCCGTTCCACACCAGATGTTGTGGCAGGCCCTAGAAATGTATCATGTTCCACAAGAGATTGCAGCAATGCTGAAGCTGTATTCCGCAGGGTTTTCTGTCAGATTTTTATCCAGAGAGTACACAACGAAGTGGATTGGCCTTGAAGTTGGAATTGCGATGAGATGTACCATCTCTCCGATACTATTCGTCATGGCTATGCAGGTAATCCTCAATGCGGCTGAAGGAATGGCTATAGGTCCAAAGCTCGGTGGAATGTGTCACATGCCACCGCTCAAAGCATTCATGGATGACACAACAATTCTGACATCAGATCAACATCAGGCCCGGAGGATGTTAGCACGCCTAGATGAACTAGTCAGCTGGTGCAGAATGAGCTTCAAACCAAGAAGTCGAGAAGCCTATCAGTCAGGAAAGGGAAGATAGCAGAGGTCTGTTGCGGCGCTATTTAGATGTATTGTGGCCACCACTGTAATAGTGTGTGTAGTAGTCAGTGTAGAGGTGTGTGTATATATATATATATATATATATATATATATATATATATATATATATATATATATATATATATATATATATATAGTTGCGATAAGTGCTGTCAGATGACAATTATTAATGTTGTATTCTTGATGACATCAGCAAACGTTGGACATCATCAGGGTGGATGTAGATGGGTTATATTATGTGCGCTGTTAGAGGCGAACAGCATAGTCGGGCTTACAGGTGGCCGACATGGTGTGTGGGTGTATAGACAAGTCAATGGACGCGAATGCGTGTAGTCCTAATATATTACAATGATGATCACACACACCACAAGTACATATAATATTCAGGAAATGTTGAAACGGCTGTGGTACAGTTGTTTACGATTTATTACTCCACAGTAACAAGGACATCACTGATACACTGTCAATAGGACACGGTTTAAGCACATCATGTAAATCACAATAGTTCAATACATCCAATAGATCAATGACTCTTCTAAGCAAACTGCAGGCATCGCAGTATAATAATATCTCAATGGCTCCTCTAAGCAAACTGCAGGCATCGCAGTGCTAATAATAAATGTTCTCTTTACCTTCTTTGATAACAAAAGGAATACGCCGATATAAGTCCCTGGCGTCAAATAATATAAATGTTCTATTTACCTTCTCTGATAACATCAGGAATAAGCCACATAAATATAAGCCATCAATCCTCGGCTTTAGAAATATATATCAGGGGGAACCTCCAACATTTTAATCTCACAAAAAACTATCTTCCCCGTACACACAGTCAGAAAAACATGGCGGAGCTCCTTCTCGGCCAAAACCCAGGGACGACTGCACGGGATTTGCCGTAACTCAGTCCCGCTCAACAATCACGCATGCGCGGATAACCGCGAGACGTGAGTTGCGCTCATACGAGAACCTTCTGGAAAGATCTCGAACCATATTCGAGAAAAAATCTCGATCAAATAATTTTAAACGCGCAAGTAATAAATCAAGGGAGATAACAAAATCTGACCTGACATGCAAAAATATTAATGTTTTAATCCCCTTACTTAAAAAACTGACTTTAACAAGGTCATATTCATGGTTTCCAGCCAAAGAATCCCTACTGTCATTGAGGAACCTGTTAAAAGTCTTGGCAGTGTGTACGATGCCTCATTAAAAGACTCGAAGGCAGTGCAACAGACAATATAAATGGCAGACAGAGGACTACAGATCATAGACCAAAGCAGACTCCTGGGAAAGTTCAAACTGTGGTGCCTCCAGTTCATGCTGATACCGAAGTTGCTGTGGCCACTGCTTATATATGAAATAAGCACAAGTACAGTGGAAGCTATAGAGCAGAAGGTCAACAAGTTCATGAGAAAATGACTAGGGGTACCACCAGGTCTGTCAGATGTAGCACTGTACTGCAAAAAGTCAAAACTTCTGCTTCCCTTCAAGTCAGTTGTTGAAGAGTACAAAGTTGGAAAGGCAAGGCTTGCAATGATGCTACGCGAGTCAGCTGATGACGTGGTTAAGTCCATTCAGCCCACACTGAAAACGGGAAGGAAGTGGAGAGTGGAAGAAGCTGTTGATGCTGCCCAAGAGTCACTCAAACTGAGAGAGGTAATCGGATACACACAAACGAATAGACGGGGACTTGGTCATGGAGACATCCGCTGGTGGTCCAAGGCATCAAGCAGGGAACGCAGAGACATGGTAGTTCCGGAGATACGAGGAGCTGAGAATGATAAGAGGTTGCAAAAAGCAGTGCAGCAGGTCCAACAAGGCCAATGGACTACATGGGAAGGAGCCCTGCAGAGGTCCTTGACATGGAATGACATATGGCACCTCTTAGGTTCAGCTTCGTTGTTACATCAATGTATGACCTGCTGCCGTCGGCCACCAACCTTGTGAAATGGGGAAAGTCGGATGATGAGCAGTGCCCCCTGTGACAGGGGAGGCAGACACTTGAACACGTGCTCTCAGCGTGTAAGGTGTCATTAGGGCAAGGGCAATACACTTGGCGCCATAATAATAATAATAATAAATTCTTAAAGCACCAAACACGGCGCATAAGGCAGAAACCAGTGCTGTCCAGGTTGTTCGTTGTGACGCCACTCCTCTTAGCTCTTGCACATTATTTAGGCCCAACGTTCTTCCTTCTCTTATTATTGTTCTTCTGAGTGTTTCTTTTGGTCTTCCTTTTTTCCTCTTACCCTCAGGAACCCAAGTGAGCGCCTGTAGTGGTATTCTGTTGTTTTGCATTCGTAGGACATGACCGATATATGACCATCGTCTTTTCCTTATATAGTCGGAGACATATTTCTGCTTAGAGTCTTCTCTTATTTGTCGATTAGTCTTGAATTCTTTCCAACTGATGTTCATGAGTTTTCTAAGACATTTGTTCTCGAATGTATTCAGCTTGTTCTCCAATGATTTTGTTATTTTCCAACTCTCACAGCCGTATGTTAACACTGAGATAACATTTGAATTAAACAGACGAAGCTTGGTATGTATATTCAATGATCGTAATTTCCAAATGTTAGATAATCTATTGAAGGCGCTAGCTGCCAAAGCAATTCTAGTATGGATTTCTCTTGTTGTGTCACCATCCTGAGTCATTTTACTGCCTAAATAATTGAAACTTTCAACTTTCTGTAGTTTTTCCCCGTTCAAGATGATATCAAAGGTCTCGTTAGAAAAGTTCATAGCTTTAGTTTTAGAGGCATTTATTTGGAGACCTATTTTAACCGAGAGATGACACAAATTATTTACTGCTTCTTGGGATTGTCTGGGTGTTGAACTTAAGAATGCTAAATCATCTGCGAAATCCAGGTCCCCCAGGAATTTTCCATTTGTCCATTTTATACCTAATTGTTCATTGTGGGTAAATGAGCTTGCTGCAACAATAGATCTGGCAAGGATGAAGGCGAATAGCAAACCCAGGCCGAGCACCGCAAATACATACTTTCTGAGGGCAGGAAAGTCAGCACACCCCAAACCGAGTAAACCTGGTAGCAGTTTACCATCTCTTCTTGACTGTGCAAACGACTGTGAGATGGCGGTAGA
This sequence comes from Oreohelix idahoensis, assembly GCA_024509875.1. Classification (NCBI taxonomy): domain Eukaryota; kingdom Metazoa; phylum Mollusca; class Gastropoda; order Stylommatophora; family Oreohelicidae; genus Oreohelix; species Oreohelix idahoensis. The sequence continues at coordinate 475,474 of JAMPIV010000834.1, read as the reverse complement.
CCTACCTGGACGAGGGGCATATCCAGAGAGTATCAGAAAATCGCGGAGACGGCCGGATATAGTGCTTCATTCTTCAGCAACGCTTCAGGTCATACTGATTGAACTGACCGTGCCATTTGAATCCAGATTAGACGAGCAACATTCATTCAAAGCGGCCAAGTATAGCGATCTGGCCGCGGATCTGAGACACGATTGATTCACTGCAATGGTCATGGCTGTTGAAGTGGGCGCAAGAGGGCTTGTGGCTGCATCAGTGTATGATTTATTGAAACTGTTGGGGCTGAGGGGACAGTCGAGAACAAGGGCACTGAAGAGGCTTAGTGAAACTGCCGAAAAGGCATCAGGCTGGCTGTGGAACAACCGCAATGGGCAATGGAAATCGTGACAATAAACGCTGCGGTACAGAAAACACCAAACTTATTTTAAGTCCACAATACGCTGAGTTTTTTTGGTGTACTAGTGAAAGGGCTGCGACTCAGGGGCAACAGGCGGTGTATAATATAAGGGGTGTCAGGAACAGAATTTCAGTGGCTTTCGCGCAGTGGCTAGACTCGTCGGCTTCGCGCTGGTGTCTCAGTGTGTGTTCTTAGTTGTGAAGTGCGACGGAACGAACGAAATAATTTGTCTTCTCTTTGTTACTTTCACAATTGCCTCCACGGCTGGCGGAGTTGTGGATTTAAAAGTTGCTACCATAAGTGAAATGGGTTCATTTTCGATACAAGACAACAGGAGGCTGAGACGCTTGGGAGTCATGACCCAAGTAGGCCCGCCCCCCTTAGAGTGTTAAGGAGTAATCGGGCCGAAACACTTGTCGGACGGGGGGACTGCTTCTGATGATCAGACTGCTTCCTGTTGTATCGCTCTGTAAAGAGCTTCCTATCATGTGGTTTGTCTCGAGAAATATATACATTAAGCAACTAAACTTTGTCCATCCCTCAGTCTATTTTCGATTAATACAACTATTTCTTGGCTTAAGATTTATTTTTTTAAATAGGAGCTTTACCTCGTTTTGGTTTTTCAACCTAGAGCCAATGTCCGTTGGTTATGTTAAGGTGCAAGTCCACATATAAAATAGCTTATGGTCTGATTATGGAATATAAGTGTAGTCATGTTCTCTTACACATTTTATACATACTCGACGGCACTAAAGGTCAAGATGACCTCTGTCTTATGTTATTTCTGTCTGCCTACCTGTCTGCCTGCTTGCCTGTCTGTCTGTCTGTCTATCTATCTGTCTACGTATCTATCTTTCTGTTGGTCTGTCTGTCTGTCCGTCCAGCCAGCCAGCTAACTGTCTGTCTGTCTATCTATGTGTGTATATATATATATATATATATATATATATATATATATATATATATGTGTGTGTGTGTGTGTGTGTGTGTGTGTATCGCTCTGTGCTTGTGAGTGTCATTGGTTATGAGATTCCCCTAAATTATTTATATCACAAGTAGCATGTAGTACTTCTATATCTATGTACAACCTCTGGACATAGCTTAATGACCAATCACAGAATCTTAGATAATATATCTATTGCCCTATATCTCTGGAAATTACTGGTATCCTGGATTTTTATATGGCTGGTAACCTCATTGTGTAAAACAAATAGCCACAGAAACCACGGTTGCAAGATCATGTGACTGCTTGATGCACGCTTCCTGCGTGGACCAGCTGCCGTAGTGACTCCTTGCTCGCAAAAAGGAAAAATGGTGATTATGACGTATTTTTGGATGCGTCTTCATTATTCTAATTTGAATAAGTATCTCTGACGTCACGACGTGCGATTTCTTTTTGTCTGCTTTTGTTTCCGAATCTCCATTTCCGTGCCCTTGCTCCTGAATCCTTGTAAAGACACTCTTCTTCTCCGGATTAACTTTCATTTAGTCTGTATTAATTTACATCTCTCTACTTCTGAGTTTACTAAATCATTGATATAATGTTATGCGATCTGTCGTAAGTGTATATTGGTGCAACTACAACAGTAGTTGTCGCTGGGGATGGCCTATGGAATGTAATAATAAGATCTCCAGAAATAGATTCGTTACGAAAGAAAGAGACCTATTCGAGATAAGGACAAGAAGATAATGCGAATTCTCTTCACTAGATAGTGTTTTCTAGTAAATTATGGAAAGTATTCTATTTCCCCACGACCTTAGCTCCTGCCTTTAGATCTCGATAAAGAAAGAGCCCCCAACCTCATCTAAATGTAGCATTTTACCTATATGTAGATATTTAACACCAACAGCACGAGTGATACATTAACGAACTAGATAATGATCAAAACGATTATCAGGTTTATTAATTAAATATATACATATGTAGGGTTAATGGAACATAAAAAGGTGATAATGGTGAAAGACAATTCACACACAGATGAGATATAAATAATGTGGTTAGCTAAATATGAGAGTGAACCTATGCGAATAGTGAAAGGATGGTGTGATATATTACGTGTTACCACACTGATGTCCAATCTACACTGTCTATGTGTCTCTCAATACTCCTCCACTGTATGATGATACACAGGTATGCATAGACTGTCCAATGTAGGTGTATTGTACGATGTGCGGGTTATCTCCAAGACGAGGACGTACTAATAAAAACCTATGTAATAAAAAGAACTTGGAAGATATACTGTCATTCAATATTCGGAAATGCCTCTAGCGTTGACAAACTGCTGGAGGTCGTCTAAAAACAATGTACACTATCTGATCTTGAAAAGACACTGACTAAACTGGAGTTCTTCACACAATGATCTGCGTGAGTTTCGTTCAATGAAGCTGGTCTGAGTGAATGTGCGTCGTGCAATTTACGATGAAAGTTGATGACTTCACTTCATGTACTGACGTAGTGAATAGAGAACTTGGTGATTTGAGCTTGATATCTTGGCAAATTAACTTTTGACTAAGTGATCTTTGTAGATAGATTCATCAACTTGTATGTACTCTTGATTCATAAAATACGCTTTTGAGTGAGATGAATTGGATATACATATGAGAATCTGCTTGTGCGTGTTTTAGCTTGACTCCGGTGGTAAGCTTTCGAGTGAGTTGAACTTGATATTTGTAAATGGAATCAACTTGTGAGCACTTGATAAGCAGGAGAATAAAATGCTGCGCCAACAACGTTTTACAAATACAGACGAGACTTCCCTGTAACCTAGGAAGTGTAGGATGTCTTATCTTGTGTATTATGCTATCTAGACGTACTCTTCGCTTGCTTCTTTCTTGTTAAATACCAAAGTAATGTGTAGACTCAGACTTCTGCTAGACTCCTTTTCCCTTCGCAAATTCCTTAAGAACACTATAAAATTAAACTCCACAGATATGAATCAAAAATCCACACAGGGAGGAAATATTAGAACAGCTGTCCACGGGATAGGGACAACTTATGCACCGTGATTTTGAAAACTCTGCGCTGCCCTTCTGGCGAACATCTCGTTATATTTCTGGTTGCCTAATGTGTCTGATATTGTCGCCTGTTGGTCTGACTCCGCCTTCAATTCAAAAGCTAGGTGTCCATCTTGCATTATGATGATGTGCTGTACGAAATCCACATCATTCACTATAGCTCTCGCAACCAACTCTTCAATTCCGTCCTACGGGTTCGTTTTGCGAGACAAACCGTGGTTTTGGATTGGCCGCCCAATAAAGAAATCACTCTATGTGCTATGGGGAGGCCCATTGTCGTGAGATGGTTTCCGTAATCTCCTTGTTCCTTATGTCGCAAGGTAATCAGTATGCTGGCTCTCGAAGTTTACCATCTGGCAACAATCATTCATGTGTGCGTCCCGAGTCCTTTGTCGCTCCGGCCATTGTGTCGCAAGTTGGTGACCGTCGTGTTGTTTAAAAAAGCGGATTAGCCCTGAAAAGACTTCTCTCAATTGCCAGACCGGGCATCTCCCAAAGTAAACAATACACTTCTGATGTGGCCAGGTGTGTTTACCAAGATTCTAACGAGGCAATGTGGTTCCGAAAGATTGTGAAAGGTTGGGAAATTAATCAAAGGAGTGTTAAGTCACACTACAGTATAAGCCGTGATTAAGACAGATTACTTTAACAATGATGAAAGAGTAAAATGAGAGAGAAAATAACATAAGAAAAATGTTGGAAAGATACAGAGTGATAAAGATAAACCTACTATACGACACTATCCCACCTCTCGTTCTAGTCCAGCGTTCAGGGCTCGCATTAAGCTCCGATCTGCTTCAAAAACGTGATACGATCTAAGCGGGGTATAGAACAATATCAATATGAGTATATACTTATGTTTAATATTTGGCTTCACATCATTCTCACCGGGATCGACTTCAGCAACACATTACTGTGAGCCAGAACTTTATAACTGGATTCAGAGATTGACAATATTAGAAATATGTTTGTGGATATCTTGCAGGCAAGGGAGTGCATATTATCAGTGTTAGCTGGGAGTAAGGAAGTTGCCAACAGCTTTTGTATGGACACATTATGCATGTTGCCTGAGGCACGGCTTAGAAAGAGAAATAGATTTACAGAGGAAGATGATGTAGATAAGACAAAAGTTGAAGGCATTCTAGATTATAATCTTAAAGTTTCCTTTAAACGCAGCTAGAATATTTCTTTTTTCCTTGAGCTATAATTGTTTGCTGTTCTTGTGAACAGAGTTGCGGAAAACATCGCTACTCTCTGTGAGGCAGCCGTGGCATTTTTTCTATCTCGTTGGCCCTCTGGCTTCCACATGACTGACTCTAATAAAAGCAGTAGTTAGCTAAAGGTTCCTGCCATCTCCAAACATTTTTTCATGGAGAGAAGCAGGTTGTTGCAACAGCCATAGAACTTCTTCTATCTCGTTCGTCCTCGGGCTTCCACATGACTGACTTTAATAAAGGCAGTAGTCAACTAAAGGTTCCTGCCATCTCCAAACATTTTTTTCGTGGAGAGAAGCAGGTGGCTGCCATAGTCGTGGAACAAGATACGTCAAAGAAATAATACGAACATTGCATGACCGTACAGTGACAATTTTAATTAGACAAGATACAACACCAAACTTTATGCACATTTGCTTCACTATCGAGATCAACATAAATAAGGGCACTAGAAGTAGCTTTAAGAATAATGCCCTTGGAAACACGGAGAACAAACTGAGGTTAAATAACATGATCAAAGTAATAAACAACATTCATCCAGTATTTCCAGCTTTTGTCAATAATCAGCTTATTGTCCAGGACATTCCAATAAATACCAGTTAGTGTCGACATAAATGGAGGGACTAATAACTCAGAAAGATCGTAACAAATCAAGTAATAACAAAAACGTCCCTTCTTGAAAACTTATTGCAGCTCATATATGATGGAGACCTTTAATGGAGGGAACACCATATACTTTTCTTATTTACTACAGGCACCCTGTTTTTCTCTGACACACGGCTTGTAGCCCAGTTTATTCTTATTCAATGCAGGCAGTACTACTGTTTTTCTGATATCTCATGTACTCCATTAAGTTATTCTGATACATGACAGAACTGTCTATTCATCTGTGCTAGTTCAGAGATCGTATGCCTACACATGACACACTTACTTCAACTGGAGGCCGGGGAAGCATGCCTGTTTTCAGTGACCCAAATGTTGACCTGTTAAAAGGTGACCTGTTCTTTCGTTCTTTTGTTCATACAAACTGTTCAACACATTATTAAGTTTACTGTAAACTATTTAATACACTATGTATGTCTCTAGGTACTAACATCCAAGGAATTATCGCTGACTAACTTAAATTTTGTAGCTACGAATCTTAACAACACCAGTATAACAACCTTCTCGCTTCGTCCTCAAACCAAACCAGCCCCGACTTCACTCCCCTTTCTTTTTTCCTTCCGGTCCTAGCCGTTTAGTTTACCCACACCAGATTTTGATGACGTCATTTGTTTAATACTAGTGCTAAAGTAGCTAGCTAGTTTGTTATACAATATTCTACTCAACAGTAGCGCTATTCACGCTAAAGTAGTAGGAATAGGCCTACCTGTCACATACAATTGGGGCTACCAAAATGTATCCCTGGGGGAGACATTTTCATCCTAGGAAAAAAAAACTAAAACCCGAGAAAAAACTAAAACCCGAGAAAAAAATAATAATAAAACCCTTAAAATATAATGAATGGCATTAACAATCATAACAGCATTATAGATGCGCTTAAAATGGCTTACATCTCAAACACTTGATATGAAAATACTTACCGGGTACATCAGTAACATAACTGCCGTGCTAACGCACACATGCTCAAGAAAAAAATACGGCCTACTAGAGCCTTAAAGAACTAGGCGTTGAATGTGGGTGATCATGGACAACATCGTAGGTATGGAATGAATAAATGAAGAAGCACTGCTTTAATACAAACATAAGTGCTAACAATTAACTATACGTTTTAATTATCAACTCGAAAATGATTAGAGAACGATAAAATGAGTTTAGAAAATTCATCAAAGGGAACAACAAAGTCAGGAAGTATCAGTTTAAGTAAGCTAAACGCTCGTAAATGATATGACTGGCTAAACGCAGCTAGTGCCTGGCAAAATGTAGGATGACACACTCCAATGGCAGGGTTTTGTCATCAAGGGCTAAAGCACAGGGTTAGTAGCAAAGGGGAATAAAGTAGGAGGGGGAGCAGAAGGAATAGTGAATGACAAGGAGGGAAGGGTGGTAGACAGAAAGAGAGACTTCCAAACAAGAAAGGAGTGAGTAAAAGAAAAAAAAATTAGACATGAACAATGGGCATCTATCATTATTGAGCAGACACAAGAATAGAATATGTAGGGCGGGCATGATTAAATGTAAGCACATAAGGAGTAAGCATAAAAAAAAGTCATTAGATTAATACCGACATTAGCGTGATGATGAAAATTAACAAACGATGCTTTATTCAATCATTAAATAGAAAATAAATAGAAAAGCAAAAAAAAAAAAAAAACATGGCGGCTTCAACATGGTAGGCACGAGAAGCAACTTCTGTCTATAAACTGGAAAGTCAGGGGATGAACGACTGGGATAAAATCTTAAGCATTTCAATTTTCGCGACCTGTTGGGACGATAATCGTGGATCATAACATTGATGTTGATAAGGAGAGGAGACAGTGGGGATCACATGAGGGGATGGAACAGGACGGGAAGGACTAGGAACGGAGCGGAGAGGGGAAAGGGCTGGAGGACGGACTGGAGAAAGGAGTAAGGTACGTGGAGGAGAATGACAACTAACTGTAGGTGTTCGAACCGGAATACGGGAACGATTTTGTTTAGAGAGTTTGGAAGGCTTATGCAGAGTAGAAGGAAACAACTGAGTCATTCGCGGTGGACTAAGAGACTGGCGTACAGGGAGTCTGGAACGAGGAAATAAAGGACGGACATGTTCTTGTGGCAGACGAAACCACTTGGGGTGGGGAGGTGAATCATCCGAGTTATTAGACAGATGCCTCTTGAGAGGATGGCGGACGGGAGAGAAAAGACTGTCTTCAGCGTTAGCACTGGGGATAGAGGCCGTGGCGGACTCTAAGTCATAATCCACTGGAGAGCAAAAACCGGAAGGCACCGAGGGATTGGAAGAGAGCGGAAGAGCAGGAGGCACCAAGGAATGGGTGGTGGTAGCTGTGGTAGAAGGAGCAAGAATAGCATCTGAGAAGACAGAGGTAGAGGGAGGCAAATGATAGTCAGTGGGAGGCCCAGAGGTGATGGGAGGAAGCGAAGCACGATAAACATCCCGGGACCGAAGACGATGAAGAACTTCAGGGATTGGAACATCATCTTCCGAAGTAGAAGAATCACGAAATTGACGCTGACGATCAATCGCGGCGGAAGGAGGAGGAGGGGAGGGTGGATCATCAAGATGGGATGAAAGGGAAGAGTCATCAGGGAGTGATGAAGGAGAGGAAGAAAAAGAAATTCCCGATCTTATTGGGTAAATATGGTCCTCCAACACCCCTTTGTTGTCATGACACAACTTCCTTCATTTCTACATGAACTATAGTTTACCTCCCATATCTTTGTGTGTCTTATCTCTGCTATAAAATTTCTTATTGTCATTCTATTTCTTCTCCTGTTCAAGCTGTTCCAATGTCCGAACCTGGAATTTTGTTGGTAATAATGTGACTTGCGTTGGGGGCAATCACGAGCAATATGGCCTGGTCTTGTACATTTAAAACAAGTCAGTGTGGACACATTATGTATTTGAGACCCTTGGTGTTGTGGTCGACTTGAATGACGTTGGTTTGACTGATGTGGAGTTGAGAAGTGCTGTTGGTATTAAGAAGGCCCTGATGGAAGATCAAAGTGTTGAGGTTGACCTGCAGAACGATGCCAGGAACGGCGGAGGTGCGAAACGTCCATAGGTTCCTCATCACGAGACACGTCTAGATGTATATCCCTACCAAGTCGTTGATGAAATCGACGCTTGACATTATCCTCAGTGACAGCCAGCTGGATGGCCTCATTAATGGACTTGGGATCTTTGCGTATGAGATGTAACTTCAACGAGTCTGAAGCAAGTCCATCTACAAAAACACCGACAAGGTGCTTGTCCATATCGGCTGAAGGAACCGATTCATTCAAGAAAGCATCCTCTGAAAGATTGAGCAAACGATCAGCAAAAAATTGAACTGTCTCATTTCGATCTTGCCGAATGCGCCTAAGTAATGTCCAAGCGTGTTGTGAATCGATTATGGAAGAATATCTACGAACAAGTTTTTTCTTCAAGGAATCAAAGGTTTCCCCAGGATAGGTCTTGGAGCGACGTCTGAGAAAGTCTGTTACCAAAGATTCAGACGACAAAAATGCAATGCGTTTGCGGTCTTCATCGGATGCTGCCGAAATAAGAGACGCAAATTTATCTATGTCTATCAGCCATTGGCGGAACTTGGAAGGTTCCCCAGAGAATGGTGTAACCAACGAACGGATATGTTGGAAATTGGCTGACTGGTTTACCGTATGAAGGGTAGAGATTATCTCCTGTAATGCATGTACTGAAAAGTCGAGAGATTCCGGTAACGGCTGGTTAATGGCTTGTTGTTGGGACAGCTGTTGTAATTGCTGCTGCAATTGCTGATTCTGTTGCTGCAACTGTATTATCTGTTGTTCCATTTGTTGTGGAGAAGCCATTATAAAGAAATGCCTTCAATAGATGGAACAGGACTAGATCTTCAGAAACAAAGTCCTCAATGGGATGCACCGGATACTTCACAAAATAAACAATGGTAAGTTGCTCAGGTATGTCACTCAGTGGTGGGAGATCTGTTGGGTGACTTTTAGAATACTCTGCTAAATTACAAAAGAAAGTCTCCACCGGTATGAGTTGGTCAGTGCACCAAAATACTCTCTACATGTGACACAGGACAGTACTCTCTTAGGTTGACTGTACTTATGGCCACGTCATCTAATTTCTAGACTCGCTTACGCAAGAGATGGTGTTTCTTAGATGATATATGGGACCCCAAGATGCAGCAATAGTGAATGCAGTCAGCGACTCATAGCTTGACTGCCTGAGTCAGGACCAGCGAACCAGAGCTGGTCAAGACCGTGCTCCACCTCCACGTGGTGGTCCTGGAAACATTCTGCAGCAGTGCAGGCTGGCTGAGCGAGCATGGATCGAAATGGGAAGGCAAACCCGGTCCTTAAAAAATGCCGTGCAGAAGTCGGATGTGTCGACCGAAAGGTGCAGATATCACAGCTTAGGTGCAAACAGACACAACGCAACCACCGTCCTTTTCGGGATGAACGAGAAAGAAAGAAAGAAAGAAAGAAAGAAAAGGTGATATATATTTAACCCAGGTTTTTCTTGCAGCTCATATATGATGGAGACCTTTAATGGAGGGAACACCATATACTTTTCTTATTTACTACAGGCACCCTGTTTTTCTCTGACACACGGCTTGTAGCCCAGTTTATTCTTATTCGATGCAGGCAGTACTACTGTTTTTCTGATATCTCATGTACTCCATTAAGTTATTCTGATACATGACAGAACTGTCTATTCATCTGTGCTAGTTCAGAGATCGTATGCCTACACATGACACACTTACTTCAACTGGAGGCCGGGGAAGCATGCCTGTTTTCAGTGACCCAAATGTTGACCTGTTAAAAGGTGACCTGTTCTTTCGTTCTTTTGTCCATACAAACTGTTCAACACATTATTAAGTTTACTGTAAACTATTTAATACACTATGTATGTCTCTAGGTACTAACATCCAAGGAATTATCGCTGACTAACTTAAATTTTCTAGCTACGAATCTTAACAACACCAGTATAACAACCTTCTCGCTTCGTCCTCAAACCAAACCAGCCCCGACTTCACTCCCCTTTCTTTTTTCCTTCCGGTCCTAGCCGTTTAGTTTACCCACACCAGATTTTGATGACGTCATTTGTTTAATACTAGTGCTAAAGTAGCTAGCTAGTTTGTTATACAATATTCTACTCAATAGTAGCGCTATTCACGCTAAAGTAGTAGGAATAGGCCTACCTGTCACACTCCCCGGCTCCGCAGTAGTGGTCAAGCAATGGTCAAACTTAGAGAATAATGATGAGGGTCTTCAAAGGTATGAACCTTCACTCAAGATTACTCTTGGCAGAGATAAAAACAGACGAATGATGCTTCTACTTTAGGGAGACAAAACCTCCACAACACTGTTCTCCCTCGCCCCCAAGGACAAAGCAGCTAACATACACCTAAGGACAACCATGATCAAGGAAGAAAGCTACCCCATCTATCTTGGGGTGACATTTGACCAAAAGCTTACATGGAATAAGCATATTGAAAATGCAGAAGGAAAGTCCCGAAGACGACTAGGCATACTAAGAAAACTAGCAGGTACCAATTGGGGAGCAAATGAAAGAACTCTAAAGAAGATTTATAATGGCATGGTCATCAGCAGCTAACTCACATCTGCAGTCATTGGACAAGGTGCAAAATCAAGCCCTCAGGCTCATTACAGGAGCCATGAAAACTACGCCAATATCAGAGATGCAGAAAGCTGCTAGATTACAGACATTGTCCTATAGAAGAGACATCAAAAACATGATCCAGATGGAAAAGTACAACAGTATGCCAACGCATCCAATGAAGGCAAGACTAGATGACCTGGCATTGGGACGTCTAAAACGTAGCAGCTTTGTTCATCGGGGAAAAAGACTTAAGAGACAGCATCAAGAAGACCTATCCATGAAGACAACACCGCTGAAGCCCATCCTATACCCTGTACCATGGGAACAGACCAGCATTCCCCTCTAAATTAATACATCAATCAGTGGTCTCACAATTGGATATGAGTATAATGATCTGCAAAAACGAACTGCTATATTGAGTATGATCCAAGAAAGCTATCCCGAACACTCATGGATACATGCCTACACAGATGGATCAGCAATAAATGCTGTAAAGAATGGAGGCGCCGGTATCTTTATCTCATATCCTGACAACCACTATGAGACTAGGCATATTCCCACAAGTAAATTCTGTTCCAACTATACAGCTGAGGTTCAAGCTCTAGAGCAAGCTGCAAATATGATTTATAACACCAACTCTGACTGTCACCAGTTAGTAATCCTTACAGATGCACTGTCTGTACTGCAAGCTCTCAAGAGTGGTAAACTCCCACATCTGAGAAATGAACTAAGCAAGGTAGCTGCCAAAAAGCGAACCATACTTCAGTGGGTACCATCCCATTGTGGTGTACCCGGAAACGAAAAGGCGGATCAACTTGCAAAAAAGGGAGGAGAATGTGAACAAGAAGATAATGAAATCACATACTTTGAGAAAAAGAGAGCTATCCAGACTATCAGAAGAGAACAGAATCAACCCAACGACGACCACCACACTCTTGACCGGCAGGGACAGATCACCATTTTTCGCAACAGGACAGGGCATAACAAACTGAATAAACACATGTACAAACTACGATTGTCTGCTTCACCACTGTGCACATGTGGATTAAACGAACAAACTGCTGAGCATGTTCTACAGGACTGTCCTCTGTACGACCAGTTAAGAAAGATATACTGGCCCAATGACTCAACACTAAACTCAAAGCTGTATGGAGCCAAAGAGGAACTCCAAACAACGGTCGAGATCATCATGAGAACTCATCTGATGGTGTAAACATCAAAGATGCGATCGCAAGAAGAAGAAGAAGAAGGGAGGCTCACGAAAAGTAATCATAATATCTGGGATCATCTAAGCTGTTATGAACTTATTTTCTCCTGCTCCTTCTGGGAGCTTATATATTTTCGCTCGTATTTTCTGAACCCCTAGCTGAAGATGATTCAGAAATTATTAGGCTAATTTTATAGCTGGTTATGTATTTAAAACACCATGATTCGTATGTGTGCAGACATACACTTCACTCAATAGAGATTAAACCAACTATAGCTTTACAGTTACAGACAAACAGGTTTAACAATAACAAAGTCAAATAAATAAAGTTTTTTAAAATTAAAAACAAATATTTATAGTCATCGGATGGTTTCAATTGTGGTGAAACTTGTAACAATTTATTGGACATGTCCATTGGTTGTGCTTTTATGCTTTGTATCTTCCAGTGTGTGATCGGATGGCGTCTGCTTCAGCCGCTGTTCGTTCCCACATTTGCCTTGAACCGAACCTCTACAATAGTCAGGTCTAGTGGCTGTAGCACGTCTCACGCATCAAGGCTAAGGTAACTACAGAGATTGTCAAACGTCTTCAAGATCCGTCTGATGTTGGTATCTAGCGTCCACTGCTGGCAACTTGTGCCACAAACGTGTACTTCAAACTGAAAGGAAACAAATGTCTCTGCTAAATATTCGGTCTCCTGACATAATCATCAGGCGACCTCCGCTTCCATCCACCACTTCATCTTCCTCAGAATGTTTACCCTCTCTGAGCGTTTATTTTAACCCCGGTGAGTCGGATGAAAGTGTTTTTTGGACAGTGGAAGACGACAAATATATATATATATATATATATATATATATATATATATATATATATATATATATATATATATATATATATATATATATATATATACAGTATATGTGTGTGATAGTGCGAAGACGACGTGTGAAGAAGAATAAGAATTCCTGTGTAATGTTGTCGTCACTCTCTCTGGCTGTGGTGGATTTGGTGTTATTGTTGTTTTGTGTTATTATTGTCAACAGAGTGAGGTCGAGCTATGTAAATCCCTGAGTCTAATTGTTGAATTTAGGATGACTTCTCAGGGTATCTATCTGCTACCACCAGGTGATCTCACTCTGTTATTATTTTATTACAATATATTTTAGATGACTGGGTTGATAAAGTCCATATTGATAAGTGCCACCACATTGATAAATGCTTATTTTTGTGATATTGCTCGTCCAGTCACAATGTTCTTTAAATGGGTCAGGTTACCGACTGTTGGGGCCCTGACAAGGTGTACTGTTAGATGCGTATATTCTGATGGAATGAGTGAGTGTAAACATCAATAATGAAGACGCGAATGGATGACAGTTCTACAGGTACACAGGACACTCACTCCAATCACATGTAGAAGTCAAGGATGGCTGGAACTACTGTGGTCGTTTCATACTGTTTAATTGGACGCACACACTTGGACAGTACGAGTATAGTTACAGGAAAACAGGTCGACATATATATCATACTGTTGATCAATGGTCTACAATCTTAAGTTGGCATTCATGTTGAAGAACATTACAATGGAACATCCGTAGACAAGCACTTAGATTTCCACTGTTTATAAATATAATCATCAGGCCTTACTGACCGAGCATGTCAGTTAATAAATAATGTTCAAGCATGACTCCTAGACAGAACCTCTTTTCTAGCGAAGATTTCTTTCGGTAAAGTTCAGCAAATATTTCTGAAGACAATGATAACCCACCAGTATTGGGTTTTCTTTATAACTGTGATCTCTTAATCATCACCTGATAATAAGGGGCATCCCTGTTCTCTGATCGATGATCGACAAAAAAAGGATCCAAAATGGCTTCTGGTTCCAGTGAGCATTACTCACTATACAAATGCATAGTAAAGCTTCAATAAAGGCTTTGTTGATGAACACAAATGTTTCTACAAGAATCAGCATATTCTTTCATCATAACTGCTGCATACAATCATATTCAGTGCTGCTAGGTAACATGTCATCCCGACATATTGATATAGATAATCATCATGTAGACGTCTGCCTATCTAAGCCTAGCAAGCAAAAGTTCAGCAAAAAAGTTCTTTTACCTGGGCATGGGAAATACACTAGCAGAACACATACGCCCTCTCCTGGCGTTACAGAATAAACACTGGGGAACTCATAGACTTAATAATCATATCAGAAACTATCTTCTTCCCCATAATAGATCACAGCGATCAATAAACTTCGGACTGGTCTCCGACATGGCATTCACCAGGCATTCCATTATCACGGAAGACCCTTTTTCCTATTCGCATGCGCAGAAACTGCCTGACCCCATAGTTCAGTACAAGGAAAAATAGTCCCACATAGACATACAAGGATATCACGATATAAGACCGAATCGTCTGAAATAGACACGGAGTAAACAGAGACTCGGACCATAAACATTCCTGCATAAACCTAAGCAAGAACAATCTGTTTCTAGCCCAACAAGGAACAGACTAACTGATGCGTGATGCCATATGATGATGGATGGTATCCGCATGTCTGGTTTTGTGTGGTGTGCAGATGTGTTCAGTCAAAACAATGTTCATACAAAAATAACAGGGCAATCCACATAGGACGTCAGTAAACTCACGACGTATAAAGTCAATGATTCTTGTAACAGCCGTTGACGTTTTTCTTCATTATTTATTGTGGACGCCACAGTGACAAAATGGTTACGCGAATATGTGGGCACATCAAACAGTCATTATCACAGCAACATTCAATACAGCAATAGACGGTAGACAGCATTACAATGATGAGTCAGATGCATGTTATATTTCATAGTGCTGTAAATATAGTCAGGTGGAAAACTCCATCCTTTTCTATAACAGCCAGGAGATAACCAGATGTATGAGATCAGTTCACTCTCCTTAGTCTGACTTCAGCAAGACCGACACGTCTGCCGAAGTATAAATAATGTCCTCAAAAATATCCTCTAGATAATAAAGGTTTTCCAAACCTAGTTCATTTAACAAAGTAGCAAGTAATGGTCCTTGGTACATGCATCAACCGATGCAGTACAATGCAGCGACATGTGAGCTGGGAAAAAACATCTCGTGACGACGACTTTCGAAGACAGGCTATGAATCGAAATCGCTCACGACCCAAAATCGATAGAGTTAATGAAAAACGTCAATTTACCTTGCTTTCAAGAAATACAGAAATATCACGCCTCCCGGCATGTGCAAATACACTAGAGGTATTATCCCGAATAAACGAAATATCCATAAGAGGACTACACATCCCTGACAGAACAAAAAATAGCGGAGATCCCCTCTTCAACGAGGCATCTCTTTCGCCATTCCAAATCGCTCACCCCACTAGTGGTGGGCGGAAACCGATCGACCAAAAAGCAAGACAAGTCATGCGCAGTCCAGCGCAAAATGACCACAGCTCAAAACTTAACTGCATTCGATACCAACGCGAGAAGACAAATGCTTACCGAGAAAAGTGACTATAAATTTCAAGCAGTTGTTGCCCTTGCGTTATAAAATAGATATTGTAAAAAACGATGTTGCGAGAATTTATCACGCAACATATCACCACCTCCTCCCGATAAAAAAAAAAATGTGGAACATATTTTTTTTTTTTAAATATCAAAGAGCATGCGATAAGCGGCTCAAAACGCACGAATTATGCGCTGATAATTAATTAAATTGCCTAACATGAGGCTAATTATAGAGTGTCTGGTGAGGATATACCTCAACAGAAAAATAAATATGTCTCAAAAAATATTCACATCGGGGAGGTGTCACCAACACACATCACGTTAGCATGTAAACACAATATACGTATGCAAGTTACCATAATCATCATTAAACAGCATACTCTAATATTGTCTTTAAAAATGGATGTACAAATCTAATAGGAAAATTTAAATAGTAAAGTCTTTGACATGTAATGACATAAGTACATAGTAAAGTTAAACTACATGACGATCCAGGACATATGCTCTGGTATTCCGAGGGTAAGTACACAATCTAGAACTCGTCATGCTTGATACTAGTAAGGTAAGTCCTCAGCTCAACAATGACATTCTGAGAAAGTACAAGCAATATAATGCTAATTAATAACTAATATGCTTCATAAGGTACAATACATTATTAATAATTGTGGCTGTTTAGTAAACTAACGGCCCTTATATTAACTACTCAGTCCTCCTCTATCATCTTAAAAAACGAACAGAAGAAGATGACAACAAAGCACGATAGTGTGTACATATAGAGTAAGTACAGATGTGCTAATCTATTGTAGAAATATAGGTGTGTTATGACTCTGTAATATATGGAAATATAGGACAGAAGTATTAGTTGGAGTCATGTGGGCATCTAGACAAAATGTCAGCCATCACATTATCCGCACCACGGATAGCTCGTACCGTGAAGTGAAAAGGTTGAAGAGCTATAGCATATCGAGTGGATCTCGAACTCTTCAAATTCTTAGTCTGAATAGCTGTAAGAGCTTTCTGATCAGTCTCTAGAATGAAATGTGCGCCCAGGAGGAATCTTTGTAGCTTTAGAATTGACCAAACCATCGCTAACAACTCACGGTCTAAAACCGAGTAGTTCCTCTCTGCCGCATTTAGTTTTCTAGAAATGTACATAACAGGATGCAGAGTATTTGCATATTCTTGCATCAGTGCTGCTCCAATCCCAGTGGATGAAGCATCACTCCGAAGAACAAAAGTCCTATCAAGAGTAGGTAATCTTAAGATGGGAGGAGAAGAAAATATATTCTTGATTTGGTCTAGTGAAGATTGGCATTCTTCAGACCAACGGACCAGATTAGGCGAACCTTTCTTCAACAATGTTGATAGAGGTGCCATGATCGAAGATAAATTTGGAATAAATCTCCCATAAAATTGAATTAAACCTAAGAGACTCCTAACTTGTTTCTTCGTTTTAGGAACAGAGATGTTCAGTATTTTGGAAGTATTGTGGTCTTCTGTCTTCAAGAGACCATGACCAACACGATGACCCAGGAAAGAGATTTCACCAAAACCAACAAAAGCTTTAGAAGGTTTCGCTGTCAAATTATTCTCACGTAGAGTGGACAGTAAGTCATATAACCCTAAATAGTGATCTTCCCAGGTATCACTGAAGAGACAGATGTCATCTAAGTATGCGATGACATCCGAACGATGTGACAGAATTCGACGCATCATGCGAACGAAAGTGGCAGGGGCGTTCATGAGACCAAAAGGCATAACATTCCATTGAAATAGACCCCTAGGTGTAGAAAAAGCAGTAAGAGGTTTGGCATGCTCTGCTAAAGGCACTTGCCAATAACCTTTAGACAAGTCAAGTTTAGTGAAGAATCTAGAATTAGAAAGTCTAATCAGTAGATCTTCTAACAAAGGCATCGGTTCAGCGTCGAACTTTGTGACCTGATTCAATTTGCGATAATCAACGCAAATTCGTATGTTCTTATCCTTCTTCCGGACAATAACCATGGAAGAAGAATATGGTGAAGTCGATGGTTCAATTATATTTAATTGAATCATTTCATCCAATTCCTTTTCCACTTGCGACTGAAAGTGTATAGGAATAGGATACGGCCTAACCCTAATTGGATTATTGTCGGTAAGAATTATGTCATGTTCTATGACATCTGTGTGTCCAGGAATGTCAGTGAGAACATCCTGAAATGTTTGTAACATCGACGAGACTTGTCGATGTTCGTCACCAGAAAGATTAGGAGAAACAGAAACGTTTTTCCAAGATTCCGTGGAATGTAATGGAACCACTGGAAGGGGAAGATTGACATCTGAGAAGGTAGATTCCTCATCCTGTATGACAGACAGGGATGAATAATGACCGTGAGGTGCAGGAGCATCATCCGTTGCCTGGAAAATAGGCAGCAAATAGTCCGGACGTTCGTGAAATTCCGAAAGCATGTTTATGTGGAAAGTTTTATGCTTTCCATCAATATCGACCACATAGTCAACATCGGAAATCCGAGAAACTATTGCATACGGACCTTTCCATGCAATAAGAAGTCTATTTTCCCTACTGGGGAGTAGGACGAATGCTTTGTCACCTGGACAAAGTTGTCGTAGACATCTATTCTTGTTAGCAAACTGTCTTGCCTTCTCTTTAGCAATTTCTGATGAAGCAGTTGCTAGCTTACATGCCTCAATGATCTTTTGTCTAAGAGCAATGACATACTCATATGAGGATTGAGTTTCATCGCTAATATCATCGGCAGTGATGAGATCGTGTAATAAAGACATAGGGCCGCGTGGACGCGCGCCAAAGACAAGTTCGAAGGGAGAAAATCCTGTGTGTTCATTAGGGACTTCTCTATAGGCAAAGAGAGCCGCGGGTAAAAACCCTGTCCCAATCTTGAGGATGATCTTCAGTTATCTTACCAAGCAAAGTCTTGAGCGTTCTATTCAGACGCTCAACTAACCCATTAGACATAGGATGGTAGATACTACTGAGAGATCGTCCAATATGTAAGGTAGACATTACCTGTGACATAGTGTCAGATATGAGTTGAGTGCCATGGTCTGACAATATTTCTCTGGGGAACCCCAAGCGAGAAAATATCAACCAAAGAGCATCTGCGATATCTGTAGTAGATATGCTCTTAAGAGGAATAGCCTCTGGCCAACGTGTGCACATATCGACACATGTAAGGATAAACTGATGTCCTCTGGCCGACCTGACCTTAAAAGGGCCAATAATATCTATGGCCATTTTCTGAAACGGCCGAATAGGAATGTCAGCAGCCTGGATAGGCGCAGCATGTCGTGGTCCTCTAGATTTGACCTCCTGACATACCTTGCATGATCGGCAGTAAATACGAATGTCCTTATTGACAAAAGGCCAAAAGAAAGCCGCAAGGACTCTCGACTTCGTACGGGCAAAACCCATATGTCCAGCACATTGCGAGTCATGAGCATGTTGCAATATTTGCACTCTCATGCTCTTGGGAACAAGAATTTGCGAATGTGCCGACGTAGTCGAATCTTGTACCATACGTACAAGTACGCCGTTTCTCATTGCAATCCAAGATTTTCTATTTGTATCCTGATTCGGATCACCTTTCTTCGCAAGAACGAAGAATTTTTTTAAAGAAGGATCTTCTTCTTGCAATTTTATGAAAGAGTCACGAGTGATTACTAAGTGACTATCTTGGCTATCAACTTCATTATCACTATTCAGTGAAGTTTCGGGTGTTTGTAGAGCTTGTGCTCTTGTAACTACTGCATTTGTAGCTTGCATGTTATTATCTTCCCAAGCAGCAATCTGCTGTGGGGTACACTCCCTAACTCCGTGAATACGACCAATAATAAGGTCCGCAATAGGATTAGGTAAGAGACAAGCATGCACATCTCCAGTAAAGAAAGGAGTGGCAATGCGAATTACAGCAGTAGGATATTTTTTCTAGAGTGCCGCCAAATGTGACACATTTAATAACCCTTCCTGTAGCACAAGATGGATCTACAAGCGATTGTCTAACACCAATAGTGGTGCATCCGGAATCGAAAAGTAGTGAGACCGGAGTATCATTAACAAGACCCTTATGTAGAATTAAAGAACCCCTCCCGTCATGCGCAACAGCAGCAGGAAGAGCGGGAAGTGGGTGACCACAACTCAAAGTAGTTATGGTACCCGGTTCGAATAAAGTACTGCATTGGGGGCATTTGTTTGCTCTCTCAAAGTCAAAAGCAGAACCAGTGACAGCGTCAAAGTTTTTACTATCAACAACATGATTACAGGCTCCCTCAGTTTCCTGTTGTACAGCATTAGCCTGCTGATATCTCTTTTTTTTGTGTTGAGATCTACCCCGACTATTATTACCTCTGAAGTTATCAGAGTTATTATTATCTCTGCAGTTATTATTGTATCTATTGTAATTGTTATCCTGGTTCGAATTCCAGTTTCCACGATTACTATCATGTTCACATTGATGCGAACATCTATTTGTTTGGTTCTGAGGTCTTCGGCAGGAATAACCTCTATTACCATATCCTCTTTTGAAATGCTTATAATTATTAGGGTGATAGTAACGAGTACTATCAGGTTGTCTCCAATTCTTCGAAGAAGAATCACTATGAAATTGGTTTCCATGATTTTGACAGAAATTACCGCTACTCTTTCTATCAAAATTTTGTTGGAATCTACGAGCAAAGTTTTGGCCATACGGAGCTGCCGAAGCAACTGGTAAACCTTCTTTCACCTTAGAGTTACCCATGGTTATGTGTGGGTGCGCAGTTACGTACTGGCAACAGAAATCTTCCATTTCTTTTATTGTTTTAGGTTTACGTTCATGAAGGAAAGCAAGGAAAGACTCATTGACAGACGACATGACTTTGTCTCTAAGTATTAAGTCCATAAGTCCTTCATAAGTTTTTTCCGTCTTAGATAGTTCAACCCATCGTGAGAAAGTAATGCGTATTCTTGCAATAAACTCGGAGAATTCAACTCATTTTCAGGTAACATGTTTTTAAATTGTAGACGATAGCCGTCTTCGTTAAGCTGATATTTCTTTAACAAAGCGGCCCTGACAACCTCATAATTGTTCTTGTCAGGTTCATCCACCATATTTAATATACTTAGAGCTTTACCTGTCAGTATCCCTGATAACTGATAAACATATTTTGCTTTGTCTATGTTATGAGCTGTACATGCTTGTTCAAATCTGTCCAGATAGAACATTATGTCATCACTGGAAGGACTAAATGTTGGTAACTTAATCTTAAAAGTATCATTATTAGCCTTCCCAGAAGATGAACCCTTGTTTGAATCATTACCATTACTCATGCTCGTCAATTTCAATTTCTCCAACTCTAAAGCTAAGAGTTTTTCTTCATGTTCCATTTTTGCTTTCCTCTCATCAGCCTCTCTTTGTAACTTCCTTTCTTCAGCTTGAGCCTGCATTTGAAGTCTTTCATTTTCAGCTTCTTTTTCAAGTCTTTTATTTTCAGCTTCTTTTTCAAGTTTTTTATTCTCAGCTTCTTTTTCAAGTCTTTTATTCTCAGCTTCTTTTTCAAGTCTTTTATTCTCAGCCTCTAGCTGTAGCTGGAGTTTTCTCTCCTCAGCTTCTGATTCCCTTTTTTGTTTTTCCATTTCCATTTGGAATCTCTTTTCATCCACCTGCATCTGCAGTTTCTTTTGTTCAGCTTCCATCTGCAGTTTCTTTTGTTCAGCTTCCATTGCTTTATCATATCGAGCAGTTGCAAATTCTTCTAACTTATCACCAGTCTTCCCAAGCAATTTACCCTGCTCAATAAAGTGCTCAAATGTAGACATGATGAGTAATATATAAGTCCAAAACCTGAAATAATTAACTAATTTATTTCAAACCTAAGTGTAACAAGTCTTAATTAAGCACTTGTATATTCACATCACCTTATATTATCCCAGTCTCTGTGGGAAACAAGTCTCCAATCAAAGAACTTGTATATGAAATATCAACAATCAATTCTTGATCATAAGTGCACTTCTCATTCAATAGTGCACGACACTATTCATCATTCATTTATCATCAGTGTAGTAGTAACAGTGCATTAGCATAGCCCATTAACTAATTACTATAACTGTAAACAATGACTATGTAAACACATGCAGAATGTAAACATTGAAAATGTAAACAATACAAACAATGTAAACAATAACAATGTAAACAATAACAAAGATCAGCAACAATACAAAAACGTTCGCAGAAATCAACTAAAAATAAAGCAGAAATTAATGACATATCACAAAAAATGTGACGATATCTGCGCTATAATTAAACAAAATACATGACACCACAGTGTATAAACAAAAATGTTGTATGAAACTAAATTATAGACAAGAGTAGGCTAACAAATACAAACAAATCAAAACAAAACTAAAGAATGTGAAATAATAACGAAAACAATATTAAAACATGTCATCACAGCTAACATAAATAGCAACAGAAGTCGCTTAGCAAATTCCAGTATCGGAAATTTGCAAACCCTACAGAAAACGCTCACAATAGACGACCTCTATGACGTGGCATAATCTAACGGAGACACCACCCAACCGAGAACCCGCTGAAATATAAACATATAAATATACAAATAACATATAAACATATAACATATAGAATGAGATGATACACAGAAGACTCAGCAGAAGTATAAGGGCACAGTTTACATACAAACAGGCCACTTAACTTATAGGCTTCCAATCGTAGAACAGCAGAAAAACGGATGTCAATCAACGTCCTAAAGAGCGAAGCTCCAACGATGATGGCACATCTGAACTGCTTCCACTGCTAACACGATGGTACAAGAGCTTCTGAAATACTGTGTGTTGAGTTGTTTCGGCACTTGACCTTCTAATCCAAAGTAAGTTGATGGAAATCGGTACTTGGCCTTCTTCAGAAAACAACCCGTTTCAACCGGCACTTGACCTTCTCAAAAAACGACAACACTGGAACCTTGACAGCAGCAACTTGCTTGACTTGCGTAAAAGATAACAGCAGTCCGAGTTATCCGGCAACATGTAACAACGCCGGGTACTGTCAAATTCTTGTTTCCGTCAAAAAGTTGAAATTTTGACTTTTACCGGGCAACGCCGAGTACTTTGAAAATTTTGAAGATGTTGACTGTATTGAAGAATGTTAATTTCTTGAAGGATGATGATGAATTCTTGTTGAAAATGAAGTGGGTAAGGGACCCCGTGTTTGCTAGTACCAGAATCAAACCAGCTTATGGCCACCAAATGATGCGTGATGCCATATGATGATGGATGGTATCCGCATGTCTGGTTTTGTGTGGTGTGCAGATGTGTTCAGTCAAAACAATGTTCATACAAAAATAACAGGGCAATCCACATAGGACGTCAGTAAACTCACGACGTATAAAGTCAATGATTCTTGTAACAGCCGTTGACGTTTTTCTTCATTATTTATTGTGGACGCCACAGTGACAAAATGGTTACGCGAATATGTGGGCACATCAAACAGTCATTATCACAGCAACATTCAATACAGCAATAGACGGTAGACAGCATTACAATGATGAGTCAGATGCATGTTATATTTCATAGTGCTGTAAATGTAGTCAGGTGGAAAACTCCATCCTTTTCTATAACAGCCAGGAGATAACCAGATGTATGAGATCAGTTCACTCTCCTTAGTCTGACTTCAGCAAGACCGACACGTCTGCCGAAGTATAAATAATGTCCTCAAAAATATCCTCTAGATAATAAAGGTTTTCCAAACCTAGTTCATTTAACAAAGTAGCAAGTAATGGTCCTTGGTACATGCATCAATCGATGCAGTACAATGCAGCGACATGTGAGCTGGGAAAAAACATCTCGTGACGACGACTTTCGAAGACAGGCTATGAATCGAAATCGCTCACGACCCAAAATCGATAGAGTTAATGAAAAAAAAGTCAATTTACCTTGCTTTCAAGAAATACAGAAATATCACGCCTCCCGGCATGTGCAAATACACTAGAGGTATTATCCCGAATAAACGAAATATCCATAAGAGGACTACACATCCCTGACAGAACAAAAAATAGCGGAGATCCCCTCTTCAACGAGGCATCTCTTTCGCCATTCCAAATCGCTCACCCCACTAGTGGTGGGCGGAAACCGATCGACCAAAAAGCAAGACAAGTCATGCGCAGTCCAGCGCAAAATGACCACAGCTCAAAACTTAACTGCATTCGATACCAACGCGAGAAGACAAATGCTTACCGAGAAAAGTGACTATAAATTTCAAGCAGTTGTTGCCCTTGCGTTATAAAATAGATATTGTAAAAAACGATGTTGCGAGAATTTATCACGCAACACTAACGAAATCTAGATTCATACGCCAAATTCGATATCCAGGGGAGGTAACACATATAACAAAAGTATCAATCAATCATGGGTGATATATCTTTGACCAGGAAAGCATTTTGATTCTAAAAACAAATACTTTCCCTCAGACAAATAAATATTATAATAACTACATACTGGTTAAGTACATGGGAGCATCAGGCGACCTATTACTCTTAAAGGTCCTACAGGCAGCATGGTGCAACAAGACCATACCAAAGGATTGGGAGATTGCCATCATAACACCAATTTTCAAAAAGGGTGACAATCGACAATGTGGAAACCATAGAGGCATATCCCTTCTCAGTGTCCCTGGTAAAATCTACTCTAGAATCCTAGAGCAGAGACTCCGACGCCTAGCTGAGCCACAATTGGATGAGGTCTAGTGCGGATTCCGAGCAAACCGAAGTACTCAAGACCTAATCTTCACACTCAGACAGCTGAGTGAAAAGGCCCTTGAGTATAAGAGTGAGATCCATCTTTGTTTCATAGATCTGGAAAAGGCGTTTGACAGGGTCCCCTGGAGCAAACTTTGGGACTGTTTGGCAAGGAAGAATATTCCAGCACCTCTGATTCATGCTATACAGAGCTTCTACAAGTCTTGCAGAAATTATGTGAGGACAGCAAACCATAATCAGAAGAGTTCAGGACCACCACTGGTATAAGACAAGGTGATATCCTATCACCTTACCTCTTCATACTCCTTATGGACGATGTCATCAAGGCATGTAAGGAGAGAACAAGAAAGTATTCAGTGGGGTACTGGAAGATGAGACAGGTCTATATTTCAGAGCTGGCATTTGCTGATGATGTTGCCCTGATTGCTAAATCAGAGGCACATCTCCAATCCAACCTGCAAGTCTGGAAGGAAGAGCTGGAGAAGAGAGGGATGGTCTTAAGCAGCTCTAAAACAAAATCCATGGTGATATCACGAGAAGAAAGAAAACATCAGATTAAGTTGGGAGAACAGGTCCTGGAGCAGGTCGACCACTTTAAATATCTCGGAGCTATTATAGACCGAAAGGGAGGCATCAAAGAAGAGTTGGCCACTCGGAAAGCAGCAGCTGGGAGACTTTTTCAGGCCATAAATCGTGGATTCCTCAGCAAGAAAGAGGTTGGTAAGAAAACGAAGATGGCTGTATACCGCTCCACCTATGTCCCAGTCTTGACATATGGATGCGAGTCATGGGCAATGACTACAACCCACAAAAGCAAGATCCAAACCTCAGAAATGAGGTATCTGATTAAAGTGGTTGAAGTAACAAGAAGAGACATGGTCCGCAACCAGACGATCCGTCAAGGCCTAAAATCCCATCCGCTGCAGACCCAAATAGAACAGTCCCAACTAAGATGGTTTGGCCATGTCTGCAGAATCGGAGAAGATCGGCTACCACGACAAGCATGGGAAACAAAGAGCCAGGGATCCAGACCTCCAGGACGACCCAGAGTCCGCTGGGAGGACAACATTAGACAATCTTTGAAGGACCGAGGACTAGAATGGAACCAGGCCAGGAAGAAGACAGCTGATAGAATGGTCTGGCGCTCTCTCTTCCAAACCTCTACACCTCACGGTAGAAGGGGAACGACTAAGTAAGTAAGTATAACTACATACATTGCCACCAGTAATCTGTTGGTAACATGGATGTCTAGGGTAATGCAGGTGTATGCTGTGTTGTTCACATAAACATACGCATATATTAATACTATCAAATAGACACGACTGGGTGACTACAACCACGAACAAACTACAAATCTATGATATAACTTATGGAATTCTGTGGTTGAATATTAGGTAATAAAGTATATTGCAATTTTATTTGTCCTGATCAGAATTTTCTGAGTCAGGACCAACAACAAAATGAAATTGATTGTTTTATTTACAAAAATCAAATGTCACAATGGGTCTTCTGTCCTTCTAAATGAATATTAAAATCTAAGTATATTTAGGTATCACTATAGAATAAGATTAACACTGGTAATTAATGGTGGGTTGGGGTTTTTCATCATCCCCTCTCTTTTCTTTTCTTTTTCTCTTGTGGAGTGTTTTATTTCAAAAGTCAAATAGTTTATTTATTATTTAATAATATAAGTGGATGAATGTCTTAGTGCCAACACACTGGCACTTATCTTTCAGTTTTTGTAGTATTCTGAAGATTCTGCCAGTCTCTCCCACTTTCTGTGTTGATGGTGGTAGAGAGCGTGTACCAGAAAAATTTCAAACATACGGCCAATCTATTAATTTTTCTGGGGTAGTTGTGGTAGAGAGCGTGTACCAATAGACATCGTCTTCTCTCACAAAGATCAGTCCACCAGAAGTCTGGCACTATGTTTAGTACCAGAACAAAAACCCTGAAACAAGGTTATGATTCTTTATAACACATCTGTACTATCATTCCACAAGTAATACATGGTACATTTCAATTAAAAGAAAAGAGTCAGATCTTGTAGAGAACCCATTTCAACCATTTTATTTTGATGTGACAATTTATACCAGTGTTCCTATTCCTCTCCCCAAATAGCTTCAACGCCTCTGCCACTTTGAAAAGTGATCTTAGTTCATACAATAATGTGGGTTAGACTTCCCACTGGTAACTTTGGAAATCCTTTTTAGTTATACAACCCATGTAAGTTATATTGATTTTAAGCAACACCACAGGCCCTGCATACTGCTGCTAGGGGACCTATGTACTTAGTCGTAAAACATTCCCAATAAAGCAGTATCTCATACATCAATTTTGTAATAACAAGGTTAATAAATTCGTTCTGACCACAATTCAATGAAAATATCACAAGCACACGTTGACTGGCATTAGCATTATAATATATATAAGTTCAGCTTTGCCCCTGTCCAGACTGCCAAGTTTTATTTCACACTTAACACTGCTGTTCTCAACGCAGCTTGCATACTAAAATTATTGCATCAAATGGTCACAAGCCTTGGAAGCTTTTTGCCAATATCACTAGGCTGGCCCAATCACAGCGAGGGTCTATCAATTCAATTCAAATTTGAAAAAAACAAAACCCCAAACAGGCTGTGTGTTTCTTAGTCTGTTGGTCAGTCTGCCCATGCTATTACACTGCAAAATATGTATCGTTTTTGGCAAACAATTACTGCCTCTCCCTTCCTAATAGCGGTAACCAATAAAATTTGAATCACTCCAATGCCTCTTTTCAAAATTGCGTCCCAAAAATGTTACCAATAAATGAACAAGGACGATCGTCTGTCCGTCATACTTTTCGAAACTATATAGTATTTTTATAATATCTTGGTTATTACTCGTGCTAATTTCGATATTGAAACATATTATTGACCAGAAGACTAAGCTCTATCTGTCTATATAAGTTTAATTGCCCCATTCATTGTCGTTTGTATTTTCATATTTTTCCTGTTAGTCGTCAATTTTTCCTTTTCTATAAATCCACCATCGTTTTCCCCCTCTATCGTTTTTTTCTCTCTCTCTGTTAGACAAAACCAACATTTGCCGCCCACAGACTGTCTCATGTTAGTCCCCTACTGCGCAAACGGAGCGACAGTTTTATAGGCTATCATTTCCTCAATATTAATACTTTTTAATTCCAGGCGTTGGTGACAATGATGCGCAACAAACACTGGCGGAAAACTAGTTTCCACTACATTTCAAATCTTTTGTTAAATATTACTGTAAGGGTGATCAAATATATCACTGATCTCACTACACTGGCCTACTTTCACACACGTTCCGCAGTCACAGAAAAACTCTCTTAATGACAGGAGTCCCACTTTTATTATTGAAACCCGATCAGGTAGCATATGAATCATACAGAAAACAATGTTGTCCACAAGTTTACTTTGAAGGCAATTCCTAAGCAACACGGTATAACCTAGATATTTAGGTATTCTCTACGTAACACCATATAACCCAGCACAGACTGCTGGACTCTCTCTATGTCGTTAGTTCTCTTAGCACAGACGCATCATATGCGATATCAAATCCTCTACCTCACTGGTGTATTATACCGAGGATGCATACCGCACAAGAAGACGATCTGGCTCCTTCTCAACTCTTGACTCGACTGTCTCACTGTTTCAGTTTAAATCTACATATCCACCACTGTACCACATGATAGCCGCGTCAAAATGTCAGGCAAAGCTCCGCCCATCCCTCTAGGGAGCAAATCAGGAGTCCTATGCTCAGTTTGGATGACATGAGATCACAATTTAATAAGGATTATTTTCCTAAGCGTACACAATTCAAGGTCCGCCCACTAGTGGTTACATTCCCACGATATCTCTTGCCTGGAGTCACAACTCTCCCGGTTTTGAGCTCAACAAGGTGTGTTCCTCTGGTGTCAGACAGCGCCGCCGAGATGTCTAAAACCAAGGACCGTCTCTAATTACATCTTCTGTGTCTCACACGTTTGTCTTCCTTTTAGATGGCAAGGGTGTGTTTCGTTTAGATCTCATATTCCCGTGTGAGAATGCCAACATGAGCACAAATATACACCGTAGAAGAGATCGACTACTATTACTCAGTCTAAAATTACACCGTTCTGGTCGCACGGTCACATATTCCGCTCTTAAATGTTTTTGTGTTCCCCACAAACCTGCTCTGCTACATTGCCATTTCTAAGTTTATTTTTTTTTTTGCTTGTTGTGGTCTGGGAGAATTGTCCGCTCGAACAGCGTCGCTACTTGGTTGAGAGTTCAGCGAGTTAGTGCCTGCAGTTGTCGGCCTTGGCGGTGGATTGCTTCCAACGTGTTTTACGTTTGTTTTCCGTCGATGTTGGCATGTTTTCCCCCCAATCTGGTCTAGATTAGTTTCCTCCCCGTGGCGTCAGCGTGTATTCCCTCCTATCTGTTTAAGATGAGTTTCCTCTTCTGAACGTCGATCGCTTTTTTTGGCGCCCTAAGGGTAACAGTTGTCACGGCCATCTCTTTGCATGCACCCTGAAGGCAACCTAGATGTGTCGGTACGTTTAGAGAGGGTGCTCTTTGAGGGACAAACCGATATCAAATGCTCTGGGGACTTACACTGAAAACATCACTTCGGAAGCGGGCCCTGAGGGCACTTCGCTGCCATGTGGTATGAGAAATCTCTACAGTTGTAGCATCTTATTTTTATAGGCTTCGTCTGTGCCATGGGTCGCCTCCTGCTACCTTTACATTCCTGGCCGACATGCCGCATACAAAGACCGCTTCAATGCCTTGAACGGATGGTTTGCTATCAAATTTTACTCGCTCATTTCTCGCCAGACTACGGAATCCCTTTCTCAAAATCTTAGTCTGATGTACAAATACATCAACACCTTCATCATCCGGTGTAATAAATCCCCATTCTTTGTCGTCATTATACCACTTACAAAATCCTTGTCGCCTTGTTGGTGCATCTGTGTTTTTACTTACCTCTAAATCACTGCGTTCACTTTCAACTGCCTGACTCTCACCTTCAGGAAAGTCTTGTTTTGGTTCCAGTTGATCCAAACCTTGGTTCTGCTCTAGGTTTTTACGCGGTTGGCACTGTTTCCTTCTTCTTCGCATCTCCTTTTGTGCTGGCGCCCTACTCTGTGATAGCTGTGCTAGCTGAGACGTTAGGCGAGCTACTTCTGCTTCAAGTTCGTCCTGTTCAGTGTGAGCTTCTACACTGGCTACCTGCAATGGTGCATCATGCTCTTTGCCTTCCCAGAAAAGAGCATAGTCCCTAACTTCCCTAAATGAGACACCAGGTTTCTTTAGCTCATGTTCCTTCACAAATGCCCTGCTCAGATCATTACTAAGCTGGGCAATAAAATGATCCCTGGGCATAGATTGGTCCGCGTGAGCCAAGCCTTTCTTCACGAGTGTTGCATTCAGTCTCAGAAATAATTCATACAACATGTGAGAGAATTCCAATACTGATAATCTAGGCCCCTGACTCATGGCAAAGAAATTCCTGGTCATCTCATTAATTAGTCGTCGCTCGCTGTAGGCTTCTTCAACAGATTCGAGCAACTTCTCAGGGCTGGCATTGGCTCCTCCACGTATCCGTAATTCCCTAGAGACCCCTGATGTAACATTATTCCACACAATGTCTAACTTATCTTCTTCAGTTAAGGGCCTTACCTTCCACGCAGCTTTTACCTCTTTCACAAACTCTTGCCAAGTGGGGACTGGCTTTTCACCAAATAGTCTTACCTCCGGCACTGTTATGTAAATCACCTTCACATGCGCATTGCTCTGGCTCTTTCCTGGTGTGAGGATTTCTTCACGGGAGCCACCTCCAGCTGTCGAGGTGCTCCCAGGATCTGACCGGCATGTTGCGTCTGCGCATTGAATTGACATCACTGCTCTAGCCCTAACCTAGCAAAATACAATGCAAAAACAGATGGAAAGAAAACACTTATTATAATATTACAATAAATAATAGAAAGTGTCTCTTATTTTTTGTGTGTGCTTGCTCTTGTCTTCTCTTAGCTGTTGTGGCCTGTAGCAGTTTCAGGTGCTGCCTGGTGATACTGTTGAGTCCCTGGCTGAATGTCAATCGTGGTAGGTCGGCAACTGGTTTGGCATGATATCACTGGCGTAGCAATAGTGTTCCTGTTTGCTGTGATGGAGTATCATTAGCAAGGATACTATTGCAAGAAAATTGACATAACTGCAAACGGCTGGTCCCTGGCTTGATAAGATATTCAATGGATGTACGATGGTATGATTCTTCTCTGGGCCTGCGTTGGTGCGACTCTTCGCCTGGCCTACGTTGGTGCGACTCTTCAATGGGCCTGTGGTGCTTCGAATCTTCATGCGGTGGTGTGATTCTTTGCCGGGCCTATAGTGGTGCTAATCTTCACTGGGGAGATGTACTGGGCACATGTGCTGCTCCGTCTTTGCTGGGTGTTGTTTTTTTTTTTTTTTTTTTTTTTTTTCGTACGCCCGCTAATACTCGAGGCGAAATCTCAGGTTATTATTAATATTTTAACCTGACATTGATTTTACGTGAGTATCCCTTTGTTTCTTGTACAGAGACAGGTGTCCCTCGCCATTCAGGCAAATACTCTCCGATTTCGGAGGTACCCATTAGAGCTGGGTCGGCTCAGGAGCCGCCAGTCCCTGGTCGACGACACTCCTTCAAATGTCCTCGCCAGGTCTCGAGTTAATCCAGTCCAAATCCCGGTCAACGAAAAATCCTCAAATGCCGTCGCCCGGGTTTGATCCTGTATCACTCGGTCGCCAGAGCGGTGTTGTAACCACTACGCTAGCGCGGCCCCCAACTGGGTGTTGTAATACTCTTGCAAGGTTTAGCTGAGGTATCATTGGTGCTCACTGGTTGTAGTGCTCTCTTGCAGCATTCAACATTCCGCGTATGACTCTATGCTACACTGTCTGTCAGTATCGTGCCGACGACGTCATTTGTGACAGTGCGAAGACGATGCGTGAAGAAGAATAAGAATTCGTGTGTAATGTTGTCGTCACTCTCTCTGGCCTACTTTCACACACGTTCCGCAGTCCCAGAAAAACTCTCTTGATGACAGGAGTCCCACTTTTATTAATGAAACCCTATCAGGTAGCATATGAATCATACAGACAACAATGTTGTCCACAAGTTTACTTTGAAGGCAATTCCTGGGCAACACCGTATAACCTAGATATTTAGGTATTCTCTACGTAACATCATATAACCCAGCACAGACTGCTGTACTCTCTCTATGTCGTTAGTTCTCTTAGCACGGACAAAAAATATGCGATATCAAATCCTCTACCTCACTGGTGTATTATACCGAGGATGCATACCGCACAAGAAGACGATCTGGCTCCTTCTCAACTCTTGACTCGATTGTCTCACTGTTTCAGTTTAAATCTACATATCCACCCCTGTACCACATGATAGCCACGTCAAAATGTCAGGCAAAGCTCCGCCCATCCCTCTAGGGAGCAAATGTCACAGGAGTGTGGATCATAAATTGCCTATATCCTCTTATTTTTCCTTCACCCATATTCTCTAATTTTATTATCGCAGTTTACCTCTTTCCTGTATTTTTTTTTTTGCATCCATTCGTTTGCGAAAAATATTTTCATCCTCATTCCTAACGTTTACCTGTTTCTTTTCTCAAAACTGAGAATCGCACTAGTGATGGTATTACGTAGATGTCAGTCTCTGCCGGTCGAACGATAGCTGTGAATATACGGTTCTCGCCAGGCATTCGTCTGCAGTTTTCCCGGTCAGAGCGCTGCCTGACCAGATTTCTGGGCCTGGGGTGTGAGAATTCGCTTCGTCGGACATTTTGCAGAAAACCGCGAGAGTTTCGTCGGGATAGCCCGGCGAAGGGTGAGATTACTCTCGGCACGGCAGACGGTTGTCTGAGAGTTGCAACTGACACGCGTACTCTCGGTCCCTGATGGCAGTTACGACATGCGTTAAGCTGACGTAGGTGTTTTACACGAACAAGGGGAGATTATTTCGATTGCGAAATAAGTTGGGGCTTTTGTCTAATTTTAAGATATTGGCCGGAGTTTGAAACTAACTTCACTCATTCTCCATTTTACAGTAGACGTGGTCACTTCGTTCTAGAACACTTAAACTTATAAGTGATGTCTCTTAGTTTCGTTGTGATACGTAGTTCTGTTTGAGGTAAAATATTATATCTAGTATACCTAGTATTTTGCGAAATGTTTAAAGTGGTTAATCGTTTATTTATTTCCCTAGTTAGATTTGGTGCAGAGCGATTAATTTATAAGTCTGTATTATTTTCTAGTGATGCATACAGTGGAAAGCAGAATAAATTATATTTCTAGCTTAACAAACATGTAGCCATAATGAATTTAATTTAACTGCTTACTACTCAGTCGAGTATATTTTTCTAAACAAACTTATAAATGCTAGATGCATCATGAGTGGTGACGGAAATACGCAGATATTCCTAATTCATGATGAGCGATTTTTTTTTATATAACTTATTTCACGGGAAGCTTTAAATATAAGTCAAGCTGTAGGCTTGCCGTTTAAAATGTAAGTTATAACGAGTACATATTCTGTATATTATATTATATGTTGTTTTTCTTCATTCAGCGAATACTGGGGTAAACCCAACTTGCCGGCGTTTAGTAAAGAGACATACTTGTGAGAAGCATAGACATTTCCTATCTTTAACCACGTGGGTTTTTTTTCAAGTAACACTGGTCTGACAGTGCATGTGCGATCAGAGATAAACAGTAATACCAATCCCACTAACGGTTGCTAAAGACTAATGTTTATACTGGGCTTCTGAGCCAGTTCATATTTCTTCTCAAATTGAAATATACATGCTGCCTGGCGGCGAGAATAAATTTCAAGAAATAACAGTAACATTTCCGACATTATTGAAAGAGTGGATAGTGAACCAAGACTATCTGTTGAGAGCAGTTGTCCACTGGTCAACTTTTTCCAAAGTAAGGGAATCCTCGTGTTTTAGACTCTGTGTGCCCGTTTAAAATCGCTTACCCAAAACTGATTCAAGTGACATTAACAGTAAATCTAAAATTTAAACTGGTAAAGTGAACGCTCCCCGAAGACAGTGGAAGAAACCTGTATTTGCAGAGCTGGGATTCGCTTTATCCAAAGAATCCAGATTCACTGTAGAGAAATGTCCTAAGGTCGCGCCAAACGGTGATCAACATCAAGTTTTTTTAGGTAAGCATGAAAGCCAGGGTACCCTGATGAAAGAACCAAGTGAAAGTGACGGAAGGATGTTCGTTGTTTAATGCACTCTTCATTTGTAATGTTTCCTTATGAAAGACTTGCTGCTTAATTCAATTGTTCCTTTAGAATAGATACTGCTGTCATAAGTCAGTTCTTACCTTCAAGAAAGGGGACAATATTAGACCCTAACCATATGCATCTATAACTCTTTGGGCCATCATCAGTCATCCTAACGGGGCTGTGGGCTAAACCTAGAGTTAAGATTATAACGGGGCTATCATCCTTGTAGCATTTTCTTGAATTTTATGACTGTTTGTATATGCTTTCCTTGATGTATTTTGTTTTAGGTGTTGTGAGAAGATTTTTTAGATGATAATAAAAATCTCTCTTGAACTAAATCAGTGCGTTGGTCAGCTCGTTCTAGTATATATATATATATATATATATATATATATATATATATATATATATATATATATATATATATATATATATATATATATATATATATATATATATATTTATTCATTGTTATAGATTTCCCACGTCTGTGTGTTTAACGGTCGTCACGTGTATGTGCGTGCCCGTGAGTAGATAGAAATATATGTAATATATATATATATCTGTGTTTAGACTGTCTGACGCCTTAAAAGCTGTCGTAGAGGATAGGTGAAAGAGAGAAGATTTCCTCGATTTTTCAGAGACAGCCTCTATATCACAGTCTATCATCTCACTTGTGGAAATTCTATTTCTTTTTACTAACTCTCACTGTGACTACCACCTATTCTAACCTATTTAGAAGGGACCAACCCAAGTCTTAATTCTCCTATCAAAAAATCTACGACAAATGGGGTCTCGTCTTTCGGGATTTTGAACTTTGAATAGGAATACGAGACGACAAATGTGGTCTCGTCCGAAGGATTTTTGAACTTAGAATAGGAAGACGAGTACGACAAATGTGGACTCGTCTATCTGGATTTTGTACTTAAGATTCTTTATTCTGAAATAGAGTAAAAGTTTGATGTCTTGTGAGTTGTTATATCTGTAAATAATTTATCCTATAGACTAACGATCTGTTGTCGAGCGTGCTGACCACACAAACTGATAAGTTTTTTTTCCACAATATTTGAATAATATACATTTGAGTTACAGGTAGATTTTGTCGGAATATATGTTAATTGTTGATTTGTAATACTAAACGCTGGTAAAGTGGTGAGTGTATTACATTCACTGGGTACTGAGGCAGAACGGTGTTTGAACTAAGTTAAGGAGTGCGTTTCGGACTCTTTTGTCCAGATTAATAGCCTCCCTTACCCGATCTGACTTCAGGGGCGAACTTATGGTGGATTTTAAAAATTAAGGGATTATTTTCTCTTTAATTTTTGCAATAACTATTTTGTTTCCACTGCAGCAACTTATTTTTCAGAAGTAATCTTAACTACCATTTAGTTGGCGTTGTCGTGTTTGCATTATGTGCTTTATTGCCGATTAATAGCAGCGATAGTTGGATTTTATTTTTGGAGGAGGTATCCCAGGGTTAAGTATATCATCTTTTATTTGATATTTTCTCGTAAGTGGTAGGAATCAGTGTATCCATTTCCTCTTTTCGTTCTCCACTAAGTCTCAGTAACTGACTTAATATAGCCAAGATTGCAAAGCTTAGACAACTCCTCAGGGACGAAGCGAGAGAGGAGGGACTGGAGGGAGAGGAAGCGAAAGCATTTGTCAGAGACGAACTTGAGAGATATGATGCGGAGAGGAAAGCAGCTGAAGCTAAAGAGCAGAAGAAGGGGCTGCCTCTACCTCCAGCAATGGAGAGTCTTCTCCTCATTCTTCCTTAACTGATCCTGCTAGTACTCAATCTACTCATCTCACTGCTATGTCTTTTCCGCTAGAGTCTTTCCCTTGTCCAAACGAAAAGATTGACACGTATCGAGAAAAATTTGAGAAAATTGCAACTCTGTACGGTATAGAGAGGTCGCGTTGGAACATGAAGCTTTCCCAGGCTTTGAAAAGTTCTGCGTATGATGTTTACGCCAAACTGGAAAGCAGCCAACAAGACAACTATGATCTGTTGAAGAAAGCGTTACTGGAGCGCTTTGAAATGAACGCTCGCAAATTTTTGCAACTGTTTCGCAACAGCAGGAAAGAGAATTCTGAAACTTTTCAGCAGTTCTCGTCTCGTTTGAAGGGTTATCTGACAAAGTGCCTAGATCTCTCGCAGCTCCCCTCTACCTACGAAGGTCTTGAGGAATTTGTTTTAACAGAACAAATAAAGAACACATTGTCTGCAGATACCCGGAGATTTCTAGCTGAGCAGGGGGCAGAAAAACTTGAAGACATCTTAGAGAAGTCTGAGCGTTATCAAAATGCGCTGGCTGAACTACCGGCCACAAAACGGAAACCGACAGAGGAGCATTTTCGAAAAAATAATCTAGAGCAATCTTCTCAGGCTTCTAATCAGAATAATCACAGAGAAACTGGACCTCAAAACCCCCCTTCTGAAAAATCCAAGTTCTACAAGAACAAGTACCCCAACCACCCCAAACAGTCTGATCAACCCGACCGCCCTACATGGCAGCGCAGCCAGAAAGGACAAGGTGGCAAAGGGAAAACCCCTGAGCACGGGACTAAGGATCAGAACAAGCACACCGAGCCGAAGCGCATCGGATGCTCTCAAACAACAGACTCGCAGGAAAGAATTATTGTCAGTGATTATCAACCTGAGGGAGAGAGACCCTCTACGCGAGGTATGGTTGTTTTAAACGGGACTTCAACGTATTGTTTGTTTGACACGGGGCTTTCTTTCAATTGCATTGTTGCCAGGCACCTGGTCAAACCCGGTCAAGAGACAGAAGAGACCGTTAAACTGTGTGGAGTTCTTAGGAGTGATGCACCAACAACGCTTCCCATTGCATTGGTGGAGATCCACTCTGCTTTTGTCAGAGGTGTGATCAAAGCGGCTGTTATGGATGACCCAATCTACCCAGTCATACTTGGCTGTAGATATGTGTTTATTGGGAAACCGGAAGAGCCAATAGTGGCAACAGTGACCACAAGAGGGCAAGCCAAGAAGGAAAGGGAGCCTGCGCCAAATTTGTTACCTATGGAACTTAAAGAGGCGCAACAAAAGGACCCTACTTTGGAACCCTGCTTTAGGAAACTGCCCATGGCCAAAGACCCTAGACAACACGGGGACATCTTTTCTAAGGATGGCGTGCTTTATCGGAGAACGGGCAAGCCTGAACAAGGTTCTAATCAGCTCCTAGTACCGAAAAAGTACAGAAGTCAAATCCTAGAAATGGGGCACTCCCTTCCTTTTAGCGGACATATGGGACAGAACGCCACACAGCAACGTATACAGACTCACTATTGGTTGCCAGGGATGAACACTGATATACTCAAATATGTGAAATCCTGTGCCCAGTGTTAACGGGTAGCACCCAAGCGCTGGACCGCCCCAGTTCCCATGGGGCAAACGCCAATTGTGGGGACTCCATTCGAACGGGTTGCTGTCGACATCATTGGACCCCTAGAAAGGACCAAACGAAGGCACAGGTTTATCCTGACCTTAGTCGACACATGCACTATGTGGGCCGAAGCTATACCGCTAACATGCACAGATTCGAAGCATGTCGCAGAAGCCCTAGTGCAGATTTTTACACGGTTGGGATTCCCTCAACAAGTTTTGACGGACAATGGATCCCAATTCCGTAGCCTGTTAATGGAGGAGATCTTTAAGATCTTGAGGGCCAAACACATCCACACCAGCCCATACCATCCGGCCGGAAATGGGCTCGTGGAACGTTTCAACGGCAGCCTCACCACCATGCTACGCAAGCTGGCACAAGAAAAGCCGGAGGACTGGGACCTTTTCATTCCTGCAGCCCTGTTCGCTTACAGGGAAGTTCCCCAGGACTCTACAGGATTTCCTCCAGCTACGCTTTTATTCGGCAGACCTATCAAGGGGCCGCTTGAAGCATTACTTCGGTCCCTGACAGACCAGAAGACGGATGAGACAGTCGTCTCAGCCAGTAGATATGTATCGGAATTGAAGGAAAGGCTACAACTAGGATGGGACCTAGCAACAGCAAACCTTAAGAAAGCTCGTGCAAAGTACGCTAGACGATACAATCAAGCAGCAAAGGAGAGAGAATTACAACCAGGAGATAAAGTTTTGTTGTTACTGCCAACCGGAAGCAACAAGCTACGCATCGGGTGGCAAGGGCCGTTCACCGTCCTGAAAAAGATCTCGAGAACCAACTATCAGATCTCTATCAAAGGAAAGGAGAAGGTTTACCATGTGAATCTGTTAAAGAAATACTTGGAAAGACCGGTACCATCCCCCGAACATCTCCTGCCGATCGCCATAGCTACAGAGGATGTGGAAGATGACGATAGTTGTATGGAATATCCATTGCAACAAACTGAATCTGTAGAAGATGTAAAATTTGGAGACACTCTCTCTGAAGCACAACAGACAGAAACGAAGGCTTTACTGAACCAGTACACAGCGGTGCTAACGGATGTACCTGGACGAACACATCTTGTAGAGTTCGAGATGAAACTTACAAATGAGACACCTGTTCGAACCAGAGTTTACCCTATTCCGTATGCGAAAGCTGATACGCTACGCGCAGAGATAGACAAGCTACGTAAAACAGGAATTATTAGTGAGTCCACGTCTCCCTATAGTGCGAGCGTAGTGCTGCTACAGAAGCCCAATAAGGAAGTTCGGCTGTGCATCGATTACCGGCTACTTAACACAGTAACGGAATTTCAGCCGGAACCACTCCAAAGCGCTTCTGAGCTGTTTAGCAAGCTAAGCAAGGCACGGATTTTCTCAAAGATTGACTTGAGTAAGGGCTACTATCAGATACCAGTCAAAGAAGAAACTAAGCCCTTGCTGGCTTTCAGCACCAGCGAAAGACACAATACGTTTAACGTGATGCCATTCGGTTTACACAATGCACCAGGAGTGTTCACAAGGATGATGAGAAAGCTGTTAGAGCCATTGCACAGTCCACATATCCACAATTTTATGGATGTTATACTAATTGCAACGGACACCTACGAAGAACACATTGCTACGGTCGAGATGCTCCTCAGGAGACTACAGGAAACTGGACTCACAGCTAGACCTAGCAAATGTTTAATCGGCTTTGAAAAACTTGACTTCCTGGGGTACACCATTGCTCACGGTGCTATGTGGCCAGTTGCTAAAAACGTAGAGAAGATACGAGCAGCGAAGAGGCCAAGGACGAAGAAAGAAACACGATCGTTCCTATCGCTATGTGCTTACTACCAGAAATTCATCAAAAACTTCAACGGTTTAACAGCACCCCTTACGGACCT
Source organism: Oreohelix idahoensis (assembly GCA_024509875.1). Lineage (NCBI taxonomy): Eukaryota > Metazoa > Mollusca > Gastropoda > Stylommatophora > Oreohelicidae > Oreohelix > Oreohelix idahoensis. The sequence continues at coordinate 436,514 of JAMPIV010000834.1, read as the reverse complement.
TACGAAAAAGGGGCGACCGTAGAAAGTTATCTGGGATCCTAAGTGCGAAGACGCTTACGCCACGCTCAAGAAACAGTTGTCTGAATATCCAATTCTGCGACTGCCTGATATTACCAAATCCTTCGTATTGCGCGTTGACGCATCGGGGCAAAGCATCGGGTCAACTCTGCTTCAGGCTGGCGACGACGATCCCAACCAGCTATTCCCAGTGTCATACGGCAGTCGTAAATTGAATAAGGCGGAGCAAAACTACTCCACAGTGGAAAGAGAATGTCTGGCATTAGTTCATGGCATAAGAAGGCACCATGAATACCTTTACGGAGTGTCATTCACGGTGCAGACTGACCATGCCTCACTGGCGTTTCTCGGGGCTAATAAGGAATTTAATGCGAAAATAATGCACTGGGCACTGCTGCTAAGTGTATATTCCTTTAAAGTCGAATACATTCCAGGGAAACAAAACGTTGTGGCAGACTTCATGAGTAGGACTTGCACAGAAATGGAGGGGGAAGATGAGAGGGAAGAAGACACACACCCTGAAGCTACGGATATGGGAAATTTATTCCCATAACGTAGACATGGAGTGCTTCCATATCTTAAAGGGGGGACGTTCTGTCACAGGAGTTTGGATCATAAATTGCCTGTATCCTCTTATTTTTCCTTCACCCATATTCTCTAATTTTATTATCGCAGTTTACCTCTTTCCTGTATTTTTTTTGCATCCATTCGTTTGCGAAAAATATTTTCATCCTCATTCCTAACGTTTACCTGTTTCTTTTCTCAAAACTGAGAATCGCACTAGTGATGGTATTACGTAGATGTCAGTCTCTGCCGGTCGAACGATAGCTGTGAATATACGGTTCTCGCAAGACATTCGTCTGCAGTTTTCCCGATCAGAGCGCTGCCTGACCAGATTTCTGGGCCTGGGGTGTGAGAATTCGCTCCGTCGGACATGGCAGGCAGGCGGATTGTCTACATATTGCAGAAAACCGCGAGAGTTTCGTCGGGATAGCCCAGCGAAGAGTGAGATTACTCTCGGCACGGCAGACGGTTGTCTGAGAGTTGCAACTGACACGCGTACTCTCGGTCACTGATGGCAGTTACGACATGCGTTAAGCTGACATAGGTGTTTTACACGAACAAGGGGAGATTATTTCGATTGCGAAATAAGTTGGGGCTTTTGTCTAATTTTAAGATATTGGCCCGAGTTTGAAACTAACTTCACTCATTCTCCATTTTACAGTAGACGTGGTCACTTCGTTCTAGAACACTTAAACTTATAAGTGATGTCTCTTAGTTTCGTTGTGATACGTAGTTCTGTTTGAGGTAAAATATTATATCTAGTATATCTAGTATTTTGCGAAATGTTTAAAGTGGTTAATCGTTTATTTATTTCCCTAGTTAGATTTGGTGCAGAGCGATTAATTTATAAGTCTGTATTATTTTCTAGTGATGCATACAGTGGAAAGCAGAATAAATTATATTTCTAGCTTAACAAACATGTAGCCATAATGAATTTAATTTAACTGCTAACTACTCAGTCGAGTATATTTTTCTAAACAAACTTATAAATGCTAGATGCATCATGAGTGGTGACGGAAATACGCAGATATTCCTAATTCGTGATGAGGGATTTTTTTTTATATAACTTATTTCACGGGAAGCTTTAAATATAAGTCAAGCTGTAGGCTTGCCGTTTAAAATGTAAGTTATAACGAGTACATATTCTGTATATTATATTATATGTTGTTTTTCTTCATTTAGCGAATACTGGGGTAAACCCAACTTGCCGGCGTTTAGTAAAGAGACATACTTGTGAGAAGCATAGACATTTCCTATCTTTAACCACGTGGGGTTTTTTCAAGTAACACTGGTCTGACAGTGCATGTGCGATCCGAGATAAACAGTAATACCAATCCCACTAACGGTTGCTAAAGACTAATGTTTATACTGGGCTTCTGAGCCAGTTCATATTTCTTCTCAAATTGAAATATACATGCTGCCTGGCGGCGAGAATAAATTTCAAGAAATAACAGTAACATTTCCGACATTATTGAAAGAGTGGATAGTGAACCAAGACTATCTGTTGAGAGCAGTTGTCCACTGGTCAACTTTTTCCAAAGTAAGGGAATCTTCGTGTTTTAGACTCTGTGTGCCCGTTTAAAATCGCTTACCCAAAACTGATTCAAGTGACATTAACAGTAAATCTAAAATTTAAACTGGTAAAGTGAACGCTCCCCGAAGACAGTGGAAGAAACCTGTATTTGCAGAGCTGGGATTCGCTTTATCCAAAGAATCCAGATTCACTGTAGAGAAATGTCCTAAGGTCGCGCCAAACGGTGATCAACATCAAGTTTTTTTAGGTAAGCATGAAAGCCAGGGTACCCTGATGAAAGAACCAAGTGAAAGTGACGGAAGGATGTTCGTTGTTTAATGCACTCTTCATTTGTAATTTTTCCTTATGAAAGACTTGCTGCTTAATTCAATTGTTCCTTTAGAATAGATACTGCTGTCATAAGTCAGTTCTTACCTTCAAGAAAGGGGACAATATTAGACCCTAACCATATGCATCTATAACTCTTTGGGCCATCATCTGTCATCCTAACGGGGCTGTGGGCTAAAACCTAGAGTTAAGATTATAACGGGGCTATCATCCTTGTAGCATTTTCTTGAATTTTATGACTATTTGTATATGCTTTCCTTGATGTATTTTGTTTTAGGTGTTGTGAGAAGATTTTTTAGATGATAATAAAAATCTCTCTTGAACTAAATCAGTGCGTTGGTCAGCTCGTTCTAGTATATATATATTCATTGTTATAGATTTCCCAGGTCTGTGTGTTTAACGGTCGTCACGTGTATGTGCGTGCCCGTGAGAAGATAGAAATATATGTAAGATATATATATATCTGTGTTTAGACTGTCTGACGCCTTAAAAGCTGTCGTAGAGGATAGGTGAAAGAGAGAAGATTTCCTCGATTTTTCAGAGACAGCCTCTATATCAAAGTCTATCATCTCACTTGTGGAAATTCTATTCTCTTTTTTTTTACTAACTCTCACTGTGTCTATCACCTATTCTAACCTATTCAGAAGGGACCAACCCAAGTCTTAATTCTCCTATCAAAAAATCTACGACAGCAAATCAGGAGTCCTATGCTCAGTTTGGATGACATGAGATCACAATTTAATAAGGATTATCTTCCTAAACATACACAATTCAAGGTCCGCCCACTAGTGGTTACATTCCCACGATATCTCTTGCCTTGAGTCACAACTCTACCGGTTTTGAGCTCAACAAGGTGTGCTCTGGTGTCAGACAGCGCCGAGATGTCTAAAACCAAGGGCCGTCTCTAATTACCATCTTTTGCGTCTCACACGTTTGTCCTCCTTTCAGATTGCAAGGGTGTGTTTCGTTTAGATCGCTTATTCCCGTGTGAGAATGCCAACATGAGCACAAATATACACCGTAGACTAGATCGACAACTATTACTCAGTCTAAAATTACACCTTTCTGGTCACACGGTCACACACACACACACACACACACACACACACACACACATATATATATATATATATATATATATATATATATATATATATATATATATATATATATATATATATATATATATATATATATATATATATATATATATATATATATATATATATATATACAGTACTTTGCAAAAAAAAATGGCAGTCATATTTTCGCAACGCAGCACACTCATAGAAGCAAATAATAATAAAAACTGTATGTCCAGAGGAAGATTGTTATCTCCCCTATCTATTAACAGTGGTTTCAGTACAATATTAAGTTGCCTTCTCCAGCAAGGCAAGTCTGGATGCGGCGACTCATACTTCCCACAAATGTTTGTAGGTAATTGTGAGTCAGACTGTCCCAGTATTTTCCAGTTTCCTTCTTCAATTGTTCAACGTCTCTGAGTCCACTCTTTTTTAAATGATTTTTGAGTAGTGCCCAAACGTTTTCAATTGTGTTTAGGTCGGGACTGTTGCTGGGCCACTTCAGCACTATCACATTCTTCTCTTGCAGCCATGCTTTGGTGGTATGAGCTGTATGCTTTGGGTCATTGTCATGTTGAAATGTGCACCCATCGGGGTACATGACCTGCATAAATGGCAGAAGGTGTCCCTCTAGTATGTCGATGTACCTTTCTTTCGTGAGAATTCCTGTGAAAACACGCAGTGGTGTGGCACCTCTTGCTGACACCCCTCCCCAAAGATGGAATTTCTGGGTATGTTTCGGTCGCTGGTACACAGGCGTTACAGAGTCTTTCGTCCAAATATTTATTTGAGCAGGATAAGGCCAAACAGAACATTCATCTGAAAAAATCACATTGTCCCATGACAAATTTTGGTATTCGTGGCACCAGTTCAAGCGCATCTGTTTGTGAGTCTCTGTGAGCAATAATGACGAAATTACCCGCTTTTTTGTGTAATTCATCCTGTGTAGCTCCCGGTTGACAGTAGCATTAGATACCTCTGGGCTTCATAACTCGATCATGCGCTGCCGTATGTTTTCTACACTCTTCATTGGCCCAGCCCGAACGATTTGGGCGAGACGCCGATGGTCCATTGTGTCCAAAATTCTTGGCCTCCCACTACCTTCTTTTCGCTCGATTCCATTACCAGCTTTTAATTTACTGACAACTCTGTAGACAGTCCGCTCATGAATGTTCAAGGCTTTAGAAATGTTGGAACATGTTTGATTTCCTTCATTCCAAAGCTGTGAAATTAACATACACTTTGACTTTGTATCCATTTTCTGCCACTAGCATTAGAAATTGTCGTCTGCTCTATTATCAAGAGACGTTACTCTACGCTAATTTTTTTTTTACTTTTGGTAGTGTTTGCTCACTTCAGTGGAGTGCAAATTTGTGGCAGAACATGCATATTTAATTAGATTTCAGCTTATTTAGCTAAGCAATATGACTGCCATTTTTTTTGCAAAGTACTGTATATATATATATATATATAAATATAAATATAAATATAAATATAAATATAAATATATATATATATATATATATATTTATATTTATATTTATATTTATATTTATATTTATATATGTACATATGACATTTACTGAAGCGCTTTTATAATAAATGTGTACATCATTATATCATCATCCACTACCTGCTTTCTAGGGATCTTAGGGCCACCTTTGCTGTTTGTTCCGTGTGAGGAAACCCGCTCTTGCAGTGGTGGTTCGTGTTTCAAGGTATGTGCATTGACGAGGTTGCCAATCTCATATGCCACTGTACATCGTCAAGCAAATTATACATGTCAAAACGCAAATATAAAATGATAGAAGGTACATTTTACAACTTACCCCGCGTGTTTCGGCCCAACACAGACATTTTGCGCAGGAAACTTCCGAATATCGTTGGACAACTTATTTAAGATGCAGTCTCTGTGTGACGAATAGGATGAAATTCAGCCGTTCTGAATTGACGGATGATAACAAGAGTACCCTTGAATAGCATCGAGGCCCCTGAATTTGTGTGTAGTTAAATCGCAACATGTTTTCCACGTGGAATTCTACCACGCGTGCAAATTAGTATGCATCATTTCCACGTGGATTTTTCCCCACGCTGGATAATTAATATGTAAACAGCTATCATGAGGATCCAGGAGTATCGCTTTGTCTTTAATTTTAGTTTAGCCACGCCTACGGGTTATCTCTAGAGCTATGAGCATCAAGCATTTTCTAGTTCTATTTCTGCCACCCCTTCAAGAAGGCGTTGCCAAGAGGAGACGGCAGAATGAAGCAGTTTTTCACACCTACGGTTTACACGTTCAAATTTCTGCCGGACCGAGAGATACAGGGGGAAATCGAACGAAGGAGAGACGGGGAAAGTCTAGCGGCAAAACTGAAAAGTTCCCTGATTTCAAATAAGGCGTGAATCTTCGCATGTCGCTATTACTTTTCATTTCATTAACTATATATTGGCATCGCCGAAAATGCAGTTTATCATTCGTTGCCCAGAGATTTGAAGGAGTACTAGCTTATAGTAGAATCTAACTAGATTTCTTTTGGATTTTCTTCTATATTGGAGTTTAATTCATTCTGGGCTACGGTAAAATATATTAGTCTTGAGTGACTGAGTCGTTTAGTTTCTTCATTTATTTCACTGGATTTTGTGATTAATTTAAACATATTAAATAAATTCATAAGTAAAGTTTTCCAGATGTAAATTGAATAATATAACTATCCGTTATTTCCCGAGATAATAGATGTGCAACATAATCTTAAACGCTAGGCGAGCGAAATGGTTTTTTTTAACCTTATATTTCTATTTCATCTTTGTGTAAATTTTGAGTAATTAACTGTTCATAGATAGTGGTAATTAAATCGATACATTGGCTAGTCACTCGTGAAATTTCTTTAATATAAATAATTAATACCAGAGTGATTTTACAGGTCTTACCGAATAACGCGGGTGTTATAAATAATTATAGTAGAATTACCTGTTTTATATATTCTCTTTATACAGGTGATCAGACCTTGCGATCCAACGGTTTTATTATATAGAGAGTCATGTTCAGATGGCTTATGGCATCCCAAAGTATATGTTCCAAACACTTAATAACATTGACTATACCAAAATCTGATTGTTGGAGACCCTTATAGGTCCACCGTCTAAACCCATGAGAGCGGTTAAATAACCAGAACAGTCAATTGTCTACTTGTGTTAACGGTTAACTGGAACAGACAATGCCAGCAGATTTCTATATATTAATTCAATAAAGTTCCCCGGCCTGATGAGGCAGAACTTACAGCACAAATTTATTTAATTAAACCCATATGACAGTAAACTGTGTTCCTACCATCAACTTCTACAGAGAACATTTTCGGCTATTTATTTTCCAAGAACAGCCTGGGAGTACCATTCTGCTGTTTAAGACATTTCCCAGTCATTACGACAGAATCCTAGAAAACAAACTTAGTTCCAATTTAAATACCTGCAATCCGACGAAGAAGACCCTCCAGGAAAAAATTATCAACCAACGCACCCATCCAGCGAAACCTCCGAGAGAAAAATAACAGTGCCTATACGGAGATTTCCGGGGCTGTACGGGACAAAATTAGCAAGACATATAATAGTCTTTAATTCATGTTGTGTTTTGATAAATTCCTTGGACGTTTGCAGTGTCGGCAGATGGTAAGTTTGACTGTTGGGAGCGCTCACTGCATGAATGTTGAGAGTGGAAAAACGGAACGAAAGAATTTAGTTTACTTAAGTTTACTACTAATATAACACCTTCTTATATCTATCTCTCCTAAGTCCGAAGGCCCACGGGACAGTTAAACTAAGGACATACCGGTTACCCGTCCCGACAAACCCCACTCCCATTGTAAATCCTTTGTTTGATCTGTTGGGTAAACAACCTCGGGTGGGATCCTTTTTTCCTAGTTTTTCCATGTTCCAGAGGGAAGGTCTATGAGAATATACAAGGTATATATTGTTTATTTATTTTCCCTTTATGTAACTATAATTTCACCTGATGACATGATAACGATGTATTAACTGTTGTAACCTATTTTTTTCTTCTAAAGATAAAATAAACCTACACAAAACCCTTAAAACTATTGGTGTCGGTCAAAACCCTCCCCTGATATATATTTATTTGTGACCCCTCATTGTTTACCTGTTCGTTTCTACGTACATACGTACGTATTTATGTCACAAAATTGTTTGTGTGTGCATACGAGAGAATAGTGTATTGAATCAATATCTAGTGAGAACTACGTCTCCAGTAAGTGTGTCGTACTAGATAGGTTGGATTGAAACTATTATAAAATCCAAGACAGTATTTTTCTCCTACACCTGCACTCCTCCTAAACAGGACTATTTCTCACACCTTTCTCTTACATAGCGTTCACCATCTCACCTCGGCTCGATTGGGACCATAACAATAAGGCCTATCTATAAAACTCACGACACTCTGTCAGGTGAGTTATCTGTCTAACTTAGTGCACTATAAGTTGGATCATAGAACACAATAATGTCTCTGGGGTTACTCTCTTCTAATCTTAGAATTCACGTCAAGTCTTATGGTCAGTTCTAAATTTGGGTCGTAATATTCAGTGTTCCTGTCTGTCTTTGATTTCTTCTTGAAGCAGTTGGAAGTCAGTGAAGTATTCTTACAACGTGACTGGCTGATTTGATATTTGAGTTAAAGATTCTTATTATTTTTGTTGAACTTGATTTCTGTTGATTTCCATATTACATGCAATTAAAGCTCTTCTTGCCTTTTGTGTCATCATTGTGATTTCAGTGTCTAGGCCTCCAGCTTTTTCTATATTGCTTCCATGATTCTACATCTTGGAGGGGCAAGTCTTACAGCGCAATCTTGTTACCGCTTCCTGCATTTTTTACACATCTTTATGTTTTCTCTGTTTATTTACATACCCAGCTGCTGTGACCTCTCATCAAGAATTTAAATTTTGTCTTGCATCTAGAAGAGAAAAGGCGTCGGCAAAATCTATCTCGTTAAACTGTTTAATCCGAGTCCACTGACATTCATGTCTTTTACCTGATGTCGATGCTTTCATTACCAAATCTATAACCAGTAAGAAGAGAAATCGTGACAAGAGGCATCCCTTTCGCACCCCAGTTCTTATCTCAAACAGTCTTGTCAGCGATCCTTCCTGAAGAATTCAGCATGTCGTGTCTTTATATGTTTAAACATGATGCATAAAGAGGTACTATGCAGATACACGTAAGAAATAAAGAAGTGGGAAAACAGGACAACAGACAAACAACAAAAGTGAACAGAAGCTTCATATGTTTAGAGACCCAGAAAAATGTTCCCCTGTGGGGCCCTTTCCGTCTCTTATCGGCCCTATTCTTGTCTCGTACATTAAAACCTCGTTACGAAGTTATCAATCGTTATTAGTCACGTTTCTATCAGGCTTTAGAGAGATTATTCTGATCTGCTATTTCACTTGTGTTTACTGTAAACTTTGTCTCAAACTTTGTTTTCTTGCCATCAGTTCTGTTACTTCTAGCTTCACGCGTAGTTCGTGCTGTTACTTATTCACACAAACAAACATCAATCAAGATAAACCACATGAAGATAAAACACACGAAGTCGAGAAACCGAGTTACCCGGGCAGGATACGCTGATAATCCATTTCATGCGTGACAAAGTTTACGAGGTACATGCTTAGCTCACTTGCGATAGATTGTCCACATTTGAAAGTCTATGATGTAATTTAAATGTCTGATTTTTTCCATAAAAACTGGGTCAATTTTTCAAGAATGCCGAGATCTGTACTTTTATACTGTCCTCAAGACTTTGAAACGATGCTCCATTGTGACGAGAGCATGTTCTAATGCCAAGCTCCTGATTCGTCGTGGAAAAAAAGTGACATGAGTGGATAGAACTCACGACTTCATAAAACTTGGATCAGTTTTATACATATCTTGGATCAGTTTTATACAAAACTTGTACCCGTTTCTTAAACCAATTTTTCATATTCAGTTATGTAAAAAACCAAGTCGTCGTGGCGCCTAATATTTTCATCTTGACACCCATACACCCACGTACACTCAATAATTTCAACATCTCTCGGCTAAAAAATAGTATGTTTTCCAAGTTCAGTTCCTGAAGAGATCGGTATCTTGCACTGACTCCCTCCATCTTTCTGCCTCTCTGGTATTAAATGGTGGCTAGTTTGTAAATGATGCCGGTGGGAGAAGATTTCAGATTTATATTTTGGAGGGAGAGTGTTCAACTGTTTTTTTTTTTTAATGCTAGAAACATACGAAGTTTTTACAAACTTTCATCATAATTTGCGATGTACAAGCTTTCGCTATTAAATATGCCCACGAAGTAGGTGATCGATAACCTACCCACATACTTCATCCTTAGAAAAAAAAAAAAACAAGATACCATTAGTAAGCAAAGTCTGAAGTGGGGGATCAGGTCATAAAAATAAATAAACATCCTATTTTAAAAGCACTATTTGTTAAGCCAGCATCCAGACTTAAACACAGACAAGGGTGATCAAATCCATGCAGGTCAACAGATTTTATGAGTCATATTGTCCCATTATGTTTGTTGAGGATTGTTGCATGCTTTGCGAGCATTTTGGTTTTATCTTGATTTGGATGGTCGCACCCAGCAACACCTCAACTAGTTAGACTTCAAAGGGTACGCGTAAAGTGTTAGATGACGCATGAAGCATAGTAACAAGTACAGTCTTAGTGTAGCCTTCGAGCGTATGGCAGTGTTTTAGAATCATGTGGTAGAGCCACTAACCAATGTATATAACCGTCGATGTGTGGGCTTTTAAAACTGATATAATAATATGTGTATAAGGACCGGTGAGTCCATAATTGTGTAAAGCGTTAAGGATAAAACGCAAGGATTTATATACGCGATATTCGGGAATTACGAACGCGAAGTTAATGTATAACGCTAATGAAAGCGACATGGCCTGTGTAGCCTGGCTAGTGATGCCGAATTGAGAATATTATACAGACAAAGTTCTGACGTGAATGTTAGGCATTGATCCTAAGCAATAATGGAATAATTAGCAGAGATGCATTCAAGCTGCTTAAATATGGTGATGTGCCAAGTATTTGGATAAAGATAGTGAACAATCATTATGACGGTTACAAATGAACGCACAATGTCTTGTGCATGATAAACTACCAACTGTGATCTATCAAGTTTCTTTCAATGTGGCAAATATGTTAATTGAGAAACTCATGCTTTGTTGTACATTGGAGCTATTAAAATATATGTGAAGTCGTCCACACGAGACTTATTCGATGACGAAGTTTAGAAAGTTATAGTTCAGACTGTTGGGTTGATTTGACCGTTAACATTCAACGTGTTGGTCAATATGTAAAACTCTGCCATACTAATGAGAATTCAAAGCAATAATAGAACACAACGAAATATTAAAGAATGTGACGATACGGTTGTGCGATCTCACGTCCACTCCATCAGTGTTACTTTTTTCTTCATTTTTCTCTTCCTCTCACTCATCGCTTTTATTTGGCATAATTTTTGCCCTTTCATTCATTATTATGTGGCATATTTTATGCACCATTTTTTTCTCTCTATGCTGAATCTAGTAGGGAAAGTTGTAGTAGTGGTCCAACAGTGGCCAAAACTCAAGAGTATTTACTATGGGCATTCAAATGTGTCTACCTTCGCGCAAGATTACTCTTGGCACGAGATGTAGATACTTCTATCACAAAGGGAGTCTTCACAATAGATTCAGATAAGTGAAAACAATGCCGCTTTGGCTAAGCACGTTAATTCTAGAATCTGCCGACCACTTTTGAGAAGTATTAAGCAATGGCTAATTTTAGCTCGTTAAGCCCCCACCCCTGATTTACTCAGTGGAATTCTTATTATTCTCGTATAGCTCTGTTTACAGTGTGTGTAGTAAATTGACTGAGACAAACATGCAATACATTTAAAATTATTAAATCGAAGTTAAATTTGTAAAATTACAAATAACAAAATTTAATAATCACTTAAGTTTTAACAGTTTGAAAATAATTGAATAGTTTAGAAGAAAAGTTTCATCATTGATTGATAGTACAGTCGATGAAAAAAGTTCACTTTGACAGAATATATTTTGCACTTAGCTGCCAATATTAGTTTCTTCTCCCGCTGATGGTTTTTTTTACTCTGCTCACGCTCGTCGCTGGTCAAGGTTGTCGGGTGTAGCTCGTTTCCCAGAAATGTCAATGAGAGTCTACAAAGTTGGTCTTAAAGCGTAGGCCACTTGTCCCTTCTTGTTCCAGAGAAAGTACTTTCTGCTGGCACCACCAATAACTATGATAAAGAATAGAAACGAAACGCTCTCCTGTGTATTGCGTTTCCCGACACATACTTATGTGTCCCCTTTCTTCTATTGTTTCACCCCATTTATCTCAGAATTTACACTCGATGAGAATTAAATTTAATCCCCCGGGATAAAACTTTCTTTACATTTACACTGGATAGCTTTAGCTTTACATTACATTTAAATGAAAAGGTTAATAGTACAGATAGAATATGTTTACATTTACATTTCCACTGATTGAAAAGTGTTCACAATATAAATTGCATATGTTTTCATTTATGTTTACACTAATTTTAAAAGTTTGAAATTTCCATTAATTTTAAAGTGCATATGTTAACATCGAAAGAGGATAGAGATTTCCTGTGCTGTTTTTGTAAATCCGTCAAGATTCTCCAAGAAATGGTCCGGCCTGATAAAATGAATTCTGAATTCTAACTCTGGCAAGGTCTGGAGTCGTCGGGCACTCAATCTTCACAGTAAATTTTCACAGTGAAATAGACTGCGAAAATGGTCAGGTTATATTCCCTGTCTTCCCACGCATGTGTTTGTTACGAAGCTAAGTAACAAGCCAATCGTTTTCAAACAGTCATGTCCCGTGGGGAAATTCAAAATATTTCCGGCATGGGAAAATTTTGAACGAAATGCAGAGGTCACGTTTCGTATATATGGCAATCGTGACATTCAAATAATCTCATCAATGATTACATATAACTTCTTACATCTACCCGGAAATATTACACCATTTCCGCTCAGGTGCGTCTGTCATCTCACTAGGTCGATTCTTGACCGGCGCTCCTTATGCAAACACAAACTCCTGTTTGACCATCTGTGCTGTGTCTTTTCACGACAATAATTTGTCGGTCATACGAGCCATGTCAGCGCTAAGTAAACTCGCTTGGCCATTTACGTGCGAAAACAGTCGCACCCTTGTGGTACAATAGGATTTATGTCGGTCATCCATGCATCACCGTCTAATCTATCCGCAGAGATAGACAAATAAACGCACATACATGACGACTATCGCGGAGAGGAGTGTAAGAATGAAATACCAAATATCTGCTACACATAGCAGAGAAAGAAAGAAAGTGCGACAACGTGCACGCAATAAAAATCAGTACAAAAATGTAACTGATACTGCCGTAGTGAAACAGAGATCCTGCAGTAATGTACAAAAATAAACTTACTTCTGTAAGGACGTTAGTAGATCCGGCAGTAATCTATAAAGATAATCTTTGACTAAACTTCTATTTATTTTCCATAACTATTTTTATTTTATGATTAATAGCCATATTAGATGTTTGTTTTTGTTCTTTTTTTCATCCAGTCTGTAAGGAAGATGTCCAGCTTGGTAGGTCTCTTGTGTGTCTCGCGGCTCTAAGTCTGTTGGGGTTTATTGGCTAATGCATTTGCTCAGAGCTTCCGACTGGATAAGCTGTTAGAGCGCCGTGGCCGGGTTCCAGGATCAAAACCTAGTAGCATAACGTTGCATTCTACCTGGCTGTAAATGGGTACATGACACTGCTCTTGAGTTAGGGAAGGCAAAGGAAGCGAGGAAGTTATCTGGTCCTCATATAGCAGAACGTAGTATAGTTAGGTCTCCAATGCTTCACACAACTACGGCAGTTTCCACTATGGGACTACCTTTACCCTCACGTCTGCTCAACTAGTAGGGTCGCAGTGATTTCATGACGAAAAGGTCTGCAGGCATTGGCAGAACATGCCATGGTGACGTCCACAGCCTTGTCTCTACTATAGTTCTTAATATATCTGCCAGTTCGATGACGCTTAATTACACTGAGACAGGAGATTAGTTTATCCTTGTGTAGAAAATTGGATTAGCATCAAACTGTTTTTGATTTGAATAAATCATAGAAGAAGGGCATTCCTGTCATACATGGCTGATTAAGTTGTCTGGTTTAATGGATTTAAAGATTGTGTGGAAAACGGGAACTATAAAAATTATCCCCTTGATATTATTGACTCAAATGTAGCATCTGTTATACTGCTCCATCCGCTTAGTATTTTAATATCAATGTACAAATGGCATGTTTCATGTCCCATCCCACTGGTAAGGTGACGAGCGTGTAAGTGTCCCAGTTATTGTCCAGTTGTATCAAGGCTAACGTCGTTTGTGTATTTTCTGTCTAGCTCTTTCCTGCTGCTAGATCCATCGTCTTTTTACATTGTGCAGTGGCATTATTTTCAGTTGGATGTTGTTTTCCAGAGTATGTCGTACCTTTGGTATTTCTAAGTAGTAGACTATTCTTCCCACGTTTCTCGAGTTCTTCTATCCAATATGACTTGGTGTTTTTTTTTCTGACTCTTTGATGCATCGATCCCTCTGCTTTTTGTAGAACTACTGTATTTAACGTTTCTACTATATCCTGAAATGTCTTGTGACGTATTTAGTTCTTTTTTAAACACAATTTAAAACGAAATAAAGTTGTCTTGGGTGGTTCCATGAACTTTTCAGCGCGTAGTCTTAAATAAGGTAAACCAGCTGTGTGATGTTCATGTGGACAGTATTGTGACGAGTAGGGTGTAGGTGGGTGGATGTAGAAGGTTAGAAAACACTTATACACCGCTCGTCCTAGCTCACTGTCTATGAAGTAACGCACTAACTCCAACAACCATATCAATCTCCAACAATATATTATATTAACAATAAGTCACCATGGGCGCAGGGCCATTACAAATATTGGAGACATCACAAATCCCGAGTATCCTGCAAACACTCTGCTTCTCGGAATCACTACAATCACAAAATAGACTACTTCCTAAATAACTACTGCAACATCCACCCTTCTCAACTCTCTAGACTCTTCGCTGTCTCCTGTCTCTTTTCTACTCCACTCTCTACTGACTCAACTCTCTACTAACCCAACACACAACTGACCCAACACACAACTGACCCAACACACATCTCTTTCTCTCTCTCTCTGTCTGACCCCTTTCATTCGTATTCACCAAACACGTGAAAACCTTCCACACTCCACTGAGCTTCATTCACGCATGACTATAGCTAGCAGCTTGACTTGATCTCTGCTCACAACATTGCTTGTAGATAAATTATTACAAGGCAAGCATTCCCAACTCACAACAACTCACATGACTAATACACTCCCGCTGGAGACTGAGAATATTCACACATGCAAAAAACCTCCTCAAACCACTCCGTGACAAGTATATATATACATATTTTTAATATAATTTCATTATATCTATCTGTCGTGAAATATTCTAATCCACATATATAAATTATCAGGTAAATATAAAGCCTAACAAATAAATTCTAATAAAGAAAAGAGCAATGGTAAAATAACAGTGCTGTCACAAGGAATGTACTCGAAATCCCCCTTTGTTTTATGCTTCGTCTGCAAATTGTAACGTTTCCACGTTAAATATAAGCCACTGCATAAATACAAGCGTTTCCACAACACATTAAAACGGGTATTGCATTTCTAAGAAAAACATTGAGAGGCAGACTGCGTAATGACCTAAATTAATCCTAACATTAATTATATTACGTTACCAAAACGAACGAACAGATGGACTCAAATAGAAAGAGAGAGGGAGGGCTGAAAATCAGGAACGCATGCAACACGCGTCGCGCGATACACTATTACTACTATCACGCGTGTAAGGCCACATGCACTAACTTTTTTTCAGACGGACAGTGATAAAATTCACTACCCTTCCCAGAGTTAGGTTTTAAAAAAACCTGGAAAACGCTTATTAGAAAAGATAACATTAGATGGGTTTACGTTTGAAAACATTACAGTACCCAGACAGCACATCTTCGAAACAGGAGGTAGAAGAAATTGCATATTTTGAACGCAGCCACTTAGCTCTTTTAAATTTGTATATTTGGGTTCCTTAGGGCTTGCTCACAAAGAATATGTAAAACGTTACGCAAATAGTCTAGGAATTAACAAGTTATAGCCAAAATAAAATGATGGTGCTGTCAGACAACACCCCAAAATCAGAATCGCTCAGTGGTAGATTTTTTAAACCTTACGTACGGAAATAGCCTACCATGTAAACTCCAAATTGATTGGAGCGCAACAAATATAAGACTAAACACGATTGGTCGGACTATAAATACTATCTTTGGTTGTTAGGGGAGACGTAGGAAGGTAAAATTTTTTCAAACACTTGTCGAAACGTGGCTCCATTGGCCAGACTCGCTGATATAATCACTTAGGAGCGTTAGTTCGAGACCACTAGTTCAAATAAGCTTGATAAAGCAACAGTGCGTTGAAGCCAGCTCATATTTTTGCTAAATAAAAGCCTGGAACATAAGCAGATGAGAATTTGTGCCAGTATTTGTGCCAGAATTCATTGCTAGTCAACGTATCTGTGTTTATTCTATGAATTGTGGTAAGCTTGAAACATTCAGTATCTTTTAATGAAAATTGAATGTGAATTGTTAATTTATGCCTGTATATATGTGTAGTTCAGTAGCAAACATGATGCAAAGCCTCTAATGCTCCAGCCTGAACAGAAGGTGTCGGAGGAAAGTAAAACGGCATGGAATGGCCAAACAGTACACTGACACCTAGATGATTGACTAGAAAGAAATAATGCTGGAAGTGCAGAGGCGTAGTAACCATTAAGGAGGTTAATACTGGTATAAAGTATTTCAGATGAAGCTGACAGTTGGCCTAACGCTCTGAACTCAATGTTTGTGATGTATTGTGCTCAGTGTAGAACTAGAGTATCAATTAGTTATGAAGTAGAAGGTACATCCTTCTTGTTTTCAGGGACCGTGGTCTTGATGGTATTGAGCAGCACCTGGTCAGAGCTTTGCTGAATCCAGAGTCGGACAGCATACTCCTTGGTCCATTTAGCTATCAGTGAGGTGTCTCCAGAGCCCAGGGGAGAAATCGAGCAGAGGAGTCTCTTCCTGCCGCCATCACGCAAGATAAGCTGATGTGGACAGCTGAGCTCAACATTATGTACCCCATCTTAAAATGACATTGTAAAAATAACATTAAGAGGGGAATTAAATTGTTTTAATATCAGGAACTGAGAACATCTCCAATACTAGTTCCAATAAAGACAAACTATTGAAGTCATGATGACAAATACCAACAGAGCTTGAACAAAACAAAACCAGTATTACCTCATATTACTACTACACAACTGACACACATAGGATACTTTTAATAATATATGTCACTACAATATTCATATTGAGAAATTCTGTACATATAACTTGTAATTAAAATTGATTGTGATTCCTGGTTCCCTTTGTATTTGAATCAGGACACATATTCATTCATGACAGCAATGAATACATACTGTTATTTGAAAAGTTATCAGTGACTCCTTTAAGATATCCTTGTAGAGTGTTTTATGTATGTGAGTGTCACAGTGTTGTCACGTGTAGTGGAATAAATTAAATTGTTTATCTGTCTGTTGTTGTTTTGACTTACACTTCATCATACACATACCCTAGACATATAACGTAGTCATCACACTATTCCAGAATAATTCTGACTGAGATATATATATATATATATGTGGCAGCAAGTAAGGTTATCTATAATACACTACTCTTATTAGATATAGATACCTTCACAGCTGATCTCAGTCAGTACACTAAGTCCCCTATAAATATTTATAACTTCCCACTTCACCACATATATTGGGGTCTCGCTCTTGGGATTTTGAATCTTTACCTATTAAAAATAGTGGGGGTAATTCACTTCAGGGAATATAAGAATTAAAAGGTATCCTTGGGTGGAATTAAATAAGGTTGAGCTCACGGTGCCTGTGTTGTCCATTAGATATATATTTAGAGACTGAATTGTTGGTTAGACATTGTATAAATTTACCTGATAGACAATGGCGGACCTGGCCAAATTTCGATCTGCTGCTGTTCAGACTGCAAAAGAGTTAGGATTAGATGGGCAAGTTATGGTTGCCTATGTCACTACGGAATGTGACAAATTTATTGAACGCGAAGAAAGAAGGTTTGAAGCCGAAAGAAAGTTAGAGGCTGAAAGGGAAATTAAGAAGTTACAATTTGAGGCTGAGGCTGAGACTAAGAGGTTGCAGATTGAGGCTGACAAAGAGGCTAAAGCATTGGAAGCCGAGGAAAGAAGACAGGCTGCAGAACGGGAAGAGAAGAAATTAGCTGCAGAAAGGGAAGACAAGAGATTAGCTGCAGAAAGGGAAGCAGAAGATAAGAGATTACAAAGGGAACATGAGTTACGACTAAGGGAGTTTGAGTTTCAGGGCCATGCTCCTGAAAATGGTGCCAGTCCCTTTGCCTCTGATGCCACTGCTAGCCAAGGAGCCTCAACCTCAGCTATGAATTTTCATTTAGATCATTTTGTTGAGAAAGACGATGATATAGAGAGCTATCTAAATAGGTATGAACTATTAGCTACCACGTATGGGTTAGAGAGAGAAAGGTGGAGCTTAAAGTTATCTCAAGGACTTCGTGGGGCAGCTTATGAAGTTTTTGCAAAAATGAGCAGAGGTGATCAGGAAAATTATGACATGCTAAAGCAGGCTCTTTTGTTAAGATATGAAAAGAATGCAGAATTCTATAGGAAAAAATTTAGGAATGCTAAACTACTGTCAGGTGAAACCTATCACCAGTTCTCTGCACGAATAGAGACATACTTGGAGAAATGGACTTCTCTGGGGAAAACCCAAGATCTTAAGGAAATGGTCCTTATAGAGCAATTAAGAGAGTCCATGGCTCCAGACCTGAGAAAGTTTCTCATGGAACAAGGTGCAGAGAGGCTGGGTGAGTTGCTAAATGTTGCTGAAAGGTATCAAGCAGCTCAAGCAGAGGTAACAGGTAATAAAAAGAAACAAGTGGATAACTTTAGGGCACCACAGAACTTTAATAAATTTGATCCTAGGGATCAAAATAAAGGTAAGCACCAATTTGATAGGCCACGGTATGAAAATAAAAATAAATTCCCACAATTCGATGAAAGGAAATATGATGAAAGAAAATCTTTCAACCAAGGAAAAAGGTGGTGTAAGAATTGTCAGATGGACAATCATGACACTGACCGTTGCAGAAGGAAACCTGTGTATATGGCAACCCTTCAGGTCAGGTCGACCTCAAGACAGGAGGAGGATATTATGTTAGATACCACTCCAGAAGAGATGAGGAAGGCACAGGCTGAGGATAAAACACTCAAGCCTTGTTTCAGAAAATTGTCAACTTGTCATACAACTCCAGGCAAGGGAGATTTTTACATGAAAAACAAGTTGATGTATAGGAAGACTGGAGCTAGATCCAAAGGTCAGGGACAGCTGGTACTTCCTAAAAGATATAGGGCAGACTTAATAAGGAGCCTACATGTGAAACCAGATGGGGACCATGAGAAGATATGTACCATCATTCAAAAGGTGGCTCACAATTATTATTGGCCCAAAGCAAGATGGGACATTGAGAATTTTGTAGAAAGGTGTAGCATAGCACATGAGGGAACACCCACAAGTGGGAACATGGATCAGGACCTGGACACGCCACGGGGCAAAATTAGGCCTGACAATAAAAAGAAAAATAGATTTGATAAAGTGGACCAAATGGAATGGGAAGCCCCTTTTCACGGACAAGCTTCACTTAACTGTTTTACAATGGCCACTATGCGGAGAGTGCAAAAAGATGTCTTACCCCAGGATAAGCCGAAAATCCCTCAATCGGACTTAAACAAACTGGAGGAAGAGGATGTAGAGAGGAAATCTCTCATCAAGAATTTTAAGTGGGGAGAAAGCCCCAGGAAAAGAATTGGTAGCGGTCGTTTTGTGAATGATAATTCTGGGAAGAAAAATCATCACTATAGAGCTTCGAGTGGAAGAGACCATACCGGTGCATGCACAAATAGGTCCACACAATTAAAGGTCCATATGTAGCTTTGTTAAGAACGTGGACTGATGAAAAGGCAGAGGAAAACATTACATCTTCATACCAATATGTGAATGAGCTGACCACTCGTTTAAAAACTGGCTGGAAACTTGCCAATGAAAATTTGAAACAAGCCAGGAAGAAACATGCTGCCTATTATAACAGGAAGGCGAAAGACAGAAATTTGGCTGTGGGAGAGAAAGTACTGCTTCTTTTCCCCGGGAGTCAGAATAAGTTACAAATTGGATGGCAGGGTCCATATACAGTTCTAGAGAAGGTGTCTAGAACAAATTATAAGATAGATAAGAAGGGGAAAGAAAAAATCTATCATGTGAATCTCCTGAAGAAATATTTGGAAAGAGAACATCAGGAAGAGACATACTTGTTGACCTTGTCCATCGCCATGGAGATGAAAAAGGAACCACTTTCATCATTTGAATATTCATTACACCCCTGTGAGACAGCAGCACAGGTGAAAATCAGTACACATTTAACGAAAACTCAGAAAGAGAGAGTGCAACAGGTTCTAAATAATCATGCAGAGGTGTTAACAGACCGACCAGGGCATACAAACCCATTGGAATATGATATGAAACTGATAGACCCCACACCTGTATGTATGAAACCATATTCGATTCCGTTTGCTAAGGAGAAAGCTTTGAAGGAAGAGATAGACTATCTGTTGAAGGAAGGAATTATTTCGCACAGTGAATCCTCATATAGTTCCGGTGGTGTACTCTTAAGGAAGCCCTCTGGAGAACATAGACTCTGTATAGATTACAGGAGACTGAATGCTATTACAGAAGGACAGGTGGATCCATTGCCGGATACAAATCAGCTGTTTGCCAGACTAAATAAAGCTAAATATTTCTCAAGGGTGGATCTGAGTAAAGGATAATATCAGATTCCAGTAAAACCTGAGATCAGACAAAATTGTTGGATGTAAACATTTCGGAGGAACGTAATGAATCCCTGAGTTGCCTCTTTGATTGAGGATATTCCGAATGTTTCATACAGGATAATAAGAAGATTATGGGATCCACTACGAAAACTCTGCTATCACCAGGTATATGTTATCTCCTCATAACGTACATTTTGAGGGAAATATAATGTTCTCTGGACATGTCATTGCGCAGACTCAGAGAAGAGAAATGGTGAATACGGGTTGCGAAGCAGCATTAAGACAAGCATTCACACTTGCGGCTGTTCAGTAACATAACCGAAATATATTATTGGTTGTAGAAGTCTGAGGCAGATTTCAAGAGTAGTGCCTACTCTGAATGGACCCAACTACATAAAACCATGATAGCACCACAGCAGAGTAAAGTCAAGTTGACTTACATTTATCTATGTGTATATAGAATAAAGGACTGACATGGGATGTCTGTTTTAAGAGGGGAGGTGTCGTGAAATATTCTAATCCACATATATAAATTATCAGGTAAATATAAAGCCTAACAAATAAATTCTAATAAAGAAAAGAGCAATGGTAAAATAACAGTGCTGTCACAAGGAATGTACTCGAAATCCCCCTTTGTTTTATGCTTCGTCTGCAAATTGTAACGTTTCCACGTTAAATATAAGCCACTGCATAAATACAAGCGTTTCCACAACACATTAAAACGGGTATTGCATTTCTAAGAAAAACATTGAGAGGCAGACTGCGTAATGACCTAAATTAATCCTAACATTAATTATATTACGTTACCAAAACGAACGAACAGATGGACTCAAATAGAAAGAGAGAGGGAGGGCTGAAAATCAGGAACGCATGCAACACGCGTCGCGCGATACACTATTACTACTATCACGCGTGTAAGGCCACATGCACTAACTTTTTTTCAGACGGACAGTGATAAAATTCACTACCCTTCCCAGAGTTAGGTTTTAAAAAAACCTGGAAAACGCTTATTAGAAAAGATAACATTAGATGGGTTTACGTTTGAAAACATTACAGTACCCAGACAGCACATCTTCGAAACAAGAGGTAGAAGAAATTGCATATTTTGAACGCAGCCACTTAGCTCTTTTAAATTTGTATATTTGGGTTCCTTAGGGCTTGCTGACAAAGAATATGTAAAACGTTACGCAAATAGTCTAGGAATTAACAAGTTATAGCCAAAATAAAATGATGGTGCTGTCAGACAACACCCCAAAATCAGAATCGCTCAGTGGTAGATTTTTTAAACCTTACGTACGGAAATATCCTACCATGTAAACTCCAAATTGATTGGAGCGCAACAAATATAAGACTAAACACGATTGGTCGGACTATAAATACTATCTTTGGTTGTTAGGGGAGACGTAGGAAGGTAAAATTTTTTCAAACACTTGTCGAAACGTGGCTCCATTGGCCAGACTCGCTGATATAATCACTTAGGAGCGTTAGTTCGAGACCACTAGTTCAAATAAGCTTGATAAAGCAACAGTGCGTTGAAGCCAGCTCATATTTTTGCTAAATAAAAGCCTGGAACATAAGCAGATGAGAATTTGTGCCAGTATTTGTGCCAGAATTCATTGCTAGTCAACGTATCTGTGTTTATTCTATGAATTGTGGTAAGCTTGAAACATTCAGTATCTTTTAATGAAAATTGAATGTGAATTGTTAATTTATGCCTGTATATATGTGTAGTTCAGTAGCAAACATGATGCAAAGCCTATAATGCTCCAGCCTGAACAGAAAATCGAGCAGAGGAGTCTCTTCCTGCCGCCATCACGCAAGATAAGCTGATGTGGACAGCTGAGCTCAACATTATGTACCCCATCTTAAAATGACATTGTAAAAATAACATTAAGAGGGGAATTAAATTGTTTTAATATCAGGAACTGAGAACATCTCCAATACTAGTTCCAATAAAGACAAACTATTGAAGTCATGATGACAAATACCAACAGAGCTTGAACAAAACAAAACCAGTATTACCTCATATTACTACTACACAACTGACACACATAGGATACTTTTAATAATATATGTCACTACAATATTCATATTGAGAAATTCTGTACATATAACTTGTAATTAAAATTGATTGTGATTCCTGGTTCCCTTTGTATTTGAATCAGGACACATATTCATTCATGACAGCAATGAATACATATTGTTATTTGAAAAGTTATCAGTGACTCCTTTAAGATATCCTTGTAGAGTGTTTTATGTATGTGAGTGTCACAGTGTTGTCACGTGTAGTGGAATAAATTAAATTGTTTATCTGTCTGTTGTTGTTTTGACTTACACTTCATCATACACATACCCTAGACATATAACGTAGTCATCACACTATTCCAGAATAATTCTGACTGAGATATATATATATATGTGGCAGCAAGTAAGGTTATCTATAATACACTACTCTTATTAGATATAGATACCTTCACAGCTGATCTCAGTCAGTACACTAAGTCCCCTATAAATATTTATAACATCCCACTTCACCACATATATATATATATATATATATATATATATATATATATATATATATATATATATATATATATATATATATATATATATATATATATATATGTATGTTACGTGTCTTTTTTCTGATAATGTTAATATTTAGTGACAGGATGATTCCTGTAGGCCAAGTTCACTTCTAGGGTAGCAAACATCTAGACACCGAAACCAGCCAACATCAATCACCCTTATTTTAGCCACAATGGACGAAGGGGACAGTATACATTTTTATTCAAACTTCACGAGGCTCCAACTTGAAATACAATTCAGTTCAATATACAAATGGCATAGTATATGCAGTCGTTCGATAAAACTTTAGGCAGTGCGTTCATGTCTGGAACGCTGTCCTTTTCATTTTCCACATTTTATTAATATTATCACACTCGACATTGAGAATCCTTACTCCCTTTAAATGAAGATAACTAGATACACCTCACAGAAGATCTTGATGTATTAGTGATGGAACAACATAGGGATGTACAAGATATAAATATTCAGGAGCTCAAACACATGCGTCCACTCGCCATGACACACAGTGGTAGAAGGCTTGCAGACAATCTCCTCACTTCTGCAATTTTAGTTTCACGTCTGCCAAATACACCATATCGGCATGACGTGATTTCCTGTATTTATAAATGACTCCGTATAAAATAAACAAACAAGGAGCCCTGCCGAGCTACCTAATTATACCGACACACTCGTTATGAATTGTAATCATAACAATATATATATATATCTTCTTCTTCTTTGATCCATAACCGCCAACCGTCAAAGAAGTCAGCGGCCATCACGCCTGGTGGCGTCTTGTAGGGCAGCAACAAATTGATTCCACTTTGCTCGGTCGGCGGCCATCCTTCGTACAGTGCCCCAACTGTGGTTCATTCTTTGCATCTCAGCTTCCACAGTTCTCCGCCAAGTTGTTTTTGGTCGGCTTTTCTTTCGCTTTCCCTCGGGGGTCCATAGCATAGCTGTTCTTGTGATGGTATCAGGATCCCTTCTGAGGACATGGCCAACCCAACTCCAGCGTCTGCCAGCTATGATGGTGTGCATGTCCTCCTGGTTACTCCGAATAAGTAGTTCTTGGTTGCTGATGGTGTTTGGCCAAAAGATTCGGAGAATTTTCCTTAGGCAGATTGTGTGGAAAGAGGACAGTTTCGACATTTCCTTCTCTGTTACTCTCCAACATTCCGCACCATAGAGAAGCACAGAAAGTACTCAGCTCTCATACAGTCTTAATTTGGTGTTTGTGCTTGTTACGGTATATGATATTAACGCCGTCTGCTAAAGGTTATCAGACGTGCAATTGTAAAAGGTTAAGGCATTTAATATATTGCGATAGATGTTTCAATTACTGAACGCTCCATACACGATCGATCATGACGTGTATAGCGTTGTTTAGGACACAGTCGGTAACTAAGAAACGCTACCCTTTGTTACTTGACCGCCAAGCTGAATAGCTGCGTTTTTCTAACCTTCCAATTCAATGGCATGATATAGCCATTTCTATATGCATTTTTTGATGGACCAGGGTCAGTCCTAGAACTCTATATGAGAGGGAAATTTATGGAGGTTAGTATTTAACTAGAATTCTCAGAAGGAGAAGAATAATCGTCAAATTCATATGAAATATTCAGACTCGCAGTCTCACTGTCGGCAGGTAGCCATGTCTAGCTGCGCGTGCATATAGCTGTGATGTTCTGACGACAATACTGCATTGTATCCTTAAACGGACATTGACACATAAACCAGCAGTCTACGT
Source organism: Oreohelix idahoensis (assembly GCA_024509875.1). Lineage (NCBI taxonomy): Eukaryota > Metazoa > Mollusca > Gastropoda > Stylommatophora > Oreohelicidae > Oreohelix > Oreohelix idahoensis. Next base: position 411,573 of record JAMPIV010000834.1, on the reverse strand, counting down.
TATTGATTAATTTATGCATGACTTATATGGACTTATGCTCTACTCCTATTGAAATGATCATCTTGTGTGTACAACTGTGAATAAAATGTACGGACTCAATGAAATGACATCAAATCAATCGTATTCCAAGGTTCAATTATTGTTCGGAATCTTCCACCCCCGCATTCGCTTAATCTTCCATCGAAGGCACGATGCACTATCTCTGAATGAAAAAAACTAACACATCAATGAAAAAACAATGGCCAGAAATTTATAATTGTTTTATTCATATCACATGGAACATTGTTCAGAGCAAACCATCACCTTGTAACAGTGGTGCCCGGTGTATGGGGACGAAAAACAACCAAAAACCAAAAAATTTTTCATGACTTTCGAATGAAATATTTACGATCAAGTTTCGATCACATGACCATTACGAAGCTGACGTGACGCACGTGATCATGAATAGCAACATGACGTCACTGTTGCATTGTCGCAGTGAAGAAGACATCTTTTCAACGCCTCTCTAGTTCGTTTCAAATTGATCAAGATGCACAAGATGGACTACCGTTGCCTGCCCATCAGGAGCAGACAGTCAAAGGCACAGGCCTAGCTGTTGACGACTTCTAGCACTGATCTAAGCAACGGAAAAGATAAGTCTAGGTGTTTAACTGTTGTTATTGCAAACAGTGCTACTAATTCCATGCCCTCTGCCTACATCGGCATGTTTTTACCTATGTTTAATGTACTTTTTGTTGTCTTAATGTGCTGTTAATTCGTGGGAGGTAGGGAGGATGAACCGAAATTAGATTCTGTGGCTCTCACGATGCCTGAATTGATTTCGGTCGTTTCTTAAGGCAGTTAAACGATCGCACTTTTGGAAGCCCCATTGAGGTTTGCCATTGGACTGTCTGTCCAAATCTGCTACCGTTTGACGATTTGTGTTAGCTGTACCGTTCCGTAGATAACTGGCGTATTTTATTCGTACTCAGTTAACAATTTTTTTTTGTTTTGTATCATGTTTGTTAACTATTTCGTCCAGTCTCCTCTTACTATCAATTTATTTTATGATTGTTAAATTTTCGTCCGTTATGAGTTCTGTGATGTCATCATTTTTTGCAGTCATTTTTTTTTGTGTACTTTGAATATTAAGTTGACCTCGGGTCAGACCTTGACCCTTCATTTGACTTGTGACATTTCCGCTTGTTTTATTTAGTTCATAAATTCATTTGTAATTGTGAAAATGTCTTGTTTGCGTCTTAACATTGTTTGTACCCTTTAGTTGCATCATTGTTTTGTTTGTCCTCATGATATATATTAATACTACATTAATAATATGATATTATATGCAATAATACCCTTGTAATTTAATTAAATTAATTTTTTCTGATATTTAAGGTTAATATGGGACATTGCATAATTATGCAGTGATAGTCCAAGAAAGTAGCACTACAATTTATAATAGATGCCTAGGGCATAATAATATAATATATATATTGACAAAATAAAATAATCTTATAGCTACCTTTGAGGTAATAGACCCATTGTATATTATTTAATATACTTTTCTGGTACTAAGAGAGTGACTTAGTACATTGAACAATATAATTACTAGGAATCATACCCAACATTATTGGATATTAAGATTAATTGTGTGAAGTAATTACATAATAGTTAACAGATATCATAACTATTTATGATATAGTATTATTTAGATACAATATTGTTACAAAATATTGTCTATTAGTTGAACTTAGACATTAAGTTCAGTACTATTGTGATTATTTATATTGGATATTTCTAAGTTGAGTAAGTATAATAATTACTCTGAAGCTACTATTGACTATTTTAATCAGTAATTATCAATAATTACTTACAGATAAAAGTCAAAATGCTTACTATAGACCATTTCGTTAAAATTGGTCGGGAATATGGTTATAAATCTCAAGAACTTCGTCAGTTTGCTGAGGCAGAACTGGAAAAACATGAAAGAAAAGAAGCAGAGAAAAAAGCTGCATTAAAGAAAGAGGAAGAGGAACAAAAGGCTGCATTAAAGAAAGAGGAAGAGGAACGTGAGATGAAGCAAATTGCCAAGGAAAATAGATTAAGAGAAATTGCTCAACAGGAAGAAGAGAATAAATTGAAACGAGAGGAAATTATTTTACAACAAGAAATGGAATTGGCGCGTATTAAATTGGAGACAGCAAAATTACAAGCACAAAGTGCTGATGCAAAGCAGAATAATAACGCACAAAATGGATCATCATCCAGCCAAACTAAACATTTCTACAACTTTAAATTACCCACTCTCAACTTGAACGTGGACGACCTTTCATCGTTCCTGTCACGTTTTGAACAGACTTGCAAAACAAACCATTTGCCTGAAGAGTCATGGGTACTCAAGTTAAATGAATTCTTGGTTGGAGAACCATTGACGGCTTCTCAAAATGCTGACCCATCAATAGCAAATAACTACGGTGCTATTAAGTCCTTGCTTTTACGAAGGTTTCACCTGGACGAGGAACACTGTAGGTTGAAATTTAAGGGAATTTTACCTGAATCTCCAAAAGATTTTGCAGGATTCATTGCGAACATACGCAATACATTTAATAGATGGGTTGAACTGGCAGAAGTCAACAAATCATACGACAAATTAGTTGATTTACTACTGCGGGATAAAGTATTATCTTCGGTTAGCCAGCCATTTTTTGCATATTTGCAGGAGCGTAAACCAGGTACTATGGACGATTTAGAAAAAATTTCTTTAAACTACTGTTCGGCACATCCGAATGCAACCATTTCTAACTCCTCATTAAGAGAACCTCTACCTGTGGCGTCTAATATGGCCTACAATCATAATAACAAACAAAGACATCACAGTGTAGACAGAAGCAGGTTCCAAAGAAATCACAATGTTCACTTTCAGAAGGGATATAATCATGATTTCAACAATAAAAATGAGTTCAACAGAGGTAGATCACGAGATAGAAATTATTCACCTCAAACAAACTACCACAATGTTCAACATAACACTCATTATAATCGATCACATACTCCCAATAATAATAGTAACTGGAATGGTAATAATCATGGCTCGAGACATCGAGATAATAGTTACTATAGAGGACGACGAGATAATTCTAACAATTATACTCGGAATCGATCTCATTCTCGGGGATCATCTCATTACAACCATAATACAGGGGCGGCAGTTACAAATAATACTACCCCTATAGCTCAGGTCCCACTTGACAATAATACAACACAGTCTTCTGCTGCATGTTTTGCTATTAATTATAATGTGGCAAATAGTTGCCAACAATGCAATCTTATTTTTCAGAAGGCGAAAGAAACAGTGCTTAACTGCGGACATATTACACCAGAGGTAGGTCTTGCAGTCAACGATGGAACAGGCCTACTAATTTTTAACAGGGGATTAGTTAATGGATCCGTCGTCTCAGTGCTGAGGGATTCAGGATCCACAACGATTGGTGTACGACAGTCGCTGGTACATCCTAGCTGTGCAACGGGGGAATATGTCCGTTGCATGACTTTTGGGGGAACTATTGAGTTTTACCCCACAGCTATTATTTATGTTAACACACCTTTTTTCACAGGGAACGTAAAAGTATGTATGCTAAAAAAGCCTATAGCTGATCTGATGGTTGGTCGTATACACGGCAGTAAAGATTGTACTCCTGATGAGATTATAGAATGGGAGAAACATAACCTATGCACTGGAAACGCCGTGACGACTAGAGCGCAGACTCAACTCATGGAGAAAGTTGATGATAATAAAATGGATGCAGACAACCAAGAGGAAATTGTAGTCAATTCACCTATTGACAGGGAAACATTTGCAACCAAACAAAAAGAGGATAAATCTTTAAAAAAAATTTTTAAGCTGGTTGATAAAGTTGACAATCTATCCTCAGGTAATAATAACAAACATTGTTTTGTTATTAAAAATGACATATTGATTAGATGTTTTAATGACAAATCACAAATGAAACAACAAGTTATGGTCCCGTATACTTTTAGACGGTACATTCTTCAACATGCACATGACTCACATTGTGCTGGACATATGGGATATACTCGAACACGATCTCGAGTACTGTCTTCATTCTTTTGGCCAGGAGTGTCAAGAGATATCTCGCAGTATGTACGTTCCTGTACTACATGCCAAGAAGTGAAAGCACGTGGAGCTTTTCACACGGCGCCTATTCAGGCTTGCGATATCTCAGTAAGACCGTTTGACAAGATGGCAATAGATATTATTGGTCCATTGCTACCATCGGCCAGAGGACATAGATTCGTCCTTACGTGCATTGATTTGTGCACACGATGGCCAGAAGCCATCCCATTAAAGACCACCACTACCACAGATGTAGCTGATGCACTACATCTCATCTTTTCTAGAATAGGGTTTCCTAGAAAACTTTTATCAGACCATGGGTCACAGTTTATATCTCACACCATGAAGGAAGTCATGAAAACTTGGAACATTGATAGGAATTTAAGTAGTATTTATCATCCGATGAGTAATGGTGCGGTTGAAAGACTTAACCGTACACTTAAACAACTACTACATAAGGTTACTGCTAAGCACCCTCATGACTGGGACAGAGCACTCCCAGCTGTTCTATTTGCTTATCGGGAGGTACCGCATGAACAAACTGGCTTCTCTCCCTTTGAATTAGTTTTTGGTGCTCCCCAAGAGGTCCTATGGGACTAATAAAAGACTTATTAATTGACGCGGAGATGACTCAGGACACTCAGTCATCTTATGAGTACGTGATTAATCTTCGGAAGAACATTATTGAGTCTTGCCAGTTGGCAACAGCTTCTTCTGAGGCTGCAAAAGCTAAGGCTCGATCTCTACAAAATAGGTCTCGACGATTACGCCAATTATTCCCAGGCGACGAGGCTTATGTGTTACTTCCTCACAATAACAATAAATTATTGATATCTTGGAATGGTCCTTACAAAGTCATTGATAAAATTTCCGACGTTGATTACGTCTTAGATATCAAGGGACACAAAAAGATATTTCATATTAACATGCTCAAGCAATTTCATACACGTCCTGAACACTTACAGTCAATTTTTCATGAACTAGATGACAACACAGTATCTACTTGTTATTATGCTAACTTATCTGTCATCCAGGAAGAAGAATCTTCTTTTCCTGAGGTACAGTTACCGTTACCGGTACCAGTAGTTCAACCTACTGAATCTTGGCGGGATGTAACCATCTCTTCAACGGTTACACCGCAACAGCGTCTACAGATTGCTAATCTATTACAATCTTACCCAGATGTATTGACCGACGTCCCGGGTCGCACATCGGCTATCAGTCATGACATTACTCTCAATGATGATACACCTATTCGTGTACATCCCTATTCTGTTCCTTTACATTTCCTTGCTAAAACTACTAAGGAACTTGAACAGATGTTGTCTCTGGGAATCATTGAGACTAGTAATTCGCCATTCTCTTCTCCATTAGTGATTGTCCGGAAGAAGGACAATAACATCAGACTATGTGTTGATTATAGAAAATTAAATGCTAAGACTATAGTTGACAGCGAACCACATCCACTTATCGACGACTTACTGCCACGTCTATCCAACGCAACTATATTTAGTAAGATAGACTTAACTAAAGGTTATTGGCAGATACCACTGACCGAAAAGGCTAAGTACTACACCGCATTTTCCACTCCACAAGGTCTATACCAGTGGAATGTGATGCCTTTTGGGCTTGTTAATGCGCCAGCTACCTTCATTCGCCTGATGCGACAAATTTTATCAGGTAGACCAGACGTTATTACATATATTGACGACATATGCTTGTTTAGTTCGTCGTTTGAGGAACATGTTTCGGGACTTAGATATGTTTTCGACACTTTAAGGAATTATCATCTAACTGCTAAACCTACAAAGGTGCAAATCGCGTGTAATGAGATAACCTTTTTTGGGACATATCATTGGATCGGGATATATCCGAACGTTACCTAGTACAGTCTCCAAAATTCTAAACATAGCAGTTCCTCAGACGAAGAAACAGGTCAGGAGTTTGTTAGGACTTGTTCAATATTACAGTAGATTCATACCTAACTTGTCATCCATCACGGCTGTATTGTCTTCATTGTTAAAGAAAGACATGCCGGTGAAGGTGACATGGACTGGTACATGCAATGAAACTTTCAACAAAATTATAAATTTGTTCTCGCATGAACCAATTTTAAGACTTCCCGATGCTTCCAAAAGATTTTTCTTACGAACAGATGCTAGTAACTACGGCATTGGTGCATGCCTGCTCCAGAACCATGATGGCATTCTACATCCTACCTTATACATTTCAAGAAAGCTAAAGCCTGCAGAAACAAAGTATTCAACAGTCGACAAGGAACTTTTATCTGTGATATGGGCAATAACTAAACTCGAAAAGTTCCTGCTTGGTGCTCCCTTCACCATACAGACGGACCAACGTGCTGTAGCATCCTTGCGTCGATCTAATCATAAAAGCCAGAAACTCGCCAGATATTCAATCATCCTACAGCCATTTGAATTCTCCATTGAACATATTCCTGGCACTGAAAACATTGTGGCTGATGCGTTGTCACGTAATCCTATTGACGACGAATAATCAACATTAACATTCCTAAAACATATCAACTATAAAGGAACTAACCTTGCCTTCAATTTAAACTTTATAAACACTATATGCATCACAGAATGGAACTAAAGACAATCAAGGTATACAGATTGAAATTCAAACTTCGTCTAACGTCCATACACGATAAATGAATATTCGTTGAACAATCATGGAACAATATCTGACGACAAGTCGAACTTATTGTCCTATGTGCACTTAATTCTTGGATGCTGGGATAAATGACATTTCTTTCCAACGTAAACGTTTGAACATTTTTGCCTAAAAGAATTCATCAGGATCAAGACTACGGATGGATCATCATATCCTATACTAATTAATTAGTTAACTTAACTTCTTAATTGAATTATTATCAATAAAATGAAATGTGAGAAAAAAATGAAATGAAGGAACAAAAAAAGAGAACGAAATATAAAAAGAAGAAATTATGAAAAGAGAAAATAAATCTCACACAAGTATTAGATTAATATTTTTTTTTTAATGTACCTATACATTATTTAGTTAGTTAAATTAGATAGTTATTATTCACTAACACTTAACACACACAATTAAGTTAAACTTATATTCGAATTTCTTTCTATTTCTTCTCACTTATTTTGTTTTTTTTCTTCTCTCATAACATCGCGTTACATTAGAATCTTAATAATTTATCTCTTAGTTTAATTCATTAATTTAATTTTAATTAGTCAAATTAATTCCTATATGACATACTAATACGACAGACCTTACTTTCATTTAATTCTATCATTCACTATTAACATTGGACATTTTATTTAGTTGATATAATAATATGTATAATTGATATATCATGTGATTAATGTTAGATGACTATGACAAATAGTTGGTTGACATGACCGCGACACGGTTCTACTCAGAACATCGTCATCCATATGTCACAATTGTGTTAAATTTTTTTTGAAAAATTGTTAAGTCGGATAGATCTTGAAAAAAAATCTATCGATTTTTTTTTTCCCGGGTGTACAGGGAATTGTTACGGTATATGATATTAACGCCGTCTGCTAAAGGTTATCAGACGTGCAATTGTAAAAGGTTAAGGCATTTAATATATTGCGATAGATGTTTCAATTACTGAACGCTCCATACACGATCGATCATGACGTGTATAGCGTTGTTTAGGACACAGTCGGTAACTAAGAAACGCTACCCTTTGTTACTTGACCGCCAAGCTGAATAGCTGCGTTTTTCTAACCTTCCAATTCAATGGCATGATATAGCCATTTCTATATGCATTTTTTGATGGACCAGGGTCAGTCCTAGAACTCTATATGAGAGGGAAATTTATGGAGGTTAGTATTTAACTAGAATTCTCAGAAGGAGAAGAATAATCGTCAAATTCATATGAAATATTCAGACTCGCAGTCTCACTGTCGGCAGGTAGCCATGTCTAGCTGCGCGTGCATATAGCTGTGATGTTCTGACGACAATACTGCATTGTATCCTTAAACGGACATTGACACATAAACCAGCAGTCTACGTTATTGATTAATTTATGCATGACTTATATGGACTTATGCTCTACTCCTATTGAAATGATCATCTTGTGTGTACAACTGTGAATAAAATGTACGGACTCAATGAAATGACTTATCAAATCAATCGTATTCCAAGGTTCAATTATTGTTCGGAATCTTCCACCCCCGCATTCGCTTAATCTTCCATCGAAGGCACGATGCACTATCTCTGAATGAAAAAAACTAACACATCAATGAAAAAACAATGGCCAGAAATTTATAATTGTTTTATTCATATCACATGGAACATTGTTCAGAGCAAACCACCACCTTGTAACAGTGCTGTACTGGGAAGACTTCCAAATGTTGTTGAGAACAGCAAAGGCTGTTCTTGCTTTATTCATTCTGTTGTTATTGTCCTTGCTTGTTCCGCCGTCAGGTGTTACTATGCTTCCTAGGTAAGTAAATGTGTCTGTCTGTTCTAACTTCTGGTTCCTTACTGTTACTGGCTCAGGATTGCCCACGTTTAGTGTCATGACCTCTGTCTTCTTCAAATTGATGTTCAGGCCAACCTGCTGGCCATACTTATTCAGTCTATCGGTTTTGTCTTGAATGTGTTGGTGTGAATGCGCGAGTAGTGCAATGTCATCTGCATATTCCAAATCTTCCAGTGTAGAAAACGTTGTCCATCTAATTCCTCTTGGACTGCCCTCTGTAGTCTGGCGCATCACCCAATCTATGACTGTCAAAAATAATGTTGTTGATAAGGGGCATCCCTGTCGTACTCCTGTTTTCACTTCGAAAGTTACATTACTCGATCCAACACTGCACGTAAAGTTAGAATAGAGGCTTTTTATAATGGAAACAATGCGGCTGGGAATTCCATAAGCCCTCAGAATTTTCCATAGGCTGTCCCTGTGTATGCTGTCAAAAGCCTTTTCAAAATCAACAAAGTTAATGTACAGCTGTCTCTGCCATTCTGAGCACTGCTCTATAATGTTCCTGAGGGTAAATATATGATCTGCACATCTTCTGCTCTTTCTGAAGCCCGCTTGTTCTTTCCTCAGTTTATGGTCAACTGCTGTTGAAATTCTCTGGATGATTATCCTGCCTAGTTGTTGCAGTCTGCAAGGTCGCCCTTCTTGGGCAATTTGACAATTATTCCTTTACTCCACTCTGTTGGTGTTGTCTCAGTTTCCCAGACTTGTGCAAATAGTGGTTCTAATAGTTCTGCTGCTAGTTCAGGGTCTGCCTTGAATAGCTCAGCATTCAGATTGTCGTGACCAGGCGCTTTTCCATTTTTTAGCCCTTTGATAGCTGTGATAATTTCTTCTTTTCGTGGAATGCCTGTATTTACGTCTAAGTCACTTTCAGCCTCAGGAACATTCAGCTGAGTCTCTGGTGGTTCCTTATTCAGTGTTTCTCTGAAGTGCTCTGCCCATCTTGTTTCCTGCCCCTGTGTTGTGGTGATGAGATTTCCTTGCTTGTCTCTTACTAACGTTATGTTGTTTGCACCTCGTTTTCCACTGATAGCTTTAGTTATTTTATAAACTGTGCTTTGTTCATTTCTCAGTGCTGCCTCTTCTGCCTGTCTTGCAAGGTCATCCAGAAATGTCCTTTTGTCAGCACAGGTTTGACGTTTTACTTCCTTGTCCAGCTGACTGTACTGTTCACTATATATTGTCTTTAACCTGGGAGACTTAGCTTCTGTTTTCTTCCTTTTCATTTCCTTTCTCTTCGCTATGGTGTTTAGCGTTTCTGGTGTTATCCAGTCTTGGCTCTTTCTTTCCTGGAATCCCAAGCATGACTTGCTGCTTTCTTTGTATATTGTTGAGATGGTGTTGAATTTCTGGTCCACATCGTCGGTCTCTGTTCTTTCCTGGCTTTTGGTAATCAGATATCGCCTCTTTACGTCGACCGTGAACGCTTTTCTGGTGAGCGGGTCCTTAAGTTTCGTGATGTTATATCTTTTCTGTTTGACTGCAACTGGTCCAGCAGCTCTGAGTTTCACCTTCAGTCTTGCTACTACTAGGTGATGATCACTTCCCACATCTGCGCCTCTTCTTACTTTCACGTCTTGTAGTGCATGTCTCCATCTGCCATTGATCATTATGTGATCTATCTGGTTTTTGTCTCGTCCGTTTGGTGATTCCCATGTTAACTTGTGCACTTCTTTGTGTTGAAAAAGTGTTCCTCCAATGACCAGGTTGTTAATACTGCCGAAGCTTATTAATTTGTCCCCACTCTCATTTACTGTTCCACTGCCGCATTTCCCCATTACTCTTTCGTTATAATTATTATGTGTTCCAACTTTCGCATTTAGGTCTCCCATTACTATAATAAGATCGTACCTGGGTACAGTTTCCATTTCCTTTTGTACCTGTTGATAGAAATCGTCCTTGATCTCTTCATCGCTGTCGTTTCTTGGTGCATAGCATTGTATAATTGTGGTGTTGGTGAATCTCCCCCTTAGTCTTGCTCTTATTAGTCTGTTGTTAATGGGTTTCCATTCCAGTAGAGACCTTTCCATTCCTTTCTTAAGGATAATGGCTACACCTTCGTTGTGCTGACCGTCCTCTCTACCAGAATAAAGTACTGTTTCCCCTGTAGCTGTTTTTATTCTCCCCATCCCTGTCCATCTGCTCTCGCTTATACCCAGGATATGTAGTTTGTAATTCCTCATCTCTGCTGTGATCTGTCTCAGCTTTCCTGCCTCATTCATAGTTCTGACATTCCAAAAACCAATTCTGGTTTCGTGTTTTGCAGTCTGGGCATCCGTTTTCATGCCAGTGGCTTCCTTTCGGCTTTCACCACTGTCAGTCATACGAGCCTGAGACTCCGGATGTCCGTCCCGCATCAAAGTATTTTCATTTATTGCTGTTTCCGTAACGTGTGCGATTTTTTACACAGACAGGGGTGTCGGCCCTGTGCTAAAACCCCCAACCTGGAGGACCAGGGCACCAGCTTTTGTCTGACCCCTACCCACGCAGACCAGTCCAGCATGGTTGAACCTACCAGGAGTAAAACTCCCACTGGCATTGCTCTGGGGATTGTCAGGGTACACAAGCTACCATACCGCTACAAGGTATAGGTACCATTGATGGCATATATATATGCATGCTCCCTTGGAGCACGCTGCTTGAAACTGTGTCAGTGACCAGTTGTATATGAGTGTCTGGTACAGACTTCCTGCAAGGGCACCAGTTGTATATGAGTGTCTTATACAGACTTCCTGCTATGGGACGAGTTTTATATGAGTTTCTGTTACAGACTTCCTTCAAGGGAACCATTTGTATATGAGTGTCTGGTACATATTTCCTGCAAGAGGACTAGTTTTATTTGAGTGTCTGGTACAGACTTCCTGCAAGATAACCAGTTGTATATGAGTGTCTGATACATTCTTCCGGCAAGGGGACCAGGTGTATATGAGTGTCTGGTACAGACTTCCTGCAAGAGGACCGGTTGTATATGGGTGTCTGGTACAGATTTCCTCAAGGGGCCAGTTGTATATGAGTGTCCGGTACAGACGTCCTGCAAGGGCACCAGTTGTATATGGGTGTCTGGTACAGATTTCCTGCGAGGGACAAGTTGTATATGAGTGTCTGGCACAGACTTCCTGCAAGGTCATTAGTTGTATATGGGTGTCTGATACAGACTTCCTGCAAGGGGACCAGTTGTAAATGAGTGTCTGGTACAGACTTCCTGCAAGGGGACCAGTTGTATATGAGTGTCTGGTACAGACTTCCTGCAAGGGGACCAGTTGTATATGAGTGTCTGGAACAGACTTCCTGCAAGGGCACCAGTTGTATACGAGTGTCTGGTACAGACTTCCTGCAAGGGCACCAGTTGTATATAAGTGTCTAATACAGATTTCCTGCAAGGGGACTGTTGCTGTCATTTTTGACGGAGTCATCTGTCAAGTTATTTGCTTATGTTTTTATCATAAGAATAATTGTGTCTTTACCTGCGATGTCAGGTTGATTAGGGGTTGTCTTCCCTTGTTTATTCATTCATTGTGTTTGACCTTTAGGGTCAAAGATAGACAGTTCGGGCGTATGCCCATGGGCAGGTTTTTTTAAAGCGGGAGTTGAGTTAGACTTCCGGCAAGCCGGAAAGTGTCCTGGTTTCTGAAGGGACGAGAGTCCATTGTGTTTTTTGGGAAGAATCTTCGAAGTGACTGCACTGGCAGTTTTCCCCAGTGAATCTCTGTGCGTTGGAATGACAGCAGAGTTCATTGTTAAGTTCTGTGGACTCGGTTACAGGTAATACCGACTTTTTCCATTACTATGCTTTCGGTAGCAGAACATGTTAGAAGATTGCCTAGTCTGCGAACTGCAGCTCACCGGTCCTCCATTACAGAACATATATGTTGTGCTCAAGGTAGCCATCCAAGACTATTAGTCTTCATACCATCCAGAAATCCAGTGACGAAGATATATTGTGGGAGCCGCAGATTGGCGGCATATTTATGTCTACAATAAGCATTACTGCAGGGTTGATGGTAACCTGCTTATCAGAAGTACACAGCCGACGTCAGAACGAGGCCTGTGTTTTCGGCTATTATACTACAGCCTGATAATGTGCAATTGGCAGGGAATGCCAAGTTGCACCTATGTGTCAAAGTGATTAAGGTATCTGACGCGTTTAGTCAGTAATCCCAGGGCGACGCCACGAACTGTCCTTATTGAAGAACATTGTATTGACCATGCACGAATATTCAAATGTTTACCAGCTTGCTGAATGCCTAATGTATACCTATCGATTTCCGGTCAGCATGACCTTGTTTACAATGACTGTTCCTGTTGATACCATGTGTGTTCTCGTCAATAAATGTTTTGAAACGTGTCTGCAGTGTCCAAGCATCCTTGACTACTGCATGTGAGTGTATGGGTTGCAGGGTCTACATACATAAGAGCCTAAACACATTCGCACCTTCATTCGCACCCACACTCAGTTCATCATCCGCTCGCACTACACATCTAACAACATGTATACTGTCTTGGGCCAGTGATCACCTCAACAAGAAAAAGTACAGTTACATTTTTGGTGGACCAGTTACGTGGGCTCTTCTGATACATTTCTTGTGGACAGAGCGAGCAATTAACATTATTGATGACATTAATGTGGTCCAGAAATTTACATTTCATGGGGCTATTTGCGTGAGAAGGACAAGTACACATTACATTTCTGATCTGTGGGTCTAAGCTACACACTGGACAGCTGTAACACACATCGCTAATTCTACACTTGCAAGTTTTGGCTACAACAGGACAGAAATAGGTCATCAACTGTTGACCCAGATAAACAGTGCTAGCATTATAATGCTACATAAACCACAACAGGACAAGTACTGAAGTTAACATCTAGGCATTTGCTACGTGGACCACAACTGCAAGTCGAGTCCCTTTTTGTAAACGGTACCGCTGGTCGTTTACACGTTTCAGTCAACAACAGACTTTTCTACGCCTGAGCATTCAAGCTATATTGTTCGAGGTCAAGTGTTTGTAAACAGTACGTGGAAATTGTAAACATTCAATGTGCAAGTCCTAAGTCGAGAAGGTCATAGTAACTTTTGTTCGTGAATACCACTTTATGCTACAGTGGATTTGACATTCAGTGCGCGCTTGACATTTTGTTTCTGTGTTCGCAAGGAGCAAGTTAGTTACTTAAATATCATGTGTGACTAAGCTTTATTTTGCAACACATTGAATTGATTGCTATTTATGTTAATTGTACTATTGTTGTGTTTTTTTCTTGTGTTCTTTTGCGGGTTTTCTGTTGGTGGGTCTTACAGTAAATATGCCACTTAATCGAGGGTTACTGTAAGCGTTCTGTAGGGATTGCAATTTTCTTAATTGAAATTTGCTAGCGACTTTTGTTGCTATTTTTTTTTTTGTTAGCTGTGACGACATCAGTTAGTGTTGTTTTCGTTTTTTTCCGTTCTTTGATTTTCGACTAATTTTGTTTGTATCTGTTCTTCTCTCATTCCTTCCATTTATTTCTTTACACCTTTTCGTTTATAACAGTGTTGCCATTTGTCTTGTTTATTTTTCGCGGTCATCATTACACATTTGTGTAACATTTTCTTTACTTTTTGCTGTATTGTTTATTTGACTTCCGCGAACGTTTTCGGTCATTGTTCTGTATTTTTGTCTTTGTATTTTTGATTGTACTACATTATTGTCATACACAGTCTACATACACACACTTGGTCATGTATTATTATTATTGATAAGGTATACTCTTCATATAGAGATTGTTAATAAAATATTATTATATGAGATATTTATACAAGTTCTTTGCCAAAAGACTTGTTGTCCACAAAGATTGAGACAAGGTAAAATATATATACAAGTTCTTTTGAGAAAAAAAAAAGACTTGTGCCCATAGTGAGTGGGATATAAAGGAATTATTTTCCACAGGTACTCAAGTGATTTTTTATTACATTATAAACAAGAGGACCATACAAGGTTTTTGTCTAAGACTAAGAGAGTGAAATAAAGTGAAGTGAGTATACAAGTCTAGCATTTCAGACTTGTCTCCCATTGAAGTGGGATAAGGCAATTGTTGAATTTTTCAGGTTACTGATCTCATTAGACAGAATGTCTACATTGGATTTCTTCATCCAGCAAGGGTTGACTCTTGGTAAGTCTGGTAAAGAATTGGAAGAATATTCATCTGCTCTATTCGCCACTGCATTAAAGTCAGAAGAAAAGAAACAAAAAGAGGAAATTAAATTGAAAGCAGAAGCTGAACAAAGGAGAGCAGAAGCTGAACTAAAGAAGCTAGATGCTGAGAATAGAAGATTAGAACTTGAAGAGAAAAAGTATCAAAGAGAAGCTGCTGCTGAGGAGAGAAAAGCCCAAGCTGATGAAAGAAAATTCCAGATGGAGATGGAAGACAAAAAACTTCAAGCTGCTGCAGAGGAGAAAAAAATTCAAGCTCAAGCTGCTGCAGAGGAGAGAAAAGCTGCTGCTAAGGCTGAAATTAGAAAAATGGAACATGAGGAAAGAAAACAGAAGATGGAACTTGATGAAAGGCTCGCAACTTTGGAGTTAGAGAAATTGAAATTGACGAGTCCAGGTGCTCATCAAACAACTTCGAGTACGACAAAGGAGTTTGTTAATAGGATTAAATTGCCTCATTTCAATCCTTTAAAGGATGACGTAGCAGATTATCTAGATAGATTCCAATTTTTATGCGATACGCATAACATAAAAACGGAAAAATATGTCGAAGAACTGATGGAATTTTTTACAGGTGACACAGTGACTACTCTTATGACAATAGACGAACATGACAGGACTAATTATGATGTTGTCAGAGCAGCGTTGCTAAAAAAATACCAACTAAAAGAAGAAGACTATCGTCTTCGTTTTAGGACAATGTTGCCAGAAAATGGTGTAGATTTCTCTGATTTTGTTACAAAAATACGTCGTACATTTACACGATGGGTTGAGTTGTCTCAGACTGAGAAAACATATGAAGGTCTAATGGACTTATTATTGCGAGATAAGGTTTTGTCATCTGTTAATGATTCTTTTCTTGCATTCCTTCATGAGCGTAAGCCTAAAAACTTAAAAGATATAGAGGAATACTGTTGTCAGTATGCCACCGCGCATCCCCATGCTACAGTTAGCAATTCTAAAGTGAAAGAAGGGTTGCCAGCTGCCTCGGCAACACCATATGGCCCTAATTTCAAAAACAAATTTCAGGGTTCTCAACAAAACTGGAATAGGGGAAGTAATCAGAATTACACTCAGAAGCGGAGTAATCCAACACATGATGGTTCTTCGTCTATGAATTGGAGACAAGATGGTAGTTCTCGTAATTTTAGTGGTAATAATTTGAGACACTTTTGCAAAGGCTATCCAAATAATAACTATTCAAACTTTCGAGGTAATCATTCTCGACGTCAAGATTATGACGATGGTGAATTTAGAAACCGGGATTCAAACCGGAATGATGATTACAATAGGCAATATGATAACAATTACAGGAGAAATGATAGTCGAAATAATTACAGGGGAAATGATAATCGAGGCAGACCTAGATTTAACAAAAAAAGACCTTTCTAACAGGCAAACTCTGCACAACAAGAGTTTGATGGAGCCTGTAATACAGTAAATGATAGTGGTAACTCTAGGGCTATCACTGGTTGTGCTTTCGATTTTGGGAGAGCAACTGAATGCCCCCAATGCTTAACATTGTTCGACTCATCGACTGTATCTACTCTAAGTTGTGGTCACCCTCTTCCTGCTCTACCTGCTACAGTTGCGCATGATGGGAGAGGATCTCTCATCTTACATAAAGGTCTAATAAATGATAGGCTAGTCTCAGTACTTTTCGATTCGGGATGTACTACCGTCGGGGTTAGGGAGTCTCTGATAGATCCTTGCTGTGCCACTGGAAAAACAATCAAATGTGTTACATTTGGTGGTACTATGGAAAGTTATCCTACTGCTATTATTAGGATTGACACTCCCTTCTTCACAGGAGATGTCCATGCATGTCTTCTTCCTAATCCTATTGCGGATCTTATAATCGGTCGTATTCATGGGGTTAAGGAATGCACCGCGCAACAAATTTCTAGTTGGGAGAAAAAAAACATTCAAACGGTCAATGCAGTGGTGACAAGAGCTCAAGCTCTTAATCCCCCAACTTCATCGGATAATAGTAATGAAGCTGATAGCCAAGACGAGCACTTGGTGATTTCCCATGACTCGTTTGTTAAACGTCAAGAAGAGGATCCTTCTTTGAAGAAATTCTTCCTTCTTGCAAAGAAAGGGGATCCCAATCAAAATACTAATCACAAATCGTATATTACTATGAAGAATGGTATATTGGTACGGATGGTACAACACTCGGACAAGTCTATGCACTCGCAAATTCTTGTGCCTAAGTGTATGAGAGCCTTAATTCTTCAGCATGCACACGATTCTCAGTGTGCTGGACATATGGGTTTTTCCAGAACTAAAACTAGAGTCCTTGCGTCTTTCTTTTGGCCATTCGTGAATGAAGACATCCGAATTTATTGCCGATCTTGCAAAATTTGTCAAGAGGTCAAGTCTAGAGGTCCGAGACATGCTGCTCCTATTCAGGCTGCAGATATTCCGATTCGGCCGTTTCAGAAAATGGCTATAGACATCATTGGTCCGTTCAAAATTAAGTCAGCCAGAGGACACCAATTTATCCTCACTTGCGTGGACATGTGCACGCGTTGGCCAGAGGCTATTCCTCTGAAGAGCATATCAATTGTCGATATCGCTGATGCTCTTTGGCTCATATTTTCTCGTCTGGGATTCCCCGGAGAAATACTGTCGGACCACGGCACTCAGTTAATTTCGGACGTTATGTCTCAGGTAATGGCTACGCTAGACATTAAAAGGTCTCTCAGTAGTATTTATCATCCAATGTCCAATGGATTGATAGAACGTCTTAACAGGACACTAAAGAACTTACTTGGCAAGATAACGGAGGATCATCCGGAGGATTGGGACAGGGTTTTACCTGCAGTCCTCTTTGCCTATAGAGAAGTTCCCAACGAGCATACAGGGTTCTCTCCTTTCGAACTTGTCTTTGGTGCGCAACCGCGCGGTCCGATGTCCTTGTTACACGATTTGATAACTTCTGATAATATTGACGATGATACACAATCGTCATATGAATATGTCATTGCTCTTAGAGAAAAGATTATCGAATCTTGCAAGTTAGCAACTTCATCTTCCGAATTTGCGAAAGAAAAAGCTAGGCGATTTGCTAACAAGAAAAGACGCCTACGTCAACTTTGTCCTGGAGACAAAGCATATGTCTTACTTCCCTCAAGAGAGAATAGACTTCTCATTTCATGGAAAGGTCCATACACTATAGTCTCCAAAATTTCCGATGTCGACTACATCGTCGATGTGGATGGAAGGCATAAAACCTTCCATATAAATATGCTAACAGAGTTTATTGAACGTCCAGACTATTTGCAGCCTATTTTCCAGGCGATGGACGATTCTCCAGTCCAATATGGTCACATCTCATCCCTGTCCGTTATACAGGATGAGGAAACTATTTTTTTGGACGTTAACTTACCTCTTCCTGCGATTCTACTGAATTCAACGGAATCGTGGAGGGACGTTACAATCTCGTTGAACTTGTCTTTTGAGGAGCAACGTCAAGTATCCTCTACGCTACAATCATATCAGGATGTCCTTACCGACATTCCTGGACACACAGATGTCATAGAACATGACATCATACTTACTGATCGTAATCCGATCAGAGTAAGACCATACCCAATACCTATTCATTTTCAAGCACAAGTCGAGAAAGAATTGGATGAAATGATTCAACTGCAAATAATTGAACCATCCACTTCAGCTTATTCTTCGTCGATAGTTATTGTTCGAAAGAAAGACAATAACATACGTCTTTGCGTTGACTATCGCAAATTAAATCAAGTTACGAAGTTCGATGCTGAACCTATGCCATTATTAGATGATCTACTTATTAGACTTTCTAAAGCTAAATTCTTTACTAAACTAGACTTGTCGAAAGGTTATTGGCAAGTCCCACTGACGGAACACGCCAAACCTCTCACTGCTTTTTCGACACCTAGGGGTCTGTTTCAATGGAATTTTATGCCTTTCGGGCTTATGAACGCCCCAGCGACTTTCGTGCGCATGATGCGACGAATTCTATCAGATCGTGCAGATGTCATCGCATATTTAGACGACATCTGTCTTTTCAGCGATACTTGGGAAGAACACTATTTGGGTCTAAAGGAATTGCTATCTACTCTACGTGAGCATAGTTTGACTGCAAAACCCTCTAAAGCTTTTGTTGGGTTTAGTGAAATTTCCTTCCTAGGTCATCGAGTTGGTCATGGTCTGTTGAAGACAGAGGACCAAAACATTTCGAAGATATTAAATATCTCGGTTCCGAAGACAAAAAAGCAAGTGCGTAGTCTCTTGGGATTGATACAATTCTATGGAAGATTCATTGAGAATCTGTCCTCCATTATGGCACCACTTTCATCGTTATTAAAAAAAGGTTCTCCCAATATGGTGCGTTGGTTCCAAGAATGCCAATCTTCATTGGATCAGGTTAAGAATTTGTTCTCATCTCATCCTATCTTAAGACTACCAACGATTGAGAAGACTTTTGTTCTTCGTAGTGATGCCTCTTCCACTGGGATTGGAGCGGCACTAATGCAGGAATATTCAGGAACTCTGCATCCTGTAATGTATATTTCTAGGAAGCTAAATGCGGCAGAAAGGAATTACTCGGTTTTAGACCGTGAATTGTTGGCTATGGTTTGGTCCATTCTTAAGCTACAAAGGTTCCTTCTGGGCGCGCATTTCTTTATGGAAACCGACCAAAAAGCTCTTACGGCTATGCAAAGTAAGGATTTGAAGAGCTCGAGATCTACTCGTTATGCTATTGCTCTTCAGCCTTTCCATTTCACGGTGCGAGCTATCCGTGGTTCGGATAATGTGATGGCGGACATATTGTCCAGATGCCCACATGATTCCAGTTAAATCTTGTGTCCTAGTTTTTCCTGATACACTTTCAGACTTTTGTCTGTCCTTAATATCCTAATATGTTGTAATACAAATGTATTTGGATGATGTTTAGATAATTTAACAAATTTCATTTTGTCCATCCATCAGTGATATGTTGCTAATATAGCATTGTAATTCATGACATTTGTATATTGCTATAATTATAGTATTTAGTAATGATTGATATATGATTGGTATTGCCAGCAACTTAGGTTTCTTTAATGGTACCCCCTTAGTTTGTTTGGCTTAAAGGAGATATTTTCTCCTATGTTGGGAGATGATTTGTATCCTCTTCAGACGCTTTGTTTATGCGTCTATTGTACCTGATATTAGGTTCATTTTTTCATGAGCACATAAGTGATACTTGTGCAATCTTACTCATGGACATATTAGAAAAAAAAATTTCATTTTTTTAACAGGGGGTGGTAGTAATATGTTGCTGTCATTTTTGACGGAGTCATCTGTCAAGTTATTTGCTTATGTTTTTATCATAAGAATAATTGTGTCTTTACCTGCGATGTCAGGTTGATTAGGGGTTGTCTTCCCTTGTTTATTCATTCATTGTGTTTGACCTTTAGGGTCAAAGGTAGACAGTTCGGGCGTATGCCCATGGGCAGGTTTTTTTTAAGCGGGAGTTGAGTTAGACTTCCGGCAAGCCGGAAAGTGTCCTGGTTTCTGAAGGGACGAGAGTCCATTGTGTTTTTCGGGAAGAATCTTCGAAGTGACTGCACTGGCAGTTTTCCCCAGTGAATCTCTGTGCGTTGGAATGACAGCAGAGTTCCTTGTTAAGTTCTGTGGACTCGGTTACAGGTAATACCGACTTTTTCCATTACTATGCTTTCGGTAGCAGAACATGTTAGAAGATTGCCTAGTCTGTGAACTGCAGCTCACCGGTCCTCCATTACAGAACATATATGTTGTGCTCAAGGTAGCCATCCAAGACTATTAGTCTTCATACCATCCAGAAATCCAGTGACGAAGATATATTGTGGGAGCCGCAGATTGGCGGCATATTTATGTCTACAATAAGCATTACTGCAGGGTTGATAGTAACCTGCTTATCAGAAGTACACAGCCGACGTCAGAACGAGGCCTGTGTTTTCGGCTAATATACTACAGCCTGATAATGTGCAATTGGCGGGGAATGCCAAGTTGCACCTATGTGTCAAAGTGATTAAGGTATCTGACGCGTTTAGTCAGTAATCCCAGGGCGACGCCACGAACTGTCCTTATTGAAGAACATTGTATTGACCATGCACGAATATTCAAATGTTTACCAGCTTGCTGAATGCCTAATGTATACCTATCGATTTCCGGTCAGCATGACCTTGTTTACAATGACTGTTCCTGTTGATACCATGTGTGTTCTCGTCAATAAATGTTTTGAAACGTGTCTGCAGTGTCCAAGCATCCTTGACTACTGCATGTGAGTGTATGGGTTGCAGGGTCTACATACATAAGAGCCTAAACACATTCGCGCCTTCATTCGCACCCACACTCAGTTCATCATTCGCTCGCACTACACACCTAACAACATGTATACTGTCTTGGGCCAGTGATCACCTCAACAAGAAAAAGTACAGTTACAGGGACTAGTTGAGTATGAGTGCTGGTACAGACTTCCTGCAAGGGAACCAGTTGTATATGAGTGTCTGGTACAGACCTCCTGCAAGGCACCAGTTGTATATGAGTGTCTGGTACAGACTTCCTGCAAGGGGACCAGTTGTACATGAATGTCTGGCATAGACTTCCTGCAAGGGAACCAGTTGTATATGAGTGTCTGGTACAGACTTCCTGCAAAGTCACCAGTTGTATATGAGTGTCTGGTACAGACTTCCTTCAAGGGGACCAGTTGTATATGAGTGTCTGGCATAGACTTCCTGCAAGGGGACCAGTTGTATATGAGTGTCTGGTACAGACTTCCTGCAAGGTCACCAGTTGTATATGGGTGTCTGGTACAGACTTCCTGCAAGGGAGCCAATTGTATATGGATGTCTGTTACAGACTTCCTGCAATGGAACCAGTTGTATATGAGTGTCTGATATTGATGTTCTGCAAGGGGACTAGTTTATTATGAGTGCTGGTACAGACTTCCTCCAAGGGAACCAGTTGTATATGAGTGTCTGGTACAGACTTCGTGCAAGGGAACCAGTTGTATATCAGTGTCTGGTACAGACGTCCTGCAAGGAGACCAGTTGGATATGAGCGTCTAGTACAGACTTCCTGCAAAGGCACTAGTTGTAAATGAGGTCTTGTACAGACTTGCAAAGGCACCAGTTGCATATGAGTGTCTGGTATAGACTTCCTGCAATGGGACGAGTTTTATATGAGTGTCTGTTACAGACTTCCTGCAAGGGTACCAGTTGTATATGAGTGTCTGGTACAGACTTCCTGCAAGGGGACCAGTTGTAGTATTGGTTCCATGCTCCATAAGAAGCGAAAAGGAAAAAATAATGGCTTTAATCTGTTTTCTCTAGGGTGTATTCTACTTGTTTGGTATTGTAGTAGGGTTGCATGACAGCTTCAAAACAAACAAACAAACAGAGCAAATATAATGTTGTAGTTCATGGTAGTAGACGCTTAATGAATATTGAAAAAAAATAACAAAACACAAAACAAAATAAAGATCGAGATTTTAGTTGTCACGTTTTCGTTGTTTTAAAATTGAGAAAAGGCTACATATAGATATAAATAGCAACGGTATATTAACTGACCGAAAAAATTATCCCGACGTGAAGTGGCAAAAACAAACAAGCAAACAAACAAACGGAACTTCTCTCCAACAGTGGGACTCAAACTCCTGTCACTTATTACATTAATCGGACCTCCTGTCTACTTCGCTAATGAAGACGCTAAATTTGCACAACAAATCAATACACAAATAAAATTTTATTTTTACACTTCCCCGCTGCAGTTTCGTATTTTTGTTTTTTCCCTGCGTCATGAGGAAGACAGGAAAAAGCGTCCAAGAAATAATCCCAATGAAATTGTGGGTTTTTTGGTTTTTCCTAGATGAGATCAGAGCTAAAGATGTCAGTGTTTCCATTTTTTTTTCCTTCAGTGTCCTGGCTTTTTAATGTGGGATAGAGTAGGAACATACATAAGTACACTAGAGTCCTGTATTCTGTTTTATACATACATAATTATGGCATTGAGTATTGACATTTTATATGTTGACTTTTTTTTTTAAAGTGGGTAACGCTCTTCTTTCTTTCATACAAGTTTGGCAAGCACCTAACTACCCTGGACACACAGACCTCGCAAGCACCTAACTACCCTGTACACACAGACCTCTCAAGCACCTAACTACCCTGTACACACAGATCTCTCAAGCACTTAACTACCCTGGACACACAGACCTCGCTGGCACCTAACTACCCTGTACACACAGACCTCTCAATCACCTAACTACCCTGGACACACAGACCTCTCAAGCACCTAACTACCCTGGACACACATACCTCGCAAGCACCTAACTACCCTGGTCACACAGACCTCGCAAGCACCTAACTACCCTGGTCACACAGACCTCACAAGCACCAAACTACCATGGACACACAGACCTCACAAACACCTAACTACCCTGGACACACAGACCTCTTAAGCACCTAACTACCTTGGACACACAGAACTCTCAAGCACCTAACTACCCTGGTCACACAGACCTCGTAAGCACCTAACTACCCTGGACACACAGACCTCGCAAGCACATAACTACCCTAGTCACACAGAACTCGCAAGCACCTAACTACCCTGGACACATACCTCGCAAGCACCTAACTACCCTGGTCACACAGACCTCGCAAGCACCTAACTACCCTGGACACACAGACTTCGCAAGCACTTAACTACCCTGGTCACAAAGACCTCGCAAGCACCTAACTACCCTGGTCACATAGACCACGCAAGCACCTAACTACCCTGGACACACAGACCTTGCAAGCACCTAACTACCCTGGACACACAGACCCCGCAAGCACTTAACTACCCTGGTCACACAGACCTCTCAAGCGCCTAACTACACTGGTCAACCAGACCTCGCAAGCACCTAACTACCCTGGACACACATACCTCGCAAGCACCTAACTACCCTGTACACATAGACCTCGCAAGCACCTAACTACCCTGGACACACAGACCTCGCAAGCACTTAACTACGCTGGTCATACATACCTCGCAAGCACCTAACTACCCTGGTCACACAGACCTCGCAAGCACCTAACTACCTTGGACACACAGACCTCGCCAGCACATATTTACCCTGTACACACAGACCTCGCAAGCACCTATCTACCCTGGACACACCGACCTCGAAGCACTTAACTACCCTGGTCACACAGACCTCTCAAGCACCTAACTACCCTGGACACACAGACCTCGCAATCACCTAACTACCCTGTACACACAGACCTCGCAAGCACCTAACTACCCTTTACACACAGACCTCGCAAGCACCTAACTACTTTTTACACACAGACCTCGCAAGCACCTAACTGCATTTTACACACAGACCTCGCAAGCACCTAACTACCTTGGACACACAGATCTCGCAAGCACTTAACTACCCTGGTCACACAGACCTCTCAAGCACCTAACTACCCTGTACACACAGACCTCGCAAGCACCTAGCTACCCTTTACACACAGACCTCGCAAGCACCTAACTACCCTGGACACACAGACCTCGCAAGCACCTAATCAACCTGGACACACAGACCTCGCAAACACCTACCTACCCTGGACACACAGACCTCGCAAGCACATAACTACCCTGGACACACAGAGCTCGCAAGCACCTAACTACCCTGGACAAACAGACCTCGCAAGCACCTAACTATCCTGGTCACACAGACCTCGCAAGCACCTAACTACCCTGGACACACAGAACTCGCAAGCACCTAACTACCCTGGACACATACCTCGCAAGCACCTAACTACCCTGGTCACACAGACCTCGCAAGCACCTAACTACCCTGGACACACAGACTTCGCAAGCACTTAACTACCCTGGTCACAAAGACCTCGCAAGCACCTAACTACTAACTACCCTGGTAACATAGACCACGCAAGCACCTAACTACCCTGGACACACAGACCTTGCAAGCACCTAACTACCCTGGACACACAGACCTCGCAAGCTCCTAACTACCCTGGTCACACAAACCTCGCAAGCACATTAACTACCCTGGCCACACAGACCCCGCAGGCACTTAACTACCCTGGTCACACAGACCTCTCAAGCGCCTAACTACACTGGTCACACAGACCTCGCAAGCACCTAACTACCCTGGACACACATACCTCGCAAGCACCTAACTACCCTGTACACATAGATCTCGCAAGCACCTAACGACCCTGGACACACAGACCTCGCAAGCACTTAACTACCCTGGTCACACAGACATCTCAAGCACCTAACTACCCTGGTCACACAGACCTCGCAAGCACCTAACTACCCTGGTTACACAGACATCTTAAACACCTAACTACCCTGGTCACACAGACCTCGCAAGCACCTAACTACCCTGGTCACACAGACCTCTCAAGCACCTAACTACCCTGGACACATAGACAACGCAAGCACTTAACTACCCTGGTCACACAGACCTCGCAAGCACCTAACTACCCTGGTCACACAGACCTCGCAAGCACCTAACTACCCTGGACACACAGACCTCGCAAGCACATAACTACCCTGTACACACAGACCTCGCAAGCACCTAACTACCCTGGACACACAGACCTCGAAGCACTTAACTACCCTGGTCACACAGACCTCTCAAGCACCTAACTACCCTGGACACACAGACCTCGCAAGCACCTAACTACCCTGTACACACAGACCTCGCAAGCACCTATCTACCCTTTACACACAGACCTCGCAAGCACCTAACTACCCTTTACACACAGACCTCGCAAGCACCTAACTACATTTTACACACAGACCTCGCAAGCACCTAACTACCCTGGACACACAGACCTCGCAAGCACTTAACTACCTTGGTCACACAGACCTCTCAAGCACCTAACTACGCTGTACACACAGACCTCGCAAGCACCTAACTACCCTTTACACACAGACCTCTCAAGCACCTAACTACCCTGGACACACAGACCTCGCAAGCACCTAACTACCCTGTACACACAGACCTCGCAAGCACCTATCTACCCTTTACACACAGACCTCGCAAGCACCTAACTACCCTTTACACACAGACCTCGCAAGTACCTAACTTCATTTTACACACAGACCTCGCAAGCACCTAACTACCCTGGACACACAGACCTCGCAAGCACATAACTACCCTGTACACACAGACCTCGCAAGCACCTAACTACCCTGGACACACAGACCTTGCAAGCACTTAACTACCTTGGTCACACAGACCTCTCAAGCACCTAACTACGCTGTACACACAGACCTCGCAAGCATCTAACTACCCTTTACACACAGACCTCTCAAGCACCTAACTACCCTGGACACACAGACCTCGCAAGCACCTAACTAACCTGGACACACAGACCTCGCAAACACCTACCTACCCTGGACACACAGACCTCGCAAGCACCTAACTACCCTGGACACACAGACCTCGCAAGCACCTAACTAACCTGGACACACAGACCTCGCAAACACCTACCTACCCTGGACACACAGACCTCGCAAGCACCTAACTAACCTGGACACACAGACCTATAAAATGTGTTAACTGTATAAATCATAATCTTCATCATTTTCCTTTGCGCTCTTTCGCGGATTGTCTCCCTTAATCTGCCGCAGCGGTCCGTGAATGACCAGACAGTTGGAGTAAAAGGATCAGTTAACCAAAAACAAAAACAAGTTAACGAACCAAATGGTTATTGCCCTAATTCACGTTGCATAGTCTCTAGCATAGACAACTGGAATCCATGGCAAAAGCAGAAGGTGAAGATCCAGAAATTGGAGGTCAACCGTAACGGAAGAACCAGTATAACGACCCAGTCTTGAAACGACATCTCCAAAAAAGAGGAGGTACAGACTTAAGAAGCTGGTCGGCCTGGAGTCTATATTTAGTAAAAAGTTAAATGACGATATAGTCTCAGCATTTGTCTAGTATACATAAAGACAATTATATCTTGTGTGTTCCTATCTCACCAGCGCTTCAAGGTGTTCCTGTTGAGTGCCAGTGTCGCACTCTGTGAGTACCTTATGTTCTGTATTATTGTAGTCCAACATTACTTTCTAGACGAGCATTACTCTTTGACCTTTTAATTTATTTTAGTAGCCGCCTTCAATCACTAACTACTGACTATAGGAATGATGCGTCCTTGGCGTTATAGCCCTCAGCTGCTTTTCTTTTCTTGATGTTTTCTGTGTGCATAATCCACATAGTTTTGGCCCAATAACTGTTTTGGGCCAGTATTTTAATAGATTATATTATATTGTATTAGAGTTATATTATGTTATGTTATGTTACGTTACATTATATTATATTATGTTATGTTATAATGTATTATATTATGTTATGTTGTTATGTTATGTTGTGTTATGTTATGCTACGTTACGTTATATTATATTATGTTATGTTATATTATATTATGCTAAGCTATATTATATTATATTATATTATATTAAAGATACAGTAGAAAACGGTGTACAAATATTGGAATACAACGAACGATTAAAGAAAAAAAAAAAAAGCGATAAGGTAAAATTGAAAAAAAGCCACAGGAACTGCGTTTACATTTTAGATATTTCTTTCCGTCAACAGAGACTTGTCACTGAACTCTATCACAGAAATTACGCTGGAGGACTTCAAGTCACTGACAGAACTGGAAACTTTGTAAGTGTTCGTGAAGAAGATCATTGTGGAGTGATTTTAACACACACACACAAACAAACTCATGCACACACAGAATATAACAGGGACAAAATAATATAAACAAAGACAGTTACACTTGTAAAGACGAAGATATTTGATGACACGGAAGGGCCAGCGAGTCGAGATGTACGCAATAGTTCCCAAATCGAGGTCCCCCTTGGTCCTTATTGTGATTCTATCATGCTTTCAAAACTTGTCAGCCATGCTTTCGATACCAGAAAATGTTTGTTTCCAAATTGGCAATCAAATATTACAGGGGATAGTAATCTTCTCTCAGTGTTCCTGCTCCCTACGGAGCAAAGGGCCTTCGATTAGTCAATTCCGAGTCCTTCTGTTCCTTACAACCCGTGTGAGTTATCTGCCACTTTATTCCTTCCTATATCTGCCTCCAGTCTCTATTATTTCTGTTTTGAGTCCTCCTTCTATTATTTCTGTTTTGAGTCCTCCCTCTATTTTTCTTACAGCAGAAATTCCGTAGCAAGAACTGCCTGGTGAACATTTTAGTTGACCTACTTAACGTGTGTGACCCACTTAATGTGTGTGTTGTCAGTGGCCACTTATCGTCTTTACCTGAACTCTTCATCATCATCAGTTGCCATCTCCACAACGAAGGTTGGCTGTAATGGATCTCCAACGTCTTCTGTCTCTTGTCTTGGTGGTGCACTCTGATAGACTCTTTCCTGTCCATCTCTTGATGTTATCTTCCCACTTATAGCGCTGTCTTCCCCTTGCACGTTTGCCTTCAACTCTCCCTTCTGTTATGGTCTTCTGCAAGGTGTTATGCCTTTTTATGTGGCCAAAGTATTTTAGCTGCCGAACTTTGACCTCCCTCATTAGTTCTCTTTTCATACCTAGATTTTCTAGGACCTCCTTATTTGTTTTCATCTCTTTCCATGAGATACGCCCCATTCTTCTATATATCCACATTTCAAGAGCCTCAATTCTTTCTTCCACATGCTTATTCATCGTCCATGTTTCTGCACCAAACAGAAATGCAGAATATATATAACACTTTATGATTCTCAGTTTTAATTTGTGAGATAACTGTTTAGATGTCAGTATATGTTTCATGTTCTTGAAAGTAGCTTTGGCCATTCCTATTCTCTTCTTGATTTCTGTTTCACATCTGCCATCTTCTGTTATTATATGACCAAGATATACGTAGCTCTTGACTTGTTCCAGGATTTTCCCATTTACGCTTATCTTTAATGTGGGTTTATCGTTTGTTTTGCTAATTATCATAGTTTTTGTTTTCTCAATATTAATGTCGAGTCCATATTCATGACTTATACTGTTCACTTGCTTCACTAGTTCTTGTAACTCCTGTTCGCTTTCAGCTAACAACACGGTATCATCTGCATATCTAAGGTTGTTTATTGACCTTCCACTGATGTTCAGTCCTGGTATTTCCTGTATCTGTTTGAAAATTTTTTCGGTGTATAAATTAAATAGGCAGGGGAACAGCACACAACCTTGTCTGACACCTCTTTTTATGTCTATGTATGGTGAATAATTCCTTCCAGATCTTACTGTGGCAGTTTGCTCCCAATAAAGGTTACTGAGTATTCTTATATCTTTTCCATCAATACCTATGTCTTCGAGGCATTCAATTATTTTCTCATGATGGACTCTGTCAAAAGCCTTCTTATAGTCATAAAGCACATATACATACTTTTTTGGACCTCTGTATATTTTTCTGCTAATATTCTTAGGCAAAATATTGCCTCTCTTGTTCCGTTGTTCCGTCTAAAACCAAACTGATCTTCGTGGATTTCACTGTCTACC
The DNA here is from genome assembly GCA_024509875.1 of Oreohelix idahoensis. Taxonomy (NCBI): domain Eukaryota; kingdom Metazoa; phylum Mollusca; class Gastropoda; order Stylommatophora; family Oreohelicidae; genus Oreohelix; species Oreohelix idahoensis. The sequence goes on along the minus strand of JAMPIV010000834.1, from coordinate 382,242 downwards.
TTACCTTTTATTCTGTCCTGTATGAACTGTGAGTCCATTGTTATTGACCTGCTTCTTGTCATCAATTGGGTTTATCATATCACACCTAAAGGTCTTTTATATTTGGACATGCGCCCTAATATAACCGACTAGGTTGAACGGGACGCGCCTTGCCAAAATGGGGCAAAACTTTACATTAAGAAAAAAAAAAATGTGTTTTTCATCAATTCCGCATTGGGAACAAATCATGAGCGACAGTTATTTCTATAATAGGTAGTTGTACAGATATGTGTGTGTATTTATGTGTGTGTGTGTGCAGGGTGTGTGTTTAAGGAGTGTGTGTAGGATGTGTGTAGGGTGAGTGTGTGTGTGTATGATGGCTTTAAAGTCTTTGTCCAACGTTAAACTTTATTAACTCTATGTACCCATGACAGAAGCACACTGTAAACAACACAAAGAAGCATAATTTATACATTTTAAAAATGCTAGTGTTATCAATTTTGAGCTATTTGTTTGTTAGATTCTGTAACTGATTGAAAATGGTAGCAGTAAATGAAAATATTAACTATGTGTTGGGAAATCGGACTGAATGATGCGTCGCGAAAGATGGCGGTTATATTGAGACGTAAACATTTGAGCTGTGTTGTGTAAAAACTTAATAAATTCTGTTTTTAAAAGCCTTTGACAGTGTTCTTCTCTCATGTGAAAGAAACGGATACTATAGCAGATATCATTACGTGAAAGTTAAGATGTATATTATCGTTGTGTGAATCAACAGAATAGCAATTCTACTGTCACTAAGCAGCAAGTAATGCGGAGTAAATCATGTTTCTTTTGCAGAGTTATTGCCCACTCGTACCTTAAATCAATCGGACCCAGGGCATTTAAAAATGCTTTCAAGTTGCGGAGACTGTAAGTACTTCTTATATTTGTGATCATCGTGCCTGTCGCCTCATTATGTTAACTGTGTTGGTCTTGAGTGTGCATACTTCATATCTGTGTACATATCGTTTATATTAATACATTTTTTAATCGTTCTTGTAGAATGAGTATATTATGAACATTTGGAACGCATACAATACACATGAACATACAGAGAAAACTAAATATTTTTTTTTATTTTAAATAACCAGCTGACTGCAATGCTCTAAACATTTTGTTTTTCTTTTCGCAAATCCTCTATTCCTTTCAAAACCTCAACCTCTATTCCTTTCAAATCCTCAACCTCTATTACTTTCAAATCCTCAACCTCTATTCCTTTCACATCCTAAACCTCCATTTCTTTCAAAACCTCAACCTCTATTCCTTTCAAATCCTCAACCTCTATTCCTTTTAAATCCTCAACCTCTATTCCTTTCAAATCTTCAACCTCTATTCCTTTCAAAACCTCAACCTCTATTCCTTTCAAATCCTCAACCTCTATTCCTTTCAAATCCTCAACCTCTATTCCTTTCACAACCTCAGAAGATAAGCACTCTGTTTTATGGAATGTTTATCGCAATAGTAATTCTAAGATGTGCAGTCTACAATATAATGTTTGTTCTAAGATGTGCTGTCTACAATATCATGTTTGTTCTAAGATGTGCAGTCTACAATATAATGTTTGTTCTAAGATGTGCAGTCTACAATATCATGTTTGTTCTTAGATGTGCAGTCTACAATATCATGTTTGTTCTAAGATGTGCAGTCTACAATATCATGTTTATTCTTAGATGTGCAGTCTACAATATCATGTTTGTTCTTAGATGTGCAGTCTACAATATAATGTTTGTTCTTAGATGTGCAGTCTACAATATAATGTTTGTTCTTAGATGTGCAGTCTACAATATAATGTTTGTTCATAGATGTGCAGTCTACAATATGATGTTTGTTCTTAGATGTACAGTCTACAATATAATGTTTGTTCTTAGATGTGCAGACTACAATATCATGTTTGTTCTTAGATGTGCAGTCTACAATATAATGTTTGTTCTAAGATGTGCAGTCTACAATATCATGTTTGTTCTTAGATGTGCAGTCTACAATATCATGTTTGTTCTTAGATGTGCAGTCTACAATATAATGTTTGTTCTTAGATGTGCAGTCTACAATATAATGTTTGTTGTTAGATGTGCAGTCTACAATATAACGTTTGTTCTAAGATGTGCAGTCTACAATATCATGTTTGTTCTTAGATGTGCAGTCTACAATATAATGTTTGTTCTTAGATGTGCAGTCTACAATATAATGTTTGTTCTTAGATGTGCAGTCTACAATATAATGTTTGTTCTTAGATGTGCAGTCTACAATATAATGTTTGTTCTTAGATGTGCAGTCTACAATATAATGTTTGTTCTTAGATGTGCAGTCTACAGTATCATGTTTGTTCTTAGATGTGCTGTCTACAATATAATGTTTGTTCTTAGATGTGCAGTCTACAATATAATGTTTGTTCTTAGATGTGCAGTCTACAATATCATGTTTGTTCTTAGATGTGCTGTCTACAATACAATGTTTGTTCTTAGATGTGCAGTCTACAATATCATGTTTGTTCTTAGATGTGCAGTCTACAATATAATGTTTGTTCTTAGATGTGCAGTCTACAATATCATGTTTGTTCTTAGATGTGCAGTCTACAATATCATGTTTGTTCTAAGATGTGCAGTCTACAATATCATGTTTGTTCTTAGATATGCAGTCTACAATATAATGTTTGTTCTTAGATGTGCAGTCTACAATATCATGTTTGTTCTTAGATGTGCAGTCTACAATATCATGTTTGTTCTAAGATGTGCAGTCTACAGTATCATGTTTGTTAAGTGAAACAACGAATATCTCTTATTGTCATTTGGTTTCGTTTGGATTTTAAGGACCATCTATATTGTACACGGACCATATGTGCTCCGATCGCCTCCCTTAGATCACACAGGCCAGGATCCTAATGTGTGTCAATACAGGAATAACACGTTCTATAAAGATTTTTGTGGTAAACAGGTTTCCTAACGTTTAAATTGTGCCAGGGCAGCGGTCGTATGGCCTACTCCTTACGATTTCCAACTGCGGAAAGATTTTGAACGTGCGCAACTTGCACACGGGACCTCCAATTTTTACACCCTTTTTTTAGGTTGGGCATGCGATCTCACTACCTAGGAGATGGGGGAGGGGGGGATATGACATCAATAGGCACCAGTGCTTCTGACAAAAGAAAAACATTTCTATCAGTTATATCCCTTGTGCTAGGAACGTATCTGGTACCTTTAGAATTAGAGGATGACGCGATACCTATGAGCCACCCCCCTCCCCCCTAATCGCGCTTTCAAATGGTCAAGTTTAATCTGTACGTTTTTGTGTGTTGTTTGTCTCAACGAGACATGTTCAAAGTTATATGTTCTACAATAGCGAGTCAATCTATTTATGTGTTGGAGAGCTGGGATTTGAGTGTTTCCACAGTCAGTAGTTGACGGTAGTACCTGGTCTTGTTTCCTTTTCGCTTCTTAATTAGGCATGGAACCACCACTGCTTCTGGTCCCATTGCAAGAAGCCTGACATCAAATCGTGGATGTGCTCTTGCAGCTTTAGTTTCTGTTACCATGTTTTACATGATAAGGTTGCCAGCCCCATGCACAATCCCACATTAGTCGCCTCCTACGATTGCATTGGGGAGTTGTCGTTGTCGTGGAACGAGTTGTGTAAACCCACTACTTTGTTCTTCTTCTTCTTCTTCCTCGTTCGTCCTGAAAAGGACGGTGGTTGCGTTGTGTCTGTTTACGCCAAAGCTGTGATATCTGCACCTTTCAGTCGACACATCCGACTTCAGCACGGCATTTTTTAGGACCGGGTTTGCCTTCCCATTGCGATCCACACTCGCTCAGCCAGACTGCACTGCTGCAGACTGTTTCCAGGACCACCACGTGGAGGTGGAGTCGGTCTTGACCAGCTCTGATTCGCTGGTCCTGACGCAGGCAGTCAAGCTATGAGTCGCTGACTGCGTTCTCTATTGCTGCGTCTTTGGGTCCCACTACTTTGTTAAATCCCTATGTCGAGAGCCCAGCTAATCAACGCACAGTTGCTGAGCCGGAATAAATTACAAGAAGTTACGCCAGGAAAAAAAACTTAAGCCCTGTTTTTTTCGGATGTGGGTCGCGGCCATCTTGTTCACGCAAGATGGCGGAAGAAAACTGAATAAAATTAGGCTGTACGAGCATAAGACGAAACTGCAGGCAACCAATCAGCTTGCTCCGCCAGGAACCAACCAAACGCTTTCCTTAACCAGTAGAAGTTACTTTACCTGCCTATATAATCGGGCGAGATTTTATGCTAAAACACGCAACACCAGACACGAAGCCAGAGATACCGACCGACTGAAGAGAGGAGCTGTCAGCTTTGATTTACAGCTTACCTGAGGGCATTGACCTGCAACCTGCTTCACTACGTCGAGTCAAAACCTGGCCGGTATAAAATCTTAGAGGGTTTTATTCGTGTCATCAAATCTGAGGACGTATGTCGAGTCAATCCAGCTGCCTGAAACTTCGCAGGAGCACAGAGATTGTACCTGAGCTACATCTTTAGTCCCCCTCAGTCTTGGGTGGGCTAAAGGAACGATCCACAGCAGGTGGTGTGTCAATCGAACTAAGGAGAACATAACGTTTTGAGAGATGAGTACACAGTAGTACCATTTCCGTCGGCAATTGTGAGCATTTAAGTCAATGAAGAAAACGTGAATTAGCGTAGCAAGAGACAATAATATCATAGTGGATAAATTATACGTAATTAACAGCATAGCTAATAATTTTTATAGACGTAATTAACAGCACAGCTGATACCTGTACTATAATTGAATAACAGCACAGCTGATATAATTGTTGTTCCTATAATTGGAAAACTTGTTGTAATATATTTATATATCTATATTTGTAAATCATTTGTAAACTTACAAATTCATTACATTCCATTTTTCAACATTCACCCTTCAGCACAAGAGTAGATAGTGTTTATACTAAATAAATAATAAGGAAATTGTATTTGAACGGCTTGTCAATTTTATCATTGTCAAGTAAAATCTGTTTCCTTGTTTTTTTAATATCACAGTTAGTTACACAGCGGAGGTGGCACTTTATGTCGGTCTCCTCTCTACTATTGTTTCGAGATCAGATCATTCACAGCCGTAACTAATTTGTGATACCAGTAGTCCTCTCAGACACTGGGACTTCACCATTTTCTGCAGAAATTCTATTTCTGTAATTGTCAGTACTATACTGATCTTAAAGCCAAATAAAACCTCACGCCACAGTCGTCCTATTTTTTGTTAGCGTCATCAGAGATACCTGGGACCTACACACGACGCAGAAGTACTTGTACATTGACTAAATCCTTGTTGGTAACGTATCTGACGTAGCACATTCTGTTTCTGGTGATGAGGCAGGCATGTCGTCGTCTGGAATTGTTCTTATTGTTTCTCTCACTACTGTTACTTCTTTTTGTTTTACTACCTCTCTCTCTCTCTCTCTCTCTCTCTCTCTCTCTCTCTCTCTCTCTCTCTCTCTCTCTCTCTCTCTCTCTCTCTCTCGTTTCAACGAAGCCAAATTCATTAACAAAATCCTATCACAGAATGCCCCAACGTATATGTGGCCAATTTTCAAATACAATGGAAGACGCAGCCAACACTTAAACAAATTACCGTGCCCAAGTTTAGGCTTGATTTATTCAAGAAAAGTTTAGCTTTTTCTGCTGCTCTTCTGTGGAATAATCTTCCACACTACCTAAATAACACGCTTAGTCCATATTCATTCAATCGTAGACTTTTCAAATACATCATGAGTGCAGATTATATGCCACCCTAATTTAGTTTATGTTCCTAAATAATTATATAACATCGTATGTAGGTTTTTAAAGATAATTTTGTCATGTTCAATATTGGTTTGGTTTAGTTTTAAGGACTATCTTCATTGTACACGGACTACTCCATCAGTGCTCCGATCTCCTCTCTTAGATCACACAAGGAGGATCTCAGCACAGTGCACGAACTCTGTAGCACCGGCGAGAATCACAGTGTGTGTGTATAGGAATCACACATTCTATAAATAATTTTGTGGTGGGTAGGTTTCTAAATTTTAAATTTTGCCAGGGCAGCGGCCAGATAGGCCTACTCTTTTCGATTTCCAACTGCCGTGGGAATTTTAACGTGCGCAACATGCTCACGGGACCTCCTATTTTTTCACCCTTATCCGAGAATGCTAGGTATCCTATCTCACTTCCTAGGAGACGATGGTATGACACCATTAGGTTCACTAATTCTGAAAAAAAGTTCCATAAATTATATTCCAACATCTGGTAATCGAACCTGGTACCTCTAGACCTCGAGGCGGACGCCATACCTCTTAGCCACTTCAACCCTCAGTGTTCAATATTAATTGTGATAAGGTACTGTTTATGTGTGAAACTGTTATTTTAATGGTACAATGTTGTGATTTTATTTTATTGTATTTAATTTGATTATTTTATTACTTAAGTAATATTTAAGATACATGTGAGAATAAATGGATTCAGTACGGAGACGAGAGAAAGGAAGGGCAGAATGTTAAACGGGCCTACGTGCCCAATTCTAAACCCTTTGAAAATAAAGTTCGTTCGTTCGTTCTCTCTTCTTGCTGTCCAGGTATATTATCAGGTTAAAGAGCGCTTAAAAAATGTAATTGTCTGTTCAGCACGTGCGTAGCTTTATTTGTTCTTCAAGGAATGAGATGTTCGAGACATTACATTTATCAGGAGCCATTAATTTGGTGTGCCCGCTACAGCCATGACAGCAGTCTGGTCTGGTTTTTGTTCTAGTCAAATGATTTATGTGGCCGTTATATTAATGTGCCAAATATCAATATGTTATGTTTACTCAGCCAGTTCTGCATTATGTTTTATGTGTGACGGTCGATTTTAGGGGACAACAAAAGATTCAAGAATTATGAAAAGGAATATTGAGCCGATAGTCAAAATAATCAAAATAACACACTTAGATGAAATACAGTTGTGTAAAATATATTGCCTCGTGTACTTCCAGGGCGTCTTTGAAGAGACAAATTAAAATCAAGCCGATAGATGTTAAAGAAGCCCTGGTCTGTTCAGCTGTCTCTCCCACAAGTCATCCCTTATGTTGATAGGAATTAATTAATGGACATATTTGAATGTTTCCCACTGAATGTGTGTTGTTTTGTAGAGTGGGTAGAGCGCTTGCTTTCTCGGGGCAATGTTATCAGGTTCTAACCTTGATAGCGTCACGATACAGTCTACGCAGCTGTAAATAGCTACTTGACTCTGCTCTTCAGTTAGGGGAGGCAAAGGCAACGAGGAAGAGAACTGGTCACCCCCAACTCAGACAACAGAGACCAAGTATAAGTCTAGTGTATAGCGCTTCATTCCACTACGGCAGTATCTGCCATGCGTCTATGTAGCAGAGATATTATGATTAATAGATTTCAGATATCTATTCTTTATTCTACACTTGTCTTTTACCTTTCTTTCGCTCCTTTACCTTTCTTTCGCATACACTAGATTGTTAGCAATTCAAACCTTTGTCATTTCCTTTCTAATTTAGCAACGCATTTTATTGCGGTTAGCTAAGTTCTTTGATGAGAGATCGAATCGTGTTAATCCGTTCTCGACAGGGATAATAAGGAAGACCATTGTCTATCACTTTTCCCTGATCTGTTCGCCTATAAGTTAATTATTCACAGTGAAAGATTTGAGATCAAAGACGAGCTCGCTCATATTGCGTTTATGACCATAGTCTGCAGGCAGAATAGTGTGAATTTTCGAGCGAAGAAAATCTCGCACGGTCTGGTAAATCATGTTACACAAGATCAAAGAGAGACTGTCCGCTCGATTTGCCTGAGTCTGGTTTCGGTTTCAGTGTGAAGAATTCGTTTGATTCGCAGAATGAGCAGGAAATGTGTAAATCTGGACGTAGGTGCTAAATGTATTAAGTCTGGGCTAATTTCTTTCTTTCCTATATTTAAACCCCAGCAGTTTAGACTTCATTCATTCAGACTCCGCAGTTTCTCTAGACATATCTAGCTTCGTTTCTAGATTACTTTATTAAGTATAATCTCAGTTAGCGTTAGAGAATAGTCTTAAGTAGTTCTGTGTGACTATATGGGTCAAGCCCGCAATCTACCAGCGGTTTCAGTATATATGAGAATAACCTAGAAGAAACATTTTGTACTTAACTACGTGGGTGTCCAAGTTACAATCTGTCTGGCATTGTGTTTGCATCCAGAAAGAGACATAGTACTCATCTCACGAACTTTAAGACTAAATGCAGTAACTGGGTGATAAATCAATTAATGTTTTTATATGGAGGGTACCATTGTTAATACCACGGTTGTGTGTTGGTGTCATAAGTGAGGTGCGTATAGGTACATTCACACACTACAGGTACACACATCAGAGGCATGGAATGGTGTAACGGCAGGTGAAAGTTAATGACGGTTTATTACACCACAACACAGTACGTTAATATAGAATACACATATGGTCAAATTACAGTTTACAGCAATACAATAATCAAGTACTCCACTTCTCAGAATCATCAAGATACTACTATATCAATGGCCTCCTTAAAGATACTCCTCACATTAGCGCTATATTATAATCATGGAGCCTTTTAGCCAACGGACATCATCGCCGTGCTAACAATATAAATGGCCTCCTCAAAATACTTATGGATCCTTTTAGCAAACGAACATCCTTGCCGTGCTAACAATACATATGGCCTCCTCAAAATACTTGTGGATCCTTTTAGCAAACGGACATCATCGCCGTGCTAATAATATAAATGGCTTCCTCAAAATACTTATGGATCCTTCTAGCAAACGGACATCCTCGTCGTGCTAATAATACATATGGCCTCCTCAAGATACTTCTCACATCAGCGCTCTAAACATATGATGAATCCTACTAGCAATTTCTCACAAGGCTGCATACCCAGCAGTTTGTAATAATCTCGCCTTCACTCATCTCAGCGCGATTATGTGATAACATAAGTTAATGTATCATTACCTTTCAAAATACACGCAATACTGCACATCCTGCAGTTTGCAATAATCTCACCTATCCACATGTCTTCACATTTCACAATTATCCTCTCTCAGGAAATAATGGCCTACACAAAATAATGGCCTCTTATCTTCAGCACTGTACAGGCATACTTTTCAAACACATACAGGGGCCGACTACCTCGGTCGATGCCCACAAACTCACTGCCCCCGGGAACACACATCTCCCGCCTAAAACCACACGAGACTCGGCTGTTCAAAAAACACCGCTCAGTCTCACTACTTGCATGGGCTAGCCACAAATAGCTAAACACCCGTAGCTCAAAACAGTTCGGAGTGAATAAACCTCCACAATTGAACTGACTATCGTTCACACGCTTTCTAACTTTATTTCTGGAACATACGAGAGAATTCCCCTATTACAATTTAACCTAACATCATAGCTAATCAAGCAATGTAACTCATAATCTAATCTGCTCACCTAACATTTTCCGGATCACTTCCCTTCCATTAAAATTACTCGCAACAGTTTGCCACCCCGTCCGGGGAAAAAAATGAATTATCATTTTTTTGAAAATTTAAGACCCAAAAATTTAAAGGTTAATGAAATTATATCCTATGGCTACCAAAAATGTACCTATGACAAGTCAAAATAGTAAATCTACAAAAAATATCAGCAATAAATTTAAATAACAACTAAAGCATCCAACATAATCATGCAAGCATACTAAAATTAATCTAATACAAAACCAAACTAAGTACATTTAGTACAAGAATCAACTAATAGTAAGTGACAGAACAAGATCCAGCAAAAGAAGAATGATCTGTAGTAAAGGAAAGTAAGAAATCGGAAAATGCGAAACAATCAACAATACCATATAATAACTAATAAGTAAAACAATTTCATGTACAATAAATACAAATACCCTACTAATTATATTATATTAAGCTATATAATTAACTCAACAATATAACGCATGAAAGTATAAGTATCGAAAGAACAAGAAGTATATAAGTAGAATGGAGAGAAACGAAGATGTAATACGGAAGTATAAACAAGATATGAACACATATCGAAAAGACAACAGAAATATAGAATGAAATGAAGAATAGTCACCAAAGACGGATGGAAAGCAAAGGCATGAACACAGAGAAAGTCAATAACAATACATACCAATAACAGTTTAGATCAGACCCCATACTGGCCACCACTGATAAATCAATTAATGTTTTTAAATGGAGGGTACCATTGTTAATACCACGGTTGTGTGTTGGTGTCATAAGTGAGGTGCGTATAGGTACATTCACACACTACAGGTACACACATCAGAGGCATGAAATGGTGTAATGGCAGGTGAAAGTTAATGACGGTTTATTACACCACAACACAGTACGTTAATATAGAATACACATATGGTCAAATTACAGTTTACAGCAATACAATAATCAAGTACTCCACTTCTCAGAATCATCAAGATACTACTATATCAATGGCCTCCTTAAAGATACTCCTCACATTAGCGCTATATTATAATCATGGAGCCTTTTAGCCAACGGACATCATCGCCGTGCTAACAATATAAATGGCCTCCTCAAAATACTTATGGATCCTTTTAGCAAACGAACATCCTTGCCGTGCTAACAATACATATGGCCTCCTCAAAATACTTGTGGATCCTTTTAGCAAACGGACATCATCACCGTGCTAATAATATAAATGGCCTCCTCAAAATACTTATGGATCCTTCTAGCAAACGGACATCCTCGCCGTGCTAATAATACATATGGCCTCCTCAAGATACTTCTCACATCAGCGCTCTAAACATATGATGAATCCTACTAGCAATTTCTCACAAGGCTGCATACCCAGCAGTTTGTAATAATCTCGCCTTCACTCATCTCAGCGCGATTATGTGATAACATAAGTTAATGTATCATTACCTTTCAAAATACACGCAATACTGCACATCCTGCAGTTTGCAATAATCTCACCTATCCACATGTCTTCACATTTCACAATTATCCTCTCTCAGGAAATAATGGCCTACACAAAATAATGGCCTCTTATCTTCAGCACTGTACAGGCATACTTTTCAAACACATACAGGGGCCGACTACCTCGGTCGATGCCCACAAACTCACTGCCCCCGGGAACACACATCTCCCGCCTAAAACCACACGAGACTCGGCTGTTCAAAAAACACCGCTCAGTCTCACTACTTGCACGGGCTAGCCACAAATAACTAAACACCCGTAGCTAAAAACAGTTTGGAGTGAATAAACCTCCACAATTGAACTGACTATCGTTCACACGCTTTCTAACTTTATTTCTGGAACATACGAGAGAATTCCCCTATTACAATTTAACCTAACATCATAGCTAATCAAGCAATGTAACTCATAATCTAATCTGCTCACCTAACATTTTCCGGATCACTTCCCTTCCATTAAAATTACTCGCAACACTGGGCCTATCGAGCCAGATTATATGTCTTCTCTAAATCTAATGTACATTCAGCCACTGTGGCGAGAAAAATTACAAACAGTAATATTTCCGACGTTTGAACAATTGTGGTGTGACCAATAATTTTATATTGAGAGAAGTTACCAACCTGTCATTTCCTAAGTACTGGAAACCTCGAGATTCTGACATTGTGAGCCCATTTAAAATGTCTTACCTGAACTGATTCAAGTGACATAAACAGTAATCCTAAAATATAGTTGTAAAGTGAACGCTCCCCTGAACATTGGATAAAACCTGTATTTGCAGAGGGTTCTCTTTATCAAAAAGAACACGGATTCACGGTGTGTGTGTCCTAAAGTTTGCGCCTAAAAGGTGTAAGACATCAAGTTTGTAGATAAGAAAGAATGTCAGTGGCCACTGTTGAATGAACAGAGAGAAAAGCAGGACTGGGTGATTCCCTTATGGTATAATTTATGCACCCACTTTGTGTTTTCTTTATGCAAGTTTGTTGCTAATGAGGTTTTCCTCTTAGAATAGATTAATATATCAACTCTGTTCTTAACCGTAGAGGGAAATCCTAGACCATAGCGTATAAATCTGTGACTCTTTGGGAGCTATAACTTTTCTGCTAACGGGATCGTGGGCTCAACAGAGGGGAAAAGGATTACACCTATGGGTCTATTCTTTTAGTAATTCTTTAACCTATGTGTATTTATATGTAATTGATATTCAAATTTATGGTTGTGGTGAAATTCTTATGATAAATAAAATTTACATGAACTTATTCAACTGTTTCGGTCAGCTCATCCCAAAATATCTATATTCCATTGTTATAGTTTTCACGTCTGTGCGTCTAACTGTCGTCACTTATGTGTGTGTATGTGAGTGGTATATATATATATATATATATATATATATATATATATATATATATATATATATATATATATATATATATATATATATATATATATATATATATATATATATTCTAGTAGACTGTCTGACTAATCTAGATCTGTTGCAGAGATAGGCTGACCGATAGAAGCTTCTCGAGTGTCAGGGACAGACTCTATTATTTTCCACTATCTCACTCGCGAAAATCTATTTCTTATATTATCTCCCACTGAGCCATCACCTGTTTTATTTCTATTCAGAAGGGACCAACCTAAGTCGTAATTTTCCTATCACTAATCTACGACAAATGGGGTCTCGCCTAACGAGATTTTGAACTTAGAATAGGAAGACGAGACGATAAATATCAGCTCGTCTCCAGGATTAATTTTCTTTATTCTGAAATAGAGTTACAGTGTGATGTGTCGTGAGTTTTAGTATCTTTAAAAATAACTATCCCCTAGACTAACGATCTGTTTATGGGCTTGCTGACCACACTAATAGTAATTCTTTTTTCCACAGCATTATTGAGTATTATACAATTTGATTTACAGGTTGAATTTGTAGGAAGATATGTTATGTATTAAATTTGTAATACTAAACCGCTGGTAGAGTTTGTGATTGTGTAACAATCACAGGGTTTTTGAAGTAGAAGGTGTTTGAGCTAAGCGAAGGAGTGCGTTTCGGAATATTTCGTCCACTTAATTGCCTCCCTTACCCGATCTGACTTCAGGGGTGAACTTGTAGTGGATTTAAAAATTAAGGGAATTTTTTTCTTCTAAACATTTTGCAATAACTGTTTTGTTTTCACTGTAGCAACTTATTTTTGTTAGTGATTGTAAAATTTCTTTTCTTCTTTCCTTGTTTATTTCCCACTCTGTAAAGTGTCAATCTGTATGCTCTGTAAGGAAGAGTGGTGTGTTGTTGAGATCAGGCATGCTCCAGTCTACCCAGCTGTAAATGGGTAACTCACCCTAGTCCTGAGTTAGGGAAGGCAAAGGCTCCAGGGGAAGCAGGCCCTAAACTTGGTCACTCCAACCGACGCAGGATGGTGTATGTATGAAGTAGAAGTGTAGAGTGTGATTACCGCGAATGGTGTACTGTTCGTGTGCTGACCAATATAACCACTCATACACTTGTGTCTACAAGGCACCAATGCAGACTGCTGGAATCTTTGTTTACTCAATTTATTCAGACGTACACACTGGGACATACGAGTACATCATGGTATGTTGACATATCAATTTGTAGGTATACATAGCAGATCTGAAGTCATGACACATTCAGAAATAATGGGCAGTACATCAAAAGTTCAATTGTCATGATACATTATGGCCGCATCCCCCTATCTGATTAAACGCGTCAGTGAAGGCAGATCGGTAAATAACTAAAGTTACTTGACGTCCATAGTTTGTAGCATATATTATGAAACCACGAAAGAGGGGGTTTCTAGCAAGATTGAGATCTCCCTGTCACTGTCCGATAATAGGATAAATAATCTGTTCTCTTGGCAGTGATCAAAACATATGATGACCGAAATCTAACATGGCCGCCTCCCTGAGTTGTCGTTCACTCATTCATAGGAAGGAGAATATAAGCCAGAGTTAATTTATAATGGGTATATAAATGATTTCATAAATGTTTCCATACAGCTCTACGGTGATCAGGTTAATTCACGTAGCCATAACCGCTGCAGGAAAGTCTGTCATCTTCGTCGATACAAAACACGACCCTAGCGATACGAAGCACAATGTTCCATCTAGGTCGAATCGACATGAGATCATCAAAATAGGGTCTGGCAATACATGGAGTCCGAATTATACATTGTACCGTACCTTAGGAGAGTCTCTAACATAAACTACAGTAGAGATACCATCTCCTTTAGAAGAAAACCACTTCATGAATCATATTTCCTTAAGAATCTACCAGCCCTTTGAAAAGTGCGTACCCGCCATTATCACGGTACATCGGAACTCATCACTACTTGTCAAGACAACTCATACTTCCGCTAGACCGGAATAACAAGAATCTAGTCCCTCCTACCCATCCAAAATATACAATATAGGACTGATTCTACTTGTACTAATAATATGTAATACATATGAATTCAGGCCATAAACACAATAAGCAAATTAATATATTTTCTGGCCCTAAAAAATAAGTACAAACGTAAGCGCAATATCCTTGCGCCGGATCAATATCCAGAACGATTACTCCTATAATCAAAAGTGTGAATCAAACATGGATTCTCTCGCTTTCCCCATAGACAGCATTTTCATACACAAATGAATGAATGTCTATATTTTTCCCATATTAAATAGCCATATCGATTTTTGTAATATGTGCGTCAAAATATGCACGCAACAGTGATTAATCTTACCTACCATTTATTTGGCATAGTCGTTTGCATTTAGAGCCTTTAGAGCCATTAATAGCAGCGATAGTTAGATAACTAATATTATAGGAGGAGGTATTCCAGTTAAATAGAATATTTATTTTGTTTTGTATTTCTCGTACGTGGTAAGGAACCAGTGTATCCTTTTTCTTACTTCCTTCTCGATTATCACTCAGTCCGTTCTTTACAATGGCAGAGGGGGCAAAGCTTAGGCAGATGCTCAGAGAGGAAGCAAAGGAAGAGGGATTGGAAGGAGAAGAAGCGAAAGCTTTTGTCAGGGACGAACTTGACAGATATGATGCGGAGCAGAAGGAAAAAGCAGCCGAAGCTAGAAAGCAGAAGAAGATGGAGTAAGAAATGGAAATCCGCAGGGCAAACGAAAGAGAGAAGGAGCGACAGCAGCAGGAACTATGTCTTTTGCTCTAGAATCTTTCCCTTGTCCTAATGAGAAGATTGAACCGTGGCTAGAAAAATTTGAGAAAATGGTAATTCTGTACGGTTTAGAGAGGTTGCGTTGGTGTATGAAACTTTCCCAGGCCCTAAAAGGGTCTGCTTACGATGTGGAAAGCAGCCAACAAGACAATTATGACATGTTGAAGAAGGCTTTGCTTGAGCGCTTTGAAATGAACGTTCGCAAATTTGTACAACTGTTCCGTAACAGCGGGAAGGAGAATTCTGAAACTTTTCAGCAGTTCTCTTCTCGTCTGAAGGGATACTTAACAAAGTGTCTGGAGCTCTCGCAGCTCGCCTCTACCTATGAAGGTCTTGAGGAGTTCGTTATAACCGAACAGATAAAGAATACTTTGTCGTCTGACACCCGCAGATTTTTGGCTGAGCAGGGAGCAGAAAAGCTAGAAGACATTTTGGAAAAGTCTGAGCGATATCATAATGCGCTGGCCGAACTGCCGGATCAACCCAACCGTCCCACATGGCAGCGCGGTCAGAAAGGACAAGGTGACAAAGGGAAAACCCCTGAGCACGGGGCATATGATCAGAGCGAGCACACCGAGCCTAAACGCATCGGATGCTTGCTAACAGTCTTGCAAGGTAGAATTAATGTCACTGATTCTCAACCTGAGGGAGAGAGACCCTAAACGCGAGGTACCGTTATTTTGAACGGTTCTTCAACCTATTGTTTATTTGACACGGGGCTTTCTTATGATTGCATTGTTGCCAAGCACCTGGTAAAACCCGGTCAAGAGACAGAAAAAACCGTCCAACTTTGTGGATTTTCTAAGAGTGATGCACCTACAGCGCTTCTCATCGCATTGGTTGAGAACCACTCCGATTTTGTCAGAGGTGTAATCAAAGCGGCTGTTATGGATGACCCGATCTACCCAGTCATACTTGGCGGTAGATATGTGTTTGTTGGGAAACCGGAAGAGCCAATTGTGGCTGCAGTAACTACAAGAGGGCAAACCAAGAAGGAACGGGAGCCTGCGCCAAATTTGTTATCTAAGGACCCTACCTTGCAGCCCTGCTTCAGGAAACTGCCCATGGCTAAGGACCCCAGACACCACGGGGACATTTTTTCTAAGGATGGCGTACTTTATCGAAGAACGGGCAAGCCTGAACAAGGTTTTAATCAGCTCCTAGTACCGAAACAGTACAAGAGCCAAATCCTAGAAATGGGGCACTCTCTTCCCTTTAGCGGACATATGGGACAGAACGCCACAAATAACCGTATATCTACTCATTATTGGTGGCCAAGAATGAATACTGATATTATCAAGTATGTGAAATCCTGTGCCCAGTGCCAACGTGTGCCACCCAAGCAACGGACACCCCCAGTTTCCATGGGTGAAATGCCAATAATAGGAACACAATTTGAACGGGTAGTGATCGACATTTTAGGACCCTTAGAAAGGAGCCAGTAAATATGTGTCGGGTTTAAAGGAACGGTTAAAACTAGGATGGGACCTAGCAACGACCAACTTTAAGCGAGCACGCGCAAAGCACGCAAACTGATACAGGGAAGTTGCGAAAGAAAGAGATTTACAAGCAGGAGAGAAAGTTTTGTTGCTACCACCACCGGGAACAACAAACTACGTATCGGATGGCAAGGGCCGTTTACCGTCCTTAAAAAGATTTCAAAGGCTAACTACCAGATCTCTATTAAAGGAAAGGAGAAGGTCTACCATGTAAATCTGTTAAAGAAATACTTGGAAAGACCAGTGCCAACCTCCGAACATCTCCTGGCGTTCGCCAAAACTGACGAAGATGACGATAGTGGCAGGGAAATTCCACTGGAAACACACGGAATCTTTCAAAAATGTCGAAAGCGGCGACACTCTTTCAAGCGCACAAGGAAGACATTCCAGAGAAAGAAAACTTTGGGAGCAGACTACATGAGTAAGAATTGGACAGAGACGGAGAAGGGAGATGATAGTGAAGATAACAGGCACCCTGAAGCTACTGATATAGGAAATCTATTTCCATAAAAGTAGACATAGAATGGTTCCATATCTTAAAGGGGGGACGTCTGTGGCAGAGATATTATGATTAATAGATTTCAGATATCTATTCTTTATTCTACACTTGTCTTTTACCTTTCTTTCGCTCCTTTACCTTTCTTTTGCATACGCTAGATTGTTACTTACTTACTTAGTCGTTCCCCTTCTACCGTGAGGTGTAGAGGTTTGGAAGAGAGAGCACCAGACCATTCTATCAGCTGTCTTCTTCCTGGCCTGGTTCCATTCTAGTCCTCGGTCCTTCAAAGATTGTCTAATGTTGTCCTCCCAGCGGACTCTGGGTCGTCCTGGAGGTCTGGATCCCTGGCTCTTTGTTTCCCATGCTTGTCGTGGTAGCCGATCTTCTCCCATTCTGCAGACATGGCCAAACAATCTTAGTTGGGACTGTTCTGTTTGGGTCTGCAGCGGATGGGATTTTAGGCCTTGACGGATCGTCTGGTTGCGGACCATGTCTCTTCTTGTTACTTCAACCACTTTCCTCAGATACCTCATTTCTGAGGTTTGGATCTGGCTTTTGTGGGTTGTAGTCATTGCCCACGACTCGCATCCATATGTCAAGACTGGGACATAGGTGGAGCGGAATACAGCCATCTTCGTTTTCTTACCAACCTCTTTCTTGCTGAGGAATCCACGATTTATGGCCTGAAAAAGTCTCCCAGCCGCTGCTTTTCGAGTGGCCAACTCTTCTTTGATGCCTCCCTTTCGGTCTATAATAGCTCCGAGATATTTAAAGTGGTCGACCTGCTCCAGGACCTGTTCTCCCAACTTAATCTGATGTTTTCTTTCTTCTCGTGATATCACCATGGATTTTGTTTTAGAGCTGCTTATGACCATCCCTCTCTTCTCCAGCTCTTCTTTCCAGACTTGCAGGTTGGATTGGAGATGTGCCTCTGATTTAGCAATCAGGGCAACATCATCAGCAAATGCCAGCTCCGAAATATAGACCTGTCTCATCTTCCAGTACCCCACTGAATACTTTCTTGTTCTCTCCTTACATGCCTTGATGACATCGTCCATAAGGAGTATGAAGAGGTAAGGTGATAGGATATCACCTTGTCTTACACCAGTGGTGGTCCTGAACTCTTCTGATTTATGGTTTGCTGTCCTCACATAATTTCTGCAAGACTTGTAGAAGCTCTGTATAGCATGAATCAGAGGTGCTGGAATATTCTTCCTTGCCAAACAGTCCCAAAGTTTGCTCCAGGGGACCCTGTCAAACGCCTTTTCCAGATCTATGAAACAAAGATGGATCTCACTCTTATACTCAAGGGCCTTTTCACTTAGCTGTCTGAGTGTGAAGATTAGGTCTTGAGTACTTCGGTTTGCTCGGAATCCGCACTGGACCTCATCCAATTGTGGCTCAGCTAGGCGTCGGAGTCTCTGCTCTAGGATTCTAGAGTGATTTTACCAGGGACACTGAGAAGGGATATGCCTCTATGGTTTCCACATTGTCGATTGTCACCCTTTTTGAAAATTGGTGTTATGATGGCAATCTCCCAATCCTTTGGTATGGTTTTGTTGCACCATGCTGCCTGTAGGACCTTTAAGAGTAATAGGTCGCCTGATGCTCCCATGTACTTAACCATTTCTGGTGTTATACCATCATGCCCTGCTGCTTTGCCCATCTTGATTTTCTCTAGTGCTGCCCTCAGTTCTTTCATCTTTATGTCATCTTCACCATCATTGGTTTCCTCTTCTGTGTCAGTGGTTATCATTTCTGATGCTTCACCATGCTCACCATCCAGGAGTTCTGAGAAATATTCTTTCCATCTTTCCATTACTTCCTTCGGGGCAGTAAGCAATTTGCCTTGCTTGTCCTTTATAAATTTGAGAGGGCATTGTTTTTCTTTCCTCATGTTCTTTAGGGTCTTATAGAACAATTTCTGGTTTTCTTGTGCATCTTTTTCTAGCTTTTCTCCAAATTCTTCCCAGGACTTCTGTTTTGCTGCTAGCACTTTGTTCTTTGCTTCTGTTCTGAGTGTCACATATTCTCTATATTTTTCCATTTGTCCTGTTGTGTTTTTAGCTCCTAAGTATTGTTTCCATGCCATTTTCTTCTCTCTTATTTTTCTCTTTGACTTCCTCTGTCCACCAAGGTGTCCTCTTTCTCTGGTTCCCAAGTCGGACTTCACCGCATGCTTCTGCAGCAGCTGTCTTTATGATATCCTTGAATTTATTCCAGAGGGTTTCCAAGTCATCAGGTCGTTCTTCTGTGTTACTCACTGCTGTAGCAATAAGCCCCTGATATCTGGTCTTAATTTCTGGCTCTCTCAGCGTGTAGGTCCTAATGCTCATTTCTCCTGCTCGTTTACTTGGTTTCTTGCGTGATGTTGGGCAGTTCCTAGGCTGAGCAACTCTTTCAGTTGTACGTTTGATTGTTAGCAGGTAGTGATCACTTCCAATCTCTGGCCCCCTCCAGACTCTTGCATCTCGGACATATCTGAATGAGCTTCTCCGAACAATGGCATAGTCGATCACTGACTTCTCATTCTTGGTTGGTTCACATCTAGTGTATGCATGTATGCGCTTATGGGGGAACTTTGTGTTTGTAATGATCAGATTCTGCTCACTGCAGAATCTAAGGAGTCGCTTTCCATTGTCATTGAGAGTATCTTCTCCATATCTTCCGATAACTCCACCCCATCTAGCATGGTCATTTCCAACTCTGGCATTAAAATCTCCGAGCATAATAACTTCATCTAGGCAGTCATCCACTGTCCTTTGAAGCAGCTCGAAGAATTCCTCCTTGACCTCTGCTCTCTCATCCTCATTTGGCCCATACACTATGACCAGGTTGACAATGGTTTCTCCTTCTTTTAGTTTTACAACCATAATGCGCTCCGAGACAAAGTTCCATCCCTTGATACTATCTTTTTGATTTTGGGCCACAATGCAACCCACGCCCCCTTTAGCCCTTTCAGATATGGGTACACCACTGTAGAGCAACGTGTTGCCATCGAGATCCATGACTCCTTGTCCTTTTTTCTTCGTTTCCGTTATAGCCAGGATTTCTAGTTTTGCTTTCCTCATCTCTTCCACCAGCTCCTCTTCCTTCCCATTTATACTTCTTGTGTTCCAAGTTCCATAAGTCGTAGTCCGTAGGCCGTTCCAGTTCGTCGCCTTTAGAATCAGTCCGGTTTTCTCTCTTGTAGTTCGCGTAATCATGATTTAAAGCAAACAGGTGATTGGCCTGTTGTGCCTTTGCATGGTGGAG
Source organism: Oreohelix idahoensis (assembly GCA_024509875.1). Lineage (NCBI taxonomy): Eukaryota > Metazoa > Mollusca > Gastropoda > Stylommatophora > Oreohelicidae > Oreohelix > Oreohelix idahoensis. The sequence continues at coordinate 361,802 of JAMPIV010000834.1, read as the reverse complement.
GGGCTGCCTCCTTACGGCCTCCATGCAGGCCGCCCTCCTCCTTTTTCACCCGGGCTTGGGACCGGCATTGGCGGAGTTCGCTAGATTGTTAGCAGTTCAAACCTTTGTCATTTCCTTTCTAATTTAGCAACGCCTTTTATTTCGGTTAGCTAAGTTCTTTGATGAGAGATCGAATCGTGTTAATTCGTTCTCGACTGGGATAATAAGGAAGATCATTGTCTATCACTTTTCCCTGATCTGTTCGCCTATAAGTTAATTATTCACGGTGAAAGATTTGAGATCAAAGACGAGCTCGCTCATATTGCGTTTATGACCATATTGCGTTTATATTAAATATAATCTCAGTGTGCGTTGGAGAATAGTCTTAAGTTGTTCTGTGTGAGTATAGGGGTCAAGCCCAAAATCTACCAGCGGTTTCAGTATATATGAGAATAACCTAGAAGAAACATTTTGTACTTAACTACGTGAGTGTCCAAGTTACAACCTGTCTAGCATTGTGTTTGCATCCAGAAAGAGACATAGTACCCATCTCACGAACTTTAAGACTAAATGCAGTAACTGGGCCTATCGAGCCAGATTATATTTCTTCTCTAAATCTCATGCGCATTCAGCTCCTGTGGCGAGAAAAATTACAAACAGTAACATTTCCGACGTTTGAACAATTGTGGTGTGACCAATAATTTTATATTGAGAGAAGTTACCAGCCTGTCATTTCCTAAGTACTGGAAACCTCGAGATTCTGACATTGTGAGCCCATTTAAAATGTCTTACCTGAACTGATTCAAGTGACATAAACAGTAATCCTAAAATATTTGTAAAGTGAACGCTCCCCTGAACATTGGATGAAACCTGTATCTGCAGAGCTGGGGTTCTCTTTATCAAAAACATGGATTCACGGTGTGTGTGTCCTAAAGTTTGCGCCTGAAGGTGTAAGACATCAAGTTTGTAGGTAAGAAAGAATGTCAGTGGCCACTGTTGAATGAACAGAGAGAAAAGCAGGACTGAGTGATTCCCTTATGGTATAATTTATGCACCCACTTTGTGTTTTCTTTATGCAAGTTTGTTGCTAATGAGGTTTTCCTCTTAGAATAGATTAATATATCAACTCTGTTCTTAACCGTAGAGGGAAATCCTAGACCATAGCATATAAATCTTTGACTCTTTGGGGGCTATAACTTTTCTGCTAACGGGATCGTGGGCTCAACATAGGGGGAAAGGATTACACCTATGGGTCTATTCTTTTAGTAATTCTTTAACCTATGTGTATGTATATGTGACTGATATTCATTTTTATGGTTGTGGTGAAATTCTTATGATAAATAAAATTTACATGAACTTATTCAAGTGTGTCGGTCACCTCGTCCCAAAATATCTATATTCCATTGTTATAGTTTTCACGTCTGTGCGTCTAACTGTCGTCACTTATGTATGTGTGTGTGTATGTGAGTGATATATATATATATATATATATATATATATATATATATATATATATATATATATATATATATATATATATATATATATATATATATATATATATATATTCTAGTAGACAGTCTGACTAATCTAGATCTGTTGTAGAGATAGGCTGACCGAGAGAAGCTTCTCGAGTGTCAGGGACAGACTCTGTTTTTTTCCACCATCTCACTCGTAAAAATCCATTTCTTATATTATCTCCCACTGAGCTATCACCTGTTCTATTTCTATTCAGACGGGATCAACCTAAGTCGTAATTCCCCTATGACTAATCTACGACAGTCTACCTTTTTTAAACTCTTGACTATTTCATTAAACTTCTTATTAATTGGTTATATAATTTGTTAACAAAACCTGTCATTTAAACCCGTCGTATATTTGTTTACATTTTGTCCATATTCAGAGACCTGAGTTTCAACTTACTCACCAACTTCACAACTGAGGTCTTCTCATTCTATAACGTTCTTCAAGAGCTGTAAGTATTCTGTATTAGTGTGGCAGGTGCACTTCACACAACGTTCATGCAAACACATGCAGACGTATTATAACACTCGAAACCAGCTGTTCGGTTAATAGGGAATAACAAACATACAAACACGCAAACAATCAAGCAGAACCTCTATATTTCAAATTCCAGTCTAGAACCACTAGCCACGCATACGTTCAAGACCTGACTCGTACTTTCCATTATTTATAGATACAAAGAACAAAATACATATTCCCTACTGATCTCCCTTACTGATTTTTCTTAATGATCTTCCTGATTGCTCCCTCTTACTGATCTTTCTTAATGATCCTTATTGCTCTCCCTTACTGATCTTTCTTAGTGATCTTTTTTATTGCTCTCCCTTACTGATCTCCTTTACTGTCTCCAGCTTTGATTTTGGTACTGATTTTCGTTACTGATTTGACATGCTTCCAACAGACAGTGGTGGCAATGTGCTGGACAATACACAAATGGATGCATCCTGACACGGAACAAGTCAGTGTTATCAGACAGAGCTATTTCATCTCGGAGAGAATACATATTCTGATATAAAACCATAAAAACCTGGGGTCGATAATATTTTCTGTTTATTATAATTTACACTTTAGGATTATCTGAAGTTAATCTTCAACTCAAATGTCAAGTTAGTCCTTTTGTAGGACTTTGAAACATGGAGAACAACAAAAACAACAACAGCAAAGAGACAACTTTAAATGGGTGCTTGCGTAGGGTAGAAAAAATTGAAATGGTATGACAAAGTCACCAATGCAGTACTGATGACAAGAACCAGACAAGTGCCAATGGAACAAGAGATGAGAGAAATACGCTAGCGATGGATAGGACACACATTGAGGAAACCTGTTGATACCATTACAAGTTAGTCATCGTTCTGGAGTCACCACAGGGAAAGAGAGGCAAAGGTAGACCAAAAACACATAGAGATGACAACTGGAGAAAGAAGTGAAAATGATGAGGAAAACTTGGAAAGAACTTGAGCGGATGGCACGTGACAGGAAGACTTGGCATGTGTTTGTTGAAGGCCTTTGCTTCTTGGAGAGCTAAAGGGTATTGATTGATTATTCGAAGTGTACACTGTTGTAAATACACTGTCATGTCACTTTCATTTGGTTAGATAAATTTGCCCTGTATAGTTCCCGTGGGGTCTGTGCATATTTTTACAAAAAATGTACAGTAGAACTTCGATTACCCATCAGAGTTCGGGTCCGAGACCATGACAGATAATCGAATAGACGGATACTAGAATATGTGTATTAAAAACATTATATACCTATAAACATACGATAGACCAGGTCTTTTATTTTGATTATTTTATTACATTTTTCATAACCTAAATATATAACAAATTTACATAATACATAACATCAAGAAATTAATTGAAATAAAATTGAAGGAGATAAAAGGAAACAAACATTTCACACAAACAAAATTATTCTAATCTCATTAAGAAATTTAAAAGATAACAGCGTTATATAATTATATATTTTTTTCTAAAACAAGTCAGTCAATTTCTTTTGTTTCCCGCTGACGGCTAACAGAGACTAATGGATAATAGGGTAACAGGTAATGGAAGTTCTCCTGTACATGGTTTCTAGATACCGCTTGTATTAATGTTTGTATCTAGATACCACTGATGTTCAGTTGCTTGTATTAATGTTTGTATCTAGATACCACTGATGTTCAGTTGCTTGTATTAATGTTTGTATCTAGATACCACTGATGTTCAGTTGCTTGTATTAATGTTTGTATCTAGATACCACTGATGTTCAGTTGCTTGTATTAATGTTTGTATCTAGATACCACTGATGTTCAGTTGCTTGTATTAATGTTTGTATCTAGATACCACTGATGTTCAGTTGCTTGTATTAATGTTTGTATCTAGATACCACTGATGTTCAGTTGCTTGTATTAATGTTTGTATCTAGATACCACTGATGTTCAGTTGTTTGTATTAATGTTTGTATCTAGATACCACTGATGTTCAGTTGCTTGTATTAATGTTTGTATCTAGATACCACTGATGTTCAGTTGCTTGTATTAATGTTTGTATCTAGATACCACTGATGTTCAGTTGCTTGTATTAATGTTTGTATCTAGATACCACTGATGTTCAGTTGCTTGTATTAATGTTTGTATCTAGATACCACTGATGTTCAGTTGCTTGTACTAATGTTTGTATCTAGATACCACTGATGTTCAGTTGCTTGTATTAATGTTTGTATCTAGATACCACTGATGTTCAGTTGCTTGTATTAATGTTTGTATCTTCTCTCAACAGAAACTTAAAGGGCAATCTGCTAATGGAGCTAAAGGACGGAGACTTTAATAACATGAGCGTGCTGACACAAATGTTCGTCTTTTTTCTAATCTTCGCTATTCTTCTCTATTGTGTTTTATTACATATGTTACAGTCTATTATAACTTTCATTACTGTATTATATCGCACTATATTAATTGTATACTTTCTTTGATTTGCTCAATGTTATGAATTCTATACTTAGTTACTTTACATACATACATATACATACATACACACTCTTACACACACACGCATATATATATATATATATATATATATATATATATATATATATATAATATATATATATATATATATATATATGCAGAGTTCTTCACGAAGAACGACTTACAGAACAGTTTGGGATAAGAACTGAAGTCTGGAATGGATGCCTTTGTCTCCATTCCTCTTCTTACTGTCTTTGGAGAGGGTTATAAAAACACCGACTTCACACAACAGCAGTGAAACTAAAAAGTTTGATGATCTAGATTTTGCCGACGACCTGGCTCTTCTGTCCTTTAACCGTAATCCGATGTAAGACAGAATGAAATTACTCGATGAGCTCATAGCAAGTAGGTCTCACAATAAATAGAGAGAAACCAAAGAAAATGAGAACAAATGCAGGAAACGATAACAGGACTGCACTTAGGGAAACACCACTAGAAGATGTCGAATATCTTTGCAGCAATGTAGACACGTTTGGAGGGACTGACAATGATATTAAATAAGAATACAAAAGGCCAGAACAGCTTTCAATGACAAACACATGGAGAGAAAAAGAAATCGTTCAACACAAAAATTAGAATCTTCAAGTCAAATCTGTCCTATCCTATTTTATGGCTCTCAAACACGAAGAACAATTAAAAACAACAACTAAAAAGTTCCAGACTTTAAAAAATTGGTGCTTGTCTAGAATAGAAGGATTGAAATTATGCGACAAGGTCACTAATGTGGAACTGATAACAAGTATCACATAAATACCGGTGAGACAAGACATGAAAAGAGGATACTGGCGATGAATAAGACATACACTTAGGAAACATGTTGATAGCATTACAAGGCAATCCTTATTCTACAACCCCCAGAGTATGACAGGCAGAGGTAGACCAAATAAACACGTGGAGAAAAGGACTGGAGACAGACAGGAAAATGATGAGGAAGATATGTAATACAGTTGAGCTGATGTCACGTGACGAGAGAACTTGGTGTGTGTGTTTCCTGGACGCGACTATGCTCCTTCACGAGCTCAATGGGTGTTGGCTGAAATATTATATATACATTCCATGCATGGAGTCATCCTTATATGACCACCAGCTATGCACAATGCTACAGTATGTAGATTTGGATGTGAACCTCTGTCTGTGAGGCTAATTACACCCTCATTGATTCGTGAAATCATCGACATACTTCCAGAGATTCCACCTGTGGGAAAACCCAGCATTGCACACTAAGCTTGAAAGAGTCACTTCAGCCCCAGACATAACTCTGGCTTTTGCCTGGTTGCCTGTATGCAGGAGGGTCTTACTATGGACCTTTTTATAGACAGTGAGAGCTGAGAAGTAGCTATGTATAGGGCGTGACCATTCCTTGGGAGAGCCTTGAACCAGAGCACGGTATTTTAGCTCTGCATAGTTGGAGAGCCCCTTGGATGGCGAGGAATGGACAATATGCCACATGCTTCTTCCGCCTACCTTTGGACCAGATGTGATGATCCTTGAAATGCAAGCCAAGTTGGAGAAACTGGAGCTCATGACTTCAACTCAACACGTTTCGGAATGGCAGAAAAGCCACAGGAAAAGCCTAGATCTACAGTGTAGATAATACCAAGGACTATTAGAATTGTTATTGGCTGCAAAAGAGTTATTCGCTCAACAACCCTAGTTAAACAACAACATAAATAAATTCCAGATTCTGTAATTTGGCAACTTATGAGTTGTGTGTTAATGAGAGAAATTATTCGAACTAGCAGTAACACAAATATATGTGACAGTACTGATTGGCTGATTGGTGGGTTTGGCTGGAAAAAGGACCAATGCACTGATACAAAAATATCCACACACACACAAAATTGTGAATAAATTGATTAAACATTAACACCTCACTATGTTTTCTTTTACAGCGATTTGTCTGGAAACAAGATCTACGCTATTCACGAAAATGCATTCGGGTTGATCCCTAACTTGGAAACATTGTGAGTACAAACGTAATGTGGGAAGATAATATACGTATGAAATAAATACCAGCTTCTGCTAGTATTTATCAAGAAAGGGGTTATCAAGGGAGACAATACAGTAAAATATTATTTAGTTAGCCGGCATTACACAATCTATGATTACCGTACCTTAGTCTCTGTTAATTAGTCCTATCTAAGCTGTTTCTGATAACTAATGTTGTAGAAAATGTATATTTATGTATACCCTAAATAAGAGGTCTGCAACAGTGTTTGCCAGTTGGCGGTTATATTTGTCATGTGAATCGGAGGCTGTAGACAATGTAACATAGTGTTATAATGTTAAAAAATAGTTTGACACTAGTTAACTTGTTTCGTGTTGTGAAGCAGTGTTCCCGAATACTAGGTTTAATTGCAGTTTCTTTCCACAAAATATCAACAGTGATATAGAGAACACAATTAGCATTATTGCTTTGATGTCTAGTTGTCAAAGCTGTCTTTTTTTGTCATTAATTAACTTTCCAATTTGGCTAAGCGGTTAACGTGGTTGCCTCTTGCAGCTAACGTACTGGGTTTTGTCATCAAAACCTGGTAGGGTCCCATTCCAGTCTAAAACGCTGTGAATTAATACATAAATCTACTATTGAGTTAGGGAAAGTAAAATCTACGACAGAGGTGAACTGGTCACCTTTCTCGCAAAGCTGGAAATAATATAGTGAAGTCTCTAACAATTCATTTCACAATGGCAGTAGTTGTTATGGGCCTCCTACCTTTTCTTTGTAATGAGTTGGTGAGCACAAAGACAATTAAGTTAGCAGTAGGTCTCCCACACATTCCTTACGCAATCTTTATTTTCTGACTCTACCTTTCCATAGGTACAGAGAGCAATCAGTGTGTCATTCCCTTACTTTACACATCTTCTTGGTATTTCTGTAACGTTCAATACAATACTGTTGCAGCTATGTAAGTGGCGTAGGAAGACAATGTTAATATTCTTCGCTGATGAAGGCAATCAGCTCTAGTCGGGCTTACAGGTGGCCGACAGATGTGTAAATATATGTACGCGAATGTGTAGGTTTTTAAAGTGTGTCTATGGTACCATCACTCACACCACAGCAACGTATGGTCAAGCATAGACCAACGGGTAAGACTAGTATTCGTATCCAATTCACAGTAAATAGTTTATTCACACAGTAACATCGACATCAGGAACGGAACACTTCACAGGTTACAATAGCATACAAAAATCCATGGCACATAGGTTGCAAAGAACGTCGTAACTTTCCAGTATAATATAAATCCATATGGAAGAACTCCTATCAAAAGGACTGCCTACATTGCAGTTCACCACAGTTCTCATTTCATAGTATTACAGTGAAAATATCCGTCAACAAATGACTGCATATATCGTAGTTCTAGTATTATAAAAGTAAATCCATCAAAAAGACTGCATACATCGCAGTTCTAGTATTATAACAGTAAATCCATCAAGAAGACTGCATACATCGCAGTTCTAGTATTATAACAGTAAATCCATCAAGAAAGTAAATCCACCAAGAAAGTAAATATGACTAATAACACTGGCCGGTACACTCCATGGCCTCAGAACAATCAATCTAGGAAGGAAACTCTTCCCTACAACAATATATTCCATCTTCTCTTCCAAGAAATATATCCCTCGATAATAATATCTGGACACACTAACGAGATGGGGAAAACGACCATCCCGGAGCTCTGCTCGAAACACACTGTCAACGAAATTACCGCTGCTCAAAACAGCTCAGTAAAAATCCCTCATGCGAACTACCGCGTGAGAACTCAGCTCAGCCCCAACCGCCTCTTCCCAAAACCTCACTAAGAACATTCGACAACTTTATCTTATTTTTTTAAACAAACTAACAACTAGTCAGTTGAGCTGTGTTCAACAATTACTGCCTACAGCTCCCAACTAAGAAATTCATCACGCAGAGCGTGTTTACTAGCGTGTACAAAAATCCGACCTGTGCATACAAGTCTTTAACACTTAACTCCCCTTAATTAAAATATGACTTAACAAATACTGATTGAGGTAACTGTCGTGGGAAAGAAATCAAATCTAAGAGAGAGCAAACAACTACATCCCTGTCGCGAGAGGTTTAGATGTTATAAAGATTAAGATATACCAGGATAGTGCCAGATATGAGTCTGGTCTTATCAGTAATACTCCCTTCTCTGAAGAGAGTAAGGGTGTATAGACACAAAGGTAGGGTCAAGCTATGTAAGTTCCCAGAGAAGATGGTGATGTAGTACTCTGAGTCCCTAACTGCTACCTCTCCTGATCCGCCTCTGTGATTATGATATTTAATATGTTTCTGACTCTGCTAGGGGTAATGTATATAACTATATTCACCAACAAGAACTGTAATTCAACTTAAAGAATCTAAGAAAGTCTTCTGGTGAATATTTACAATTCACAGCCGTATGTTAACACTGAGATAACATTTGAATTAAACAGACGAAGCTTGGTATGTATATTCAATGATCGTAATTTCCAAATGTTAGATAATCTATTGAAGGCGCTAGCTGCCAAAGCAATTCTAGTATGGATTTCTCTTGTTGTGTCACCATCCTGAGTCATTTTACTGCCTAAATAATTGAAACTTTCAACTTTCTGTAGTTTTTCCCCGTTCAAGATGATATCAAAGGTCTCGTTAGAAAAGTTCATAGCTTTAGTTTTAGAGGCATTTATTTGGAGACCAATTTTAACCGAGAGATGACACAAATTATTTATTGCTTCTTGGGATTGTCTTGGTGTTGAACTTAAGAATGCTACATCATCTGCGAAATCCAGGTCCCCCAGGAATTTTCCATTTGTCCATTTTATACCCAATTGTTCATTGTGGGTATAGTTTCTCATAACCCAATCAATAGCTATTCCAAAAAGTAATGGTGACATAATACAGCCTTGTTTCACCCCTGTTTCTACTGTAAACCATTCTGTATTCCCTTTATTTGTTCTAACACAACATCTTGCATTGTCATATAGCGCTTTGATTATATTCACATATTTTGTTGGAAAACCATAGATTGTAAGTATCTTCCACAATGATGGGCGGTGTAGACTATCAAAGGCTTTTTGAAAATCGACGAAGGTGATAATAAGTGGCGATTGCCTTTCCACTGATTCTTCTATAATTGTTCTTAGTGTGAATATTTGATCAATACATGATCGTTTCGGCCTGAAACCCGCTTGTTCTTCTCTGATCTTTTCGTCAGCATGCAATTTAAGTCTTTCTAACATCATGCAACATAATAATTTTCCAGGTACTGATAATAGAGATATACCACGCCAGTTATTACAGTCTGATAGATCACCTTTCTTCGGTAACTTTACAATAATACTGTCTTTCCATTGTTGTGGTGGTTGTTCTTCTCTCCATACTTCATTTATAATATCTAAAATTCTCAAGAGGTTGTTGTCATTAACTGCTTTAATCATTTCCCCTGAAATTTCGTCAACTCCAGCAGCTTTAAAATTTTTTAATCTTTTAACGGCTTGTTTGATCTCGTCCAGCGTGAATTCATCGCAAGTTATTGGCAAGGTGGTTGTGGGTGTTTCATTATTAAAATCAGGTGTTACTGTTGGTGGTGGTCTGTTTAGCACCTCCATGAAGTGCTCAGCCCATCTCTTCATTTGTTCTTTTTCTGTTGGTATTGAATTCCCTAATTTACCTTTAACAGGTGTTTCCATAGCAGTAGGCTGGTGACATAGTTGTTTTGTAATTTGATAAAGGCACCTACTATTACCAGTTCTTGCAGCATTTTCAGCTTCTACGGCCAGTTCATTGATGAAATGTCTTTTATCTCTTCGAGTTTTTGTCTTCACTTCTTTATTTAACAAGTTATAAGTTAGTTTGCAAGATTCAACTGCATTATGTGTACTTGCCGCTAGTAGTTTAAGTTTTGCTGTTTTCCTTTCTTGTATTTTATCCCAAGTATCTTCTCTCATCCATTTTTTCTTTTTATGTACTAGGTATCCGGTGGTCGCTACAGCTGCTTCTGTCATTGCTGTTCTCAGTTGTTCCCATTTAGTATCGATTGTCTTGGTGGTGATATCGTTGTCAATTTTGCCTAAAGCATCGAAATAGTTGTTCATTTTGACATTATATTCCTTCTTTATATCATTTGATTGCAGTCTGTGTACATCTATTCTTCTATTTTTATTCGGTTGGTATAACTTCTTTAGTTTAATTCTCATTTTAGCTATGCAGAGGTTATGATCGCTTCCGATCTCTGCACCTCTGTATGCTCTGACGTCTTGAACTGATGAGCGAAATTTAGCGCTTATGCAGAAGTGATCTATCTGGTTCTTAGTTCTGCCATCAGGTGAATTCCATGTTATCTTGTGGATATTCTTATGTGGAAAGATGGTGTCTGCCACAACGAGGTTTGATATTTCACAAAGTTCTAGAAGTCTTTCGCCATTTTGATTCATACAGCCTATGCCATGAGTACCGAGATATCTTTGTACTCCATCGTTGTTGTCACCTACTTTGGCGTTAAAATCACCCATGACTGCTATTATGTCATGCTTGGGTATTGTGTTGATGGTACTTAGAAGTGCTTCATAGAAGTCATCTTTTGTGGTATCAAGAGCGTCGTTAGTTGGTGCATAACATTGTACAATTGAGAGCTTGAAAAATCGTGTCTGAAATCTAGCTAATATTAGCCTCTCATTGATAGGTACCCAGCTCATAAGCAATGCTGCTGCTTTCTGTGTCATTAAGATGGCTACTACCTCTGTGTGACGATTATCATTATTACCAGAGTATATAATTTGCTTTTTTTCTTCTGAAATATATTTTATGCCCTTCCCCGTCCATCTACACTCGCTGACACCCAATATGTCCAACTTATAATTATCCATTTCTTTAATTACTTCTTCCAATTTTCCGTCTTGATACATAGTTCTTACATTCCAGTATCCAATTTTTAAAATCTCCTTAGCCCCCAATATATTAGAGTGAGCCATGTTTACTGTCGAGCCTGGTTCTGTTTCGGTAACAATAGCTTGTTTTACGATAGTGAATTGTTAACTCACGGATCAACCCTCCGATCCAACCGACCGATTCGAGGGTTTCGAGGTCAGTTATAGGAAAATATCTACACCACTAGATACTGTGGTGTATCTTTTATTCTATAATTTAACATAACATGGTACTATCCATCGAAATATACACATTCCTGATGTTTTTCTTTCGGCGTCTAAGGTGAGAAAAGAATTTCACCTCCATCTTGGAAGGGTAGATAACTATCATAACTAACAAATGTTAACAGAGCACAAAAAATTGTTTATTATTATTACTATAAGTTTATAGAAACACTTATAAGTGTCAAAACTGGATGAGTTATGTCTTTAGGTGAAGTCTGGAAAGTGAAGTTGCCTTGTGACTTATCTTGGTCTAAATGACAAATGTTTGTTTTGCTGGATAAAAATTCACAGAACAACGTTCCACGGACCTTTCTTGAGAATCTCCTGGCCAACTGTTCCAACCGTTCCTGCCTAATGAGTTCATCTTTGAGCGCAACCTCACGGCCATGTTCACATTTTTCCAGTTGGATCCATGCAGTCTCAATGTCATGAATCAGCATGCCCTCTGGTGGCACATACTGCTTTTGTCCGTTGGCTTTCAGCCGAGACTGGATGTTGAAGTACTGCACTTCGACATTTCCTTTCTCTCGATATCTAGTAATATAATTAGAGACAATGAATGTGCACATATTAATAAATTATAATAATGTATTTAAGAAATTACTAAATATGAGAACACACACACATGCGCATGCATGCATGCACACAGTGACATACACCAACCAATTATAATAATTAACTATAGATACTGATCAATTATGATAATACTTCTTCTTTGATCCTTAACCGCCGAAAGCAGTCAGTGGTCATCACGCCTGGTGGCATCTTGTAGGGCAGCAACAAACTGCTTCCACTTTGGTCGGTGGCCATCCTTCATGCCCTAGCTCTGGTTCATTCTTTGCATCTCGGCCTCCACAGTTCTCCACCAAGTTGTTTTTGGTAGGCCTCTCTTTCACTTACCATCAAGGGTCCATAGCATAGCTGTTTTTGTGTTGGCATCAGGGTCTCTTCAGACGACGTCGCCAACCCAACTCCAGCATCTGCCAGCTATGATGGTGTGCATGTCCTCTTGGTTACTCCGAGTAAATAGTTCTTGGTTGGTGATGGTATTCAGCCAAAAGATTCGGAGAATTTTCCTTAGGTAGATTGTGTGGAAGGAGGACAATTTCGACATTTCCTTCTCTGTTACTCTCCAGCATTCCACACCCTTACTGATATCTCTGTGACACTCACATACATATAACACTCTATGAGAATATCTTAAAGAAGTCACTCGTAACTTTTCAAATAACAATATGTATTCATTACTGGCATGAATGAATATGTGTCCTGATTCAACTACAAGGGAACCAGGAATCACAATCAATTTAAATTACAAGTTATGTACAGAATGTATTTAATATGAATATTGTAGTGACATATATTATTACAAATGTTCTATGTGTGTCAGTTGTGTAGTAGTAAAATGAGGTAATACTGGTTTTGTTTTGTTCAAGCTCTGTTGGTATTTGTCATCATGACTTCAATAGTTTGTCTTTAGGGACTAGTATTGGAGATGTTCACAGTTCCTGATTTTAAGACAAGTAAATTCCCCTCTTAATGTTAATTTTACAAAGTCAGTTCAAGATGAGGGGACATAATGTTGAGCTCAGCTGGCCAAGTTAGCTTATCTGGCGTGATGGCGGCAGGAAAGGACTCCTCTGCTCGAATTCTCCTCTGGGCTCTGGAGACACCTCACTGATAGCTAAAAGGACCAAGGAGTATGCTGTCCGACACTGGATTCAGCAAAGCTCTGACTAGGTGCTGCTCAGTACCATCAAGACCACTGTCCCTGAAATCAAGAAGGATGTACCTTCTACTTCATAACTAACTTAAACTCTCTTGTTACACTGATCACAACACAGCACAAACATTGAGTTCAGAGCATTAGGCCAACTGTCAGCTTCATTTGAAATACTTTATTCCAGTATTACCCTCCTTAATGGTTACTACGCCTCTGCAATTCCAGCATTATTTCTTTCTATTCAATCATCCAGGTGTCAGTGTACTGTTTGGCCATTCCATGCCGTTTTACTTCTCTCCGACACCCTCTGTTCAGGCTGGAGCATTACAGGCTTTACCTCACGTTGGCCACTGAACTACACATATATATACAGGCATAAATCAACAATTCACATTCAATTTTCATTAAAAGATATTGAATGGTTCAAGCTTACCACAATTCATACGAATAAACACAGATACGTTGATTAGCAATGAATTCTGGCACAAACTGGCACAAATTCCCATCTGCTTATCTTCCAGGCTTTTATTTAGCCAAATATAAGCTGGCTTCAACGCACTGATGCTTTATCAATCTTATTTAAACAAGTGGTTTCGAACTAACGCTCCCAAGTGTGTATATCAGCGAGTCTGACCAATGAGCCCCGTTTCGACAAGTGTTTGAAAAAATGTTACCTTTCCCCGTTTCCCCTAACAACCAAGATAGTATTTATAGCCCGACCAATCGTGGTTAGGCTTTCATTTGTTGCGCTCCAATCAATTTGGAGTTTACATGGTAGGCTATTTCTGTAACGTAAATTTTTTTCAAACACGTTAAAAAAAAATCTTATGAGCAGAAATGATTTTATGCTGTCAGGTACCCCCAATATTTTATTTTGGGTATAATTTATTAATTCCTGGACTATTTGCGTAACGTTTTACATATTATTTGTCAGCAAGCCCTAAGGAACCCAAAAATACAAATTTAAAGGAGCTACGTGGCTGCATTCAAAATATGCAATTTCTTCTACCTCCTGTTTCGAAGATGTGCTGTCTGGGTACTGTTATGTTTTCAACCGTAAACCCATCTAATGTTATCTTTCCTAATAAGCGTTTTTTATGATTTTAAAACCTAACTCTGGGAAAGGGTAGTGTATTTTATCACTGTCCGTCTGAAAAAAAATTAGTGCATGTAGACTTACACGCGTGATGGCAGCATTTGTGTATCGCGCGACGCGTGTTGCATGCGTTCCTGATTTTCAGCCCTCCCCTCTCTCTTTATCCTTTTGTCCATCTGTTCGTTCGTTTTGGTAACGCAGTATAATTAATGTTAGGATTAATTTAGGTCATTACGCAGTACGTCTCAATGTTTTTCTTAGAAATGCAGCACACGTTTCATTGAAGAAGGCGGGTAATAATACAGTAAGCTTTTATATCAACGTGAACGCGTTACAATTTGCAGACGAAGCAGAAAACAAGGGGGATTTCGAGTACATTCTTTGTGACAGCACTGTTATTTTCCCATTGCTCTTCTCTTTATTAATTTTATTTGTTAGGCTTTATATTTACCTAATAATTTATATATGTGGATTAGAATATTTCATGACACCTCCCCTCTTAAAACAGACATTATATGTCAGTCCTTTATTCTATATACACATAGAGAAATTTATTATTATTGCTGGTGTTTACGGTGATTCTCATCACACGGATGGCGGCTTAAAAAATCCGCTCCCAAATTGGTTTTTCCAGATATATACTCAATGCTAAAATTATATGGAGCCAGAAGCAAAGACCATCGGAGTAACCTAGAGTTCTCATGCTTAGCCTGTGCTAAAAACGATAAAGGTTTGTGATCTGTTTGCAACTTAAATGTCTTCCCATATAGATAAATATTGAATTTCTTTATCGCCCATATTACTGCAAGACATTTTTTTTCGCTAGTTGAGTAGTTGATTTCAGCTTTATTCAACTTTCTGCTAGCATATGCCACTGGGCTTAATTCCCCATCCAATGCATCTGATTTCTGTAGTAGAGTTGCACCTAACCCAATATTACTTGCATCCGTCCTTACTATGAATTCTTGACTTAAGTCAGGTAATTTCAAAATGGGTTTACTTGTGAGCTTTTCCTTCAATTCTTGGTAAGTCATTTCACATTGTGGTGTCCATGTAATGCGATCTGGATGTCCTTTACGTGTCAATTCCGTTAAAGGTGCACATATGGAATTAAAGTTTTTTATATACTTCTGGTAGAAACCACATAATGAGACAAAGGATCTCACGTCCTTCTTGGTTTGTGGTCTCGGGGCTTTCTGTAGTTTTTCTAAATTCTTTGGGTCAGGGGTCATGTTTCCCTGATAAACTGTGTGTCCCAAAAATTCCAATTCTTTACATCCAACGCAACATTTGGTTGGACGGGCTGTTAAATTTGCCTCCCTAAGTCGATCAAACAGCATGTTCAGAGAGTCAATGTGTTCCTCAAATGTTTCTGTTGCTATAAGGATATCATCCATAAAATTTGTTATACAGGGATTATTCAGAGGATCCAATAATTTTCTCATCATTCTAGAGAAGACACTAGGCGCATTCTTCAATCCAAATGGCAATCTATTAAACTCATAGTGTCCTTCTGAGGTACTAAAAGCTAGGTATGGTCTAACCTCAGGCTTTACTGGAATCTGATAGTATCCTTTACTCAGATCCACTTTTGAGAAATATTTAGCTTTATTTAGTCTGGCAAACAGCTGATTTGTATCCGGCAATGGATCCACCTGTCCTTCTGTAATAGCATTCAGTCTCCTGTAATCTATACAGAGTCTATGTTCTCCAGAGGGCTTCCTTAAAAGTACAACACCGGAACTATACGAAGACTCACTGTGCGAAATAATTCCTTCCTTCAACAGATAGTCTATCTCTTCCTTCAAAGCTTTCTCCTTAGCAAACGGAATCGAATATGGTTTCATACAGACAGGTGTGGGGGTCTATCAGTTTCATATCATATTCCAATAGGTTTGTATGCCCTGGTCGGTCTGTTAACACCTC
Organism: Oreohelix idahoensis; assembly: GCA_024509875.1. Lineage (NCBI taxonomy): Eukaryota > Metazoa > Mollusca > Gastropoda > Stylommatophora > Oreohelicidae > Oreohelix > Oreohelix idahoensis. The sequence continues at coordinate 345,413 of JAMPIV010000834.1, read as the reverse complement.
TGCATGATTATTTAGAACCTGTTGCACTCTCTCTTTCTGAGTTTTCGTTAAATGTGTACTGATTTTCACCTGTGCTGCTGTCTCACAGGGGTGTAATGGATATTCAAATGATGAAAGTGGTTCCTTTTTCATCTCCATGGCGATGGACAAGGTCAACAAGTGTGTCTCTTCCTGATGTTCTCTTTCCAAATATTTCTTCAGGAGATTCACATGATAGATTTTTTCTTTCCCCTTCTTATCTATCTTATAATTTGTTCTAGACACCTTCTCTAAAACTGTATATGGACCCTGCCATCCAATTTGTAACTTATTCTGACTCCCAGGCAAAAGAAGCAGTACTTTCTCTCCCACAGCCAAATTTCTGTCTTTCGCCTTCCTGTTATAATAGGCAGCATGTTTCTTCCTGGCTTGTTTCAAATTTTCATTGGCAAGTTTCCAGCCAGTTTTCAACCGAGTGGTCAGCTCATTCACATATTGGTATGAAGATGTAATGTTTTCCTCTGCCTTTTCATCAGTCCACGTTCTTAACAAAGCTACATATGGACCTTTAATTGTGTGGACCTATTTGTCCATGCACCGGTATGGTCTCTTCCACTCGAAGCTTTATAGTGATGATTTTTCTTCCCAGAATTTTCATGCACAAAACGACCGCTACCAATTTTTCTCTTGGGGCTTTCTCCCCACTTAAAATTCTTGATGAGAGATTTCCTCTCTACATCCTCTTCCTCCAGTTTGTTTAAGTCCGATTGAGGGATTGTCGGGTTATCCTGGGGTAAGACATCTTTTTGCACTCTCCGCATAGTGGCCATTGTAAAACAGTTAAGTGAAGCTTGTCCGTGAAAAGGGGCTTCCCATTCCATTTGGTCCACTTTATCAAATCTATTTTTCTTTTTATTATCAGGCCTAATTTTGCCCCGTGGCGTGTCCAGGTCCTGATCCATGTTCCCACTTGTGGGTGTTCCCTCATGTGCTATGCTACACCTTTCTACAAAATTTTCAATGTCCCATCTTGCTTTGGGCCAATAATAATTGTGAGCCACCTTTTGAATGATGGTACCTATCTTCTCATGGTCCCCATCTGGTTTCACATGTAGGCTCCTTATTAATTCTGTCCTATATCTCTTTGGAAGAACCAGCTGTCCGTGACCATTGGATCTAGCTCCAGTCTTCCTATACATCAACTTGTTTTTCATGTAGAAATCTCCCTTGCCTGGAGTTGTATGACAAGTTGACAATTTTCTGAAACAAGGCTTGAGTGTTTTATCTCCAGCCTGTGCCTTCCTCATCTCTTCTGGAGTGGTATCTAACATAATATCCTCCTCCTGTCTTGAGGTCGACCTGACCTGAAGGGTTGCCATATACACAGGTTTCCTTCTGCAACGGTCAGTGTCATGATTGTCCATCTGACAATTCTTACACCACCTTTTTCCTTGGTTGAAAGATTTTCTTTCATTATATTTCCTTTCATCGAATTGTGGGAATTTATTTTTATTTTCATACCGTGGCCTATCAAATTGGTGCTTACCTTTATTTTGATCCTTAGGATCAAATTTATTAAAGTTCTGTGGTGCCCTAAAGTTGTCCACCTGTTTCTTTTTATTACCTGTTACCTCTGCTTGAGCTGCTTGATACCTTTCAGCAACATTCAGCAACTCACCCAGCCTCTCTGCACCTTGTTCCATGAGAAACTTTCTCAGGTCTGGAGCCATGGACTCTCTTAATTGCTCTATAAGGACCATTTCCTTAAGATCTTGGGTTTTCCCCAGAGAAGTCCATTTCTCCAAGTATGTCTCTATTCGTGCAGAGAACTGGTGATAGGTTTCACCTGACAGTAGTTTAGAATTCCTAAATTTTTTCCTGTAAAACTCTGCATTCTTTTCATACCTTAACAAAAGAGCCTGCTTTAGCATGTCATAATTTTCCTGATCACCTCTGCTCATTTTTGCAAAAACTTCATAAGCTGCCCCACGAAGTCCCTGAGATAACTTTAAGCTCCACCTTTCTCTCTCTAACCCATACGTGGTAGCTAATAGTTCATACCTATTTAGGTAGCTCTCTATATCATCGTCTTTCTCAACAAAATGATCTAAATGAAAATTCATAGCTGAGGTTGAGGCTCCTTGAGTAACCGTAGCATCAGAGGCAAAGGGACTGGCACCATTTTCAGGAGCATGGCCTTGAAACTCAAACTCCCTTAGTCGTAATTCATGTTCCCTTTGTAATCTTTTCTCCTCCTTTTCTGCTTCCCTCTTTGCAGCTAATCTCCTCTCTTCCCTTTCTGCAGCTAATTTCTTCTCTTCTGCAGCTAATCTCCTCTCTTCCCTTTCTGCAGCTAATTTCTTCTCTTCTGCAGCTAATCTTTTGTCTTCTCTTTCTGCCTCCAATTTCTTAGCCTCAGCTTCAAACTGTAACTTCTTAATTTCCTTGTCAGCCTCTAACTTTCTTTCGGCTTCAAACCTTCTTTCTTCACGTTCAATAAATTTGTCACATTCCGTCGTGACATAGGCAACCATAACTTGCCCATCTAATCCTAACTCTTTTGCAGTCTGAACCGCAGCAGATCGAAATTTGGCCAGGTCCGCCATTGTCTATTATGTAAATTTATACAATGTCTAACCAACAATTCAATCTCTAATGGACAACACAGGCACCGTGAGCTCAACCTTATTTAATTCCACCCAAGGATACCTTTTAATTCTTATATTCCCTGAAGTGAATTACCCCCAATATTTTTAATAGGGAAAGATTCAAAATCCCAAGAGCGAGACCCCAATATATGTGGTGAAGTGGGATGTTATAAATATTTATAGGGGACTTAGTGTACTGACTGAGATCAGCTGTGAAGGTATATATATATCTAATAAGAGTAGTGTATTATATATCACCTTACTTGCTACCACATATCTATATATCTCAGTCAGAATTATTCTGGAATAGTGTTATGACTACGTTATGTGTCTAGGGTATGTGTATGATGAAGTGTAAGTCACAACAACAGACAGATAAACAATTTAATTTAATCCACTACTCTTAACAACACTGTGACACTCACATACATATAACACTCTATGAGAATATCTTAAAGAAGTCACTCGTAACTTTTCAAATAACAATATGTATTCATTACTGGCATGAATGAATATGTGTCCTGATTCAACTACAAGGGAACCAGGAATCACAATCAATTTAAATTACAAGTTATGTACAGAATGTATTTAATATGAATATTGTAGTGACATATATTATTACAAATGTTCTATGTGTGTCAGTTGTGTAGTAGTAAAATGAGGTAATACTGGTTTTGTTTTGTTCAAGCTCTGTTGGTATTTGTCATCATGACTTCAATAGTTTGTCTTTAGGGACTAGTATTGGAGATGTTCACAGTTCCTGATTTTAAGACAAGTAAATTCCCCTCTTAATGTTAATTTTACAAAGTCAGTTCAAGATGAGGGGACATAATGTTAAGCTCAGCTGGCCAAGTTAGCTTATCTGGCGTGATGGCGGCAGGAAAGGACTCCTCTGCTCGAATTCTCCTCTGGGCTCTGGAGACACCTCACTGATAGCTAAAAGGACCAAGGAGTATGCTGTCCGACACTGGATTCAGCAAAGCTCTGACTAGGTGCTGCTCAGTACCATCAAGACCACTGTCCCTGAAATCAAGAAGGATGTACCTTCTACTTCATAACTAACTTAAACTCTCTTGTTACACTGATCACAACACAGCACAAACATTGAGTTCAGAGCATTAGGCCAACTGTCAGCTTCATTTGAAATACTTTATTCCAGTATTACCCTCCTTAATGGTTACTACGCCTCTGCAATTCCAGCATTATTTCTTTCTATTCAATCATCCAGGTGTCAGTGTACTGTTTGGCCATTCCATGCCGTTTTACTTCTCTCCGACACCCTCTGTTCAGGCTGGAGCATTACAGGCTTTACCTCACGTTGGCCACTGAACTACACATATATATACAGGCATAAATCAACAATTCACATTCAATTTTCATTAAAAGATATTGAATGGTTCAAGCTTACCACAATTCATACGAATAAACACAGATACGTTGATTAGCAATGAATTCTGGCACAAACTGGCACAAATTCCCATCTGCTTATCTTCCAGGCTTTTATTTAGCCAAATATAAGCTGGCTTCAACGCACTGATGCTTTATCAATCTTATTTAAACAAGTGGTTTCGAACTAACGCTCCCAAGTGTGTATATCAGCGAGTCTGACCAATGAGCCCCGTTTCGACAAGTGTTTGAAAAAATGTTACCTTTCCCCGTTTCCCCTAACAACCAAGATAGTATTTATAGCCCGACCAATCGTGGTTAGGCTTTCATTTGTTGCGCTCCAATCAATTTGGAGTTTACATGGTAGGCTATTTCTGTAACGTAAATTTTTTTCAAACACGTTAAAAAAAAATCTTATGAGCAGAAATGATTTTATGCTGTCAGGCACCCCCAATATTTTATTTTGGGTATAATTTATTAATTCCTGGACTATTTGCGTAACGTTTTACATATTATTTGTCAGCAAGCCCTAAGGAACCCAAAAATACAAATTTAAAGGAGCTACGTGGCTGCATTCAAAATATGCAATTTCTTCTACCTCCTGTTTCGAAGATGTGCTGTCTGGGTACTGTTATGTTTTCAACCGTAAACCCATCTAATGTTATCTTTCCTAATAAGCGTTTTTTATGATTTTAAAACCTAACTCTGGGAAAGGGTAGTGTATTTTATCACTGTCCGTCTGAAAAAAAATTAGTGCATGTAGACTTACACGCGTGATGGCAGCATTTGTGTATCGCGCGACGCGTGTTGCATGCGTTCCTGATTTTCAGCCCTCCCCTCTCTCTTTATCCTTTTGTCCATCTGTTCGTTCGTTTTGGTAACGCAGTATAATTAATGTTAGGATTAATTTAGGTCATTACGCAGTACGTCTCAATGTTTTTCTTAGAAATGCAGCACACGTTTCATTGAAGAAGGCGGGTAATAATACAGTAAGCTTTTATATCAACGTGAACGCGTTACAATTTGCAGACGAAGCAGAAAACAAGGGGGATTTCGAGTACATTCTTTGTGACAGCACTGTTATTTTCCCATTGCTCTTCTCTTTATTAATTTTATTTGTTAGGCTTTATATTTACCTAATAATTTATATATGTGGATTAGAATATTTCATGACAGATGTGTTGATGTGAATGTGCCAGCAGTGCAATGTCATCTGCATATTCCAGATCTTCCAATGTAGAAAATGTAGTCCATCTTATTCCTCTTGGACTGCCCTCTGTTGTCTGGCGCATTACCCAGTCTATGACTGTTAAAAAAAGAGTGGTTGATAAGGGGCATCCCTGTCGTACTCTGTCTTCACCTCGAAGGTTAGGTTGCTCTGCCCAACACTACACGTAAAGTTGGCATAGAGGCTTTTTATGATTGCCACTATGCAGCTTGGAATTCCATAAGCCCTCAGTATTTTCCATAAACTGTCCCTATGTATGCTGTCAAAAGCCTTTTCAAAATCAACAAAATTTATGTAAAGCTGTCTTTGCCATTCTGAGCACTGCTCTATAATGTTCCCGAGAGTGAATATATGGTCTACACATCTTCTGTTCTTTCTAAATCCTGCTTGTTCTTTCCTCAGTTTGTAGTCTACTGCCTTTAAAATTCTCTGTATAATTATCCTGCCTAGTATTTTGCTGGGAACTGAGAGAAGAGTGATTCCTCTCCAATTATTGCAGTCTGCAAGATCTCCCTTTTTGGGCAATTTGACAATTATTCCTTTGTTCCACTCTGATGGTGTTGTCCCCGTTTTCCACACTTGTGCAAATAGTGGTTCTAATAGTTCTGCTGCTAGCTCAGGGTCTGTCTTAAATAGCTCTGCATTTAAGTTATCATGGCCCGGAGCTTTACCGTTCTTTAACCCTTTGATTGCTGTGATGATTTCTTCTTTTCGTGGAATGTCTGTATTTACATCTAGATCGTTTTCAGCCTCAGGAACATTCAATTGTGTCTCTGGTATTTCCTTGTTCAGAGTTTCTCTAAAGTGCTCTGCCCATCTTGTTTCCTGTCCCTCTGCTGTCTTGATGAGATTTCCTTGCTTATCTCTTACTAATGTAATATTGTTTGCACCTTGTTTTCCGCTGATGAATTTAGTTATTTTGTATACTGTGCTTTGTTCATTTCTCAGTGCTGCCTCTTCTGCCTGTTTTGCAAGATCGTCTAGGAAATTCCTTTTGTTGGCTCGGGTTTGGCGTTTAACTTCCCTGTCCAGCTGGCTGTACTGTTCGCTATATAGTTGCTTTAACCTGGGGGACTTCGCTTCTGTTTTCTTTCTTTTCATTTCCTTTCTCATCTTTATGGTGTTTAGTGTTTCTGGTGTTATCCAGTCTTGCTTCTTCCTTTCCTGGAATCCTAAGCATGATTTGGAACGTAGGAGGTGAAATCCCCCTAGGAATGCAATAACTATCCGAAAATGTGGGTACCGTTTGGCCTTTTATACATTGTAGGAAAACTACTTTTTTAATTATCTTCGTGTTTCCTGATGCGATTTTAGTCAATTAAAGCTTACATTATACTTAGAATTAGGCTTTACAAATCTATATAATAATCGTTTTGGTTACTATTTGCATTTTCTGTTATGCATAGTTTAAACTGCTAAACTTAGGCTAACCAAAAGCTTCGAATGCATTTAACTTAAGATTTCTCCCGTCCTATAATATTATTAGTAAAAGTATTACTACTTACGGGTAGAGTAACATCCCTAATATTGCTTAGATAACCTCTGCCAAGTGGTACTTCTTCCATACTTCTGTAGTAAAATTCCGAAGTTAATCATGTTGCACAAATAGGGTCTTGCCATCTTTATTCTCCAGCAGTTGTAAACACAGGACCAAGAAAGCGTTTTTCATTGGTCGGTGTATCATATCTTTTTCCAATGTATGGTGCGCGGTAAGGTCAGAATTATTAGAATTCGTGATGTGAATCAGACGTCATTTCACGACAATCCCGTCACAACTATAACTTGATGTAAATATTCTTTTTCTAAGAACGCTTCAACTTTCATGTTTTAAAGAACGAACAAACAAACGATATCTTTATTTGATCAGGATAAAGAAATAAGCATTATTGCTTTTTTTATATCCCTGCCCTGCAATAATACAATTCTAGGAATGTTTTCTAACCAATACATTCTTAACTTCAACCGTAAGTAAGCAGTAGCTAGACCAATGGTGCTTTTGACACGTTAAAAAAACAAATATTTCGATTATCATTACACTGTGACTCTAAGAATACAGTACACCCATCTTGCTCGTTCCTATTAGGTATTGTGTAAACAGCAAACCGTCGTTTGATTCCTGGCAGAAGTACTTTTTTCAGTTTTTTTTAAATGTGCTTTTGTCAATTAAAGGTTCCAAGTGTCTGTTTGTATTGATGAGATTATCTGTCAGTTTAAGGTGAAAGGAATTGGAAAGGAAGGGACTGAATACAACTGAAATGGCGCATTCTCAGGATGAAAATCGCACATTATAATCGTTTGCCGTCATATCGTGGCGGGCTACCAGCTTGTTCTATTTATAGTTTGTCTAACGTTTACTGTGTCTTAAATTTTAACTGACCTTCATCCACTGTGTCCGATCTTTTTAACTATAGTATCCATAGTGTTGTTTTTATTTCACTGTTATTTTGTGCAAGTGTAGGAGCGAATGTAACGAAAAGCATAGGAACCATAGGTGAGAACATCTGGTAGGGTCTGGTTTTTCGGGGGGATAATTAACTATCTTCTTTCATCTTTTAAGATATATATATATATATATATATATATATATATATATATATATATATATATATATATATATATATATATATATATATATATATATATATATATATATATATATATATATATACCACAGAAATCTAACTCAATTCATCCAGTACCTCACAGATTCCTCTAGACAAACTAGCTTCGATTCTAGAATACTTGTAAAAGTGAATTTCTTAGTAGTCGTTGGAGATAAGTCTTAGTAGCTCGGTGTTGAGGTAAATACTATACTAGTAGTTTGAGTGATTTAATTTTTTTTAAATCGTCATTTATATTTTACTAGCTATTTTCTGTGCAGAGTGATTTACTAGTTAGGTCCGTTATATTATTTCTCTGAAGTTTACTGGGTTACAGTGGATAGCAGAACAAATAAATATTTCTAGCTAACTCTTCAAGCTATTATAAAAATTTAATTAACTGCTAGTAACCAGTTAGAGAATATTTTAACCAACTAAGTAAAGGCACTGATTCATCGTGAGTATTGACGAAATACGAGGGGCGTTCAGAAAGTAATGCACCACATCGTTTTTCTCATCTAATAATGAAGATAGAAGCATGAAATTTTGCACACTTTAAATATGGCGTGTGCCAATTGTGTGCACCAAATTGCACCGCAACCGGCCAAATTATACGGCTGCCATAAACCGTTTAAATGGAGCGTGTTAGCAACTTGCGTTATAAGCAGCGAATTGTGATAGAATTTCTCGTTGCAGAGAAGGAAACTGTTGTGAACATTCACAAGCGTCTATGTGATGTGTATGGAAGTTTTGCAGTCGACAGGAGTACAGTCAGTCGCTGGGTTCAGAGAATCAAAGAATCAGGAAGTGGAGATATGGAGCTGCTTGATCGGCCGCGCTGTGGACGTCCTGCCACAGCCACCAACGCAGAAATGTTGAAATGCGCTGAGGGCATTATTCTTACTGATAGGCGAATCACTACTCAACAATTGCCTTACAGCTGTCAGTCAGCATTGGTAGTGCAAATGCAGTTATAAAAACTCTCGGATTTTCTAAGGTTTGCGCAAGATGGGTTCCTCAAAGTCTCACAAATGACAACCGATTGCAAAGGAAAGCAATTTCTTCTGAATTGTTGGAGCGTTTCAATGCTGATGGAGAGAACTTTTTGGCTAAGATCGTTACAGGTGACGAAACCTGGGCACATCATTTTGAACCTGAGACAAAGAGACAGTCAATGGAGTGGCATCATCCGCAATCACCACGAAGAAAGAAATTCAAGACAATTCCTTCAGCTTTAAAGGTCATGATCACTGTCTTTTGGGACATTGAAGGTGTGATTCTTGTGGACGTTATGCCAAGAGGTGAGACAATCAATTCACAAGCTTACATTAAGACATTGAAAAAACTCAATCAACGTTTTCGCAGAGTTCGGCCGCACAAGAATCCAGCAGACCTGCTTCTCCTTCACGACAAAGCGCGACCTCACACAAGTCTGGCAACACGGGAAGCAATCACCAAACTGGGTTGGACTGTACTATCCCATCCACCCTATAGTCCAGATTTGGCACCCTCTGATTTTCATCTATTTGGTCCACTTAAAGATGCACTCCGTGGGACAAGGTTTGAAGATGATGAAGAAGTGATTCATGCAGCTACGAAATGGCTACATGATCAAGACAAAATCTGGTCCGGGCTAGGAATACATGCACATGTTTCGCGCTGGCATAAAGCCGTACACGTTGATGGGGATTATGTTGAATAATACCGATGTTTACATGACATATCCATGTATATTGTGTATAAATTTCATGCTTTTTGAATAAACAGCTCCTGAGAAAAACGATGTGGTGCATTACTTTCTGAACGCCCTTCGTAAGTATTTATTTCTAATTCATGATGATTGATTCTTTTTTTAAATGACTAGAATTTATTTCACGGAAGTTTTTTAAACGATGAGACTAGCTCTAAGCTTATAGTTTCTAATTTAAGTTAAATAACCGAAGTGGATAATATATCTTCTATATTACGCGGGGTAAGGACAGGATTGTGAATTATACTATATTCTATTAAGTATTTGTATTTTCTTCTTATACAGTATTTGCGTCAAACCCTAAAACCTTACCAGCAGCTTCCATTCCATATGAAACTGGAAATAAACTTTATCAACGAATATTCTGATATAACATCGGGTTTTTTCAAGGTGACTTGTCTAGTCTCGTGGTACACCCAGAAAGAGACAGAGCACCAACCCAAATAATATTAAGAAAAAAAGATAACTGGACTTATAGCATATCCAGAGTTCTTTTCACAATTTCATAAACAGTCAGCCTGTTGTGGCTACCAAATCTAACATTGACAATACCTGTATAACGACCATGTGTTGTGAAGAAGATTGATCCTGAACCGATTTGTTTACCTGACTTTTGATGTAACGATTGAAGATTCCAAGCTAACGTACACTGTGACATTTAGATCTCTTAATTATTTTACTACCTGGACAAAACTTGAAGTGACCTTTATCAGCATCCTACTTACAAGATTAAATCAAGCGTTTCCCAACATTTGATTAATTAGTCGTTGGAGAAACTGGGGCTTGATTCGCCAAACAACCAACCGTGGATTGGCTGTGGGTGCCATTAACAATTGTTCCAGATGTGGTGAAAGCACCCTTGTAGGTAAGAGAGACTGAATTGGTGATCACAGGTTTGTCAGAGCGAGAGAAAGCGTGGGAAGAATAATTCTATTTGGATACAACCCATTTTCTTATTTTGTATTTGCTTATGCAAGTTTTGCTAAAGCTGCTCCTTTCTGTTTTTTCAGAATAGATTAACTTATAACTCTGTTCTTTACGGTAGAGGGAATTTTAGACCATAGCGTAAACACCTTTGACTCTTTCGGGGGTTAATAACTTTGCTCTAACGGGATCTTGTCTCAACAGAGGGAGGGAGGAGTGAACCTATGAGTCTAACTCTGTAATTAACTCATTAACCTATGTTCATTGTATTTGATTTTGATATTCAAAGATATTGTTGTGTTATAGATTCTTTATGATAAATAAAATTTACATAAACTTCATTTACGTATGTCGGTCAGCTTGTCACAAAAGATCCCAATTCCATAGATATAGTTTTCACGTATGTGCGTCTAATTGTCGTCACGTATCTGTGTGTGTATAGAAGTGAGTGGTTGAATATATATATATATATATATATATATATATATATATATATATATATATATATATATATATATATATATATATTTTTTTTTTTTTTTTATTTATATATTTTTATTTATATATTTTTATTTATTTATTTATTTATTTATTTATAGGGAAACTGTCTGATCTGCAAATCTCAGTCGTAATCGATAGGCTGGATTGATCATCTCTCAATTCCAGGGACAGAGTTTACCTTTCACCATTTCACTTGTGAAAAAATATATTTCTTTACCTGATCTCTCACTGAGCTATCACCTGTTCTAGTCCTATTCAGGCTGGGCCAAAACTGGTCTTAATTACCCTATCAAAAATATACGACAAAGGTATTATTGCTACACGGCCAGGTTAAAAAATAGCACGGTGTGACACTGGCCGCAGAGTTCAATTGAGTTGTTTACAAAAAAAGTGTGAGAATTATAAAACGTAACAATTGATGGGGTTTAGGATTAGAGGACAAACAAGAAGCAGGATTCAGTAGCGGTCAAAAGTTTATGCTACCTTAAGTTCTTCCCGTGCAGTCCTTGAGAAGATCTAGAAGAGATAGGACGTAGTCGGCCACCGTGTTTTTTGGTGAAGCGGCGTTTTAGTCTGTAGGCCAAAGTTTTATTTGGTGAAGAGAATTAGGAAGGAATTATCGTTTTCCCAGAAGTAGAAATTGTAAGGCTTGTCGAGATAGTGAGCGATTCACGAGTAGAATCTTATTAGCAAGATTTGAGCCAATTTTAGATGTGAGTAGAACTCCGAGAAGACAAAGACATTTGTTTAAGTGCAACGAAATTGTTTTGTACGTCACGGTGAAGTCTGAACTTTCACTACAATAATTTACTGTAATCATCTATCGTGTGTATTGGTCACAGATTCTCGGAATATGGTTGTGCTGATTTCATGATGTACAGTAATGGAACTTTATGATTACTCGTATAACATGATATTATGATTTGATATAATAACGTCAAGAATCAAGTTGACTCGATCTGAAAAAGCTGTTATCCTGTACTGTTGTACCCATTGAAAGACTATCTAAAAATTGTACGCGTCAGCTGTTGCAATCAATTGAAACTGATAAGAGAGATAGAGCAGAATAAACATTCCATATGCTCATTCAACCAGAGCTGTTGGTACGTTGTGTTCATACTCCAATATCCATGTTGGTGTGTCTTCAAAGAAGCTTGTAAGATCGTCTAGATAAAATAAGGAAGAATCACTGAGTTGCCTATTGCCCAGAAGCATTTACCTGGAACCTGTGGTTGAGATAGTACTCCACTAAGTCTCGAGCCAACAACATATCCCTTTGAACGTAACATCTCAAGCTGCAGCTTGTTCTCGAAGAGACTGTAATTAACGTCAGGTGCCAAGAAGATACGTATACACTTACCATCCGCCCGTTTTCCCATGGCACTGCTACACAAACAATATTTTATTAGTCTAACTTGAAAACTATGTTCGACTAATCTTTTACTGCAGACTTATCTTAAGTGACATTGCTTACGCATTTGTTTTGGTTGCTTACATTTACAGGGATCTGAGGAAGAATTTTTTAACAGAAATCCAGTCTCACTACTTCAAAAATTTGAACAGTTTAAAAAATCTGTAAGTATGATTCAAAACGTAGTATTTAGTTTTTTAAATGTTCTAGTGTAGTGCGATATTCTGATTAGGACTTGAATTTTCTTTGTCTTGCCTGTATCGTTTGTTTGTTTGTCGTCTAGTTTCATGATGATAAAAATTGGTAAGCTCTTAATAAAATGATGCATGTTATTTTCTCACTATTAAATAAAATTCAGGGCGACTGAAAATTCACTCCCTACTCTTAAATTCTATTTCCTCATTTTTTACATTGATATTACGTGAAATGAATGCCAAAATAATGAGCAGTAACTGACATTTGTCAAATTAAACTTTTTTTTTTTTCAATTCCAAGACACAAAATAAAATATAAAATGGCCAATAAGTTGACGTCAAGAGTCAGTTAAAACTGCTTCCCGCTGTGAAATTATGCGTGGAACAAACCAGGTCTCACTCTGATTTGTATTGTGAACATGACATAATATTTCTGTGTAATAAAATTACAGTTACGTGTTTTTATTGTGACGTTTGTTTCATGTACATTAGTTAGTTACAAGTGAACAAATAATACTACAAACATAAGAAGTCACTGTTCAATTACCCAGTTTTTTAGGCAATTATGTTCAAGCTAAACCACATTGTCCATTAGTTAGTTTGATTAAACACTTGAGTGCGTATTGAAAGGGTCATCGACCTTACACGCTGATCTCATGGAATAATAATTATGACAGTGAGGAGATATGAAAGTGCCCGAGATACTCGAGTGTCCGAAAGAGGTTTGTAAATTGTTTACGTCAAATAAAGAAAAGGTGGCATTTTTTTACCATTAAAAAACTCACTTTTGAAGTAAATTACAATTTAGATTGGTCGCACGTTTCGCGAATGCGCTGTAATTAAAAATTAAAATCCATCTTTTGCATCCCTCTCATCCAACCCTTTATCATCGCTGGAGCTTGCATCAACAGAGCTGAGAATATGTTTTATTTGTGTAATTTCGTATGCCTTTCTTTTTAAAGCTATAGACACATCCACGATCCCCCCCCCCCCCCCCCCCTCTCCCGCCTTTTTTTTATTTGTTTACAAAACTTTCATGTGAATTAGCATAGTATGATCCGAGTCTGTGGCTGGGCAGTTTTTAATCTGACCAGATGCCCAAAACTATTTCACTGACGATTGCTCCGAATCTCCGAAAGGTGAAAGAGGCATAGTTCTGTCTTTTCCGTTGTTTTGATTTATTTATATATTTATTTTAGTCTCTTACTGGTGGTCAATTTTTCCTGGCAGCGTATGTCCCATTAAAAAAAAAAATTACGCTACTCTACTTCGTTGGCCCTGACGTAACTACATCTAGTTCTTTCAAATGTTGACAGTCTCACAGTTGATTGATCTCACTGTGGTGAAGTGAGATGTTATAAATATTTATAGGGGACTTAGTGTACTGACTGAGATCAGCTGTGAAGGTATATATATCTAATAAGAGTAGTGTATTATATATAACCTTACTTGCTGCCACATATGTATACCTCAGTCAGAATTATTCTGGAATAGTGTGATGACTACGTTATATGTCTAGGGTATGTGTATGATGAAGTGTAAGTCAAAACAACAACAGACAGATAAACAATTTAATTTATTCCACTACACTTGACAACACTGTGACACTCACATACATAAAACACTCTACAAGGATATCTTAAAGGAGTCACTGATAACTTTTCAAATAACAATATGTATTCATTGCTGTCATGAATGTATATGTGTCCTGATTCAAATACAAAGGGAACCAGGAATCACAATCAATTTTAATTACAAGTTATATGTACAGAATTTATCAATATGAATCTTGTAGTGACATATATTTTTAATAGTATCCCATGTGTGTCAGTTGTGTAGTAGTAATATGAGGTAATACTGGTTTTGTTTTGTTCAAGCTCTGTTGGTATTTGTCATCATGACTTCAATAGTTTGTCTTTATTGGAACTAGTATTGGAGATGTTCTCAGTTCCTGATATTAAAACAATTAAATTCCCCTCTTAATTGTATTTTACACTGTCATTTTAAGATGGGGGTACATAATGTTGAGCTCAGCTGGCCACATCAGCTTATCTTGCGTGATGGTGGCAGGAAAAGACTCCTCTGCTCGATTTCTCCCCTGGGCTCTGGAGACACCTCACTGATAGCTAAATGGACCAAGGAGTATGCTGTCCGACTCTGGATTCAGCAAAGCTCTGACCAGGTGCTGCTCAATAACGTTAAGACCACAGTCCCTGAAAACAAGAAGGATGTACCTTCTACTTCATAACTAATTGATACTCTAGTTCTACACTGAGCACAATACATCACAAACATTGAGTTCAGAGCGTTAGGCCAACTGTCAGCTTCATCTGAAAAACTTTATACCAGTATTTCCCTCCCTAATGGTTACTACGCCTCTGCAATTCCAGCATTATTTCTGTCTAATCAATAATCTAGGTGTCAGTGTACTGTTTGGCCATTCCATGCCGTTTTACTTTCCTCCGACACCTTCTGTTCAGGCTGGAGCATTATAGGCTTTTCCTCATGTTCGCTACTGAACTACACATATATACAGGCATAAATTAACAATTTACATTCAGTTTTCATTAAAAGATATTGAATATTTCAAGCTTACCACAATTCATAGAATAATAAACAGTTTCGTTGACTGGCAATGGATATAGCACAACTCCGATCTGCCGATGTTCCAGGCTTTATTTTATATAAAATATACACTGGTGCTCAACGTACTGCTTCTTAGTAGGTTTATTACAAGATGTGGCAATGAACAGACGCTCTGAATCAAGTATATTCGCAGCTCTAACCAATGAAACCACGTCTCCACATCTTTTCAAAAAAGTACCCCTTCTATTCGTTTCCCATAACAACGCAAGATAGTATTTATAGCCCGACCAATCGTGTTTAGTCTTATATTTGTTGCGCTCCAATCAATTAGGAGTTAACATGGTAGGCTATTTCCGTAACGTAAGGTTTTTTCAAACACGTTATAAAAAAATTTTATGAGCAGAAATGATTTCATGCTGTCAGGCATCCCCACTATTTTATTTTGGTTATAATTTATTAATTCCTAGACTATTTGCGTAACGTTTTACATATTCTTTGTCAGCAAGCCCTAAGGAACCCAAATATACAAATTTAAAAGAGCTAAGTGGCTGCGTTCAAAATATGCAATTTCTTCTACCTCCTGTTTTGAAGATGTGCTGTCTGGGTACTGTAATGTTTTCAAACGTAAACCCATCTAATGTTATCTTTTCTAATAAGCGTTTTTCAAGATTTTAAAACCTAACTCTGGGAAGGTTAGTGTTTTTATCACTGTCCGTCTGAAAAAAAGTTAGTGCATGTGGCCTTACACGCGTGATAGTAGTAATTGTGTATCGCGCGACGCGAGTTTAGTGTTCGTTCGTTTTGGTAACGTAGTATAATTAATGTTAGGATTAATTTAGGTCATTACGCAGTGTGCCTCTCAATGTTTTTCTTAGAAATGCAATACCCGTTTTAATGTGTTGTGGAAACGCTTGTATTTATGCAGTGGCTTATATTTAACGTGGAAACGTTACAATTTGCAGACGAAGCATAAAACAAAGGGGGATTTCGAGTACATTCTTTGTGACAGCACTGTTATTTTACCATTGCTCTTTTCTTTATTAGAATTTATTTGTTAGGCTTTATATTTACCTGATAATTTATATATGTGGATTAGAATATTTCACGACACCTCCCCTCTTAAAACAGACATCCCATGTCAGTCCTTTATTCTATATACACATAGATAAATGTAAGTCAACTTGACTTTACTCTGCTGTGGTGCTATCATGGTTTTATGTAGTTGGGTCCATTCAGAGTAAGCACTACTCATGAAATCTGCCTCAGACTTCTACAACCAATAATATATTTCGGTTATGTTACTGAACAGCCGCAAGTGTGAGTGCTTGTCTTAATGCTGCTTCGCAACCCGTATTCACCATTCCTCTTCTCTGAGTCTGCGCAATGACATGTCCAGAGAACATTATATTTCCCTCAAAATGTACGTTATGAGGAGATAACATATACCTGGTGATAGCAGAGTTTTCGTAGTGGATCCCATAATCTTCTTATTATCCTGTATGAAACATTCGGAATATCCTCAATCAAAGAGGCAACTCAGGGATTCATTATGTTCCTCCTAAATGTTTACATCCAACAATTTTGTCTGATCTCAGGTTTTACTGGAATCTGATATTATCCTTTACTCAGATCCACCCTTGAGAAATATTTAGCCTTATTTAACTGGCAACCAGCTGATTTGTATCCGGCAATGGATCCACCTGTCCTTCTGTAATAGCATTCAGTCTCCTGTAATCTATACAGAGTCTATGTTCTCCAGCGGGCTTCCTTAAGAGTACAACACCGGAACTATACGAAGATTCACTGTGCGAAATAATTCCTTCCTTCAACAGATAGTCTATCTCTTCCTTCAAAGCTTTCTCCTTAGCAAACGGAATCGAATATGGTTTCATACAGACAGGTGTGGGGTCTATCAGTTTCATATCATATTCCAATGGGTTTGTATGCCTTGGTCGGTCTGTTAACACCTCTGCATGATTATTTAGAACCTGTTGCACTCTCTCTTTCTGAGTTTTCGTTAAATGTGTACTGATTTTCACCTGTGCTGCTGTCTCACAGGGGTGTAATGGATATTCCAATGATGAAAGTGGTTCCTTTTTCATCTCCATGGCGATGGACAAGGTCAACAAGTGTGTCTCTTCCTGATGTTCTCTTTCCAAATATTTCTTCAGGAGATTCACATGATAGATTTTTTCTTTCCCCTTCTTATCTATCTTATAATTTGTTCTAGACACCTTCTCTAGAACTGTATATGGACCTTGCCATCCAGTCTGTAACTTATTCTGACTCCCGGGCAAAAGAAGCAGTACTTTCTCTCCCACAGCCAAATTTCTGTCTTTCGCCTTCCTGTTATAATAGGCAGCATGTTTCTTCCTGGCTTGTTTCAAATTTTCATTGGCAAGTTTCCAGCCAGTTTTTAAACGAGTGGTCAGCTCATTCACATATTGGTATGAAGATGTAATGTTTTCCTCTGCCTTTTCATCAGTCCACGTTCTTAACAAAGCTACATATGGACCTTTAATTTTGTGGACCTATTTGTCCATGCACCGGTA
Source organism: Oreohelix idahoensis (assembly GCA_024509875.1). Taxonomy (NCBI): domain Eukaryota; kingdom Metazoa; phylum Mollusca; class Gastropoda; order Stylommatophora; family Oreohelicidae; genus Oreohelix; species Oreohelix idahoensis. The sequence goes on along the minus strand of JAMPIV010000834.1, from coordinate 327,654 downwards.
TGGTCTCTTCCACTCGAAGCTCTATAGTGATGATTTTTCTTCCCAGAATTATCATTCACAAAACGACCGCTACCAATTCTTTTCCTGGGGCTTTCTCCCCACTTAAAATTCTTGATGAGAGATTTCCTCTCTACATCCTCTTCCTCCAGTTTGTTTAAGTCCGATTGAGGGATTGTCGGCTTATCCTGGGGTAAGACATCTGTTTGCACTCTCCGCATAGTGGCCATTGTAAAACAGTTAAGTGAAGCTTGTCCGTGAAAAGGGGCTTCCCATTCCATTTGGTCCACTTTATCAAATCTATTTTTCTTTTTATTATCAGGCCTAATTTTGCCCCGTGGCGTGTCCAGGTCCTGATCAATGTTCCCACTCGTGGGTGTTCCCTCATGTGCTATGCTACACCTTTCTACAAAATTCTCAATGTCCCATCTTGCTTTGGGCCAATAATAATTGTGAGCCACCTTTTGAATGATGGTACCTATCTTCTCATGGTCCCCATCTGGTTTCACATGTAGGCTCCTTATTAAGTCTGCCCTATATCTTTTAGGAAGTACCAGCTGTCCGTGACCTTTGGATCTAGCTCCAGTCTTCCTATACATCAACTTGTTTTTCATGTAAAAATCTCCCTTGCCTGGAGTTGTATGACAAGTTGACAATTTTCTGAAACAAGGCTTGAGTGTTTTATCCCCAGCGTGTGCCTTCCTCATCTCTTCTGGAGTGGTATCCAACATAATATCCTCCTCCTGTCTTGAGGTCGACCTGACCTGAAGGGTTGCCATATACACAGGTTTCCTTCTGCAACGGTCAGTGTCATGATTGTCCATCTGACAATTCTTACACCACCTTTTTCCTTGGTTGAAAGATTTTCTTTCATCATATTTCCTTTCATCGAATTGTGGGAATTTATTTTTATTTTCATACCGTGGCCTATCAAACTGGTGCTTACCTTTGTTTTGATCCCTAGGATCAAATTTATTAAAGTTCTGTGGTGCCCTAAAGTTATCCACTTGTTTCTTTTTATTACCTGTTACCTCTGCTTGAGCTGCTTGATACCTTTCAGCAACATTTAGCAACTCACCCAGCCTCTCTGCACCTTGTTCCATGAGAAACTTTCTCAGGTCTGGAGCCATGGACTCTCTTAGTTGCTCTATAAGGACCATTTCCTTAAGATCTTGGGTTTTCCCCAGAGAAGTCCATTTCTCCAAGTATGTCTCTATTCGTGCAGAGAACTGGTGATAGGTTTCACCTGACAGTAGCTTAGCATTCCTAAATTTTTTCCTATAAAATTCTGCATTCTTTTCATACCTTAACAAAAGAGCCTGCTTTAGCATGTCATAATTTTCCTGATCACCTCTGCTCATTTTTGCAAAAACTTCATAAGCTGCCCCACGAAGTCCCTGAGATAACTTTAAGCTCCACCTTTCTCTCTCTAACCCATATGTGGTAGCTAATAGTTCATACCTATTTAGGTAGCTCTCTATATCATCGTCTTTCTCAACAAAATGATCTAAATGAAAATTCATAGCTGAGGTTGAGGCTCCTTGGCTAGCAGTGGCATCAGAGGCAAAGGGACTGGCACCATTTTCAGGAGCATGGCCTTGAAACTCAAACTCCCTTAGTCTTAACTCATGTTCCCTTTGTAATCTCTTCTCCTCCTTTTCTGCTTCCCTTTCTGCAGCTAATCTCTTCTCTTCTCTTTCTGCAGCTAATTTCTTCTCTTTTCTTTCTGCAGCTAATTTCTTCTCTTCTCTTTCTGCAGCCTGTCTTCTTTCCTCTGCTTCCAATTTCTTAGCCTCAGCCTCAATCTGCAACCTCTTAATTTCTTTTTCAGCCTCTAACTTTCTTTCGGCTTCAAACCTTCTTTCTTCGCGTTCAATAAATTTGTCACATTCCGTAGTGACATAGGCAACCATAACTTGCCCATCTAATCCTAACTCTTTTGCAGTCTGAACAGCAGCAGATCGAAATTTTGCCAGGTCCGCCATTGTCTATCAGGTAAATTTATACAATGTCTAACCAACAATTCAATCTCTAAATATATATCTAATGGACAACACAGGCACCGTGAGCTCAACCTTATTTAATTCCACCCAAGGATACCTTTTAATTCTTATATTCCCTGAAGTGAATTACCCCCACTATTTTTAATAGGTAAAGATTCAAAATCCCAAGAGCGAGACCCCAATATATGTGGTGAAGTGAGATGTTATAAATATTTATAGGGGACTTAGTGTACTGACTGAGATCAGCTGTGAAGGTATATATATCTAATAAGAGTAGTGTATTATATATAACCTTACTTGCTGCCACATATGTATACCTCAGTCAGAATTATTCTGGAATAGTGTGATGACTACGTTATATGTCTAGGGTATGTGTATGATGAAGTGTAAGTCAAAACAACAACAGACAGATAAACAATTTAATTTATTCCACTACACTTGACAACACTGTGACACTCACATACATAAAACACTCTACAAGGATATCTTAAAGGAGTCACTGATAACTTTTCAAATAACAATATGTATTCATTGCTGTCATGAATGTATATGTGTCCTGATTCAAATACAAAGGGAACCAGGAATCACAATCAATTTTAATTACAAGTTATATGTACAGAATTTATCAATATGAATCTTGTAGTGACATATATTTTTAATACTATCCCATGTGTGTCAGTTGTGTAGTAGTAATATGAGGTAATACTGGTTTTGTTTTGTTCAAGCTCTGTTGGTATTTGTCATCATGACTTCAATAGTTTGTCTTTATTGGAACTAGTATTGGAGATGTTCTCAGTTCCTGATATTAAAACAATTAAATTCCCCTCTTAATTGTATTTTACACTGTCATTTTAAGATGGGGGTACATAATGTTGAGCTCAGCTGGCCACATCAGCTTATCTTGCGTGATGGCGGTAGGAAAAGACTCCTCTGCTCGATTTCTCCCCTGGGCTGTGGAGACACCTCACTGATAGCTAAATGGACCAAGGAGTATGCTGTCCGACTCTGGATTCAGCAAAGCTCTGACCAGGTGCTGCTCAATAACGTTAAGACCACAGTCCCTGAAAACAAGAAGGATGTACCTTCTACTTCATAACTAATTGATACTCTAGTTCTACACTGAGCACAATACATCACAAACATTGAGTTCAGAGTGTTAGGCCAACTGTCAGCTTCATCTGAAATACTTTATACCAGTATTTCCCTCCCTAATGGTTACTACGCCTCTGCAATTCCAGCATTATTTCTGTCTAATCAATAATCTAGGTGTCAGTGTGTAGTGAAATTGACAGAGATACAACGGTAAAATACCTCCAAAGATAACATTTAAGGATAAAAACATAATGCGTAGGCTGCGAATAGTACATGATCGCCTAGACCGCGGGTCATCATCCTCCATAAAAATTGACTTGCTAGACAGGAGGGGAACGGCGGATCAAAAAGGAAAAAAATATGACTGGAAAGATTGCGTGAGACTAGAAAGGCTAAGGAGACGCAATTGGGGGGGGAAACGGAGAAAAGTCACGTTTCCCAAGTTGACATAAAAAGTAAGCAACTCGACAGAAGGGACCATAGATATGTTACGCCACAGTCATTTATTGGACGCTTTTGCAATACCAAGCCCTTGATTTGAATTCAGCGGCTAAAACGCAGATGTTTGGAATATTACAAAATTTAAAAAGTACTTTTTTCTTAATATTAATATTAATATTAGCTAGATTTCAGACACGATTTTTCAAGCTCTCAATTGTACAATGTTATGCACCAACTAACGACGCTCTTGATACCACAAAAGATGACTTCTATGAAGCACTTCTAAGTACCATCAACACAATACCCAAGCATGACATAATAGCAGTCATGGGTGATTTTAACGCCAAAGTAGGTGACAACAACGATGGAGTACAAAGATATCTCGGTACTCATGGCATAGGCTGTATGAATCAAAATGGCGAAAGACTTCTAGAACTTTGTGAAATATCAAACCTGCAAACCTCGTTGTGGCAGACACCATCTTTCCACATAAGAATATCCACAAGATAACATGGAATTCACCTGATGGCAGAACTAAGAACCAGATAGATCACTTCTGCATAAGCGCTAAATTTCGCTCATCAGTTCAAGACGTAAGAGCATACAGAGGTGCAGAGATCGGAAGCGATCATAACCTCTGCATAGCTAAAATGAGAATTAAACTGAAGAAGTTATACCAACCGAATAAAAATAGAAGAATAGATGTACACAGACTGCAATCAAATGATATAAAGAAGGAATATAATGTCAAAATGAACAACTATTTCGATGCTTTAGGCAAAATTGACAACGATATCACCACCAAGACAATCGATACTAAATGGGAACAACTGAGAACAGCAATGACAGAAGCAGCTGTAGCGACCACCGGATACCTAGTACATAAAAAGAAAAAATGGATGAGAGAAGATACTTGGGATAAAATACAAGAAAGGAAAAACAGCAAAACTTAAACTACTAGCGGCAAGTACACATAATGCAGTTGAATCTTGCAAACTAACTTATAACTTGTTAAATAAAGAAGTGAAGACAAAAACTCGAAGAGATAAAAGACATTTCATCAATGAACTGGCCGTAGAAGCTGAAAATGCTGCAAGAACTGGTAATAGTAGGTGCCTTTATCAAATTACAAAACAACTATGTCACCAGCCTACTGCTATGGAAACACCTGTTAAAGGTAAATTAGGGAATTCAATACCAACAGAAAAAGAACAAATGAAGAGATGGGCTGAGCACTTCATGGAGGTGCTAAACAGACCACCACCAACAGTAACACCTGATTTTAATAATGAAACATCCACAACCACCTTGCCAATAACTTGCGATGAATTCACGCTGGACGAGATCAAACAAGCCGTTAAAAGATTAAAAATTTTAAAGCTGCTGGAGTTGACGAAATTTCAGGGGAAATGATTAAAGCAGTTAATGACAACAACCTCTTGAGAATTTTAGATATTATAAATGAAGTATGGAGAGAAGAACAACCACCACAACAATGGAAAGACAGTATTATTGTAAAGTTACCGAAGAAAGGTGATCTATCAGACTGTAATAACTGGCGTGGTATATCACTATTATCAGTACCTGGAAAATTATTATGTTGCATGATGTTAGAAAGACTTAAATTGCATGCTGACGAAAAGATCAGAGAAGAACAAGCGGGTTTCAGGCCGAAACGATCATGTATTGATCAAATATTCACACTAAGAACAATTATAGAAGAATCAGTGGAAAGGCAATCGCCACTTATTATCACCTTCGTCGATTTTCAAAAAGCCTTTGATAGTCTACACCGCCCATCATTGTGGAAGATACTTACAATCTATGGTTTTCCAACAAAATATGTGAATATAATCAAAGCGCTATATGACAATGCAAGATGTTGTGTTAGAACAAATAAAGGGAATACAGAATGGTTTACAGTAGAAACAGGGGTGAAACAAGGCTGTATTATGTCACCACTACTTTTTGGAATAGCTATTGATTGGGTTATGAGAAACTATACCCACAATGAACAATTGGGTATAAAATGGACAAATGCAAAATTCCTGGGGGACCTGGATTTCGCAGATGATGTAGCATTCTTAAGTTCAACACCAAGACAATCCCAAGAAGCAAACAAGAGAAATTCCATACTAAAATTGCTTAGGCAACTAGCGCCTTCAATAGATTATCTAACATTTGGAAATTACGATCATTGAATATACATACCAAGCTTCGTCTGTTTAATTCAAATGTTATCTCAGTGTTAACATACGGCTGTGAGAGTTGGAAAATAACAAAATCATTGGAGAACAAGCTAAATACATTCGAGAACAAATGTCTTAGAAAACTCATGAACATCAGTTGGAAAGAATTCAAGACTAATCGACAAATAAGAAAGCGGCTCAAACTTGGGTGAGATCCTGGGAGGGAAAAGGAAAAAAAAGGAAGCCGCCAAAGAAAACACCACCAGAAGCGAACCAATAATATCAGAAGAAGACAAGGGACTACGTTGGGTCTTATATGAGTGGGCCTAGAGCATCATGAGAAGTGGTATCTCAGTCACACACTGTCTAACGAATAAGATTAATATGGCCGTCTCACTCATTGCGCTACATCGTACGAGTATATAGAGGCTATAGCAGTAAGCGCCTGTTTGGATGCGATGATGAAGATGAAGAGGATATCATAATAATAACTGTAGCAGATTTATTATGTGCTCTACAGTATACTCGAAGTCTGAGAAATGTAAGTCAGGACGTGAGCCTGCTGCGTCCGCCGGGATTGTTGCTCCGAGCCAGTGAACGATATGAGTAAGATGTATGTGTGACACAGATGCACACGAGGATTCGGATCAACGAGTTGTGTTCATACTCTGTACTACGTCGATGAGGGATATTACAGGGATGTTCACATCATCGACAGACATGGTTTGATTGTCTCTCTAAAATTGATGTCGCTCGCTCTGACTGCAGAAAAAAAAAAAACAGACGACGCGTGACGCATGGGGTTCTCAGATCTAACTTAGTATGGAAGAGACGGTGGGATATTAAGAATGTGGTGGTTGTTGTGGGGTTATTGTGTTATGTAACTTTTTTTGTTTGATAAAAAATATTGGAGGGGGTGAGGGAGAAAAGGTTTGGGTTCAAGAAAAATCAAGTACATTTTTGTGAGAAAAACGCCATTAGTAGAGAGGGACGGACAGACTAACAGTATATGTTATATAGTATAGATAAGACATCCAGTACTTGACTGAGCATGACCTGAAATGACTTGTGTAGGAAATTGTTGGCTATCTCATCACAAAAATGTAATAATAGGCAGTGACGTGGCCGTAAAAGTATTATGGTGGATAATTGTGATTGAAGCTATTTGTCGTGCTGTTAGATTAAGACGCGGTAATGTAGTATTTAGGAGTGGTAACTGGGTCTCAATTTAAGTATTGATAGGGTCTGAAGATGAATAGACTACAGTATTTTGTTTGATGTGTGGTTGATTTCCTGTGATGAAATAGAAAAGTGGAAGGAAATTTAGGGAGGAACGCCGTGACTACATGGTAAGCTCAGCCTGATGCATCACTAGTTATTGCTGCTATGGGGTTTGTTGTAAAATATAATTGTGTGTATAAGAGATTATCTTTGTGTCCGGTATTTGTTCATGTCTAAGATTTTGGAAAAGATTATTTCATTGTTGAGTAATGGGTCAGTATATGTTGAAATGGGTATGTATGTCTTGAGGGATATTATGAATTTTAAATGCTTTGATATTGTGGGATTTGATGAAAGTGCCCATAGTCGGATATGGGGTGTATCTCATTCTTTTCATCGGTGAAGGAATCTAATCTTAGTTGGTGCGTATACATGTATAAATTAAATGAGGGGATTATGTTGTGAATACGCTGTAGATTTTTACGCCCAGGTTCAGTGGTCTTATTGGGACCAAACAATTGATACCATAAGTGTAATAATCCATTGGTCAATGGGTATTAGGCAAGTCAGAAATGGGATTGAGTATATTTGAACTTGAATAAATGGAAAACCATATTGCCTTCTCCTCAATTTTAGAAGCAGGGTATAGAATTAAGATTTAAATAGATATGAATTTTTCAGGAGAATTTATTAGTTATAGCGGGGTAGGTTGTGTTCTATGATGATTGTAATTACCCTACCATTGGTAATTGTTTGATGTTTTGGGTATGAATTTGATCTGTCATTGTCTGTTGTGATAGGAGGGTTGTTGTGTTTTAGTGTTTGGTGTTCCTAGATGTTAAGGGTAGAGAAAATGATTTTGACTCATGGCCCATACTTTGGGTTTGCAGTGTAGCTGCGAGTTTATTGTGTGATCAAGCATTGCATGTAGTATTGATATTCATTGGTGACAGTGTTTACTCGAGTGTATCTGTGCAGTACTTGTGGACAGAGTCCACCCATTTATGACGGGGGCCCAGCCCAAGGGCACGGATTCCCAATTGTCGAGGTCGGGGATTCAGTGGATTGAAACACGCAACCAGAATGTTTCGCGCTAACAAGCGACCAGAGCTAACCAACTTACAAGATGATGTGAGGCCTCGGGTCTGCTGGACATTCACCAATCGGCTTTGAAGTTTATAACACCCCATAAAAATTCCCACCATTTTCTGGACCACTGTGTAGTCATATATAGACCAGGTGTGATAGCACGCGCCACCCAAATCTCAACGCACAAACCTAGATAACACGCGCCAATGTATCCTCACCAAGGTTAGAATGAACTTACTCACGAGAACATTTTAATGCTAATAAAACTTAAACTAGTATAGTGCTACCATTATATATAGTACACTATTTGGCGTGTTATGATAGGTGAATATAATAATCCTCATCGCATTTCTTTCATATAACTTGCTGTGAAATCCTTTTAAGATCTAGGAGTACAATCCCTAAAAAAATTGATGACACAGTGAACAGAAGATATCGTAAATGTAACTAGTTATCTCCTATATATCACAGCTGTCGCTAAAAAAAAATTTATACCACTTCCTTGGAGTTAAGTTCACTGTGTAATGTTTATTTTTACACATTTTATTAATTATTTTATACCAATTATAGTCTTGTTAAAATATCTGTGAGCTTTATATCGCTATATAACCTAATTACACCAACACTACATATCATAACTCTCCCTAGACACTGATTACGTATGGCGCACATGTTTTTCAATTACTAAAAAGAAAATTAACGTGAATGAGCTCGATGAATGGTAGCGTTTAGTGGCTAGAGAAGAAGGCCTTCCTGGACAATTTCTCAACTTATACATCTTGATGTCTCAGGAGCTCTTTGTCACAGCTGGATCCTCATACACAGTACATCTGTAGTTTACACTGGCTCAGACTCATTGCACCAATCAACCACGTCAGACTACCATCAAACCACCCTGCTTTACATATATGGGGTTCTGTGTCAGGGGTATATAATAGGACCCAACAGTTAATAATATTAGGAATCTCATGGTATGGGAGAAATAAGAAGTGTTAGGAGCTCATCATAAAATTGTAAAATTCCCTTTAAAATTAAAAGTGTCCCTGCAGATAAAAGTTGGTGAATCTTTCACCAGCCCAGTAATAAATTAATTGGTTAGAAGACTGGTTTAGTTAAGAATTGGTTTAGGGACTATTTGTCATAAAGATTAGTACTTAAGTGTATTTTAACTGATCATAGGAGATTTGAAGTTTGTGATATTATATATTGTCTCAAAAAGCTGCGTGGTATGGCGCGGAGTGCTGGCAAAAACTTTTAGATCAGCTGCTGTTGGACTCAAACGCGGGGGAAAGGAAGATGGGAAAATGGTATGGTCTTCAAATTTTTATTTCAATTTTACGTAAAAAAGGACTGAAAAGTGATAATGTGATAAAATATATTGAAAAAGGAAAGGGAAGTAAGATTAGGAAAGGACAGGGCTGAATGAGAAGAGGTTAAAGGCAGAGATAGAAAGGTTGAGGCTTGATTAGAAGAAAATTAAAGAGTGCTTTTTGCAGGATTGAGGGGGCAGAAAGCAAAAAAAATTAAGGGATCTGGCTGCCGAGAAAAGGGAGGCAGAAGAAGAAAAAACGGGAAACAGGCAAAAAGGGTAGGCAGAGAAAAACGGTTGAACAGTGCCGGAAAGGGAAGAGGGCAGAAGGAATGAAAAAAAAAGGGCCGTAAGGGATAGGCAGCGAAGGAAAGTTAGATGGTTTGCAGGGGATGGGAGCACGGGAAATTACGGGGGGGGAAAACTTAAGCGGTATGGGCTGGTGAATTTGACAAGGGCCGGGCTCCTATGGATAAATGCGTTTTGCCAGGCCCTTCGTTTGCACCTAACGGATGCTATTACGCCTAAGTTTCTGGGGGAAAAGGCCTCAAAAAAAAAAACTCAGCTATGTAGGAGGTTTCATTTTAATGGAACAAATCCTATTTTGTGTTGTAGAAAAAGGGACGCAGTATGACACATAGAGGAGTGGTAACTAAGGGGACCGTTTTTGAGGGTTATTAGGGCATCTCCTAGACTTATGACTGTATTGCGGCGCTAGAGAGAGAGGAAGGGTGGGAAGTTTTTAAAAAAAGGCTAATTCCCAAAACGGGGGATTTGAGAAGGTAACGATCTTTTATTGAAAGTAGTGTTTGCTAAAAATAGAAAATCGAGGGAGACGCACCATCAGACCAATTATGACAAAATCTTATGGATCTAGGAAACAATGTGTAAGCAGCAGTTAGCTACAATGTTAGCTAAAAGCGTACGCAAGGAGAAGAATGGTGGGTAAATTTTATATCCGTATTTGAGAGAAATTGAGAAAATGGCTAAATAATGATGGTTCTGGGGAGGGACATTTTTTTACCCCCCATATTCCTCCTGTCTACGGACTAGAAAACCATTTTTGCGAAAAGGAAATGGGGACGGGGGCTCTGGGGGACTAAGGACCCCAAGATGCCTGATCTTGTAAAAGGAAGGAATGGATCTGATGGGGAATATTGAAGCTCATAGAGCAAGTGAGCAAAGTTCGATGAGAGGGTCTGCATTTGGGCTGTCGTAGTGATACATTGAAGTAATTAATAATTTTCCTCTATTAGGGTAAACATATGGTGTTTGACAGAGAATAGTTGTGGGGGTGAAGTTTTAAAATCGCAGTTGCGATGAATGGAGGTAAGGATCAGGAGCAAAGCTTCAGCGAGAAACCAGAGTGCTAAGTGTGGTTGCTTAAGAAGGGAAGATCACTATTTAGGAACAAAGATTTTTTTAAAAAGTCTGCCCACATGCCTATTTAATGTGAAATTTTGATAAAATAGAGAGGGCAGGGGAAAAATAAAAGGTGTTAGGACAAAAAAAAACTTTTGACAAGCGGGGCCATAGAAAATTGGGGACTATCCGCGGACGGGAAAAAAATCTACAGTTACCATATGGGGACAAAGTAAAGCTTTTCATTGATGAATCAGAAAACAATAAACGTATGGGATATACAGTCTAATGATATAAAAGGAATGGTGTAAAAATGGGCTGCCAAGGAAGGGAAATTAACCAAATAACCATCCTGACACAATTTTTGTAGGATTGGAAAAAAAAACCTGATTCAAATAAACATTGCGCTTGCACACATGAAAGTGGAAACAGTCGGGGTGGGGGACGGCAAAAGGATTTAAAAAGGTTAAGTCCTTAAGGGGAACAAACCAGGGGAAAATCTTGATCACCCACCTGGGTTTTGTCTTGGAGTGATTGTTATTTTTGTTTAATGGGGTTGGTCACCCAATTAATATGGGTTTGGCCTTTTTGTATTGTAACTATGGGTTATTTGGATTATTTGACTTAACTAGGTTCATGTTGTGAAGGGTCTAGCCTAGTGGATCCCAAAGTGTGCAGACTTAGATACACACAGAAACAGTGGAAATACAAGAGGGTATCGACGGGACTTAATGGACATACGTGCAAAGACTCGATGTAACTGAAGACTTCTCCAATCCGCAAAGGAGACAGTAGACGGTGAAAACTCGCTCATATGTGTGATGAGGAGGTTTTTGAAGATGTCAGAGACAGCAGTGCTAGATTGAACGTAATTCTACACCTCTGTATTATATGGTGTGTGTTAGGATTACGCTCTTCCTTGCGTAAAGCTCCCGAATGAGATAATACGCATGTTTGTATCTTATGGGCGGACAAGTTTGACTGTCGAGAACCAAGGTCACAAAGGTGTACAGAAGGCAGGTAAGAAGAGTTGAATAAAAACCTTAATATCAAAAAATGTCTTATTTTTCACAGGATAGGAGGCGAATGAGGGGGATGGGCGCTAGGGAGTGAAGGATCCGTAGGGACACTCAGATAAAAGGCACCTCGTTTTTTTAGAACAATATGTAGAAATTTTGCTCCACTAGTAATTGCCTAACACACCTCGCGAAGCAGATAGGGGCGAGATTATATTTTACATTGAAGGATCTAACTAATCAAGAAACTCTTCTTATACAGGGCGGTGAAGGGGCACACCGGGCGCATAAAACGGAAATAACTGGATAATCCAAATGGTTTCAAACGGGTAACCAGTTAGTTTTTTTTTGCTTCCCAAGATTTCCATTATATAGGTGGAGATAAAAAAACTTGTTATAAGGATAAACTTTCACGGTGCATGGCGAATTCCCTAATGGTGGTGTCCCCCAACATTGAGGCATAGTCAAAAACATGACCGCGTCACTAGGACCAAGGCGTATATGCTTTTTGTCGAATGTTGTACATTTTGGGCCACTGTATAAAAATAACGGTGGATAATAAAAAATGTTCGCTTGAAAGATAAATGGTCAAAATACTCTATCCGTTACACAGGCGCAAATTGATCAACAAACCCATTATTGTGTTAGGGCTCCCAAAAGACTCTGGATGCCCCCTGACAATGAAACTCTAGGGGGAATAAAAAAATGCCCACAAGTTCTGAGGATAAAAAAATAAAAATAAAAAATCACTTTTTGAACCGTGGGGGTTGCCAGTCGGGACCTTATTGTTTAGGAACCTCTACGCGTTGCGGACCTCAAGGAGGACGGAACAGGTAAAACTGGTTAGCAATACATCCTTAATCTGGTGAAAACACATTGGTTATACTATGTAGGGGGAGGGACAAGATAAGGTTCAGTAAAAGGGGCCTGCACATCAAAAATTTGGAATTCAAAAAAACATTTTTTGTCACACCCAAGTCGGGGGGCACTAATTTCAACCATAATATTTTAAACCCGGTATTTTAGGGGGATTCCCGCATTCAATTCTTGGGGGGGGGCGACAGTGAGAGTTTGAAAAGAATTACGTATGCTCAGGTTTCAAGGGGGGAAAAAAAAACCTTAAACGGATACAAAAGGAAGTTTTTTAAGGCACTAATTGTTTCCTAACAATTTAGCCAAGGAGGGACATACCTTTTCTCACAGAGCGTTGTCAACTAGTGATAGTATCCGTTTACACCATTGACAATGAGTTAGACGAACCGCACGGGGCCAAAGCCATTATAGAAGAAGGTTTCTTCAGATAACTGCGGTCAAGACTCTCCTTACATTTCTATATCCATCTGAGAATCATAAAGCTGGCCACCACGGATAAACTCTAAAAAAAAAAATTGTAACACTTGGAATCTGTGGTTGAGGATAATCTTTAAATTCACAAGTGCCTTGCCAGCAATTGATTTGAGCCCGCTACAGGGACCTTCGGAGTTACCCCAACATAGGGGTTCAACCGATCCGGCGATTGTGAGGCTCCTCCGGTCAAAAAATAAACTTCTATTATGTTGGCGAACCCCGCGAGTATGGCCAATAAATTAAAGATCAAGGTGTGGTTTTATAAAAGGCTTTATTAAGGACCTGGACAAGATGAGAGGAGGGGGCGGAAAGAATCTGAAGTAGGGGGGACTGGGTTCAACCTGCTATCGTACCTCAAAAAATTCTACGTGAATTTCAATTACGTGAAAAACTGGAAAACCGGGAGACCCCTCGTTTTTGAAAGTAAAGGATGGAAACTGGGCCAATGGGAAGAAATTTGGTGATTGGGGGGGTCCCCAATAATAATAAAAAACTGGGCAAAAAAAATACCAAACACTGGCAATAACTGGAATAAATTTTTGAACTAGCCCCAAAAGGGGGCCAGGGGAAGGAAAAAAACAATATTTACAATTTACATAATTTTACCTTTATGAATACGGGAAGGGCAAAAAAGGGGGGAACTGGGAAAACTGGGCAGTCGGAACGTCGTGAAGAGAAGGTTGCTGCTTCTACCTCTTAACTGACCGGGAAAGAAAAGGCCAGAATTTTTAAACATAATTTACAAGCCAAAATGGCGAGCTTTGGCAAAAGGGGTGTTCCCATTAATTGCATAACCGGGTTCTAGAAGGGGTCCGAAAGGTGGTTGGGTTCTAGTGAAAAAACCAATAATACGCTAAAATCTAAAATTGGGGGACAAAAAAAGGGGGAGGGGGAAGGAGAGGAAAGGTTTATCATGTTAAAAAAAACCTGTTTAAAGAACAGGGGAAGGTTATCTGGACCAAGGGGGGGGGGACCAAGGGTCAGAACTCCAGGGAAAAAAAATAGCACCCCCTTAATTTTGACCTGTGATACCCATTGGGCTCTATTTCTGGCAAAAAAAAATAAACCGTCCCCAGATGCAAAAAAAAAAAATAACCCACACCACCCTCAAACAATGGAATAACCCATTTTTTAAACATGCTTTGGTGAAAACATAATTTTTAACAACCTCCCAGCCAACAGACCACTGTTAAAAAGTCATGTAAGAAAGCACATTTGACTTTAGAAAAAAAAACCAGAGGCCGAAGAGACGAGTTTTCACAACACAACTGGTTTCTGTAGGAAACATACAAACAGGAAGTCAATATACTCGCTAAGATAATCTCCCATATTGCAAAAACTACGTACAATGATTTTTACATGTTACCAGTATATGACAATGGAAAATTGATCGGTAGAAGTACTTCAAAACCTGGTAAAGTACATTCTACATAGAAAATGGAAGTAGCTCCTATTTTTCTATGTCCCGGTTCTCGAAGTTATAAAAAGTGTCTCATAAGTGTGTCATAGAGTTATGAAATGCGAAAACAAACCGTATGAGTTATTCATTTTTGAAAAGGGTGGAGAGGACGATATAAGGTTTAATCGCACAAAATCGTTGGGAATGATTCATCTTTTAAGTTCGAGCTTAGTTGTCGTTTTTGGTAACTAAGAGGTGAAAAGATACCGTGTATCTTGTGGGGAACACAGATCCTGGGTGTGCGATAGATCACAGTGAAGAACTAGAGTTTTGCTCGTTCATCCAGACAGGAAGCCAGGGGACAAAGTTAGGATGTCCCAAATGTAATTAAATTTTGTTATATTCCAGACAACCCAAAACTGTGGTATATTTTGCCAGACTGAACAAGCGGGCAAAATACTATACTTTTACAAAGTGTTGTGGCTCATAGTAAAGGGCTATAAAACCATAGATCCCAGTGAAAGCCTGGAAAGTGTGAGACCTTGTATTTTGGCTTTTAATAAAGCACTTCGGATGGAGCATTATGAAGGGACCAATTATGATATTCAAATAATGAACTACCATTCGGGTGGCTAGGTCTGAAAAAAATGCTCCGAGTATTTGTGTTTTCAACGAGGAGATGATGCGGAGAAAATTGTTTGAGGATCCCCTGAATGGAAACCCATGGTAACTTCACGGAATTTCATGAAGATATTCAGATTGATGAAATTCTCGTTCGCCACAGAGACATTTGAAGAACACATTGAAAGCTCCTGAAGATGTTGTTTGATAGACTTCGGGAGGCGAGGAGCGCGAACAACTTAACTGCTAGGTTCCACCCAAAAAAAAAGTTGTGTATATGGGATGCAAAAGAGCAGGTTGAGCGAATATCTTTGGGACACAAATCCGAAAACTGTATTATCAGGGTAAATCATGACCCCTGATCCTAAGATTTTGGAAAGAATTAAACTGCAGAGAGAGCACCTAGGCCCGCAAACAAAAAAAAAGGACGTGCGTCTATCATTCTGTGTCGTTATGCGGATTTTTCCTGCGGATCAGAAATTACATCTGAAAAATTTTAAACCGCTATTTGTGCTCCTCTGACCTGAATCTGAGACTCGCAAGGGACTTCCAGATAAAAATTATTTTGGACTCTGCAACACTAAGGGTGGTGAAGTACTAGCGAGTGGTTCCAGATAAGAGTTAAAGGAAAAAAAAACTCGGACTAGACATAGCAAGCCTATTCTCAAAACTGCCTGATTCTGAGACAAACAGGACTTTGTCTTAAGAACCGATGCACAGTAATGTAGGACTCGGAGGGGGCTTTGCGTGTATAAGTGCAAAGATCATCTTCACCTGATGGGGAACTGAAACCAGTCGCTTATGCAAGCCGCAAATTGAATAAGGCGGAACAAGGATACTCCACAAGCGAAAAAGAATGTTTAGCATTAATCTGGGCAATAAAGAAGTTTCAAATCTATCTGTATGGTAGGACTGTTGTGGTGGAGACGGACACCACATCGCAGCCCCTCTCATCGCTGGTTTTGGAACTTGCCATAGGCATGTTTTCAAGTGGGGAGATGTGTAGTGAAATTGACAGAGATACAACGGTAAAATCCTCCAAAGATAACATGTAAGGATAAAAACATAATGCGTAGGCTGCTGATAGTACATGATCGCCTAGACCGCGGGTCATCATCCTCCATAAAAATTGACTTGCTAGACAGGAGGGGAACGGCGGATCAAAAAGGAAAAAAATATGACTGGAAAGATTGCGTGAGACTAGAAAGGCTAAGGAGACGCAATTGGGGGGGAAACGGAGAAAAGTCACGTTTCCCAAGTTGACATAAAAAGTAAGCAACTCGACAGAAGGGACCATAGATATGTTACGCCACAGTCATTTATTGGACGCTTTTGCAATACCAAGCCCTTGATTTGAATTCAGCGGCTAAAACGCAGATGTTTGGAATATTACAAAATTTAAAAAGTACTTTTTTCTTAATATTAATGTTAGGAATATAAAAATTAGCTGGCCGGATGGCCCATTCTGAGCAGTGAACTAATATGTTCTTAATTTTACAGACGGATAGATAATATTGAAGATAATGACAAAAGACAGTGTTGTTCACATCATCGACAGACTGTATTGAATCTAAAAGTGTCGCTAATTGCAAAAAAAAACACGACCTCGAGACGCAGGTGTTCAAATCTACTTAGTATGGAAGAGAAGGGATATTTGTGGTGGCTGTGTCTAAAAATAACTTTTAACGACAAAAATTTTGGAGGGGAGAGAAAGGTTGGTTCAAAAATCAAGTACATTTTTGTAGAAACACAAGTAGAGACGGACAGACTAACAGATAAACATCCATACTTGACTGAAGCATGACTGAAATGACTTTAGTGTAGGAGATTTGAAATTCAAATAAACCTAGGCAGTGATTGGCCACAGACAAGCATATTGTCGGCGCTTAGACGCGGATTTGGGGTCATTTCTCAATAGTTGTTCAGTGATAGACACAGATTTTAAAGTGTGGTGATTTCCATATGAATGAAAGTGAAAGAAGTTTAGGGACGCCATACTATAGCCAGCAGCTCAGCTGAGTTTTGCTAGCAATTCTGTGTTATTTATTCATAATCTGGTAAGATTGAAATTATTTCCTTATATATTTTGAATATTGTTTCATGTTCGAGTGATTTGATACTGCCATATCGAAATCTAGCCTTACAAACAAGTAGGGATTTGCTCTAGACCCCCCGCCCAAGTCAGGGTCTAGGGACCAACAATGTACATAAACTCCAGCAAGGGTTAGGCAAGACAGATCAAGTGTTGAGAATAATGAAACATATTACCTATCCTCTTTTAGGGCAGAAAACTAATAAATATTTTTCAGAATCTATAGTCTGGGAGGATCTATCTGATGTAAAACCACCATGGTAAATGTGCTGTTTGGTCAGAGAGATCTGACCTGTCTGTATGATGTGGTTGTTGTGTCAGTGTTGTGTCCAGACGTGGGTAGAGAATAGATTTTGACACATGGCCCATACTTTGATTGCAGAGCTGTGAGTTTCTGTTGTCAACAAAGCAGTGTCTATTCAGTTGGTGACTTTACTCGAGTGTATCTGTGCAGTACTTGTGACAGAGACCACCATTATTGCCCGCCAGCACGGAGAGGTGGGACCACCAGATTTCAGCACCAGAGCTACAACTACAAGATGAGTGAGCCTCTGGTCTGCTGGACATTCACCAACGCTTTGTAGTTACTAATACCCCATAAAAATTCCCACCATTTTCTGGACACTGTGTAGTCAATATAGACAGGTGTGATGAGGCCACCCCAACAGCACAAACATTAACTATCCTCCCAAGTAGATGACTACTAGAACATTTTAATAAAACTAACTAGTATAGTGCATATATATGTACACTATTGCATTTATGATATAATATTCCATGCATTTCTTTCATAATCTCTAAATCCTTTTAAGTTCTGGTCAATCTAAAAAATTGATCCAGAACAAAATAAATGTAATATAATTCTATCAAAAAATTTTACACTATTGAGTTAGTTCAGTGTGTTGTAATATTTGTTAAATATTATTAGTCTTGTTAAATATCTGTGGGTATATCTATAACCTATTACACCACACTACATATCATAACCCTAGACACTTTACGTAGCCACATTCATAAAAAAAAATTAAGTGTGAGGTCGTAGTGGTAGCAAGAAAGGCCTTCTGACAATTCTCAACTACATTTTATCTCAGGAGCCTTCACAGCTGGCCTCATACAATTACATTTAGTAATATCACCATCATACAATACCATCAACACCACTACATATATTGGGGTCTTGTCCAGGGATAACACTGACAAACAACATTTTTCTTTCTTATATAAGAATAAGTGTTCTTAGGTCAGTTTCTTGCGCTGATTTCAAATTTGAAATCCGTTTATCTCTATCACGTCGGGTTCTTAAGATATTTGTGAATAAATATATTTTTGGGAAACCGTTATTTGCTCCGTTTCATTTTTACTATATAACTTTTTAAAAATTAATAAAATGCAAAATAATTCTACTTTTTATACTGCTAAAAGATGCATGACATATGTTACGTTATATTTCAAATAGTTACTGTATTTTGAAATAATTCTGAGTGAAATATGGCTTCTAGAAGTTGTAGAAATTCGGCTGATCTGTTCTGTTACGTGTGCGGATATTTTACCGATCGTGTTCACCAGAAAAACTTTACACCATTACTAAAGAAAGCATATGAACTTTATTTCGATTCGAAAGTTGATGATGCAAATAAATCTTGGAAGCCAAATGCAGTTTGTTCGACTTGTGCAAATACATTGGCAGGTTGGTTACGAAAATCGCCGAAGCATAAGTCGATGCCTTTTGGAGTGCCAGTAATATGGCGTGAACCGACAAATCACGCTACTGATTGTTACTTCTGCTTGACAAATATCCATGGTTTCACTTTTAAAACTAGAAAGTCTGTGGTTTATCCAAATATTGAATCGGTTTCGAAACCAGTGCCTCATGATCCAATCACGTGTCCGATCCCAGTTCCACCAGAACAATATCCGTTGGACGTGAATGAACCATCAGAAAGTGATAGTTTACCTGCTTTAGAAACTAATTCTGACTCGGATTATATACCGGTGAATGATGGTGTTCACTTAATTAACCATTCAGAACTTTCAGATCTAATACGTGATCTCGCTCTCACCAAAGGACAAGCGGAATTACTCGGTTCGCGACTCAAAGAATGGAATCTTTTAGCGCCCAATACTCCGATATCTAAATTTCGTCATAGACACAGAGAACTTGTTCAATACTTTGAGATGGATGATGACATTTGCTATTGCAAAGATGTAAACGGTCTAATGGTGCACCTCGGTCATGAGCACATAGTCAACGAATGGCGACTTTTCATCGACTCTTCCAAGACTAGTCTAAAAGCCGTGTTATTGCATAATGGAAATTTATTTTCATCAATTCCAGTCGCCTACTCTGTTCATATGAAAGAAACTTATGACAATATGGCTATACTTTTGGCAAAAATAAAGTACAATGACTACCAATGGCGGATTTGTGGAGACCTAAAGGTCATTGCAATTCTCACGGGCATGCAGACTGGGTATACTAAATTTTGTTGCTTCCTAAGTGAATGGGACAGCCGCAACAGACAGGAACATTATGCAAGAAAGGTGTGGCCTATCAGGGATCGTATGCAGCTCGGGCATAAAAATGTAATACACGAGCCATTAGTTAACAAAGACAGCATCATTTTACCACCGTTACATATAAAGTTGGGGCTCATGAAGAATTTCGTAAAAGCGTTAGATAAAACGAGCAAAGCTTTCACTTATCTTCGAGAAAAGTTTCCGCAAATTAGCGATGCAAAGATAAAGGAAGGTATCTTTGTAGGACCTCAGATTAGGAAAGTTATTGCAGACAAACAATTCGAGAACTTGTTACATGGTAGTGAACTTCGCGCATGGATGGCATTCAAATCGAGCGTCGATAACTTTCTGGGAAATCACAAAGCTGTCGACTATGTGCATATTGTTAAGCAGTGCATAGATGCATACAGAATTATGGGCTGTAACATGTCCCTCAAAATCCATTTGCTCGATTCGCATCTTGACTTTTTCCCTGACAACCTTGGCGAAGTCAGCGATGAACATGGAGAACGATTCCATCAAGATATCGCCGTAATGGAGTCACGTTATCAAGGACGGTGGAGTGTGACCATGCTTCATCGCGATGTACCACATGCCATTCACCGACGAAAGTCGACTGCAAAGAAATTCAAGCCTACATAACTGTTATACTTCTTGTACAAATGATGTTGTAATACTGTATGCCTTGTTAAAAAACTTCAATTGCGTATTTCTAGAGATCCCGACCTGATAGAGAAAAACGGTTTGCAGATTTAAAAACAGTGCATTAAAATTGACCAGAAAAACATAGAAATGTTAGAGAAAGAAAAAAAAATTTTTTTTTTGTTAGCCAGTGTAATTAGCCCAACAGTAATATTAGGATCTCCTGGTGGGAGAAATAAAAGTAGGGAAATAAATTGTAAAATTCCCTTTAAAATTAAAAGTGTCCCTGCAGATAAAAGTTGGTGAATCTTCACAGCCAGTAATAATTAATTAGTTAACTGGTTAGTTAGAATTGGTTAGACTATAGTCATAAGAAGTACTTAGTGTATTTACTGGTTAGAGATTTATCTGGTATATTATTATATTGTCAAAAAAGTATGGCGGAGCTGGCAAAATTTAGATCAGCTGCTGTGCTCACCGCGAAGGAGATGGGAATGGATGGTCAAATTTTAATTCAATATGTAACGGCTGAATGTGATAAATATATTGAACGGGAAGGAAGGAGATTAGAAAAAGAGGCTGAAAGAAAATTAGAGGCAGAAAGGTTAGCTGAAGAGAAGAGGTTACAAATTGAGGCTGATAGAGACATTAAGAGGCTGCAGATTGAGGCAGAAGAAAAACGACAGCAAAGGGAGGCAGAAGAAAAAAGGTTGACTGCCGAAAGGGAGGCAGAAGAAAAAAGGTTGACTGCCGAAAGGGAGGCAGAAGATAGAAGGTTGCAAAGGGAGCACGAATTACGACTAAGGGAGCTGGAATTACAAGGCCCGGCTCCTGAAAATGGTGCCAGCCCTTTTGCCTCAGATGCTACGCCCAGTCTGGGAGCCTCAAACTCAGCTATGGGGTTTCATTTAGACCATTTTGTTGAAAAAGACGATGACATAGAGGGGTACCTAGGACGTTTTGAGTTATTAGCTACTACATATGGGTTAGAGAGAGAGGTGGAGTTTAAAGCTATCACAGGGATTGAGAGGTACTTCTTATGAAGTATTTGCCAAAATGAACAGGGAAGACCAAGACAATTATGACATGTTAAAGCAGGCTTTGTTATTAAGGTACGAGAAGAATGGTGAATTTTATCGTAAGAAATTTAGAAATGCCAAACTGTTGTCTGGGGAGACATACCACCAATTCTCTGCTAGACTAGAAACCTATTTGGAGAAATGGACGGCTCTGGGGAAGACCCAAGATCTTAAAGAAATGATCATGATTGAGCAATTGAGAGAGTCCATGGCTCCAGACATGAGAAAATTTCTCATGGAACAAGGTGCAGAGAAGTTGGGGGAAATTTTAAATGTTGCTGAGAGGTATCAGGCAGCCCAGGCAGAGGTAAGTGGTGCTAAAAAGAAGCACATAGACAATTTTAAAGCTCCACAGCAATTTAATAAATTTGATAATAGAGAGCAGGGCAATAAAGGTAGGACAAACATTGAGCGGCCAAGAAATGACTATCGCGACAGAAACTCACAGTTCAATGACCAAAAGTTCAATGAAAGAAAACCGTTGAACCAAGGAAAAAGATGGTGTAAATGGTGCAAGAAGGATAACCATAACACCGAATTTTGTAGAAGGAAACCTTCAAACATTGCTGCAATGAAGTCGGGGACGCAAAGATTAAAGGTTAATCCTAATGGACAACAGGAACCTTATCACCCCCCAGTTTGTGAGGATGTTATTTGTAATGGGGTCACCATAAGGTGCCTTTATGATACAGGTTTGGATTATGATTCAGTTGTGAAGTCTAGCCTAGTGGACCCAAGTCAGTATACCACAGAAACAGTGGAAATACAAGGGGCGACTAAGGACATACCACTCATGACACTTCCCATCGCAAGGATAACGGTGAAAACTCGCTATGTGGAAGGAGAAATCAGAGCAGCAGTGATAGATGAACCAATCTACCCTCTGATATTGGGGTGTAGATACGTCTTCTTGGGGAATCCCGAGAAACCTGTGATCATGGCGACAGTGCAGACCAGGTCACAGAAGAAGGAGGAAGAAGGTGAACCTATAAATGCTCATCCAGAGGAGATGAGGAAGGCGCAGGCTGAGGATAGGACACTCAAGCCATGTTTTAAAAAATTGCCCAAATGCCACACACCTCCGAGCAAGGGGGAATATTTCATGAAGAACAAACTCTTATACAGGAAGACAGGAACTAGATCCACTGGTCACGGACAGTTAGTTCTTCCCAAGATATATAGGGCAAACTTAATAAGGAACTTACATGTTGGAAAAGATGGTGACCATGAGAAAGTCGGTACCATCTGCCAAAAGATTGCTCGAAAATACTATTGGCCCGACGTAAATGTCGATGTTGAAAACTTTGTAGAAGCATGTGGCGTATTTCATGAGGGAACACCCACAAAGGGAAAATATGTGCAGGACCTAGAAACGCCACGGGGCAACTTTAGGCCTGAAAGGAAAACTAATTATACTCGGGTAGACAAAGTGGAATGGGAGCCCCCTTTTCACACCCAGTCTTCACTTGAATGGATTAACATGGCCACTATGCGAAGCGTACAAAGAAGAAATTTTACCCAGGATAAGATGACAATCCCTCGGTCAGACTTATATAAACTGGAAGAACAGACACGAGAGCGAAGATCTCTCATAAGCAATCTAAAGTGGGGAGACAAACCCCAGAAAAAAATTGGTAGTGGTCGATTTGTGAGTGATGATTCTAGGAAGAAAAGTCCTCATTATAAAGCTTCTAATGGACGGGACCCGACGGGTTCCAGGAAAAATACGTATGATAAATTAAAGATCCAGATGTAACTTTATTAAGGACCTGGACAGATGAGAAGGCGGAAGAGACTGTTACCTCATCGTATCAATATGTGAACGAACTGACCACTCGTTTGAAAGCTGGATGGAAACTGGCAAATGATAATTTGAAACAAGCCAGGAAGAAACATGCAGCATATTTTAATAGGAAGGCAAAGGACAGGGAACTGGCAGTCGGAGAGAAGGTGCTGCTTCTACTACCCGGAAGCCAGAATAAATTACAAATTGGTTGGCAAGGTCCATATACGGTTCTAGAGAAGGTGTCTAGAACAAACTATAAAATTGACAAAAAGGGGAAGGAGAAAGTTTATCATGTAAACCTGTTAAAGAAGTATCTGGACAGACCACTCCAGGAAAGCACCCCCTTATTGACCTTGGCTATTGCAACCCAGATGCAAAAAGAACCACTCACCTCACATGAATACCCATTACATCCTTGTGAAACAGCAGCACAGGTAAAAGTCAGTAAGCACCTGACTAAAAACCAGAGGGAGAGAGTTCAACAGGTTCTGGAGGAACATACAGATGTATTAACAGATAAACCAGGCCATACAAATTTGCTACAGTATGACATGAAACTGGTAGACTCAAACCCAATCTGTATGAGAGCCTATTCTATTCCGTTCGCGAAGGAGAAGGCATTGAAGGAAGAAATAGAGTATTTGTTGAAGGAGGGGATTATTTCGCACAGTGAATCATCTTTTAGTTCTAGTGTCGTTTTGTTGAGAAAACCGTCTGGGGAACACAGACTGTGCATAGATTACAGGAAACTGAATGCTGTCACAGAAGGACAAGTGGATCCATTACCAGACACAAAACAGTTATTTGCCAGACTGAACAAGGCAAAATACTTTTCAAAGGTGGATCTTAGTAAAGGCTATTACCAGATCCCAGTGAAGCCTGAAGTGAGACCTTATTTGGCTTTTAGCACTTCGGATGGACATTATGAATTCAATATGCTACCATTCGGACTGAAAAATGCTCCGAGTGTGTTTTCAAGGATGATGCGAAAATTGTTGGATCCCCTGAATAACCCATGTATCACGAATTTCATGGATGATATTCTCGTCGCCACAGAGACATTTGAAGAACACATTGAAGCTCTGGAGATGTTGTTTGATAGACTTCGGGAGGCGAACTTAACTGCTAGGCCAACAAAATGTTGTATTGGATGCAAAGAGTTGGAATTCTTGGGACACACTGTATATCAGGGTAATATGACCCCTGATCCTAAGAACTTGGAAAAACTGCAGAGAGCACCTAGGCCACAAACAAAAAAGGACGTGCGATCATTCGTGTCGTTATGCGGATTTTATCAGAAATACATCAAAAATTTTAACGCTATTTGTGCTCCTCTGACTGATCTGACTCGCAAGGGACTTCCAGATAAAATTATTTGGACTGCACAATGTGAACTAGCGTTCCAAGAGTTAAAGGAAAAACTCACTAGCAAGCCTATTCTCAAACTGCCTGATTTGACACAGGACTTTGTCTTAAGAACCGATGCAAGTAATGTAGGACTCGGAGGGGCTTTGTTGCAAAGATCATCTTCACCTGATGGGGAACTGAAACCAGTCGCTTATGCAAGCCGCAAATTGAATAAGGCGGAACAAGGATACTCCACAAGCGAAAAAGAATGTTTAGCATTAATCTGGGCAATAAAGAAGTTTCAAATCTATCTGTATGGTAGGACTTTTGTGGTGGAGACGGACCATCAGCCTCTCGTATTCTTATCTCAGGCTAAGCATGAAAACGCAAGATTGCTGAGGTGGTCTTTATTGCTTCAACCTTATCAGTTCAGTATCCAATATATCCCAGGCAAATTGAATGTCGGTGCAGATTTCCTCAGTCGGCACCCCTGTGATCAAAATTAGAGTAGTGGCAGACGTGAGGAGTAATTTTACCTATGTGTATCGCTGGTTTTGGAACTTGCCATAGGCATGTTTTCAAGTGGGGAGATGTGTAGTGAAATTGACAGAGATACAACGGTAAAATACCTCCAAAGATAACATTTAAGGATAAAAACATAATGCGTAGGCTGCGAATAGTACATGATCGCCTAGACCGCGGGTCATCATCCTCCATAAAAATTGACTTGCTAGACAGGAGGGGAACGGCGGATCAAAAAGGAAAAAAATATGACTGGAAAGATTGCGTGAGACTAGAAAGGCTAAGGAGACGCAATTGGGGGGGAAACGGAGAAAAGTCACGTTTCCCAAGTTGACATAAAAAGTAAGCAACTCGACAGAAGGGACCATAGATATGTTACGCCACAGTCATTTATTGGACGCTTTTGCGATACCAAGCCCTTGATTTGAATTCAGCGGCTAAAACGCAGATGTTTGGAATATTACAAAATTTAAAAAGTACTTTTTTCTTAATATTAATGTTAGGAATATAAAAATTAGCTGGCCGGATGGCCCATTCTGAGCAGTGAACTAATATGTTCTTAATTTTACAGACGGATAGATAATATTGAAGATAATGACAAAAGACAGTGTTGTTCACATCATCGACAGACTGTATTGAATCTAAAAGTGTCGCTAATTGCAAAAAAAAACACGACCTCGAGACGCAGGTGTTCAAATCTACTTAGTATGGAAGAGAGGGATATTTGTGGTGGCTGTGTCTAAAAATAACTTTTAACGACAAAATTTTGGAGGGGAGAGAAAGGTTGGTTCAAAAATCAAGTACATTTTTGTAGAAACACAAGTAGAGACGGACAGACTAACAGATAAACATCCATACTTGACTGAAGCATGACTGAAATGACTTTAGTGTAGGAAATTTGAAATTCAAAAAAACCTAGGCAGTGATTGGCCACAGACAATCATATCATTAGCGCTCAGACGCGAAAGTGGGGCCATTCTTCAATAGTTGTTCAGTGATAGACACAGATTTTAAAGTGTGGTGATTTCCATATGAAAGAAAGTGAAAGAAGTTTAGGGACGCCATACTATAGCCAGCAGCTCAGCTGAGTTTTGCTAGCAATTCTGTGTTATTTATTCATAATCTGGTAAGATTGAAATTATTTCTTATATATTTTGAATATTGTTTCATGTTTGAGTGATTTGATACTGCCATATCGAAATCTAGCCTTACAAACAAGTAGGGATTTGCTCTAGACCCCCCGCCCAGTTCAGGGTCTAGGGACCAACAATATACATAAACTCCAGCAAGGGTTAGGCAAGACAGATCAAGTGTTGAGAATAATGAAACATATTACCTATCCTCTTTTAGGGCAGAAAACTAATAAATATTTTTCAGAATCTATAGTCTGGGAGGATCTATCTGATGTAAAACCACCATGGTAAATGTGCTGTTTGGTCAGAGAGATCTGACCTGTCTGTATGATGTGGTTGTTGTGTCAGTGTTGTGTCCAGACGTGGGTAGAGAATAGATTTTGACACATGGCCCATACTTTGATTGCAGAGCTGTGAGTTTCTGTTGTCAACAAAGCAGTGTCTATTCAGTTGGTGACTTTACTCGAGTGTATCTGTGCAGTACTTGTGACAGAGACCACCATTATTGCCCGCCAGCACGGAGAGGTGGGACCACCAGATTTCAGCACCAGAGCTACAACTACAAGATGAGTGAGCCTCTGGTCTGCTGGACATTCACCAACGCTTTGTAGTTACTAATACCCCATAAAAATTCCCACCATTTTCTGGACACTGTGTAGTCAATATAGACAGGTGTGATGAGGCCACCCCAACAGCACAAACATTAACTATCCTCCCAAGTAGATGACTACTAGAACATTTTAATAAAACTAACTAGTATAGTACATATATATGTACACTATTGCATTTATGATATAATATTCCATGCATTTCTTTCATAATCTCTAAATCCTTTTAAGTTCTGGTCAATCTAAAAAATTGATCCAGAACAAAATAAATGTAATATAATTCTATCAAAAAATTTTACACTATTGAGTTGGTTCAGTGTGTTGTAATATTTGTTAAATATTATTAGTCTTGTTAAATATCTGTGGGTATATCTATAACCTATTACACCACACTACATATCATAACCCTAGACACTTTACGTAGCCACATTCATAAAAAAAAATTACGTGTGAGGTCGTAGTGGTAGCAAGAAAGGCCTTCTGACAATTCTCAACTACATTTTATCTCAGGAGCCTTCACAGCTGGCCTCATACAATTACATTTAGTAATATCACCATCATACAATACCATCAACACCACTACACAGTGTACTGTTTGGCCATTCCATGCCGTTTTACTTTCCTCCGACACCTTCTGTTCAGGCTGGAGCATTATAGGCTTTTCCTCATGTTCGCTACTGAACTACACATATATACAGGCATAAATTAACAATTTACATTCAATTTTCATTAAAAGATATTGAATATTTCAAGCTTACCACAATTCATAGAATAATAAACAGTTTCGTTGACTGGCAATGGATATAGCACAACTCCGATCTGCCGATGTTCCAGGCTTTATTTTATATAAAATATACACTGGTGCTCAACGTACTGCTTCTTAGTAGGTTTATTACAAGATGTGGCAATGAACAGACGCTCTGAATCAAGTATATTCGCAGCTCTAACCAATGAAACCACGTCTCCACATCTTTTCAAAAAAGTACCCCTTCTATTCGTTTCCCATAACAACGCAAGATAGTATTTATAGCCCGACCAATCGTGTTTAGTCTTATATTTGTTGCGCTCCAATCAATTAGGAGTTAACATGGTAGGCTATTTCCGTAACGTAAGGTTTTTTCAAACACGTTATAAAAAAATTTTATGAGCAGAAATGATTTCATGCTGTCAGGCATCCCCACTATTTTATTTTGGTTATAATTTATTAATTCCTAGACTATTTGCGTAACGTTTTACATATTCTTTGTCAGCAAGCCCTAAGGAACCCAAATATACAAATTTAAAAGAGCTAAGTGGCTGCGTTCAAAATATGCAATTTCTTCTACCTCCTGTTTTGAAGATGTGCTGTCTGGGTACTGTAATGTTTTCAAACGTAAACCCATCTAATGTTATCTTTTCTAATAAGCGTTTTTCAAGATTTTAAAACCTAACTCTGGGAAGGTTAGTGTTTTTATCACTGTCCGTCTGAAAAAAAGTTAGTGCATGTGGCCTTACACGCGTGATAGTAGTAATTGTGTATCGCGCGACGCGAGTTTAGTGTTCGTTCGTTTTGGTAACGTAGTATAATTAATGTTAGGATTAATTTAGGTCATTACGCAGTGTGCCTCTCAATGTTTTTCTTAGAAATGCAATACCCGTTTTAATGTGTTGTGGAAACGCTTGTATTTATGCAGTGGCTTATATTTAACGTGGAAACGTTACAATTTGCAGACGAAGCATAAAACAAAGGGGGATTTCGAGTACATTCTTTGTGACAGCACTGTTATTTTACCATTGCTCTTTTCTTTATTAGAATTTATTTGTTAGGCTTTATATTTACCTGATAATTTATATATGTGGATTAGAATATTTCACGACACTCACTGACATGTAGTTTCTCACTCATGAAAGTATACACCTGCCTAAGATTTTTAATTAAAGAGCATTATCACAGAACTGGAATCGTAAAATTCAGAGTAAGGGAGAGTTAATAACCTTGCCAAGAAAGTCAACAGATTTCACAAAACAAAATATAAAAGTCTAGATCAGTGCTTCTCAACTTATGGGTCGTGACCCAAAATTGTGAAAAATTTAGCCACCAGCCTCACCAGTTGTGACATTTGGGTCATCGGTGTAAATGGGTTCAGAATCACTGGTCTAGATCGCGAGGTTGTCATTATCGTCTACGCCTGTCAGTGTGTAATTATATGTTTGAATGCCTATATATTGCATACACGAATATTTCGTGTGTTTACAAATAAACATATGTTGCGTGTATGTTACTGTTTGTATGGGTGCATTTGTAATTAAAGTTTATGAATTATAAAATTTCTTGTCCTGACCTCTCACACAGGTATCTCAGTGAGAACCGCATAACGCATATACAGACAGACTCATTTCTGACGCTCGCTAGCCTGGAGATTCTGTGAGTAGTCCTTAATTAGCCACTAATTAACCAATAAACGTTGCATGTGTGATCAATGCGTCAGACGTACGCTGATGGATATAACATTATTTTTTAATACTTACTTTTACCACTTATTATTGTCTCCATGTCTGGAACATCTTTTATTAAAGATTTTAAAGTTATTTTTCGCTTTTATTATCACAAATAGTTTGGTTTTTAAGGACTATCTTCATTGCACACGGACAACGCCATCAGTGCTCCGATCTCCTCCCTTAGATCACACAAGGAGGATCTCAGCGCAGTGCACGAACTCCGTAGCACCGGCGAAAATCCCAATGTGTGTATATACTGTATAGGAATCATACATTCTATAAATATTTTTTTTTGTGGTGGGTAGGTTTCCTAATTTTTAAATTTTTGCCAGGGCAGCGGCCTTATGGCCTACTCTTTACGATTTTCCAACTGCCGTAGGATTTTTAACGTGCGCAACTTGCACACGGGACCTCCTATTTTTTCTCCCTTATGCGAGAAGGTTAGGCATCCGATCTCACTACCCATGAGACCAGGGGGAAGTATGACATAATTAGGACCACTGGTTCTGAAAAAAATATGTCCATAAATTATAATCCCTCAACTGGGATTCGAATCCGGTACCTCTCGAATACGAGGCGGACGCCATAACTCTTAGCCACTCCGACCCCCCACAAATAGTTACATTTACTAATCTAAGACATGAACTCTTAACTCAGGCTTCTCGTATCGCCATACAGTTTATGTTCTAGAATCTCCACGGCAAGATAGGTAGACGGAAACTATAAAGCATCAGGAGAAGGGAACTAGAAACATAGGTAGACGGAAACTATAAAGCTTCAGGAGAAGGGAACTAGAAACATAGGTAGACGGAAACTATAAAGCATCAGGAGAAGGGAACTAGAAACATAGGTAGACGGAAACTATAAAGCTTCAGGAGAAGGGAACTAGAAACATAGGTAGACGGAAACTATAAAGCTTCAGGAGAAGGGAACTAGAAACATAGGTAGACGGAAACTATAAAGCATCAGGAGAAGGGAACTAAAAACATAGGTAGACGGAAACTATAAAACTTCAGGAGAAGGGAACTAGAAACATAGGTAGACGGAAACTATAAAGCTTCAGGAGAAGGGAACTAGAAACATAGGTAGACGGAAACTATAAAGCATCAGGAGAAGGGAACTAAAAACATAGGTAGACGGAAACTATAAAACTTCAGGAGAAGGGAACTAGAAACATAGGTAGACGGAAACTATAAAGCTTCAGGAGAAGGGAACTAGAAACATAGGTAGACGGAAACTATAAAACTTCAGGAGAAGGGAACTAGAAACATAGGTAGACGGAAACTATAAAACTTCAGGAGAAGGGAACTAGAAACATAGGTAGACGGAAACTATAAAACTTCAGGAGAAGGGAACTAGAAACATAGGTAGACGGAAACTATAAAGCTTCAGGAGAAGGGAACTAGAAACATAGGTAGACGGAAACTATAAAACTTCAGGAGAAGGGAACTAGAAACATAGGTAGACGGAAACTATAAAACTTCAGGAGAAGGGAACTAGAAACATAGGTAGACGGAAACTATAAAGCTTCAGGAGAAGGGAACTAGAAACATAGGTAGACGGAAACTATAAAACTTCAGGAGAAGGGAACTAGAAACATAGGTAGACGGAAACTATAAAACTTCAGGAGAAGGGAACTAGAAACATAGGTAGACGGAAACTATAAAACTTCAGGAGAAGGGAACTAGAAACATAGGTAGACGGAAACTATAAAACTTCAGGAGAAGGGAACTAGAAACATAGGTAGACGGAAACTATAAAGCTTCAGGAGAAGGGAACTAGAAACATAGGTAGACGGAAACTATAAAGCTTCAGGAGAAGGGAACTAGAAACATAGGTAGACGGAAACTATAAAACTTCAGGAGAAGGGAACTAGAAACATAGGTAGACGGAAACTATAAAACTTCAGGAGAAGGGAACTAGAAACATAGGTAGACGGAAACTATAAAACTTCAGGAGAAGGGAACTAGAAACATAGGTAGACGGAAACTATAAAACTTCAGGAGAAGGGAACTAGAAACATAGGTAGACGGAAACTATAAAGCTTCAGGAGAAGGGAACTAGAAACATAGGTAGACGGAAACTATAAAGCATCAGGAGAAGGGAACTAGAAACATAGGTAGACGGAAACTATAAAACTTCAGGAGAAGGGAACTAGAAACATAGGTAGACGGAAACTATAAAACTTCAGGAGAAGGGAACTAGAAACATAGGTAGACGGAAACTATAAAACTTCAGGAGAAGGGAACTAGAAACATAGGTAGACGGAAACTATAAAACTTCAGGAGAAGGGAACTAGAAACATAGGTAGACGGAAACTATAAAACTTCAGGAGAAGGGAACTAGAAACATAGGTAGACGGAAACTATAAAACTTCAGGAGAAGGGAACTAGAAACATAGGTAGACGGAAACTATAAAACTTCAGGAGAAGGGAACTAGAAACATAGGTAGACGGAAACTATAAAACTTCAGGAGAAGGGAACTAGAAACATAGGTAGACGGAAACTATAAAACTTCAGGAGAAGGGAACTAGAAACATAGGTAGACGGAAACTATAAAACTTCAGGAGAAGGGAACTAGAAACATAGGTAGACGGAAACTATAAAACTTCAGGAGAAGGGAACTAGAAACATAGGTAGACGGAAACTATAAAACTTCAGGAGAAGGGAACTAGAAACATAGGTAGACGGAAACTATAAAACTTCAGGAGAAGGGAACTAGAAACATAGGTAGACGGAAACTATAAAGCTTCAGGAGAAGGGAACTAGAAACATAGGTAGACGGAAACTATAAAACTTCAGGAGAAGGGAACTAGAAACATAGGTAGACGGAAACTATAAAACTTCAGGAGAAGGGAACTAGAAACATAGGTAGACGGAAACTATAAAACTTCAGGAGAAGGGAACTAGAAACATAAAAGAAAGGGATAAAGATGACATGGAAGGACCTTGATCGAATAACGTAGGATGGGAGAATCTAGCACATATTTGTTGAAGGCCTGTGCTCCCAGTGAGAACCCACAAGCCAGCTGACTAAAACTTACTTTATACGTGAAATTCTAACGATAGAAAACTCATTTATTTGACATGATGTTAACATTCTGTAAAATATTTAGTTTTTGTTTTCCACTGCTCTTTCGATGAGATTGAAGGAAGCTGATCGTGCGACAGACATAGACGTTACACGTAGACTGCACTTATTTCCAATTCCCAATACTTTGACACCTAAAAAGAGACATGCTTTGATCAAGATGGTTGTTTAGAGAGCTCAAAGATTCTAAAGTAGATTCCTGGGTTGTCTCCCTCTGGTAAAGAGATTTGTTTGCATTGTAGTTATTTTATTAAATCAAACATTTATACCACATGTCACTTGTGTCCCAAATATAGAAAACGTAGTGCAAAATTAACTGGGTCACGAATTCACTGACCCTGGAGGTTTTTAAACTTCATTTTTTATTTTTTTTTATTTTTGTGTGCAAGAATTAATGCACACAGAGAAGGGTATCGGGAATCGAGTGCTTACAGACACAATTAAGAACATATTATTTTCTATACAAGCAATACAGATAAAGTTGGAAGGACAGACAATGATACCGAATTAAGAATACAGAAAGCAAGACGAGCGGTCATTGCATTAGGAAATATATGAAAATCAAGAGAAATCAATTCCAGCACTAAAGTAAAAATCTTCACCTCAATTGTCAAATCAGTTCTATCGTATGGCTGTGAAACACGGAGAACAGCAAAAACTGCGACCAAAAAGCTAAAGACTTTCATTAATGGGGGCTTGCGTAGAACAGGATTACAATTATATGACAAGATCACTAATGTGGAACTGATGGCAAGAACCAGACAAGTGCCACTGGAACTAGAAATGAAAATAAGAAGCTTGCGATGGAAAGGACACACATTGAGAAAACTCTTCGATAGCATTACAAACCAGTCCTTGTTCTGGAACCCTAGGGTAATGGAGGCACAGGTAGACCAATAAACATATGGAGGAGGAATTTGGAGACAGAAGTGAAAAAGATGAAGAACGTGGAAAGAACTTGATCTAATGATACGTGACAGGAAGACTTGGCATGGATTTGCTAAAGGCCTATGCTCCTTGGGGGAGCTAATGGGTATTAATTGATTGATTTTCTATACAATTTACATCAAGTTATTGCTTTTGGTTTTTTTCTTCTGGCAGCAATTTGGCCGAAAACGCTATTCGGAAATTGGAGAACGGTGTGTTTGATGGTTTAAAAAACCTCACCGCTCTGTGAGTTTTCTGTATGTTTTACCTGTATGTATTGCCTTTTGAGTATTCTATATGGTTTACCTATAAGTTTGCCTGTGTCAGTTTTCTGTATGTTTTACCTATATGAATTGCTTTTGAGTATTCAATATGGTTTACCTGTAGGTTTGCCTGTGTTATTTTTCTGTATGTTTTACCTGTATGTATTGCCGTTTGAGTATTCTATATGGTTTACCTGTAAATTTGCTTGTATTTCAAATCAAATCTGGATGACAGATGACATCTTGAGTAAAATGGCAGAAAGAAAGAAAAAAAAAACACTCCAGAATATAAAACAATAGACAATGACATACGTACTATGTGTAGACAAGCAAACGAACGGTGGATAGAAACAAAATGCAAGGAAATAGAAGACTTGGAAGCAAAGCACATGACAAGAGATATGCATGAAGAAATAAAGAAATTATCAAATAGGTCACGGTGTGCACAAGGAGGAAGCTGTACCAAGAACAAAAATGGTGTAATCTTACTGGATGAGAAAGACATATCAAACAGATGAGCAGAATACATAAAAGAACTATTCGAGGTCAACAGAGGTAAAAATCCATCACCAGATTCTAATGAAGGCCCAAACATTCTCAGATCAGAAGTAAAGAATGCAATACATATGATACAAAAAGGAAAATCAGCAGGCACGGACAACATAAAAATTGAAATGATAGAATCCCTGGAGAGCTTTGGTATAGATACAATCACGGATCTATGCAAAGCTATATACAATACAGGATATATACCACACGACATGAAGACATCAGTCTTTATAACATTGCCCAAAAATCCTAATGCAACAGAATGTTCAGACTTCAGAACAATCAGCCTGATGAGTCATGCAATTAAGATACTGCTCAAAATCATTCAGGAAAGAATAAAAAGTAAGGTAGACAGCGAAATCCAAGAAGAACAGTTTGGTTTTAGACGGAACAGCGGAAAAAGAGGTAATATTTTGCCTAAGAATATTAGCAGAAAAATATACAGAGGTCCAAAAAAGTATGTACGAGCGTAAATGTGCTTCATTGACTATAAGAAGGCTTTTGACAGAGTCTATCATGAGAAAATAATTGAATGCCTCGAAGACATAGGTATTGATGGAAAAGATACAAGAATACTCAGTAACCTTTATTGGGAGCAAACTGTCACAGTAAGATCTTTAAGGAATTATTCACCAAACATAGACATACAAAGAGGTGTCAGACAAGGTTGTGTGCTGTCCCCCTGCCTATTTAATCTATACATCGAAAACATTTTCAAACAGATACAGGAAATACCAGGACTGAACATCAGTGGAAGGTCAATAAACAACCTTAGATATGCAGATGATACCGTGTTGTTAGCTGAAAGCGAACAGGAGTTACAAGAACTAGTGAAGCAAGTGAACAATATAAGTCGTGAATATGGACTTGACATTAATATTGAGAAAACAAAAACTATGATAATTAGCAAAACAGACGATAAGCCCACATTAAAGATAAGTGTAAATGGGAAAATCCTGGAACAAGTTGTGACAAGTTATGTAAATAGATTACATGATTTCCCACCTTTGCTTCCTTATTAGTATTCACGGTTTTGTTAACGCAGAACCCATGCTCTTCGATATCTGTCAAACTCATATTTTATCCACGCCTATTTTCTTTTTCTCTGTCTTACAGGCACTAGCGAGTATTTTCAAACAGACCTATTAGCTAGTCCACGAGCGGACAGGTAACAGCCAGCGAGTAAGAGCCGTTAACTGATTATCACGCGAGCGATTGGGAAATCGTTGAATAGTGACAGATCAGACAAAGAACGCGCGTAGAGAGAGATCGAGTTGTCTATTTGTAGAATCAAGGGCGATAAGACAAAAGACGTACCTTTGATGTTACATTTGACAGTGGGAATTAAGCGAATGAAAAAAGGGGCGATAACCACAGTTACCGACCACATCCGTTTGTTCGTGTTCCCCAGGGGGACGTAATTAGCTGCAGGTAGTGACGGGATCAAAAGACGTCTGCTCGCTAGCAAATGTCTATGCGGTGGGCATAAGTGTGAAAGAAAGCTTTCATTCAGGAATCGAGCAGTAGATTTTCCCAAAATACGGGCTAAGGCGCGATATCTCGCACTAGAGAGCGAAAGTAGACCTATTTTATATAAATACCTCATCCTTTAAAATCAATTATCTAGTCGTCTCAGAATTTTGAAAATATCTAGCTCGAATCCTAGGGCCATCGTACAAAGTGGATTACTTAGAATTTCGTTGGAGATAGTTTCATTTTCTGTGTTGCGGTAAATATATATACTAGCACTTAAGTGATTTACATGTTAAAGTTTTTTCATTATATTTCACTGGGATTTCTGTGTTAATTGAATAGCGTATTAAATAACATATAGCTAATTTTTCCAGCTGTAAACGTAAATTTAATTACTCGCTATTCTCCAGTGAGAGATGCATTACTTAATTAATAGATGCTAGGCGATTGATACTTGACGGGAATAATTTACTCCTAGTCATTATGTGTAATTTTGTGAAGGACTAAGTGTTTATATCACGTGTTAAAAGCGATAAGATAAGCTAGACACTTGTGGTTTAAAATCTAATTTAATACCGGAGTGGTTAAAAGGTCTTACCTAAACGCGTGTTAGATTAGGATATTTATATTATTGTTAAAATGTTTTGTATTTTCTTCCTAAATCTAGTACGGATCACAAACCAAACCTACCAGCAGCCTAAATCTGAGAAAAGGGGTCTAAGTCTAAGTCAAATAGCACCAAAAACATTCTTATGTAATATCGGGTCTTCGAGGTTGACCTGTTCGGCCCTCTTGTTTCACCCAGAGAGAGAGAGAGAGAGTACAAACATATGACATTAAGAATAATTATTACTGGACATATAGCTACCCAGATTTCTCTTTTCATTTTAATTTACATTCAGCCCGCTGTGGCGAAAATATCAAACTTAACATTACCCGACTACCGACCACTGTGTTGTGGCGTTGATTTATCCAGAGAAATTTACACACCTGACATTCTCTTTAACTATCGGAAATTACAGGCTGCTGTACACTGTGAACACTATATCTCGGTAATTTAATCTTCTACCTGGACAAATTGATGTGACATAAACGTATCCAATTATCGGCACCAAAGTAGGCGTTCCCCATTAGGAGAATTAATCAGTCTTGGAGGAAACCCAACACTGGATTTGTACTTATATCATGGATGTTGTTAAAACAATTACTAGGTAAGCGAGACTGAATGTGGCCACAGGTTTGTCAGAGCAGAGAGAAAGAGGATTGAATAATTCTTCTGTTGTATAATCATTGTACTCATTTGTTTTTTTTTTCTTCCTTTTTGTTTGCTAATACTGTTATTTTCAGGATAGATTAATTAGGAACTCTGTTCTTTACAGTATAGTCAAAGATAGGAAAATATTTACAGAGCGATACAACAGGAAGCAATCTGATCAACAGAAGAAGTCCCCCCGTCCGACAAGTGATTCGGCCCGATTACTCCTTTACACTCTAAGGGGGACGGGCCCACTTGGGTCATGACTCCCAAGCGTCTCAGCCTCCTGATGTCTTGTATCGAAAATGAACCCATTTCACTTATGGTAGCAACTTTAAAATCCACAACTCTGCCAGCCGTGGAGGCAATTGTGAAAGTAACAAAGAGAAGACAAATTATTCTCTTCGTTCCGTCGCACATCACAACTAAGGACACACACTGACACGCCTGCGCGAAGCCGACGAGTCTGGCCACTGCGCGATAGCCGAAATTCTGTTCCTGACACCCCTTATAATATACACCGCCTGTCGCCCCTCAGTCACAGCCCGTTCACTAGTACACCACAAAACTCAGCGTATTGTGGACTTAGAAAAATTCCTGGTGTTTTCTGAATCGCAGCGTTTATTGTCACGATTTCCATTGCCCATTGCGGTTGTTCCACAGCCAGCATGATGCCTTTTCGGCAGTTTCACTAAGCCTCTTCATTGCCCTTGTTCTCGATTGTCCCCTCAGCCCCAACAGTTTCAATAAATCATACACTGATGTAGCCACAAGCCCTCTTGCGCCCACTTCAACAGCCATGACCCTTGCAGTGAACCCATCATGTCTCAGATCCGCGGCCAAATCATTATACTTGGCCGCTTTGAACGAATGTTGCTCGTCTAATCTGGATTCAAATGGCACGGTCAGTTCAATCAGTATGACCTGAAGCGTTGCTGAAGAATGAAGCACTATATCCGGCCGTCTCCGCGATTTTCTGATACTTTCTGGATATGCCCCTCGTCCAGGTAGGTCTACCGCCATCTCCCAGTCGTTTGCACAGTCAAGAAGAGATGGTAAACTGCTACCAGGTTTACTCGGTTTGGGGTGTGCTGACTTTCCTGCCCTCAGAAAGTATGTATTTGCGGTGCTCGGCCTGGGTTCGCTATTCGCCTTCATCCTTGCCAGATCTATTGTCGCAGCAAGCTCATTTAGCACCTTGTTATGGCGCCAAGTGTATCGCCATTGCCCTAAAGACACCTTACACGCTGAGAGCATGTCTGCCTCCCCTGGCACAGGGAGCACTGCTCATCATCCGACTTTCCCCATTTCACAAGGTTGGTGGCCGACGGCAGCAGGTCATACATTGATATAACAACGAAGCTGAGCCTAAGAGGTGCCATATGCCATATATCATTCCATGTCAAGGACCTCTGCAGGGCTCCTTCCCATGTAGTCCATTGGCCTTGTTGGACCTGCTGCAGTGCTTTTTGCAACCTCTTATCATTCTCAGCTCCTCGTATCTCTTGAACTACCATGTCTCTGCGCTCCCTGCTTGATGCCTTGGACCACCAGCGGATGTCTCCATGACCAAATCCCCGTCTATTCGTTTGAGTGTATCCGATTACCTCCCTCAGTTTGAGTGACTCTTTGGCAGCATCAACAGCTTCTTCCACTGTCCACTTCCTTCCCGTTTTCAGTGTGAGCTGAATGGACTTAACCACGTCATCAGCTGACTCGCGTAGCATCATTGCCAGCCTTGCCTTTCCAACTTTGTACTCTTCAACAACTGACTTGAAAGGAAGCAGAAGTTTTGACTTTTTGCAGTACAGTGCTACATCTGACAGACCTGGTGGTACCCCTAGCCATTTTCTCATGAACTTGTTGACCTTCTGCTCTATAACTTCTGTCGCGTAGCGTTTGAAGGATAAGAATTTATTAGAAGAAATGTGGAAAATTTGGCTCAAGAATTCCTGTTGGGTTTTCCCACTTCTGAAGGGTGACGAAGAGGGTAAATTCTCCTAACTAGACAAGGTCTGGAAAAGGTTGTAAGGAGATATTTGGTCTCTCGCTACCATAGTCCCCTTTTCAGTTATCTATTATTGTTATCCTTTAAATTATATTATATTTTACGAGGCCCCCCCCCCCCCCTCCCTTATAAAGGAAGATAAACATCAGACAATATTCAACATCTAATAGAAGGAACAAAGCATGGGGTACATTATATACACCCAATTGTTTTATTGCAATTAAAATGAATAGATGGTGAATGATAGTATTGTCGATGGAATTAGTGTCTGCTGTATGTATTATGTGTCTCACATCAAGTGTTTTTCATCATGGATGACAAAAATATGGCATTGATATAGGTGAGTTCCCTTTCTATAGCAACTTAGCTTTTCAGCCCCCGGCTGATAGTGAAGCGTTGTTAGTTCTCCGGTCTCCTTCTGACGTTGCACCAGGTAGGTCTTGAATGGTTCGGATTTGCCTTCTCTGTGCTCGACTCCGTATTCTGCTCTGAGATTGGACTGTCGTGCAAGGCTGCACCATAGACTACTCAGAGATGGACGCTAACCCGCAATTTAGACACGTGGCTTCAGTGCTTTTAATGCGTGAATTCGCTGATATCTGGATTAGGTCTAGCTGTCTCAAGGTTTCCTGGGCAAGTGGAAAATGGCTGGATTTGCCGCACTTTTAGCGGGTCATTTCCGCTTCTGCACGTGATCCGTAGCGTGCATCATGTGACCTTAGCATCATATAGACGCTCCAATCAATAACGTTAAAAGTCTCGTGGGGGGTTCCGAAAGTGGCATAAACTGGTTCTATCTAAGTTTATTTAGTCGGTGCTAAATTAAAGCGGGTTTCTAGCTACCGAGGTCAGGGGTCAACAATGACGTCGTATCTAAAAATAGTATTAGACGCTAGGAGAAAATCACTGAACGCTAGGAGAATATCCGCAAGTGACATTTCCCGTGACTCTACGGGCTTCTCGATCAATCATGCACTGAAGATGAGAAAAAATGCCGGCTCGTAAATAATTTAAAAAAAGAAGAGAAGATTGGGCAAGTCGTCACACAAGCCCCTCCTCAAGTTTGACGTTCCGTCCAACTCCACTGGTCCTGTCTTCCTCTTCTTTTACAGCTTCTCATTTCACCTTCATCCTCAATATTCTCTCCTATTTCTCCTCGTTTGCATAAGGGTGTTTACTAAAAAAAATCTGCCCCTATGTTGTTCTTCCCAGGTAAGTATTCTGGTTTTCTTACTGGTTTTCTTTGGATGCCTACGTCTGCAGCAATGCTTCCCTAGGTCCTGTAACTGGTCTACCCTATGTGTTGAGGTTACCTGGTTACAATCTGAACAGGACTTCACATATCGAGCTATGTTTTCCATGATGCCGGGCCAATAATAATGGGTGGCTATCCTTTGATTTGTGGCACCATTACCCAGGTGTTCACTCAAAGTAGCACCGTGCCCCCATTCCATAACTTTATTTCTATATATGGATGGCACCACAATCTGTCCATGACTTTTTAGCCCTCTGCCAGCTTTCCTGTGCAAGAGTCCATGTTCCATATAAAAGTCACCCTTTCTTCGAGGGTTATGTGAGTTTTTCCATTTGCCAAAGCAAGGCCCCAATGTGCTATCAGCTGCTTGAGCCCTTTTCATCTTATTCGGATGAATTTCTAATTTAGAGTCCCTCTCTATGCATTTGGAGTCAGACCTGGTCTGGATGGCAGCCATAACCACAGGCTTTACTGGTTCTCCTAAAAAGAAATATCTACGCCCTAACATCAGGGGGTAGAAAGGATCCTCTAAAACTGCAGCATTGATTTCCCCTTCCACATAGCGACAACTGACCTGAATCTTCGCTATGGGCAAATTTAAGGGTAATGCTCCCTTGAGTAGCCCCTGGATATCCACTGTTTCTGTGGTGAGTTGTTGGGGGTGCACCAGAGATGCAGAAACGACCGCGTCATAGGACAAACCTGTGTCATACATCCCGATGACTTGTTTGCCATTCACGGTCACTGTCTCCTGTATAGGTGGGTGATGGAGGCTATTCTGACTCACGGTCAGTTCCTTCCTGTCAACAGCCCTCACCTGCAAACATGCAACCTGATGTGGAGGGTTTTTCCTTTTGCACTCGGCAGTATTGTGGTTGCTCATTTTACACGTCTTACACCACTTTTTGCCCCGCCTCTGAGGCTGGAAAGCTGATCTCTGAGTAGTCTTATTTTGCCTGTCATGTTTTCTGAAGTGGTGGTAAGGTAGATTCATTTGGGGGTCCAAGTGTGCCTGAGGTGTCGGCCTCGATAATTCTTCCGGTTGGTTCCACCGGGATGGGTCATTCTCTGTTAGCGCTGCCTGATAACGTTCCGCTAACTGGACTATGGTTTCTAAAGTGCTGGCCCCATTCTCTGTCAGAAATCTTTTCATGTCGGAAGTCATGGTGTCCTTCAGTTGTTCAGTAACGACCATCTCCTTCAGACCTTCCCAATCATGAGAAAAATTCCCTAGGGCACCCCACTTTTCCACGTACGAATCCAGTCTAGCAGCAAATTGAGCAAAATTCTCTCCGACTTCCCAACTAGAGTTACGGAACCTCTTCCTATATGCGTCAGCATGTAGCTCATAACGTATCAGGAGTGCCTTTTTCAGAGAGTCATAGTCATCCTGTAAACCTGGAGGAAGCTTGCTATACACTTCATAAGCAGTTCCTTTAAGCCCTTGTGACAGTTTCAGGTTCCACTTGCTCCTCTCCAACCCAAATGTGGTGGCAAACTTCTCAAATTTGTCCAAATACATATCGATCGAGTCGGCTTGTTCCGAGAAAGCTTCAAATGGAAACGTCAAGGGTCCCAAGTTTGACATATGTGAGGATGGCAAAAGTCCTATGCTCCCCATTTGCAAGGAGGGCATATGGTTGCCTGATGATGTAGATGCTGTTGCACCGGCTACTGGTTCAACTCTTTGAGCCTGTACCTGCATCTCTAACTGCTTCATCTTCAGTGCATGCTCGCGTTCATCTCTCTCGCTTCTTTCCCTGGCGTCTACAGCTTTTATCCTCTCATCTATTTCGGCTAACTTTATTCGCTCTTCTCGTTCAGCTTTCGCTGTTTCTCGAGCGTAATACTTATCAGTCTCGACACTGACATAATTCGCAAGGTCCACCCCACTATAACCCAGATCTCTACCGGCCTCCCCTAGTGCTGCCTTAAGCTTAACTATTTCAGCCATCTTTTGCAGTTATAGTCCACCTGAGTAAGCTAGTGCTACCTTCCAATAGTATTTCTAACAACAAGCAAAAACTTACTAATTATCAGACTGCTGTAGAATGAAATTACTACAGTTATGGAGACTTAAGGTCTGTAATTCAATGAAATACAAAATCATGAACTAACTTAATTAAATACAACATATATAAAGGGATTCACCAATCAATGCCTGAAATTCTAGAAAAAAATGTTTTCTGTCTTTCTAGAGCTCACTGTGTGAAAATACATGTGTTAAAATGGTATACTGTAATGACTGAATGAATGATACTATCCCAAATGTATGATTTAAATACATAAGTTTAAATCCCGGACTGAGATCCCAGTGTCGCGTAGCATTTGAAGGATAAGAATTTATTAGAAGAAATAATAGATATGAATGTGGAAAATTTGGCTCAAGAATTCCTGTTGGGTTTTCCCACTTCTGAAGGGTGACGAAGAGGGTAAATTCTCCTAACTAGACAAGGTCTGGAAAAGGTTGTAAGGAGATATTTGGTCTCTCGCTACCATAGTCCCCTTCTCAGTTATCTATTATTGTTATCCTTTAAATTATGTTATATTTTACGTGCCCTCCCCCTCCCTTATAAAGGAAGATAAACATCAGACAATATTCAACATCTAATAGAAATAACAAAGCATGGGGTACATTATATACACCCAATTGGTTTATTGCAATTAAAATGAATAGATGGTGAATGATAGTATTGTCGATGGAATTAGTGTCTGCTGTATGTACTATGTGTCTCACATCAAGTGTTTTTCATCATGGATGACAAAAATATGGCATTGATATAGGTGAGTTCCCTTTCTATAGGAACTTAGCTTTCCAGCCCCCGGCTGATAGTGAAGCGTGGTTAGTTCTCCGTTCTCCTTCTGACGTTGCACCAGGTAGGTCTTGAATGGTTCGGATTTGCCTTCTCTGTGCTCGACTCCGTATTCTGCTCTGAGATTGGACTGTCGTGCTAGGCTCCACCATAGACTACTCAGAGATGGACGCTAACCCGCAATTTAGACACGTGGCTTCAGTGCTTTTAATGCGTGAATTCGCCGATATCTGGATTAGGTCTAGCTGTCTCAAGGTTTCCTGGGCAAGTGAAAAATGGCTGGATTTGCCGCACTTTTAGCGGGTCATTTCCACTTGGGCACGTGATCCGTAGCGTGCATCATGTGACCTTAGCATCATATAGACGCTCCAATCAATAACGTTAAAAGTCACGTGGGGGTACCGAAAGTGTTATAAACTGGTTATATCTAAGTTTATGTAGTCGGTCCTAAATTAAAGCGGGTTTCTAGCTACCGAGGTCAGGGGTCAACAATGACGTCGTATCTAAAAATAGTATTAGACGCTAGGAGAAAATCACTGAACGCTAGGAGAATATCCGCAATTGACATTTCCAGTGACTTTACGGGCTTCTCGATCATGCACTGAAGATGAGAAAAAATGCCGGCTCGTAAATAATTTAAAAAAGAAGAGAAGATTGGGCAAGTCGTCACAGCTTCCACTGTACTTGTGCTTATTTCATATATAAGCAGTGGCCACAGCAACTTCGGTATCAACATGAACTGGAGGCACCACAGTTTGAACTTTCCCAGGAGTCTGCTTTGGTCTATAATCTGTAGCCCTCTGTCTGCCATTTCTATCGTCTGTTGCACTGCCTTCGAGTCTTTTAATGAGGCATCGTACACCCTGCCAAGACTTTTAACAGGTTCCCCAATGACAGTAGGGATTCTTTGGTTGGAAACCATGAATATGACCTCTGCTATCTTCCCTTTCCTGACTGATAGGCTTCTCGACTTCTTGGGTTTGAAGCTCATTCTGCACCAGCTGACTAGTTCATCTAGGCGTGCTAACATCTTCCGGGCCTGATGTTCATCTGATTTCAGAATTGTTGTGTCATCCATGAATGCTTTGAGCGGTGGCATGTGACACATTCCGCCGAGCTTTGGATCTATAGCCATTCCTTCAGCCGCACTGAGGAATACCTGCATAGCCATCACGAATAGTATCGGAGAGATGGTACATCCCATCGCAATTCCAACTTCAAGGCCAATACACTTCGTTGTGTACTCTCTGGCTGAAAATCTGACAGCAAACCCTGCGAAATACAGAATCAGCATTGCTGCAATCTCTTGTGGAACATGATACATTTCTAGGGCCTGCCACAACATCTGGTGTGGAACGGATCCATAAGCATTCGCTAGATCCAACCATATCACATGCAGGTTTGTTCTGTTAGACTTTGCTTTTTGGATTGCTTCCCAGATCATTGTGGAATGCTCCAGACATCCTGGTGTACCTGGGATACCTCCTTTCTGAATGGTAGTGTCAATATATCCATTTGCCAGGAGGTATGTAGT
This sequence comes from Oreohelix idahoensis, assembly GCA_024509875.1. Classification (NCBI taxonomy): domain Eukaryota; kingdom Metazoa; phylum Mollusca; class Gastropoda; order Stylommatophora; family Oreohelicidae; genus Oreohelix; species Oreohelix idahoensis. The sequence goes on along the minus strand of JAMPIV010000834.1, from coordinate 283,196 downwards.
GAGTCTTTTCGCCATCACTGAGAAGAATATCTTCCCTTCCACATTGAGTAGTGAGATTGGACTGAACTGACTGATGTCTGTGGAATTTTGCTCCTTCGGGATGTAAACTCCGTTCGCCTTTCTCCGTTCCTTGCTTACAAGCTGGGTTTTCCACGCATTCTTCAGTAAACGGAGCAGTCGTTTGAGCACCTCAGGGCATCTCTTATACACCACATGTGGAACACCATTAGGACCTGGAGCTGACATGCACCGAACTTTCTGGACAATGCTTTCTACCTCTTGCACCGTTGGGGGATTAGTGTTAAATTCAGCTCCTAGCTTACTCGGCCATTTAAGGCCTGCCATGCTGCTGAGCGGCTCATCTTTACGACCATCTGAATATGTCATTCTAAGGTGTTCTTCCAGGTCTTCTTTCCTGATGTTTAGCGTACCCGACCGTGGCTGCTCAAACAGTTCTTTGGCAAACTTGAAGGGCTCCATGAAGAATCTTTCCCTATCCCTTCGAGTCTTCCTTCTCTTCCTGCACAACCTTTCTGCTCTACAAAGGGCATTATGTTGGCCTTTCAGGTGCTCCCAAACCTGTCGTAACCCTTCCTTCTCTGTGGCAACTGCGTTCTTGAACAGTTTTCGGGCATGCTTCTTCTGTTTCCTGATTTCTTCTATTTTAATTTGTCTTCTACTTTTCCGCGGTGGGTTACTTTCCCTTGCCTCCCTCACTCCGAACACTTTGCGACGGTGCAGATATATTATGTCGCCGAAGATTTCCAGCTTCTTCTCCAAAGTTATCTGCTTCAGGTTGTTATCCAACTCTCTTGCCAAGGCTTCGTCCAGCTGTTCCCAAAGCCCTTTTGCACTGGCAGGTGGAAACTTGATTGCATCTCTCTTCCCGTCCAAGAAGTGTGTGAGATCATCATCAGGCAGATCAACTTGAATGTACTCAGCACTGTGGATTGACTCCTGGCTGCGTTCTTCTAACGTCTTATCCGTCGAGACAGAGCGCTGTTGATCTCCCCGTGATGACCTCCCACACCCCTTTTTCGTTCTGTGGATTTTCATTCCTCTCTGAGTAGAGAATTCCCTACCACAGGCACATGGAAATTCCAGCCGTTGTTCAGAGCTCGAAGTCCGTGTAACGGGTCTGGTCGATTCCAATGAGTCGCCTGTGGATTCATCATTCTCCCCCCCCCCCCCTTTCGGTGAATCCTGGGGGCATCTATCATTTTTGGGTCCTGTAGCAATTGAATACAGCTTACGGGGTGCTAACTCGGTCAGCCGGTTTATAGTCTTTCCCAGTGTCATCTGTCTTTCCAGAAGTCAATCGGTCTTTTCCCGATCGTCACTGGTTTGACCATGCAACTATGATAGGAAACTCTTTACAGAGCGATACAACAGGAAGCAATCTGATCATCAGAAGAAGTCCCCCCGTCCGACAAGTGTTTCGGCCCGATTACTCCTGTACTTAAATTCTATACCATAGCGCCAATCTTTTGACCTTTTGGGGGTTATTAACTTCTTTCTTGCGGGATCTTGTCTCAACAGAGGGGATTGCACATATGGGTTTATATTTTGTTAATTTCTGTAACCTATGATTTTTCTATTGTTATTGATATATTGGATGTCGTGAAGTTTTTTTTATGATAATAAACTTTAACAAAACTTTATTACCTGTGTTGGTCAGATCAGCTCAAGATCCATACCCCATTTTCTATAGTTTTCACGTTTGTGCGTCTGGTTGTCGTCACTTATCTGCGTGTGTGTGTATGTGAGTGGTTAATAGTGCATATGTTAATATGTATACGGAAAGGAGGATTGTCTGATAAACAAATTACAGTCGTAAAGATAGGCTGGACTATAGTCTCTTCTAAATCCAGTGACATGATTCTACCTTTAACTATTCACTCGTGAAATCTATTTCTTTACCTTGTCTTTCACTGAGTTACCACCTTTTTCAGTTTTATTCAGACGGGACCAGAATCTATCTTAAATACCTATCCAAATCTTCGACACAAGTCAAGAGCTACGTATATCTTGGTCATATAATAACAGAAGATGGAAGATGTGACACAGAATCAAGAAGAGAATAGGAATGGCCAAAGCTACATTCAACAACATGAAACATATACTGACATCTATACAGTTATCTCACAAATTAAAACTGAGAATCATAAAGTGTTATATATATTCTGCATTTCTGTATGGTGCAGAAACATGGACGATGAATAAGCATTTGGAAGAAAGAACTGAGGCTCTTGAAATATGGATATTTAGAAGAATGGGGCGTATTTCATGGAAAAAAACAAAACAAATACGGAGGTCCTAAAAAATCTAGATATGAAAAGAGTACTAATGAGGGAGATCAAAGTTTGGCAGCTAAAATACTTTGGCCACATAAAAAGGCATAACACCTTGCAGAAGACCATAATAGAAGGGAGAGTTGAAGACAAACGTGCAAGGGGAAGACAGCGCTATAAGTGGGAAGATAACATCAAGAGATGTACAGGAAAGAGTCTATCAGAGTGCACCACCAAGACAAAGAGACAGAAGACGTTGGAGATCCATTACAGCCAACCTTCCTTGCGGAGAGGGCAGCTGATGATGATGATATGGTTTACCTATAAATTTGCTTGTGTTAGTTTTCTGTATGTTTTACCTATATGAATTGCTTTTTGAGTATTCTATATGGTTTGCCTATAGGTTTGCCTGTGTTAGTTTTCTGTATGTTTTACCTGTATGTATTGCCTTTTGAGTATTCTATATGGTTTACCTATAAATTTGCTTGTGTTAGTTTTCTGTATGTCTTACCTGTATATTCTGCCTTTGAAATTTTCTATATGGTTTACCTATAAGTGTGCCTGTTAGTTTTCTGTATGTTTTACCTACTTGTATTGCCTTTAGATTATTTTATATGTTAACCTATAAGTTTGCCTGTGTTAGCTTTCTGTATGTTTCATTTTACAAATATGGATTGCCTTTGGAATTTTCTATATGGTTTACCTGTAAGTTTGTCTGTATTCGTTTTCTGTAAGTTTTACCTGTATGTATTGTCTTTGTGAGTTGTATGTGTCCAGTTTGGCAGAGTGGTTAGAGCGCTTGCCTCTCGCGGCAAAGTTACCGGGTTCCGGGTTAAATACCTGGTTATGCCCCAGTCTACCTAGCTGTAAATGTGTACCTTACTTTGCTCCTGGATTAGGGAAGGCAAAGGCAGTGAGGACGGGAATTGGTCACCAACCTCATAAAGCTGGACCTACTATGATGAGGTCTCTAACACTTCACTACCTGCGGCAGTATCTATTAGTATGGGACTAACATTTTTCTGTTTGGGCAGTTCAAATAAGTTGTTTGTTTCTCCCTACAGGTTTTAATTTTAATTTTTTCCTTGTTGCGCTATTATTTATCGATCAAGTCGCAACAAAGTATAGCATTTTTTTTCCTTACATGCAATGATTTGATATTTTTCACAATGCAGTTTCTTTGTAAATAGCTTGTATCCTTCTTTTTTTTTTGGGGGGGGGGGGGGGGGGGGGGGGGGGGGGGGCATTTTCCATATCGCACCAGTTAATTATTTATAATCTTTGTCGTATCCACGTGGATCTTTGCTGGTTTATTCGTCGATCCGTCGTTTTATGTTGCCACTGTGCTGTGCACGCCAATATGTGTGATGTTTTGCACACATTCTGTTGTCTGTTATTGCTGTATGCCATTAAAATAAACTTCACAATTGTAAACTAAAATATAACTGTTTGTCTTACAGCTTATTGTCAAGCAATGCGATTTCAACCATCCAGAGCAAGACATTCAAGGACCTGGTGAATGTTAAATCCATGTAAGATAAAGTTCTGTACCAGGACTTAGGAGTAAAGTAGGTTAATGTGGTACAACTGTAAAACAGTGCGGTAACACTAAAGTGGGTCAGTGTGGTACAACTGTAAAACAGTAACAGTAAAGTGCGTCAATGTGGTACAACTGTAAAAAGGTAACAGTAAAATGGGTCAGTGTGATACAAGTTTAAAACAGTCAGAGTAAAGTGCGTCAATGTGGTACAAGTGTCTACCATTCGTTAAACAGGTGACAAGAATGGACACTAACAGCTGTCTATAGAGACAAATACAGTTCATATTATCATTTACTTCCCCTTATACTCCCTAATAAGAATCCACTGTTACAGCTGGTCCTCTTGTAGGAAGCCAGCACCACAACATTCATGTCCTCTTGTAGGAAGCTAGCACCACAACATTCATGTCCTCTTGTAGCAATGACGTCTGTAGCAATCTCTTATCAATGAAGTTACCATTCCAATATACAACATCAGAATATTCGCCTCTAAATGATGCGCTTGAGGAACCGGTAGTTCTTTTCGTTCTTTCACTCCACAGAGACCCCCGGGAACTGCACGGAGCGAAAATGGAAGTAGCTGTTGTCATTATCCTTGACACGATATGGAACTTTTTGTGTGTGCGACGTCACATGATTCAATGAGCAAAACTGATAACGTGTGCAATATAAGAAAGGTGTGACGTTTAGTTTCATCTTCCGAACTGCCACATTTTTCTAGGGGTTAGTTTTGAAGTATTAAGAAGATTATGTTTATCACGAACAATAACCAAGTATTACGCTTAGGAATAAGTATCTTAACTCGTGGTGTACAGAAACTATACACATTTATTACGTTCAACTCTTGACAATGTCATGAAAATCCATAGGCCAACAGCAATGGGCCAACACTCATTTTGACCGCTACACTTTATGAGATCAATAGATAATAGACATATTCTAAGTAAGTACGTCGCAGTCCGTACATTGAGTCATAACCATTATTAATAAAGTAACATCGTCCATGGGTTCCAATAAAGATATAGATACTATCGACACATCCAAGAATATCACATGTAAATATCTAAGCGGACACTCGCGACGCATTTTAAAACACAGCCATCTCGGCCGGCTACATAAAACGATCTCTCCTTGTTGCCGTGCACGAGCACTCACGTCATAATTCTTACGCGAAACTATGCGCTTAGCAAAGTCTTTTTGAGCACCACACAGTTCCAAAATAATGAACGCTCTGTGGTGTGCAAAAAGAGTTGCAACAAAAGTATTGGCCTAAAACAGAAATCTGAACATAGAAACTGTAATGACGAGTATTTTAACATAATGTTTCTAATTTACACATGCTATTTATAAAGTCACACTCACGCAATCTGTGGCCAACCACGTCCGATATTAGGCAAGTTTGGTCATGTAACAACTAAATTGTACATTTTAATATTAGCTTGTCGGATACAACATTTCTAGACACATGAAAGTGAAACATTAACGCATGAAAATGTTTGATATCTCTCTCTTTCTTCACACAGTGACCTACGTTCCAACCAGCTGAAGCGAGTGGAGAACAACACCTTCAGATACCTGCACGGATTACGATATATGTATGTTCCTTGACCTTCTTCTTCCCCTGTCACTCACGGTCGCACTACAGCCCCTTTATCATATAAGAGTTACGCGAACTAAAATTTGGCCGCCATTTTCGGCTGTACCCGTATTGCAGGAACATGGACCCAACCCCGAGTTTCAGACTCAATATGCATTTTCGTTTAGGTTAACTAATAATTTGAAATAAAATTAGATGCAAATACAGTAGCACATATTTGTACTATTCTTTGTATTTCAACTAACAAAACAAAAAGAAGAAAACTAGTTTACTTACCGGTTTGTTGAATAGAATCAGTAGCGTGAATTTGTAACACATACTCCGTTGAATTTTATATTCCGTTAGAATTCCACTATTTAGCAACAAATATTCCGTTAGAATTGCAACACTTAGCAAAACATACTACCTTATAAAATAATATAATAAAAATTAATTATAATTTTATTATAGTCTTATTATATAATTCATATATATATATATATATATATATATATATATATATATATATATATATATATATATATATAGGCTATATATATAGGCTATATATATAGGCTATATACAGAGCCGGATTAACGTAGTAGCACAAGTAGCATATGCTACGGGCCCCGCGCTTTTAGGGGCCCCGCGCCAATAAATATGTACATAATTTGTTGGTCATCTTCTAATACGAGCGTTGATTGGAAGGAGCGAAGCTTCTGACCGGGTTGGAAGGAAAGTCCACTGACCCCCCAGCCTCGCAATGACATGTCATTGGGCCAAAAGAGCTGGAAAGCTCGAGTGCCGCTAATTAGTGAGAAGAAAAAAAATACGAGCGTTAAACCAATGATCTTGTGATTTATGCCATTTTTAGCGCCTTTTCATTTGGTGTCACGAAATTGTGAGAGAAAGAGCATAAGAGGGTGACTTAGTGTGACTCTTCATTATTTTAATGTTAACTGTTTGCGGACGGAACCCATTTAAGTGGCGTTGAAAATTTGGTCACGTTTGGACGGAAGCCACTTTTTTGGCTCTAGGCGACTGCCCCTCTATATTTGTTTCGTTCTTTGTGAAATGAATTTGCATTAACAATAAAAACTAGAATTTAGGAAACGGAAACTTCCTGTTTTAATTGAGGTATACGGCGTGCTCGCACTCTCTTTCGATCTTGATTAAAATTTCTTGATTTGTAAGGTTAGAAAACTCAAAAAATAAGCAGTAGACACAGAGATATTGGACGTAATTATGCTTCTGGAAGTGAAAAACGTAAAGCGAAGGAAGAAAAAGAAAGAAGAGATCAACTTGTGATATCAAAAACACGTAAGCTGACAGAATATTTTGATGTTCATGGTGGTGGTACTCTTACCGCTGAAGCTGGAAGTACAGGAACAACTAGTACTAGTGCAGGCTGTGCAGCAGAAAACATACAGCAAAACCCAGTATACACTAAGTCTGAATGTGAAAGAATAAGTGAAACGAAGAAGTACTCTAATGATATTAGTGACTGGCCGAACAATATAGATGACTGTGAGCGTGTATATTGCATATCCAAGGGAAGTGAAAAATGTCAACATGTTGATAGTGCCTTCTCTTCATCCGTGCGATTGTATGACACTGAAAAGAAAACTCGATACTGTCAGAAGTCTTATTTTACACATATTCATAAACTTACAAACAAGCAACATGCAAGAAAATGGTTATGCTATTCAGAAAGTAAAGGGCGCCTTTTTTGTTTCCCATGCAAGCTTATGAGTTCAGAATGTTCATCAAAGTTTACTATGTAAGGGGTAAATGACTGGAAAAATGCAAGCAATCTATTGCGTCGACATGAAGAAAGCTCCTCACATAGACAAGCTTTAATTTCACTGTTGATGCGTAAAAACAAAGGTGAACGTGTCGATTCCCATCTTGTGAAACAAATAGACATTCAAGAAAAGTATTGGCACAAACTTCTAGAGCGAATAATTGAAGTTGTGAAGTTTTTAGCAGAACGAGGCCTTTCATTTCGTGACAGTGATAAAATTGTTGGGTACCCTTATAACGGGAATTACTTAGGGTTGTTAGAATTACTGGCCAAGTTTGACCCTTTTCTGGCAGAGCATATAAGTACTCATGCAAACAAAGGATTTGGACATACATCATATCTATTTAAAACAACGTGTGAGGAATTCATCATTCTGATTGGATCCAGCATACTGGATCACATTCTCTGTGAAGTGAAGAAATACAAGTATTATTCTGTTTCATTGGATTCTACTCCAGATATATCTAATATTGACCAGCTGACTTTGACTCTGCGCTATGTTTTGCCATCTGGAACAGTTGAAAGATTTGTGACATTTTTGGATATGGAAGGTCATAGTGCTGAACAGCTTACTAAAAGTGTACTTAATTTTGTAAAGGCAAATGACATTGATATTAAAGACTGCCGTGGTCAAAGTTATGACAACACCAGCAACATGAGTGGCAAGTTTATAGGATTACAAGCACGAATTAATTGATAATGATAATTACTATGCAAATTAAAAATGTATGTGTTCAAATATGTTTGTGTTGTTTTATTGTTTTTTTTTAAATATAGGGCCCTTTTCTTAACATATGCTACAGGCCCCGCACTAGCTTAATCCGGCCCTGGCTATATATATATATATATATATATATATATATATATATATATATATATATATATATATATATATATATATATATATATATATATATATATATATATGTCCATAAAGTCTCTTTACATTTTAACAAATTTATTACAAAGGCAGATGAAAAGACAAATATTTGGAAATTATTACAATATGAGAAGTAGATATTGAAGTTTGTTTTGCCTCATTTAATACACCTCTATATGGGCACCATTAGTTGCACGAAGCACATCAAGACGGTACTCGATTTCATGCCATGTTCGCTGTAGCATAGCCTCATCAATGGTGGCAATGGTATCAGTGATCTTTTGCTTTAGGTCAGTGATGTCCCGTATCTTTGTTCGATACACGATTTCTTTAACATAACCCCATAGAAAGAAGTCCAGGGGAGTGATATCTGGTGAACGAGGTGGCCAGGGAATTTGGCCATCCCTTCCAATCCACCGGTCTGGAAATGTTTGATTTAGGAACCCAAGAACATGCAGTCCCCAATGTGGTGGTGCACCATCTTGCTGCAAAATGATGGTTGGTTCAACGTCATCTAGTTGTGGTGCCACATATTCAGTCAAAAGGTCAAGGTAAACATTTGCAGTAATTGATGTCTCGTTGAAGAAAATTGGACCAATGATTCGATTGCACATGATCCCACACCACACATTCACCTTTGGACTATCTCGGTGAAGTTCCCTAGTCACATGGGGGTGTTCTGATCCCCAGATTCTCACATTATGTGTGTTCAGTTTCCCTGAAACATGAAAAGTTGCCTCATCACTAAAACAAACTCGGGTGAGGAACGTTTCATCCTCAGAAATTCGTTCCAGCATGCTAATTGCAAACTCTTTTCGTCTTGGTTTATCATTTGGCTCGAGTGCCTGTAAGAGTTCCACTTTGTAAGCGTACAATCGCAAGTTCTTGTGTAAGACTTTGTGCACTGTTGAACGTGGTAGCTCTAACTGTCTGGCAGCAGTACGGATGGACTTTGTGGGAGAATAATAAAAGGCTTGTCTTGCACGCTCGATGTTTTCCTCAGATGTTCTTGGTCGTCCACTCCTCCCTTTATCCAACACTGTCCCTGTCTCCATAAATTTATTGTGCCATGCACGAATTGACGGACGTGACGGTGGATCTCTTCCATACTTAGTTCTGTAGTTTCGCTGAGTCTGCCTATCCGATTTTGTTTCAATAAACCATGATACACATTGTGCCTTCTCTTGGGGAGTAGCCATCTTTTTAGGGATTCATTTAACAGTACCTCTTTCATCAACAGGGTACCTGAAATACGATAAAAGTATGTGATTAAAAACTTTGATAAGCACTGAGTACATAAAACAAATCAGATTAAGATATCTCATCAATTGCCTTTGTAACAAATCTGTTAAATTGTAAAGAGACTTTATGGACACCCTGTGTATATATATATATATATATATATATATATATATATATATATATATATATATATATATATATATATATATATATATATATATATATATATATATATATATAAACTGTTCAAAAAAAGAAACGCATAGCTATCCAAGGGCGCGTTTTTATGGGTTTGTAAGTAAAATTTGGTGCTAGGGTATATAAAAACCAGCCTCAAATGTTCTTTACAGTGTCAAATGCACGTGTTGACCTGAATTGCGTTCGTTTTTGTAATCGTTACAACGCAGTGGTCAATAGTGTTTATGACGCAATTTTTGACCACAGCTTATGTTGCGCGCACGTGAAAGCAACAAAATTTGTGGTGAACACTATTCACTGACTACGCAACTGAAACCCTATAAAAGGATAACGCTACACACAAAAATTCAGTTCATTTTCAAGCAGACATTTATGGCGTCTTTATCGATAAATTTGAGGAACATTGCTATTGGCCGACTGCATGCAGGCGAAAGTCAAAGTCAGGTTGCCAGGCATCTAAACGTGCATCAGAGTACCATCAGTCGACTTTGGCACCGGTTCCAAGCCACTGGCTCAGTTGAAGACCGGCATCGCAGTGGACGATCCAGAGTGACAACAGCAGCGGAGGATCGCTTTATTCAGCTTCGTCACCTCAGAGACAGGTTTACAACAGCTTCCTCAACTGCCCAGTCATTGCCTGCAGGACGTCATGTGTCTGATCAAACTGTCCGGAATAGACTGCATAACGCTGGACTTTGGGCACAACGACCTCACCGAGGACCTGTCCTTACGCGCCGCCATCGCCAAAATCGACTTCTTTGGGCCAACCAGCATCGTCCCTGGGCAGCTGACAATCAATGGAGATGTGTCTGGTTTAGTGACGAATCTTTCTTTTTGTTGCAGCGTCATGATAGACGGCGTAGGGTCTACCGTAGGCGAAATTAACGTTTTGTCCAAAATTGCGTTGATGAAGCTCCGCCACACGGTGGTGGAGGTGCAATGGTGTGGGGAATGACCAGTTACAACGGAAGGAGTCAATTGGTGCACATTGAAGGAGGCTTGAATGCGCAACGATACGTCAATGAAATTCTTCGACCCCATGTCCTTCCACTGTTGGCTGCCCAAAGGTCTGTGTTTCAACAGGACAACGCCAGACCCCATTGTGCACGGTTGACCACGCAGTTCCTGACTGCCAACAACATTCTCACCCTTCCCTGGCCATCCCTGTCTCCAGACATGAGTCCGATTGAGCACCTGTGGGATGAGCTGCATAGACGTGTTTGTCGCCGAGACATTGCTCCAGCCAATCGTCGTGATCTGTTCTAGGCACTCCAGGAAGAGTGGGCAGCCATCCCACAGGCCCACATCAGACGTCTAATCGCATCCATGCCCAGAAGATGCCAGTCGCTGATCGATGCAAGAGGAGGCCACACACCATACTAACGGGAAAGCCCGTACGCCAAAAAACTCTCGTGACCCAGATGCTAAACAACTGTCAATTGATTGGTTGAACCGTAAGGTATTCTTGTGTGCAATTTGAACAATTAACTTATTAAATTTAAAAAGTTATTGAATTTCAAAATTATGGCTATGTGTGTGCCTTCAGTAGCTATGCGTTTCTTTTTTTTTTTTTTGAACAGTATATATATATATATATATTTATATATATATATATATATATATATATATATATATATATATATATATATATATATATATATATATATATATATATATATATATATATATATAATCTTATAAATATAGAAGAGGTGTTAAGAATAGAGAGTCCTAGGGAACTGCATAATATAGTCAAACAATATTTAACACGAACAAATGTTAATATATAGTGGCTAGGAATGTGAAGGTCTGATGCTGTTCTTACAATACATATGATTTTAAATAGGCGAAAGTCAATTAAATGTCTGTTAAAGTCAGTTATATAACTGGAACCCCCAGGCCTTTACACCCCTCCATTTTAATAGTATTCTTGTTCAGAGTTTCTTCTTTATTTTGTTCGTTTTTTTATTTTTATGTATTTAACGTATAAGCATAATTGTGATTGTCCCTATTTACAATGACTTGACAAATGTGATGCCACTTTCTCATATCGGCAGTTGTTCATATTATTTGGAATTGGAAACAATATATATCCTAATTATAACCCATCAGAGGTTGAACGGGATATTTATATTCATTAATTTAAAAAAAAAAAATTTTACTCGATGCTTATTCTCCTTACTAGCCCTGGTATTGTCCAGCCGAAAATGGCGTCTACGTTGTTCTGCCTCGTTTTCGATTCTGACATAGTTCGCGTAACTCTTATATGATAAAGGGGCTCTAGGTCGCACATTTCTACATTCTCTTTACAAACGCTCATTGCCACACAACTGTATCACCGTCTACTCACAATTACTTATCGCCGTTGTCATATATGTTTAAATATTTAAACACATTACTCAATCTTCCGATGCCGTTATGCTCACATTCACTGCAGAAGATCACTCTCTAACAAATGGGCAGCAGCTTATTCACATTCTTGTACTTTCAAGTTGTAGCTGTTTGGATGTTGAAGAAATTCTATACGGAATCTTCAGTTCAATTATCTTGTAAAGAACATCATTACACTGTATGCTCTTTATCTGGTTCTTTAACGAGTGTTGAAAGTATCCCTGAACCTATTGGTTGTTTTGGCATTAACGAGTTAATATGGATGTCTCCCATTGGCCAGGTTAAAAACATTTAAAAGTACGAAATTATGTACATTCTCCATTGCCTTACTTTGAAATGTTTACATATGACAGCATTTATTATCACCAGTGTTGCCACAGCTGGGTATTTTTTTTACTAGATCTAGGTTTTTTTTGTTTCCCTCTGGGTATCTGGCTATTTTTGTTTTCCAAATCTGCATTAATCTGGGTATATTTGACAATTAACATTTACAATGTATATTCTCTGCACTGAGCATTATACGAGTACATTATACTGTATTTCCCCTGGAACCGTTTTCTCAATTTTTTTCTTTCTCCGCCGCTTGTGTATATCTGTCGGGTGCATCCCCATCTCATTCCTCTTCACTCTGTCCTCCTCGTATTTCCTTTTCTGTGAATGGAAGAAAACCAATCCCTCCTATTAAATGTAAAAAATTATGTGCTATATATTTTTTTTATTCCACTTAAATTTAATTCTTGTTTTTAACCACATCAATGACGTAGTTTTTTACTCGTTTACACCAGCTATCTATTTCCTGTTATTCTGTTAATGGCTGTCATCTACAATACTCAGTCATTTTTGCGATGTGTTTTAAAGTATTCTTTTTAAATTTTAGACTTTAGCAGATAAACAGCATATTGTTTTTTTTGTTTTGTTTTTTTGTCAAAATATTATAAAAATTAAGATTATAAAATGAGAGATGGTGAAGGTACGCTAGGTAGTTGTAGCAGCATGACGACACACACGCCACTCCATAAAAAAGTGAAGCCATGGTATCAGCAGGCTTTTTCTGAGGAATGGCTAACAAACAGCGAACTGAAGGACTGGATAAAACCGGACTCGGGCAATCGATATGCTGCGATTCGTACGGTCTGTTCCTGTACATTAACTAATGTCAACAAAACAGCTTTATTGACATATAAAAGCACACAGAAGCAAATAAAAAACTTCGAAGCCAAATGTAAAACTCTGAACATTAACAAGTTTTTCATCAAACTAAAAGAGCCCTGTCTCCAAGACAAAATCTCTCCACGATCAAGATTCCACGTTGTCAATTCATGCATATGATCTTGACGAAGAAGTTGTCGACATGGATGCCGAGTCGCTGACAAGTGACTATTTTCAACAGTAACAAGTTACAACTAACATTTTATATTTGATTTGATGAACATTTTGTTAATGCAACTAAATTAAGTATGTTACTGTTAAAATATCTCATTTTCAAGAGTTCATATATTGGGGTGTTAATAAAATCATTTTTATATAATTGTGAATTTTCGGTAATAAAAAATAAAATAAAAATGAAGAAATAATTAAAATTGGTAGCACACAGCTTATTTGTGCTAAGTTGCACTAAACGATTGTGTAAGCATCGTCTATCCCGTGTTTTTTTAGGCATAAAATAATCTGGGTGTATCTGGGTTTTTTAAAGAAGAAAATCTGGGTTTATCTCTATAACTTGAGTGGCAACCTTGATTATCAGGTGTCGGAGTGGCAAAGAGGTACGGCGTCCGCCTGGAGCTTAGAGGTACCGGGTTCGAATAGCAGTTGAGGGAATATATTCCATGGAACATTTTTTTCAGAACCAGTGGTCCTAATGATGTCATACTTACCCCTGTCTCATGGGTAGTGAAATCGGATGTCTAGCCTTCTCGATTAAGGGCGAAAATATAGAAGGTCCCGTGTGCAAGGCGCGCAGGTTAAAAATCCCACGGCAGTTGGAAATCGTAAAGAGTAGGCCTTCAGGCCGCTGCCTTGGCAAAATTTGAAAATTAAAAACCTACCCACAACAATAATATTTATAGCATGTGTGATTCCTATATACACACAGTGGGATTCTCGCGGGTGCTACGGAGTTCGTGCACTGTGCTGAGATCCTCCTTGTGTGATCTAAGGGAGGAGATCGGAGCACTGATGGAGTAGTTCGTATGCAATGAAATAGCCCTTAAAACCAAACCAAGAACTGTATTTATACTCGTCATTAGAGTCTGTGATAAGTTCTGTATGTGCTTCAATTAGCTACTTCGATAAGTCCTTTAGGTGCCTCTATTAGCTACTTTGATAAGTCCTTTGTACGCTTCTGTTAGCTGCCATGAGAAGTCCTTTAAATGTTTCTATAAATGTCTTCGATAAATCCTCTGTGTGTCTCTATTAACTACTTTGATTAGTCATTTATATGCCTCTATTATCTACTATAAGTCATGTATGTGCCTCTATTTGCTACTTTGATTAATTCTGTATGTACTTGTATTAACTACTTTGATAAGTCATGTGTGCGTTTCTATTAGCTAATTTGATAAATACTATATGCGCTGCTCTGGCTACTTTGAGAAGTCCTGTATGTACGAGCTATAAGAAGGCTTTTGACAGAGTCCATCATGAGAAAATAATTGAATGCCTCGAAGACATAGGTATTGATGGAAATGATATAAAAATACTCAATAACCTTTATTGGGAGCAAACTGCCACAGTAAGATCTGGAAGGAATTATTCACCATACATAGACATAAATAGAGGTGTCAGACAAGGTTGTGTGCTGTTTAATCTATATGTGGTGGGTTTTGATGTTAAGAAGAATGGTGTGCGTATATTTGTACTTGAGTGAGATCAACTGTGAAGGTCTCTGAGGTAAACAATGGACAACTGTGTTACAGAGTACCTTTCTTGTTACCACCCTACAATCTCACTCTAAGTTATATTCTTTATTGACTAGCGTGACTGAAAGCTACATAAAGTGTCTAGGGTATTGTAAGAGTGTTGTTCAAGAATCTCAATACAAAACATATACAAACATATACTAATTACTATGATAAACTCAACTAACTCCAGCTGTTAAATTTTATATTTTAAAATTCTTTTGTTAAACTTTATTGGTCCTGAGCCTAAAGTTGTTTTGGTCAGGACTACAGTTCAATGAGAATCAATTTAGATGGATAGATATATTTACAAATATATATAAAGATATTTACATACAACAGACAATATGTCCATAGTACATTGTTACAAATTTTCAAGTTGATGTTAATTACTCTATTTACTACTGGTACTAGAAGGCAGGTTGGGGATTATCATCATCCCAATGTTCTTTTGTTTCACTAGGATTGTTTATGTTAGTCTTTTGGAGGAACGTTTTTGTCTATACAGGAGATTTTTCTTTAGTCGTGATAAGTTGTCCCAGGCCAGATATTGCACTTATCTGGATCCTGGAATCACAGCAGTTGTAGTTGGTTTGGCCAGACACTTCAGTCTCCTCTGGTCTTGAACTTCTTTAATACAAGCAGGTACCAGAGACTCTTAGAAATCGTGCTGAATTTCTCTATCGTCGAGTACCAGCACCAGACAAGTGCCAGCAGGAACCCCTGTCGATGCAAGTTATGGTTCTGTCTTAATATCAAACTAATTCCTCCTAATTTACATGTAAACATACATTCAATACAAAAGAACATGGTCAGCTCTCTCTCTGACAACTCTGCTTCTCCACTTTAGTTTGATGGAACAAATTTGTACCAGTTTTCTTTTCTCTTCCCTAATGGATGCTACGCCTCTGTCATTCCTGCAATAATCTTTTCCATGCAATAAGATAGGTGTAATGTTCCTGTATGACCATCATATATATAGTCCTGTAGTTTTAAACTTCTTAGATAGTCCCTTATATGATGGATCAACATCTAGGCCATGCCTAAGTCTGCCATGGAACCATTTAATTACAATCTTTTACATGGCCTTTTCTTTTTTCACACAACCCTTTTTTAATTAAAAAGTCAATAAAATCAATCTTACCACATATCAAGGAAATATAAACAAGTAACGATGAATTAGGCAATAGAATATGGCACATCTTTCTTTGTCTGTGGTCTTGGTGCTCTTTTCAACTTCTCCAGGTTCTTGGGGTCAGGTGTCATGGTTCCCTGATGTACTGTGTGTCCCAAGAATTCCAGCTCTTTACATCCAACACAGCATTTCGTCGGCCTAGCTGTCAAATTTGTCTCTCTAAGTCGATTAAACAACATATCCAGAGAGTTAATGTGTTCCTCAAATGTTTCAGTCGCTATGAGAATATCATCCATGAAGTTGGTGATGCATAGATTATTCAGGGGATCCAGTAATTTTCTCATCATCCTCGAAAACACACTCAGTGCATTTTTCAGCCCGAATGGCAACATGTTAAATTCATAATGTCCTTCCGAGGTGCTAAAGGCTAAATAAGGTCTAACCTCCGGCTTTACTGGAATCTGATAGTAGCCTTTGCTCAGATCCACTTTAGAGAAATATTTAGCTTTATTCAGCCTGGCAAACAGCTGATTTGTATCAGGTAATGGATCCACCTGACCTTCTGTGACAGCATTCAGTTTCCTGTAATCTGTACACAGTCTGTGTTCTCCAGAGGGTTTTCTCAACAGAACCACACTGGAGCTGTAGGGAGATTCACTGTGCGAGATAATTCCTTCTCTCAACAGATAATCTATCTCCTCCTTCAAAGCTTTTTCCTTAGCAAACGGAATCGAATAGGCTCTCATACAGATTGGTGTTGGGTCTATGAGTTTCATATCATACTCTAATAAATTTGTATGCCCCGGTCGGTCCGTTAACACATCTGTATGATGATCTAGAACCTGTTGAACTCTCTCCCTCTGATTTTTCGTTAAGTGCGTACTGATTTTTACCTGTGTTGCGGTCTCACAGGGATGTAAAGGATATTCATGAGAGGTGAGTGATTCCTTTTTCATTTCCATTGCAACAGACAAGGTCAGTAGGTGTGTCTCCTCCTGGTTTTCTCTGTCCAGATATTTTTTCAGGAGATTCACATGATAGATTTTCTCTTTCCCCTTCTTATCTATCTTATAATTTGTTCTAGACACCTTCTCTAGAACTGTATATTGACCTTGCCATCCAATTTGCAATTTATTATGGCTGCCGGGCAGTAGAAGAAGCACCTTCTCTCCCACAGCTAATTCTCTGTCCTTCGCTTTCTTATTGTAATAGGCAGCATGCTTTTTCCTGGCTTGTCTCAAATTTTCATTGGCAAGTTTCCATCCAGTTTTAAGACGAGTGGTCAGCTCGTTCACATATTGATATGATGAGGTAATATTTTCTTCTGCCTTTTCATCGGTCCATGTCCTTAACAAGGCTTCCAATGGATTTTTTATTGGCCTTCCAAATAACAAGGTTGCCGGGGCCATACCGGTTGAACTATGTGGTACCTCCCGATAGGCAAACAGGGCGGCGGGAAGGTATTGGTCCCATGTATCTGGTTTTTCATGTGCCAACTTTCTCAGGATCGACATGAGTGTCCCGTTAAATCTTTCCACTTGGCCATTTCCTTGGGGATGGTACGGGCTACAATGAAAGTGTTTGGCTTGAAAGATCCTGAATACTTCTTCCGTTAGTTTCCCCTTGAACTGAGAGCCATTATCAGTCAAGATTTGGTTGGGAAAGCTTAACCTGGTGACGATTGTGAGTAATGCCTCTGCCACATGTTTTGAATCGATTGATGACAGGGTTACCGCCTCTCCCCACATAGAACAAGTGTCCACCAGAGTCAGAATGTAACTGTTCCTCCTCTTGGTCCGAGTGAGAGGTCCCACAATGTCCACTGCAACTCTTTCAAAAGGTGTTCCCACTATGGGCATTTCCCCTAAAGTTGCTGGAGCAGTCCAATGCTTTGGAGCTACCCGTTGGCATTCTGGACACGATTTTACATATCTCTTTATGTCTTCAGTTATCCCTGGACAGAAATAATGACAAGCTATACGCTGTCCTGTTGCGCTGATCCCCATATGACCACTGAAGGGAATCGCATGCCCTAGTTCCAACATTTTAGTCCTATATGAAATGGGAAGGACCAGCTGTCCGTGACCATTGGATCCAGTTCCAGCCTTCCTATAAATCAATTTATTCTTCATATAGAAGTCTCCCTTGCCTGGAGGTGTATGACATTTGGGCAATTTCTTAAAACAAGGCTTGAGGGTCTTATCCTCCGCCTGTGCCTTCCTCATCTCATCTGGATGGGTATTTATGGGATTATCCTCCTCCTTTTTATACTGTGATCTGGTCTGCACTGTTGCCATGATCACAGGTCTCTTGAGATTCCCCAAGAAGACATATCTACACCCCAATATCAGAGGGTAGATTGGTTCATTTATCACTGCTGCTTTGATGATTCCTTCCACATATCGCGTTTTCATTTATCCTGTCGATGGGAAGTGTCATGGTCGCTACGTCCTTGGTTGCAGTTTGAATCGCCACTGTTTCTGTGGTGTATTGATCTGCCTGCACCAGGTGAGAACTCACAACTGAATCATAATCTAATCCAGTATCATACAAACACCTTATGGTGACTCCATTGCATGTTACATCTTCACACACTGGGGGGGGGTGGTAAGGTTCCTGTTGTTCAGTAGGGTTGACCTTTACTCCCTTTCTCCCCATTTTCATTGCAGCGAAATTAGGAGTTTTTCTTCTACAACTGTCGGTGTTATGGTTGTCCATCCGACAATTTTTACACCACCTCTTTCCTTGGTTAAAAGGTTTTCTTTCATCATATTTCCTTCCATTGAATTGTGGGATTTTATTTTTATAGTCATTGCGTGGCCTATCAAACTGGTGCTTACCTTTGTTCTGTTCTCTATGGTCAACCCTATTAAAGTTTTGTGGTGCTTTAAAATTGTCTACCTGTTTCTTTTTATTACCAACTACCTCTGCTTGGGCTGCCTGATACCTCTCAGCGACATTGAGTAACTCACCCAGCCTCTCTGCACCTTGTTCCATGAGAAACTTTCTCAGATCTGGAGCCATGGACTCTCTTAGCTGCTCAATAAGGATCATTTCCTTAAGATCTTGGGTTTTCCCCAGAGCAGTCCATTTCTCCAAGTATGTCTCTAACCGTGCAGAGAACTGGTGATAGGTCTCACCCGACAGTAGTTTGGCATTCCTAAATTTTTTTCTATAAAATTCTCCATTTTTTTCATATCTTAACAAAAGAGCCTGCTTTAACATGTCATAATTGTCTTGGTCATCTCTGCTCATCTTGGCAAAAACTTCATAAGCCGTTCCCCTAAGACCCTGGGATAACTTGAGGCTCCTCCTCTCTCTAACCCATATGTAGTAGCCAAAAGTTCAAATCTACTTAAATACCCTTCTATGTCATCATCTTTCTCAACAAAATGGTCTACATGAAAACCCATAGCTGAGGTTGAGGCTCCCTGACTAGCAGTGGCATCTGAGGCAAAGGGACTGGCACCATTTTCAGGAGCATGGCCTTGAAATTCCAACTCTCTTAGTCGTAGCTCATGCTCCCTTTGTAACCTCTTCTCCTCCTTTTCTGCTTCCCTTTCTGTAGCTTGTCTCTTCTCTTCTCTTTCTGTAGCTTGTCTCTTATCTTCTCTTTCTGCAGCTAATCTCTTTTCTTCTGCCTCCCTTTCAGCAGTCAATCTTCTTTCCTCTGCTTCTCTTTCAGCCTTTTTCTCTTCTAATTGGAGCCTTTTAATCTCCGCCTCCCTATCTGCCTCTAATGCCCTAGCCTCCTTGTCAGCCTCAATCTGCAGCCTCTTAAGTTCTTTGTCAGCCTCTAACTTTCTTTCTGCTTCTTTCTCTAATCTTTTATCTTCTCGGGCAATAAATCTGTCCACCTCTGAAGTTACATACTGGACCAGCTGTGGTCCATCCATGCCCATCTCTTTAGCAGTCTGCACAGCGGCAGATCTGAACTTGGCCAAATCAGCCATTCTAACTCAAGCAGGTCTAATAAGGTTCTAAGACAATCTTAAACTTAACTAAAATAAATACCAACTATAATTAACTAATTACCACTGACTGTGACAACCTATCACTGTAAATCTCCTCTTAATTATTATTTATACTTTCTTAGGGGGTGTTCCTAACCTCTACTAACACTAGTAATACAATCTTGAATTTATATACTACTGCTAATTTTTATTCCTGGAATTAGTTAATATATGCTGTATGAGATTCCTATTTCAAACATTCATTTATATATGCCAAATTCAAATCCCGGACTTAGAGACCCCAATATATGTGGTGGGTTTTGATGTTAAGAAGAATGGTGTGCGTATATTTGTACTTGAGTGAGATCAACTGTGAAGGTCTCTGAGGTAAACAATGGACAACTGTGTTACAGAGTACCTTTCTTGTTACAACCCTACAATCTCACTCTAAGTTATATTCTTTATTGACTAGCGTGACTGAAGGCTACATAAAGTGTCTAGGGTATTGTAAGAGTGTTGTTCAAGAATCTCAATACAAAACATATACAAACATATACTAATTACTATGATAAACTCAACTAACTCTAGCTGTTAAATTTTATATTTAAAAATTCTTTTGTTAAACTTTATTGGTCCTGAGCCTAAAGTTGTTTTGGTCAGGACTACAGTTCAATGAGAATCAATTTAGATGGATAGATATATTTACAAATATATATAAAGATATTTACATACAACAGACAATATGTCCATAGTACATTGTTACAAATTTTCAAGTTGATGTTAATTACTCTATTTACTACTGGTACTAGAAGGCAGGTTGGGGATTATCATCATCCCAATTTTCTTTTGTTTCACTAGGATTGTTTATGTTAGTCTTTTGGAGGAACGTTTTTGTCTATACAGGAGATTTTTCTTTAGTCGTGATAAGTTGTCCCAGGCCAGATATTGCACTTATCTGGATCCTGGAATCACAGCAGTTGTAGTTGGTTTGGCCAGACACTTCAGTCTCCTCTGGTCTTGAACTTCTTTAATACAAGCAGGTACCAGAGACTCTTAGAAATCGTGCTGAATTTCTCTATCATCGAGTACCAGCACCAGACAAGTGCCAGCAGGAACCCCTGTCGATGCAAGTTATGGTTCTGTCTTAATATCAAACTAATTCCTCCTAATTTACATGTAAACATACATTCAATACAAAAGAACATGGTCAGCTCTCTCTCTGACAACTCTGCTTCTCCACTTTAGTTTGATGGAACAAATTTGTACCAGTTTTCTTTTCTCTTCCCTAATGGATGCTACGCCTCTGTCATTCCTGCAATAATCTTTTCCATGCAATAAGATAGGTGTAATGTTCCTGTATGACCATCATATATATAGTCCTGTAGTTTTAAACTTCTTAGATAGTCCCTTATATGATGGATCAACATCTAGGCCATGCCTAAGTCTGCCATGGAACCATTTAATTACAATCTTTTACATGGCCTTTTCTTTTTTCACACAACCCTTTTTTAATTAAAAAGTCAATAAAATCAATCTTACCACATATCAAGGAAATACAAACAAGTAACGATGAATTAGGCAATAGTATATGGCACACTTTCATCACTGCCTCTGTTCAGACTGCTTTCTGTTGTTAGTTAGTTTAAAACAAAGCACAAGTCTGCTCATCGCTGCTTGTTCCTCAGAATATTTTGAAAAAATGGCAGTGAGCAGCTTACTATTTCGTTAAAGTAAAAGGCTTTGGCCAATGAGACCAAGCATCTCTTTTTTTTTTTTTTTTTTGAATGAAACTTTATTTTTTTTTAAATATCTCAAACCTCTATGTGTTACTATTACCAACTAGATTTGTATACTTAGGTTAGCCAATAATATTTCGGCTTCCTTCAAATTTCATCCAATCCACTTCATCGTACTATCTTAGCCTTTCTTTCACCTAATTTTTTCCCCCAAAAAATATGCTATCCAATCTAAGCAGACATGACTTGACCTGACAGTATCTCCGATTTACTATGTATTATTACCAATATTTGATTATTTAATGGACTATTTAGATAACTAACAACATATTCTTGGTCAGCAAGTCTTCAGGTACACGAATATATGATTTTTATGCGGCTAAGTGGCTTGGTTCAAAATTCTATCTGTTTTTCTATGTTAGTTGTTTATTTTTAAACTACCTCCTGTTCAATTCTCTTTCCATGTACTTTCAAGCTAAATACGAGAGTCTCTCGTAATACACGAGAATTACGTCATTCGCAACAAGAGCTAAGCGTGTTTTCATGACCGTAGTGTCCACATTTTCTAACGTTTACATCGTAATTTGAAAACCGCCTAAGGGCAAGGCTAGCAAGTTGGTTTTATTTTTAGAAACAATGTGAGACGTGATTTGCGTTGGTTATCTATCCGCCCCTCTCCCTTCTAAAATGTATTTTAGGCAAATACTTCATTGAACTTGGAAAAGTGGTACGTTTGTCTCAAGGACGAATTTGAAAAATAGGATACCCTTTTTGGTTCGGCCAAAGCGTTATCAAATAATACGCTGAAGGCGTAGGCGACGACTACAATTCTCGCCGAAACTTTGTAGTACTATCCTATCTTTGACTTTATGCACTATACTGTTATATTCTAATTTAGATATTGTATTTAGAAGTTCACCACACTATACACCAAACAATTTTCAAACAGATACAGGAAATACCAGAACTGAACATCAGTGGAAGGTCAATAAACAACCTTAGATATGCAGATGATACCGTGTTGTTAGCTGAAAGCGAACAGGAGTTACAAGAACTAGTGAAGCAAGTGAACAGTATAAGTCAAGAATATGGACTCGACATTAATATTGAGAAAACAAAAACTATGATAATTAGCAAAACAGACGATAAACCCACATTAAAGATAAGCGTAAATGGGAAAATCCTGGAACAAGTCAAGAGCTACGTATATCTTGGTCATATAATAACAGAAGATGGCAGATGTGAAACAGAAATCAAGAGAGAATAGGAATGGCCATAGCTACATTTAACAACATGAAACATATACTGATATCTAAATAGTTATCTCACAAATTAAAACTGAGAATCATAAAGTGTTATATATATTCTGCATTTCTGTATGGTGCAGAAACGTGGACGATGAATAAGCATTTGGAAGAAAGAATTGAGGCTCTTGAAATGTGGATATATAGAAGAATGGGGCGTATCTCGTGGAAAGAGAAGAAAACACTAAGGAGGTCCTAGAAAATCTTGCTATGAAAAGAGAACTAATGAGGGAGATCAAAGTTCGGCAGCTAAAATACTTTGGCCACATAAAAAGGCATAACACCTTGCAGAAGATCATAATAGAAGGGAGAGGTGAAGGCAAACGTGCAAGGGGAAGACAGCGCTATAAGTGGGAAGATAACATCAAGAGATGGGCAGGAAAGAGTCTTTCAGAGTGCACCACCAAGACAAGAGACAGAAGACGTTGGAGATCCTTTACAGCCAACCTTCGTTGTGGAGATGGCAGCTGATGATGATGATGTATGTACTTCTATTAGCCACGTTGAGAAGCCGTGTATGTGTTTCTGTAACTACTTTGATACGTTCTGTATCTGCTTCTGAGTCACTTTGACAAGTTCTCTTCATTAGTTACTTTGACAAGTGACTAGACAACTGAAAAACAATAGACGTGAGTGGCTTACCCAGGACTCGAACCCTGGACCTTCCGTGCGACACTACCGCCTCGCTATGCAAGCGAATCACACTATCCTCCCTGCCATCTACGCATCACCAAAAAACGAAGCTTCGATGACAGGTCATTAGTGCGAACCGCAAAATATTTTCTACTTCTTTATTTCTTACGAGTGCCTGATAACATACCTTTATGTTTGTCTAATATTTATTTACTGTTTACAGGCCTCTGGTTTCCCTTCCTTATATGTTTAAAATGTTTTTACAATACCAAAAGCTACCCTCTGTCCTGTACTTACTGTTCTTAGTCTTCTATCTTTTACTAGACACGGTATTAAGGTCTTTGTCTTGTGTAGTCTGACCTATATTGTATAATAGGGGAACAACAGAAGTGATTGCGTCATTAATAGGCTGGACTGCCCTAGTTAAATTTCCGGTGTTATGTGTTGCGGTTCGCATTAATGACCCGTCATCGAAGCATCATTTTTTGGTGATGCCTAGATGGCAGGGAGGATAGTGTGATTCGTTTGCATAGCTAGGCGGTAGTGTCGCACGGAAGGTCCAGGGTTCGAGTCCTGTTGTCTAGTTTTCTACTTCTTTATTTCTCACGAGTGCCTGAAAACATACCTTTATGTGTGTAAAATATGTATTTATACTCCCCATTAGCTACCATCTAGTTGACAAAAGGCGTGGGGCGCTGATTCTGCATGAAATTAACTTCAGCTTTATACTTCATTAGACACATATGGATAAAATATATGATAAGCGCGTAAGCGTCCCACGCTTTTTGTCAATTTGATGTTACATTTATTGACTGCAAGCTATAAACTCCTTGAAAAATTATTTTTCTGTTTTTAGTGCATTAAAAGCATGTGTTTAAAATATTTTTAAAATTCTCACTATCAGCATCTTTGACAAGTTCAACATCTCACTTTTTATTCTCACTATCAGCTACTTTGACAAGTTCTACATGTGCTTATACGCAAGTCAAGCTCGAGTGTGCGAGCCACAAGGTGATGGCATTAGCAGTAAACAAAATTTGTTGGGAAACATCGTTCTGAGAGTCTGCGTGTGGGTGGTGGCCCTTTTAGCCTGCGGAGGCAATCTAATGGTCATCCTGGGAAGATTCTTGATGAGAGAAGACAATCAGATCCACTCGTTCTTCATCAAGAACCTCAGTCTTGCTGATCTTCTCATGGGTTTCTATTTATTCGTCATCGCAGCACACGATATGAAGTTCCGAGGAGAATACATCATTTACGACGAATTATGGAGAAACAGCTGGGAATGTGATCTGTCAGGCTTCCTTTCAACACTTAGTACGGAGATGTCTGTCTTGACTCTATCTGTGATCACACTTGATCGTTACATCAGTATCATGTATCCGCTGTCATTTCGCAAGCGAGGACTCAAAGTTGCCTACTTTGTTATGATATTCACCTGGTTGTTATGTGTGGTGCTAGCTGCCTTGCCTATTATGGGCATAGATTATTTCGGCTCAGCATTCTACAGCGACAACGCCGTGTGCGTACCTCTTCATCTGCATGAACCCAGAGCAAGGGGCTGGGAGTATTCCTCATTTATTTTTCTGGGAGTAAACTTCGGATCATTCGCTTTCATAGCATACGCTTATGTTGCCATGTTCTACGCTATTCACATGAGTGCTCTACCGTTAAGGACGTCCCGCGAGTGTCAGGAGCGGAGCCTGGTGAAACGGTTCTTTTTCATCGTTGTCACTGACTTTATGTGTTGGATACCAGTCATTGTCATCAAGATCATGGCATTAGGAGGTAAGCTGAAAGTTATATACCTCGTAGTGAGAACCATCTTGTTGCTGGTCTTCTGACTCTGTGTACATTTTTTTCTGTTGTCTTTATTTATGAGCTGTATATTAGCTGTCTTATGTACGTGCTAGCCGTGTTTTAACTAGTCTTCTGTTTGTATGCATTGTTTTTTTTTCTGTTGTCTTTATTTATGAGCCGTAAATTAGCTGTCTTATGTATGGGCTAGTTGTGTACTAACTAGTCTTATGTGTGTATGCATTGTTTTTTTTTCTGTCGTCTTTATATTCCAGCCGTGGTTCGAGCTGGTCTTCGGTCTGTGTGTACAGTTTTTTTTGGATTGCCTCTATATATTAACCGTTTTCAAGCTGTCTGTTGTCTATGTATAGATTTTTGTTTGCTGTCTTTATATACCAGCCGTGTTCTAACTGGTCTTATGTCTCTGTGTATAGTTTTTTCGGCGGCCTTTATGTACCAGCCGTGTTCTAGCTGGTCGTTTGTCGGTGTGTACAGTTATTTTGTTGTTGTCTTTACATAACAGTCATTTTCTAGCTGGTCGTTTGTCTGTGCATAGATTGTGTGTGTGTGTGTTTTCTTTATGTGCCGGCCGTGGATCTAGCTGATCTTTTGTCTGTGTATATAGTTTTTTTTTCTTTGTTTATGGCAAACGTACACGGGGAAGACAACACTATACGTCGGAAGATAACATCAAGAGATGTATAGGAAAGAGTCTGTCAGAGTGCACCATCATGACAAGAGAGAGAAGACGTTGGAGAACCATTGCAGCTGATCTTCGTTGTGGAGGTGGCATCTGATGATGATGATTGTTTTTTTCTGTTTGTCTTTATGTACCAGACGTGTTCTATCTGGTCTTTTGTCTGTAGGTACAGTACATTTTTTTGGGGGGGTGGGGGGGGGGGAATTTCTTTACCAGCCGTGGTTCTAGCTGGTCATTGTCTGTGTGTATAGTTCTCCTTGCTCTCTTAATGTGCCAGCCGTGGTTCTAGCTGGTCTTTGTCATTATGTAGCAGTGGAGTTACAGCTGGTCATGTTATGTACTGTGGCAGCGGTGGTCGCTGTATCAATGTTCTAATGTATGGCCACCTGCTTGCCCAGGTTCTTTTCCTCTTTGGCTAGCAATGATATGCTGTATAATTATAACAGTCACACACACAGTAAGCGATTAGATAACGCCAGAGTCAACTTGAAATATGATTTATTTACATAGGAGAGGATCATTGCTGTCTGCTCTGACCTCCACATCTGGTCCATCACAGAATATACAATGTGTGTTCTTTCTCAATATTTATTCCTTCCCTCACTCTCGTTCGGTATCGAATCTACACCGTATGACCTTTTTCCATCAATGATCACTCAGGTACTATAGTCTCTACTTCTGTTCTTTCTTCCTAACAGTTTCCTACTTTATTGTTACATATCATCTCAGTGTTCAGGTTATATTGATGGTAGACCGGACCTCTCCGGGGTTGTTCTTTTCCACTTCGTCATTGAAGAATAGGACTACTGTCTATTTATGTATCAGATTTCACTCTACGTACCTTTTCCCTTTCTGAATAAAAATCTAACTCACACCGTTTCTCCTTCTAGACAAGAATTATCACTATTCAATATTTCGGGTTAATCATTACCCAAACTACTTCTTGTCCGTGAAATATTCATCACCTAAACTTCTTGAGTACTGCCTTCAACATGGCTACTAGCGTACGTGCCATCTGCACACTACCCACGCCTCTGAACTGCTGCTGAGAAAAACGTGCTTCACTGGATTATCGTTCACCCCTTTCATGCGCATTATTGTTCGCGCATCCCCTTTTTGTACTCTATCTGAACCTTCCCATTCCAATTCTCCTTATTCATTCCCTTTGACTGTTAGTCGGTCTCCATCTGCCATAGTACCATCATGGTTTCACCTAGTCTTCTTTCTTTTAATCAGTAGAGTTTTAGCTAGTATTTGATTGTCTTGTACCACAGGCGATCTTTGCTGGTTTCTTGTTTGTGTCAAAATCTGTAATGTCTCTTAAGTGACAAAGAAACTGACAGATTTAAATGACACTACATGTTGAGAATTCTTTCGGCTGTACATGTTTATTTAGCCGCTATAAATGTTCTCTTTACATTTGTTTGCGTTCATTTTTTATTTAAACCTATTGTCACAGGTAGATATAAAAAGGACGATAGATTCTGTCTGAGGTCAGACAGATTATTAAAGGGAAAGTGTGAATGGATAGAAAATAGTCACGGGTGCAAAGTTGGGGAGAAGATATGCCTGTGGAGGGTAGTGGTGCTACTCCTTCAGCCTACCTGGTGACTAACTTTTAATAAGACAATCTTGCCCCGCCCTCTAATGTTTGTAAAAGACTTTAATCTAATACTCAGTAAGGGACACTGCAGTTACTACACCAACATGACATTTAAAGGCAAGCGTTCTGACCAGCAAAATAATAATTTGTCTGGGTTTTTATTAACCATAAAAAACTGCACCACATCCAATGTGGAAAAATGCGAACACAAAAAAAAACCACTGTAAATCCCGTGTACCTTCACTGAAAATAAACACTGTCGGAAGGATACACAGCACAGAAAATAAACCACCAAAATAAAAATATCCACAAGTGTAGCGAAATCTGTGAAATAATCGCTAAATTCAGTAAGATTTTACTCCGGTGATAATAAATAAACCCGCCCGTGTGTGGTTGCCTATCGTCGTCTTCTGCGCCAGTAGAGCGCTGAATTTTGTGCAGTGGTAATGCTTAGAAAAATTATCCCGCCGTCAAATCTTACACGCTTGCCTAGTTCGTCCTTGAGAATTAAATATAACATTTTGCAGGGTCGAAGAGTATTTGTTCCAAGACCGAGAGAGAGAAGAAGGGAGGTGGATGAAGAAGCGACAGAAGAAATGATACCATTGTCACGCGTTAGGGTTTTGAAACGCAAAATTGTAACGAGCGCGCGATAGTATTGGCTTTAGCAGATTTGAAAAACAAGACGCAAAGCCACATGCATCGTACTATATTCTCGCAGTTGAAATGTATATACACACACACAGTCAGCTCTCATTTCCTGCCTAGTAGTGTATTTCTGACGTAACCCAAACAAGTTGTTTTACTTTGAATAAAAATGATAGAGAGGGGGGGGGGGGAAAGATGGCCGACTTATGGAAAAGTATATAATTGACGACTAACAGGGACAAATATGAAAATCCAAACGACAATGAATATGGCCATAAAAATCATTTATAATGATAGCTTAGAGTCCCCTGGGCAATAATATGTTTAAATATACATAGTAGTCCAATTATTAACCAAGATATTGAAATAAAACTATATATCTACGAACGGTAAGAATGTTGTTTTTGCTCATTCTATCCATAACATTATTTGGGGACGCAAGTTTAAAAAGAGGCATTAGAGTGATTCAAATCCGATTGGTTGGTATAGGAGTATAGGAAGGAGGTTATAGGTGGGCTAAAAAGCTAAATATATTTTGCAGACTCACTCCTAGTGTGCTTGGAGCTTTGTTTTTTTCAAATTTGAATTAAATAGCTAGACCCTCGCTGTGATTGGGCCAGTCTAGTGATATTGGCAAAAAGCTTCCAAGGCTTGTCGCCATTTGATACAAAATTGTTTGTGATATTTCCATTGAATTGTTGTAAGAACGAATTTATTAACCTTATTATTACAAAAATTTGGTGTATGAGATACTGCTTTATTGGGAATGTTTTACGGCTAAGTACATAGGTCCCCTAGCAGACTTATGCAGGGCCTGTGGTGTTGCTCACACGCAGTAGAACTGACATGAGTTGTATAACTTAAAATGATTTCCACAGTTACCGTGGGAAAGCTAATCCACATTATCCTATGGGAGAGGATCATTGTTGAAGTGTCAGAGGCGTTGTAGCCATTAGGGAGAAGACTAGGAGCACTGGTATGAGTTGTTATCTCAGATGAGAATGGTTGAAATGAGTTGGTCAGAGGGATCTGACCCTTTTTCTTTTTATTGAATTATACCATGTATTACTTGTGGAATGATATTGTAGATGTGTTATAAAGAATCATAACCTTGTTTCAGGGTTTTTGTTCTGGTACTAAGCTAGTGCCAGAACCCTGGTGTATTTATCTCCGTGAGAGAACTATTTAAATTTTTGCTTGTACACGCTGTCTACCACACTACATCAGGGACTGTGTCAGATTGGTCATTCGAATGAAATTTTTTGCTGGTACACGCTGTCTACCACGAATCAACCCATGAAATATAGGAGACTGTCAACATTATAAGTACTACTAACAGAAAGATAAGTGCCAGAGTGTCGGCACAAAGAGTTCATCCACTTGTATTAAAACAAAATAAATAAAACATTTGACTGTTGAATAAACATTCCACAAGAGATAAAGAAAAGAGAGGGGATGATGAGAACACCCCAAACCCACCAATAATTGCCAGTGTTAACTTAGTCTATAGTAATACCTAAATATAATTTAGATTGTAATATTGCTTTATATGGACAGAAGATACATTGTGGTATTTAATTTTATGTAAATAAAACCATAATTTTCATTTTTTGTGTTGGTCCTGGCTCAGAAAATTCTGAATCAGGGCAAATAAAATTGTAATATAGCCTATTACATAATATTCAGCCACAGACTTCTATAAGATATATCATAGAGTGTTAGTCTGTATGTGGTTGTTGTATTGACCCAGTCCTATTTATGTGTTAGAATTAAAGTGTAATTGTATTGTTTTGACTTACACTGCATGATACCTTCATTACCCTAGACATTTAGACGTAGTCACATAACAAATAAGTAAAAATATAGCGCCCTTGTGAGATCATAGGGTGGTAGCAGCTAGGTGCCCTGAAAATACTTAACAATCAACTACTAAACTCAGGGGCCTACACAGCTGACCTCACTTGGTAAACAAATAATATTAAATAATAACATCTATAACACCAAATCCACCACATATATTGGTAGGCATGTCCGGGATTTGAACTTCTCCTAGTACCATTTATATTGGGTAGCTCGCTTCCGGGATTTTAAACTACTAATACATAGATAGGAATCTCATATAATAAAATTAAAAGTATTCTTTTGTGGAAATTAAATGGATGAACTGTCAGTGCTTATAGTTGTTGTTTAGTCAGAGTTGATAAGTTACCTTAGTATATTATTAACGTTGCTTGGTGTAATATGGCTGACTTGGCAAAGTTCAGATCTGCTGCTGTGCAGGCTGCTAAGGAAATGGGGATGGACGGTCAAGGTCTAGTGGCTTATACAAGGTATAACAGCTGAAGTAGATAAATTTATTGAACGTGACCGCGAAGATGCTAGGGAAGCTAAGAAATTAGAATCAGAGAAAGAAATTAAAAGGTTGCAAATTGAGGCTGACAAGGAGGCTAGGGCCTTAGAGGCTGATAGAGCGGCTGAGATTAAACGGCTCCAATTTGAAGAAACGAAAATGGAGGCTGAGGCTAAGAGATTAGAGGCTGAAAAAAAACGACTGCAGAGGGAAGCAGAGGAAAGAAGACTGGCTGCTGAAAGGGAAGCAGAAGATAAAAGATTACAGAGGGAGCACGAGTTGCGACTAAGGGAGTTAGAGTTGCAAGGCCATGCTCCTGAAAATGGTCACAGCCCCTCTACCTCTGATGCTACTGCTAGTCAGGGGGCCTCTAACTCAGCCATGGGGTTCCATTTAGATTATTTTGTTGAGAGAGATGATGATATGATATTGAATCATATTTAAGCAGGTATGAGGTATTAGCTACAACTTATGGGCTACAAAAAGAAAGATGGAGCCTGAAGTTATCCCAAGGTCTTAGGGGAACAACTTATGAAGTTTTTTTCAAAAATGAGCAGGGATGACCAAGACAATTATGACATGTTAAAGCAGGCTCTTTTGTTAAGATACGAGAAGAATGGTGAATTTTATCGTAAGAAGTTTAGACATGCCAAACTTTTGTCTGGGGAGACATACCACCAATTCTCTGCCAGATTGGAAACCTATTTGGAGAAATGGACTGCTCTGGAGAAGACCCAAGATCTGAAAGAGATGATCATGATAGAGCAATTAAGAGAGTCCATGGCTCCTGACCTGAGAAAGTTTCTCATGGAACAAGGTGCAGAGAAGTTGGGCGAGGTACTTAATGTTGCTGAGAGGTATCAGGCGGCCCAGGCAGAGGTAGCTGGCGCTAGAAAGAAACCTATAGCACAAAATAAGGCCCCTCATAACCAAAATAAGTTTGACCATAGAGATCAGGGTAACAAAGGTAAACCCAACTTTGATAGGCCAAGAGTCGATTATCGTGAAAAAAAACCTACAGTTCAATGACCGAAAATATGATGAAAGAAAACCTTTCAATCAAGGAAAGATATAGTGGTGTAAGAGGAACACTCATGACACCACTGTTTGTAAAAGAAAACCTTCTAACTTCGCTGCTATGAAAACGGGGAACAAGGGATTAAAGGACAAGCCCGCTGGACAGCAGGAACCTTATCACCCCCCCAGTTTGTGAGGATGTTGTATGTAATGGTGTCACCATAAGGTGCCTGTATGATACAGGATTAGATTTTGATTCAGTCGTGAGTTCTCATCTAGTGAACCCAGATCAGTATACCACAGAAACAGTGGAGATACAAAGGGCGACTAAGGATGTAGCATCCATGACACTTCCCATCGCAAGGATAACTGTGAAAACTCGCTATGTGGAAGGAGTAATCAAAGCAGCAGTGATTAACGAACCCATCTACCCTCTGATATTGGGGTGTCGTTATGTCTTCTTGGGGAGTCCTAAGAGACCTGTGATTATGGCCACAGTGCAGACCAGGTCACAGTCGACGAAGGGAGAAGATGAACCTATAAATACTCATCCAGAGGAGATGAGGAAGGCACAGGCTGAAGATAGGTCACTGAAGCCGTGTTTTAAGAAACTCCCAAAATGCCATACCCCTCCTAATAAAGGAGAATTTTATATGAAGAATAAATTGATCTATAGGAAGGCCAGAACTGGTTCAAATGGTCACGGACAGCTGGTTCTTCCCACTTCATATAGGGAAAAGGTGATGGAGTTAGGACATGCTATCCCCTTCAGTGGTCACATGGGGATTAGCGCAACAGGACAGCGTATAGCTTGTCATTATTTCTGGCCAGGAATAACGGAAGATATAAAGAGATATGTGAAATCCTGTCCAGAATGCCAGAGAATAGCTCCAAAGCATTGGACTGCTCCAGCAACTTTAGGGGAAATGCCCATAGTGGGAACACCTTTTGAGAGAGTTGCCGTGGATATTGTGGGACCTCTCACTCGGACCAAGAGGAGAAACAGTTACATCCTTTCTTTGGTGGACACTTGTTCTATGTGGGAAGAGGCGGTAGCCCTGTCGTCGATCGATTCGAAGCATGTGGCAGAGGCATTACTTACTATATTCACTAGGTTAGGATTCCCGCATCAAATCTTGACTGATAACGGCTCACAGTTCAAGGGGAAACTAACGGAAGAAGTTTTCAGGTTATTTCAAACCAAGCACTTTCATTGTAGTCCGTATCACCCCCAAGGGAACGGCCAGGTAGAGAGGTTCAATGGAACTCTCATTTCTATCCTGAGAAAGCTGGCCCATGAAAAACCTGATACGTGGGACAAATTTTTGCCCGCTGCGTTGTTTGCGTACCGGGAAGTTCCACATAATTCGACCGGAATGGCACCGGCAACACTGTTATTTGGGAGGCCAATAAAAGGTCCATTGGAAGCCTTCTTAAGGACGTGGACTGATGAGAAGACAGAAGAGACTGTTACCTCATCCTATCAATATGTAAACGAACTGACCACTCGTTTAAAAACTAGTTGGAAACTGGCAAATGATAATTTGAGACAAGCCAGGAAAAAGCATGCTGCTTATTATAATAAGAAAGCGAAGGATAGGGAGCTTGCTGTAGGGGAAAAAGTGCTTCTTCTACTACCCGGCAGCAGCAATAAACTTCAAATCGGATGGCAAGGTCCATATACAGTTTTGGAAAAGGTATCCAGAACAAATTATAAGATAGACAAGAAGGGAAAGGAAAAAGTCTATCATGTGAACCTTCTAAAGAAATATCTGGACAGGCAAATCCAGGAAGGAACACATTTAATGGCCTTGTCTATCGCAACCGAAATGGAAAATGACCCTCTCACCTCATTTGAATATCCCCTGAAACCCAGTGAAACGTTTGCACAGGTGAAGATCAGTAATCACCTGACAAAAGGACAGAGGGAGACGATTCAAAAGATCCTGGAGAAACATACAGACGTGTTAACGGATAAGCCAGGGACCCCAAGGTGCAGCAATAGTGAATGCAGTCAGCGACCCATAGCTGTACTGCTTGCATCAGGACCAGCGAACAAGAGCTGGTCAAGACCGCACTCCACCTCCACGTGGTGGTCCTGGAAACAGTCTGCAGCAGTGCAGTCTGTCTGAGCGAGTGCAGATCGCAATGGGAAGGCAAACCCGGTCCCTAAAAAATGCCGTGCTGAAGTCGGATGTGTCGACCGAAATTTGCAGATATCACAGCTTAGGCGTAAACAGACACAACGCAACCACCGTCCTTTTCAGGGCGAACGAGGAAGAAGAGGAAGAAGAAGAACGGATAAGCCGGGGCACACAAATTTGTTGGAATATGATATGAAACTACTAGACCCAACACCTATCTGTATGAGGCCCTATTCTATTCCTTTCGCTAAGAAAAACGCTTTGAAAGAGGAGATAGATTATTTGTTACAAGAAGAGATTATTTCTCACAGTGAATCTCCTTACAGCTCTAGTGTGGTTTTGTTGCGGAAACCATCTGGGGAACATAGACTGTGCATAGATTACAGGAAACTTAATGCTGTCACAGAAGGGCAGGTGGATCCATTACCTGATACAAATCAACTATTTGCCAGATTGAACAGGGCAAAATATTTTTCTAAGGTGGATCTTAGCAAAGGCTATTATCAAATTCCAGTAAAGCCTGAGGTTCGACCTTATTTAGCCTTTAGCACCTCGGAAGGCCATTATGAGTTCAACATGTTGCCGTTTGGGTTGAAAAATGCCCCGAGTGTGTTTTCTAGGATGATGCGAAAATTGTTGGATCCCCTGAAAAATCCATGCATCTCGAATTTCATGGATGATATCCTCATCGCTACTGAAACATTTGAGGAACACGTTAACTCTTTGAATATGCTGTTAGATAGACTCAGAGAGGCTAGCTTGACCGCTAGACCAACCAAATTTTGTATTGGATGTAAAGAGTTGGAATTCTTGGGACATACGGTACATCAGGGTAGCATGACCCCTGACCCCAAGAACCTGGAGAAATTG
Source organism: Oreohelix idahoensis (assembly GCA_024509875.1). Lineage (NCBI taxonomy): Eukaryota > Metazoa > Mollusca > Gastropoda > Stylommatophora > Oreohelicidae > Oreohelix > Oreohelix idahoensis. Next base: position 248,487 of record JAMPIV010000834.1, on the reverse strand, counting down.
CAGAGAGCACCGAGGCCACTGACAAAGAAAGATGTGCGATCTTTTGTGTCGTTGTGTGGTTTTTACCAAAAGTACATTAAACATTTTAACTCTATATGTGCTCCTCTGACGGATTTAACTCGTAAGGGACAACCTGATACAATTAATTGGTCAGCACAGTGTGAATTGGCATACCAGGAGTTAAAGGAAAAACTCACAAGCAGGCCGGTATTGAAATTGCCTGACTTGAATCAAGAATTTGTCGTGAGAAGTGACGCAAGCAATGTGGGCTTAGGGGCTACATTGTTGCAAAGGTCCTCTTCACAAGATGGGGAATTGAACCCAGTCGCTTATGCAAGCCGCAAGTTGAACAAAGCGGAAAATAACTATTCAACAAGTGAAAAGGAATGTTTAGCGTTAATCTGGGCTATAAAAAAATTCCACGTCTATCTGTATGGTAGAACCTGTGTGGTCCAAACAGATCGTCATCCGCTCGTATTTTTGTCACAAGCAAAGCATGAAAATGCTAGGTTATTAAAATGGTCGTTGCTCTTACAGCCTTATTAATTTACGATTGAATATATTCCCGGTTCTCTGAATGTGGGTGCCGACTTTTTGAGTAGACATCCTTATGATGAAGGTCAAAAAAACGCGTAGGTTTTCATTTGCGCTAAGTTATCTCACAGAATATAACCTGCAATGAATGCATGTTTTAGGAGGGGAGGTGTGTAGCGAAATCTGTGAAACAATCGCTAAATTCAGTAAGATTTTACTCCTATGAAAATAAATAAACCCGCCCGTGTGTGGTTGCCTATCGTCGTCTTCTGCGCCAGTAGAGCGCTGAATTTTGTGCAGTGGTAATGCTTAGAAAAATTATCCCGCCGTCAAATCTTACACGCTTGCCTAGTTTGCCCTTGAGAATTAAATATAACATTTTGCAGGGTCAGGGAGTACTTGTTCCAAGACCGAGAGAGAGAAGAAGGGAGGTGGATGAAGGAGCGACAGAAGAAATGATACCATTGCCACGCGTTTGGGTTTTGAAACGCAAAATTGTAACGAGCGCGCGACAGTATTGGCTTTAGCAGATTTGAAAAACAAGACGCAAAGCCATATGCATGGTACTATATTCTCGCAGTTGAAATGTATATACACACACACAGTCAGCTCTCATTTCCTGCCTAGTAGTGTATTTCTGACGTAACCCAAATAAGTTGTTTTATTTTGAATAAAAATGATAGAGAAGCGGGGAAAGATGGCCGACTTATGGAAAAGTATATAATTGACGACTAACAGTGACAAATATGAAAATCCAAACGACAATGATTATGGCCATAAAAATCATATATAATGATAGCTTAGAGTCCCCTGAGCAAAAATATGTTTAAATATACATAGTAGTCCAATTACACTGACAAACAACATTTTTCTTTCTTATATAAGAATAGGTGTTCTTAGGTCAGTTTCTTGCGCTGATTTCAAGTCTGAAATCCGTTTATCTCTATCACGTCGGGTTCTTAAGATATTTGTGAATAAATATATTTTTGGGAAACCGTTATTTGCTCCGTTTCATTTTTACTATATAACTTATTAAAAATTAATAAAAAGCAACATAATTCTACTTTTTATACTGCTAAAAGATGCATGACATATGTTACGCGATTTTTCAAATAGTTACTGTATTTTGAAATAATTCTGAGCAAAATATGGCTTCTAGAAGTTGTAGAAATTCGGCTGATCTGTTCTGTTACGTGTGCGGATATTTTACCGATCGTGTTGACCAGAAAAACTTTACACCATTACTAAAGAAAGCATATGAAATTTATTTCGATTCGAAAGTTGATGATGCAAATAAATCTTGGAAGCCAAATGCAGTTTGTTCGATACATTGGCAGGTTGGTTACGAAAATCGCCGAAGCATAAGTCGATGCCTTTTGGAGTGCCAGTAATATGGCGTGAGCATACAAATCACACTACTGATTGTTACTTCTGCTTGACAAATATCCATGGTTTCACTTCAAATATTGAATTGGTTTCGAAACCAGTGCCTCATGATCCAATCACGTGTCCGATCCAAGTACCACCAGAACATAATCCGTTGGATGTGAATGAACCATCAGAAAGTGATAGTTTACCTGCTTTAGAAACTAATTCTGACTCAGATTACATACCGGTGAATGATGGTGTTTACTTAATTAACCATTCAGGACTTTCAGATCTAATACGTGATCTCGCTCTTACCAAAGGACAAGCGGAATTACTCGGTTCGCGACTCAAAGAATGGAATCTTTTAGCGCCCAATACTCCGATATCTAAATTTCGTCATAGACACAGAGAACTTGTTCAATACTTTGAGATGGATGATGACATTTGCTATTGCAAAGATGTAAACGGTCATGAGCACATAGTCAACGAATGGCGATTTTTCATCGATTCTTCCAAGACTAGTCTAAAAGCCGTGTTATTGCATAACAGAAATTTATTTTCATCAATTCCAGTCGCCTACTCTGTTCATATGAAAGAAACTTATGACAATATGGCTATACGTTTGGAAAAAATAAAGTACAATGACTACCAATGGCGGATTTGTGGAGACCTAAGGTCATTGCAATTCTCACGGGCATGCAGACTGGGTATACTAAATTTTGTTGCTTCCTATGTGAATGGGACAGCCGCAACAGACAGGAACATTATGCAAGAAAGGTGTGGCCTATCCGGGATCGTATGCAGCTCGGGCATAAAAATGTAATACACGAGCCATTAGTTAACAAAGACAGCTTCATTTTACCACTGTTACATATAAAGTTGGGGCTCATGAAGAATTTTGTAAAAGCGTTAGATAAAACGAGCAAAGCTTTCACTTATCTTCGAGAAAAGTTTCCGCAAGTTAGCGATGCAAAGATAAAGGAAGGTATCTTTGTAGGACCTCAGATTAGGAAAGTTATTGCAGACAAACAATTCGAGAACTTGTTACATGGTAGTGAACTTGGCGCATTGATGGCATTCAAATCGATCGTCGATAACTTTCTGGGAAATCACAAATCTGTTGACTATGTTGCATATTGTTAAGCAGTGCATAGATGCATACAGAATTATGGGCTGTAACATGTCCCTCAAAATCCATTTGCTCGATTCGCATCTTGACCTTTTCCCTGACAACCTTGGCGAAGTCAGCGATGAACATGGAGAACGATTCCATCAAGATATCGCCGTAATGGAGTCACGTTATCAAGGACGGTGGAGTGTGACCATGCTTGCCGATTATTGTTGGATGCTTCATCGCGATGTACCACATCAGGAGCGGAAAGCGATAAAAAAACATAAAACAGAATTTCTAAAATATAAATAGTGAGGACTGCGAATTCGAAAGCGCAGGCAGAATACTGCAAGTCATAACAGGAAAGTTCATGAAGACAAAAATGTTTGCATATCAATTTTATAACATGACACAGAATATACAATTATTTTGTTCGGGGAAACCAAGCCCTACCTTCACTTTTTCACCGACGAAAGTTGACTGCAAAGAAATTCAAGCCTACATAACTGTTATACTTCTTGTACGAATGATGTTGTAATACTGTATGCGTTGTTAAAAAAACTTCAATTGCGTATTTCTAGAGATCCCGACCTGATAGAGAAAAACGGTTTGCAGATTTAAAAACAGCGCATTAAAATTGACCAGAAAAACATAGAAATGTTAGAGAAAGAAAAAAAAAGTTTTTTTTTGTTAGTCAGTGTTATTAACCAAGATATTGAAATAATACTATATATCTACGAACGGTAAGACGGACGGACTGTTGTTTTTGCTTATTCTATCCATAACATTATTTGGGGATGCAAGTTTAAAAAGAGGCATTAGAGTGATTCAAATCCGATTGGTTGGTATAGGAGTAAAGGAAGGAGGTTATAGGTGGGCTAAAAAGCTAAATATATTTTGCAGACTCACTCCTAGTATGTTTGGAGTTTTGTTTTTTTCAAATTTGAATTGAATAGCTAGATCCTCGCTGTGATTGGGCCAGTCTAGTGATATTGGCAAAAAGCTTCCAAGGCTTGTCGCCATTTGATACAAAATTGTTAGTATGCAAGCTGCGTTGAGAACAGCAGTGCTAAGAGTGAATCAAAACCTTGGCAGTCTGGACAAGGGCAAAGCTGAACTTAAATAAATATATATTCATGCTAATGCCAGTCAACGTATGTTTGTGATATTTCCATTGAATTGTAGTAAGAACGAATTTATTAACCTTGTTATTACAAAAATTTGGTGTATGATACTGCTTTATTGGGAATGTTTTACGGCTAAGTACATAGGTCCCCTAGCAGACTTATGCATGGTCTGTGGTGTTGCTCACACGCAGTAGAACTGACATGAGTTGTATAACTTAAAATGATTTCCACAGTTACCAGTGGGAAGGCTAACCCACATTATCCTATGGGAGAGGATCATTGTTGAAGTGTCAGAGGCGTTGTAGCCATTAGGGAGAAGACTAGGAGCACTAGTATGAGTTGTTATCTCAGATGAGAATGGTTGAAATGGGTTGGTCAGAGGGATCTGACCCTTTTCTTTTTATTGTATTACTTGTAGAATGATATTGTAGATGTGTTATAAAGAATCATAACCTTGTTTCAGTGTTTGTGTTCTGGTACTAAGCTAGTGCCAGAACCCTGGTGTATTTATCTCCGTGAGAGAAGTATTGAAATTTTTGCTGGTACACGCTGTCTACCACGCTACATCAGGGACTGTGTCAGATTGGTCATTCGAATGCAATTTTTTGCTGGTACACGCTGTCTACCACGAATCAACCCATGAAATATAGGAGATTGTCAGCATCATAACTACTACTAACAGAAAGATAAGTGCCAGACTGTCGGCACAAAGAGTTCATCCACTTGTATTAAAACAAAATAAATAAAACATTTGACTGTTGAATAAACATTCCACAAGAGATAAAGAAAAGAGAGGGGATGATGAGAACACCCCAAACCCACCATTAATTGCCAGTGTTAACTTAGTCTATAGTAATACCTAAATATAATTTAGATTGTAATATTGCTTTATATAGACAGAAGATCCATTGTGGTATTTAATTTTATGTAAATAAAATCATAATTTTCATTTTTGTGTTAGTGTTGGTCCTGACTCAGAAAATTCTGAATCAGGGCAAATAAAATTGTAATATAGCCTATTACATAATATTCAGCCACAGACTTCTATAAGATATATCATAGATTGTTAGTCTGTATGTGGTTGTTGTATTGACCCAGTCCTATTTATGTGTTAGAATTAAAGTGTAATTGTATTGTTTTGACTTACACTGCATGATACCTTCATTACCCTAGACATTTAGACGTAGTCACCTAATAAATAAGTAAAAATATAGCGCCCAGTGAGATCATAGGGTGGTAGCAGCTAGGTACCCTGAAAATACTTAACCATCAACTACTAAACTCAGTGGCCTACACAGCTGACCTCACTTGGTAAACAAATAATATTAAATAATAACATCTATAACAGCAAATCCACCACAACAAGAGAAAAAACACTGTGGCCACCTCACTCTACTTCTTTCCTACTTTCACACTGACACACCTAAGTTATCTCGAACCACTCCCGCACTTAAAACCAAACCGTTTTAATTCAGTCTTCCTTTCACCTGGACAGGGGTCGCCAGTCCAACACAATTAGACGACCGTGTTTGCCTTAGTTGGTGATAAATCCAAAACTGAAAAGAAACGTATGTGGAGCAACACTGTGCGGCTGGACTTAGTAATCCACTTTTGCCAGGAAGCTCCAGGGGGAAATAGGAACATGTAACTCCCATTGTGCGACTACTGCAGTAACTCCGAGTGAACAAAAGGTGGTGAACTGGAAAATAAGCTTAATTCCAGCACACGAATATTATCCGAATGCGCTGATCTAGTGGCAAGTTCACGTGAGAACTTTCAGAGGCTGGCACTAGCTGGTTCCTTCTGGTTTATGTGGTTGTATTATCTCCCACAACCGGGTGGTAATGGGTTACACCAATATTGCCTGTATGTATGAATGGCAAGTTATAACAGCTCGTGGATGAGACTGTATGCGCTGCGCGGCCGTAATGGGATCCACGAAATAGCCGCCAGGGGTAGCAATTTAGCAGTTAATCCGTCAGTAAAGAAAAATTAGGTCTAGTAAATGCTAGAGGCCATGCACCAAAGTGTGCAACCGTTGTCCATAATAAATCTCCGTAGACTCTGGTTGAGCCCGTAGATAGCAACACAGACCGCTCTCTGTTCTTCTGATCAGGGTCTGGGAAAATAAAGACATTCAAAAACATTTACCTGGTTTTGTTCGACCAGAACGATAGACGCTAACAGACGTACAAACATCCACCCTCTCTTTCCTTCCACGAAAACGCATACAAATGCACTTCAATAATCACGCGCCGTGTCACCACCCGCCTTGGGCAAATTCCTCTCTCGCGCTTAACTAGCGAAGAGACGGGGTGCGGTCGGCGTAACACACACACACGGACAGCCTCGCTAAGCGAGGTCAGACATTCACCTCACAACACATTCGTGCTACAGAATCGACATGTACGAGGGAAATAAAATTAAATAATACTAGGATAGTTAAAACTTATCTCAGGATTAATTGATAAACCTCGAGGAAAACAATAATCAAAAATGCAATATGTACATCTTCCTTCTGTCAGTTACATTTTTTCTCTCCCGTTTTCTTGTCAGTACACATTATCTCTCTATCTGTCTTCTAGTTATAACAGATTATCTAGCTATCCGTCTGTTACATTTTAAGCTGATTTAAAACTGGTGGCGCGCTACGGTAAATTTTGCGGTCTTACGAAAGAGTTACTATTCGTTATGAATTAATTATTTTAAGCAATAGAATAGGTACCCCTGGATAGATTATATCTGCATAAAATCTTCTACGCTAACACTCCAGATAACTCTAAAACAATTATTTCGCTCGTACCAGCTCCACGGAATAATCTCCATACGGACTTAATTCACAACTGCATTCAACAGAAAGGATAATATTCACGCACGCTAGAGACTCCGAGAGCATGACTGATAGAGAGTTATTGGGACAGTCACTTAAGTACTACCAGATGATGCCAGATGTTTTGGCTGGCTCGAGAAGAAACAGCGTACTAGCACGTAATAAGACGCAAGAGCTTCTGATCTCCTCCCGTTTAAACAGAAATCCACGTACGCTAACTGCAGAGTTTCCTCCCGCGTTCTTAAGGCAACGAAGGGATGACGCAACGTGAGCACGGCGCTGGCGTTCGTGAGTGGTGACCTTTGGCTACGATCAAAGCTCTCTCCCGTTAAAAGGAACGGAGAAATTACCCTGAGTTTCTCGAATTAAAGGAGACCCGGGAAGTATTTAGTTTCCTGGGGGACTGATAAAAAAGGATTGTTTGATCACATAACGCCATGCGCGTGCCAGGAGATATGCATGCAGAAGGTCTATAGTGCTGATTGACAGTCAAGATGACAGAAATATCGCTGTTAGAGACAACGTTTACAGAAAAGTTGGCGGAGAATTTTGATGGACAGAAGGTAAACAGGTCAGAATGACTAGAAACCCGACCGACCTAGCAAAACTAAGGGCAGGCAATTCCACCGCCCGTCACACCTATATTCACTCATTTATTTCATTTTTGCACCTAAAGAAGCATGAATACACACCCACAACTGGCCTATTTGCAACAACCCTGCATGAAAGTATTCAAGCGCTTTCTCACAAGTGGTTTCTGTAGCAATTTGTTTGACGTGTTTTAATCTATTAATACATAGTTTTTTCTTTGCAGTATATCGTAGAGTTTATCTTATTCATTAATGAGCTCTCGAGGTTATTGTGGTAAAGTGGGATATTATAAATATTTATAGGGGACTTAGTGTACTGACTGAGATCAGCTGTGAAGGTATCTGTATCTAATACGTGTGGTGTATTACAGATGACCTTACTGTGCTACCACATTTAGACCTCAATCAGACTTATTCTGGAATATTGTGATGACTACGTTGAATGTCTAGGGTTATGATAGTGATGAAGTGTATGTTCACAACAACCAACAGACAGATAAACACTTTAATTAAAATCCACAATACTTTACAACACTGTGACACTCACATACATAGAACACTCTATAAGACTATCTTAAATAAGTCAAGTGTTAACTTTTAAAAATATGTATTAATTCCTTTCAATAATAGATATCCTGATTCAACTACAGAGTGAATCAGGAATCACAATCAAATGTAATCACAAGTTGTATGTACACAATTTATACATAGGATCTTTGTACTGACATATAATATTATTACAATATGTGTGTAAGTTGTGATGTAGTACTATGAGGTAATACTGGCTTTTTAAGCTAGGTGGTTGTTTGTCATCATGACTTCATGTGTTTGTACTGGTGGAAATAATATTGGAAAGGTTCACAGTATCTTTTTATTTGAAAACAAATAACTGTCCCTCTTGATTTAATGTACAGTCAATTTTAGAGGGGGTATACAAGATTGAGCTGCTCTGGCCAACGAAATCTTATCTTCTGAGTGGGCGGCAGGAAAACTGTCTCCTCTGCTCGCTTGCTTCTCAGTTTTCTTGAAAAACAACACTGGTCGATATCTTGAACAAGGAGTATGCTACCAGCCTCTGGATTCAGCAAAACTCAGACCAGGTGCTGCTCTAATACTTCAGTACCACGGTCCCTGAAATAAGAAGGTTGTACCTCCTACTTCAGAACTAATTTATAATCTATTTCCACACTGAAGCACAATACATAAGAAACACAGAGTTCAGCGCGGTAGGCCAACTGCTAGCTTCTCATGTAACAATATACACCAGTATTCTTCTCCATAATGGTTACAATGCCTCTGCAATTCCAGCATTAATTCCTTCTATACAATAAGATAGGTGTCATAGTACTATTTGGCAATCCCATATATGCCGATGCAGTTATACTCCTCTCCGACAAGTTTTTTTCATGGTGGAGCAATATCTAGGCTTTGCCTCATGTTTGCTACTGAACCACACACAGACAGACATAAATTATCATTTCACATTCAAATTTCATCTAAAAGATATCAAATATGTCTAGCTTACCACAATTCAAGGAAATATTAAACAAGTACGTTGACTGGCGATGAGTTATGGCACAATTCCGATCTGCCTCTGTCCCAGGCTTTTATTAGAAAAATATGAGCTGGTTCTCAACGCACTTGCTTCTACAAAGTTTATTTTCAAAAAGTGGCCCTAAACTGACGCTCCTAATTGACTATATCAAATGGTCTAGCCAATGAGACCATGTTTACAAAAGCCTTTGAAAAAATGTACCCTTCCTACCGTTTCCATTAACAACCAAAATTAGTATTTGCAGTCGACTAATCATGTTTCGCCTTACATATTATTCTAGCCAATCAAATCGGATTTAACGTGTTGGCCTCATTTCCCCTAAAGCAGTGTCCAAACACGCCATTATGAGCAAATATGATCCTGTGTTGTCAGACAACACCACTATAATATTTTGGCTATAATTTGTTAATTATTAGACTATTGGCGTAACACCTAACATATTCTTTGTCAGCAAGTTCTAAGGCACCCAAATATATAAGTTTAATGGAGCCAATTGGCCTCGTTACAAATATGTATTAATCTAGGGTAGTCGTGTATTTGTTTTTTTATTTATTGTTTTAGAACCGCCACCTATTCTGCCTTTTCGACTGCTCTGTCAGTATAAAGTCAGGATTTCAGACATAAAACAGTATTGTGTCATGTTTCCTAATAAGCATTAAACATGTTTTTAAAACCTTACCTCGTATTGGTAGTGTTTTTTGTCACTGTTTATTTGAAAAAAAGCAAGCCTGCATGCCTTTCGCGTGGGGTGGCATTAATTTTTAAATCACGAGACGACGTGGTAGTATTGCCTGCGTTCCTCCGTACATCTCTCTCTCTCTCTCTCTCTCTCTCTCTCTCTTCTAAGCCCGTCTGTCTTTTAGTTTACGTAGTGCATAAAATGACATTAATGTAATATTAAATCTAGGTCATTAAGCAGTGTGCGTATCTCAAGGTTTTCTAAGAAACACAGTACCAGTTTTATTTTTAGAAACGCGTGTAGTTGATGCAGTAGGCTTTACTAGCAAACGTGAAAGCGTTACAATTATGCAGACGAAGTAGAAAAAGGGGGATCTCGAGTTTAGTTAGTATGACGTTCTATAACACAGGCGCACGCTATTGTGACCGCACTGTTCTTTTACCATTCTTCTGTCCTTTTATTGAATTACTTCGTTAGGCTTTACATTTACTTTCTAATTTAGATATGTGGATTTAGAATTTCTCACGACAGTTATGTAAAATCCGAGCGCCTACCATACACATACACCTGCTATCTTTACATGGTGTTGCCAATTTGTTTATATATATATATATATATATATATATATATATATATATATATATATATATATATATATATACTGAAGCACATTAAAAACGCACCACTGTTATATATACTGATGCCGAGAAGCTGGGGAAAAAAAGTGTGGGAATGGATTTTCCCCGCGTTTGTCATGAGGTAGAGAGCGAATGGCTGCTGGAATGGAAAGTGCATGATTTAACCTACGGGTTTTTATACAGACTACATGAAAACAATGAAAGTTACACGTGCAACACGATTCCCAACAGCTATGACCCTGAAAATGTGTACGCGTTGTGGCAGTATATTCGGTATAAAAAGGCCGTTTAGACAACACACCCAGTACATGTGCTTGAAATGCCACGACTATCTGAAAACGACCGCCAACGAGCCATTGCCAGAAGGATGAATTGCCACCACAGCACTATTGTACGTCTCAATGAACGTTACGGAACCACTGGCAGTGCCCGGGATAGACTTTGGAGTGGCCAACCACGAGTTACTGCCCCTGCGCAAGATCGTCATATTGTGCTGAGTCACCTAAGGAATCGTTCTCTCCCCGCAAGTCAAACAGCAAGAGCAATAGTGGGTAGACGTGGGCAAGTCTCTCGAATGACAGTCATACGACGACTCAGAGATACAGGCCTTACTGCAAGACGACCTTATGTTGGGTCAAACTTGACTCACAGACATCGTCAGCAGCGCCTGCAATGGGCAGAGCAACATGTCAGATGGACTAGACTGCAGTGGAATGCTGTCCTATTCACAGAAGAGAGCAGATTCAACATATCCTTTGCTGATGGACGTATGCGGATTTGGCGACGGTGTGGAGAGCGCTTTGCAGATTGCTGTGTTCGTCAGCACAACCGATTTGGAGGTGGCAGTATTCACATTTGGGGAGGATTCAGTTTTCACCATCGCTTGCCTCTTCACGTCTTCCGTGGAAATGTTAATGCTGTGACATATCGAGATGAGGTTCTGGATGCATAGGTTGCTCCTGCGTTCACAAATTATCCAGACTTGCAGCTTCTCCAGCAGGATAACGCACGTGCGCACACCGCATGCATTACGCAGCAATATTTACAGCAGCAGAACATTGTGAAGATTGATTGGCCTGCCCTATCACCAGACATGTCCACTGTAGAACATCTGTGGGACGAGCTTGGACGCATAGTCTACAGGCAAGGTTCTCCAGCTAATCTGCAACAGCTCGAAGCTGCTCTTACAAGTGAATGGGACTTGATTCCCCGTAATTTCCTTCAGAGACTTGTGCGTTCCATGCGGAGCCGCTGCCAAGCTTGTTTGCAAGCACACGGTGGACATACCAGATACTGAGGATAGTGTGAATGAATTTTTTTTATTGGTTGCATTTTTGGTTTTCTCCCTTACCTGCACAGAATGCAATGAATTTCATAACAATCAAATGTACAAATTAATGACCAGCATGGATTCATAGGAAAATGAATACAGATTCCAAATATGTAAACTTGTAAACACTTATATTTACATTTCACACTCTGTTCCTGGATTATACAGGTGGTGCGTTTTTAATGCGCTTCAGTATATATATATATATATGTATGTAACAACAAATCAAGGCACAGATTCCCTTGGTAGAACCGCTGCTAAACAGAACAAGAGCAGCAAACAACGAACAGTAGTGTTTAACTATTTCAGTTATATGCTACATGTACACATTCAAACATTGGCAATACAACTATACGTTGTAGTGCAGATAGTTATCGAGCTACGATGTACGCGACTTACGATGACTCGACCTATGGCAAAAATACATTAAATATAAAAAATTTTAATGGGAAAAATATTCCACAATTTTTTTTTTTCGTTTCTAGGATTTCAACCTAATCCATTTTATTGTTCATGTTCTAAGGGGCATTTGTGGCTGGGGATAATGTAAACATGCTCACATAAGAGTTCTATTGCACTGAACTTTAAAAAAATTGACAGGGTTTGATAATAACCATTAATTACCATTGGTCGTGATATTATGTACTCACACTTCATACATCAGTCTCCATTGTTCATTTGCGTTATAAGTGTGTATGTGTGTATGTGCACATGTACTAATCATGTCTATTAAGAGATATCTTCTTCAAATGACTGTTGCGTGTATGTGTTTATATACAGACTGTTTTAGATTATTCTTAATTTGTGTCTGCGGCTGTTTTGTACCACATTTTGTACCTGTATTTTTTACAGTACATTTTAAACAGTGTGTTTGTAAGTTTTTTAGTACAGTAAATCGCATTGTAATCTCGTAAAATCTTTTATTTCAACTCTTTTATTTGTTGTCCAGTGTATAACTCTAACAACTGATGATATAATGGAATACGGACTAGGAAATATGTAGTAAGTCAATACATGTAAGGGGTGATTCGGCTTACGACCGTTTCGACTTATGATCGTTTCAACTTACAACGGAGTCGTCGGAATGGAACGACGTCGTAAGTCGAGTACTAGATGTATATTATCGTATCAAACAAAGTAATACAATAATGCAGTTTGTAAATATATGTTTTCATGACTACTGTCGCAGGCATTAAAATCTCAGGAGACCTGTATGCCTGGGTGGTTGTGTTTGCCTTGCCAGTCAACTCTGCCCTCAACCCACTTTTGTACACGCTCACGACCAACATGTTCAAGAAAAAGTTTCTCTCCAAGTTTACCATCGTGTTCCGGTAATTAAATGTTGTCATTAAACACGTTTCATACATGACTATTTCTACACTAGTGTAAAAGCCCGTCATAAGACGGGAATTAAATTCAAAAGCACCAATACCTAACGGCAATAATACAATTAATGTCTAACTTTCAACCAAAGTTGCATTCCTTAGAGTTACACACTGACAGAAAAAGCTGGGATTTTATATATAGGATTATTTAGTCTTCATAACTAGATCACGTGGTCTTTTAAATTTCAACATGCTTTGTAGTATAACCAACAGACACAATGTCTAGGTTTAACGGTGCTCGAGGGAGCCGCGCTGGTGTAATGGTTACCACATTGCGCTGGTGATCAGGTGTTCAAGGTTCAAGCCCGGGCTTGGGCATTTGAATCAGTGTCATAGACCGGGATTTTGACTGAATAACCGAACGGCTCCTGAGATAAACCCTCTGTGGATGGGAAGGAGTGAAGCTCCTGACCGGGTTGGAAGGAAAGTCCACAGGTTCCCCAGCCTCGCAATGACATGTCATTGGGCCGAAGGGCTGAAAGCCCAAGTGCCGCTGGTTAAGGGGAAAAAAAACGGTGCTCGTCAAAATGAGGCCAAATATGATTCAAACAAAAATAATTCATCATCGTTTTTATTGTCCTTATCGCTCCTGATGGAGCATATAACCACCACCACCACTACAGCTGGTCCCACTACAGCTGGTCCCACTACAGCTGGTCCTACTACAGCTGGTCCCACTACAGCTGGTCCTACTACAGCTGGTCCCACTACAGCTGGTTCCACTACAGCTGGTCCCACTACAGCTGGTCCCACTACAGCTGGTCCCACTACAGCTGGTTCCACTACAGCTGGTCCCACTACAGCTGGTCCCACTACAGCTGGTCCCACTACAGCTGGCCCCACTACAGCTGGTACCACTACAGCTGGTCCCACTACAGCTGGTCCCACTACAGCTGGTCCCACTACAGCTGGTCCCACTACAGCTGGTCCCACTACAGCTGGTCCTACTACAGCTGGTCCCACTACAGCTGGTCCCACTACAGCTGGTCCCACTACAGCTGGTACTACTACAGCTGGTCCCACTACAGCTGGTCCCACTACAGCTGGTTCCACTACAGCTGGTTCCACGACAGCTGGTCCCACTACAGCTGGTCCCACTACAGCTGGTTCCACTACAGCTGGTCCCACTACAGCCGGTCCCACTACAGCTGGTCCCACTACAGCTGGTCCCACTACAGCTGGTTCCACTACAGATGGTTCCACTACAGCTGGTTCCTTTAAAGGAAGCCTGCATCACTCATCCTCACATGCTCGTGTAGTGGTGGTATGTGTAACAGTTTGTGTGACATGATGATGTTGCCAGCCTTATACATAACCTGATATTAGTCTCACTGTACGACATGCTGGCGGGATTAGTAGTCCTATTCTTTATTTGTCTCATTGGTCGGGCACATATAAAAATGTGGTGTATGTATAGGTACAGTATACATGTGTGTGGTAAATTATATGTGTGTATATATATATATCTATTATGTATGAACACGGACGAGGTTATGTATGGGCCGCAGTGGCGCAGTGGTTAGTGCACTGGCTTCCTAGCTCAGTGGTCCATGGTTCGATTCCCAGTTGAGGTGGGATTTTTTTAGACCGCAAACGGCTCCGGTGTCGACCCAGCCTCGTGAATTGGGTACCAGAGCAACTCTAGGAAGGTTAAGGCGACCGGCGTGATGCTGACCACATCACCCCTAGTGTCCCGATGGTCAAGAAAATATGGGCCTAACACCGTATTCTCAATATGCCTCAACAGGCGTGTAACTGGATCTTTTACCTTTACCTTACGGACGAGGTTGTTGAGCTTTGTTTGAAAACTCTAAAGGATTTTGCCAGGACACAAACTATCAACATTTTACAGATACCCGTACATTTATACCACCAAAAACAGTGATTAAAGAGCTCCTAAGTAATTAGTCAAATTATACTCTTCTTACCTATTCCCACTTGCTAGCCTTCTTAATGTGCTGCACATGCTGATAGTTTAAGATAAAGGCTTTAAATCTTCTCTCATCATTGATTGGACAGGCTTAATTGCTCTTAAGTTGTTAAAAGTACAAGAATTTATGACAACACCAATTGATTAATGTTTTTATAATGATGGTCACTTCAAATACAATGGCCCGTGTTGTTTTGTATAATTCTTTGCAAGCCACAGCTCTTTTTGTTATTTTTGTTAATTTCACAGTTCATAAGCGTTTTCATTCCGCTTCAGTTCATGCCTTCACATTTATGTTCATGCTTAGTTCACTCACCTGCTACTTATGACTGTGCTTAGTTCATTCACTTCCCACTTTTGGTCATGCTTAGTTTATTCACTTCCCACTTTTCTTCATGCTTAGTTTATTCACTTTTAGCCATGCTTAGTTCATTCACTTCCCACTTTTGGTTATGCTTAATTCATTCACTTTCCACTTTGTTCATGCTTAGTTCATTCACTTCCCATTTTTGTTCATGCTTAGTTCATTCATTTCTCACTTTTGTTCATGCTTAGTTCATTCACTTCCCACTTTTGTTTATGCTTGGTTTATTCACTTTTAGCCATGCTTAGTTCATTCACTTCCCACTTTTGGTCATGCTTAATTCCTTCACTTTCCACTTTGTTCCTGCTAAGTTCATTCAGTTCCCATTTTTGTTCATGCTTAGTTCATTCACTTCCCACTTTTGTTCATGCTTAGTTCATTCACTTCCCACTTGTTCATGCTTAGTTCATTCATTTCCCACTTTTGTTCATGCTTAGTTCATTCTTTTCCCACTTTTGTTCATGCTTTGTTCATTCACTTCCCACTTTTGTTCATGCTTAGTTCCTTCACTTCTTACTTTTGTTCATGCTTAGTTCATTCACTTCCCACTTTTGTTCATGCTTAGTTCATTCACTTCCCATTTTTGTTCATGCTAAGTTCATTCACTTCCCACTTTTGTTCATGCTTAGTTCCTTCACTTCTTACTTTTGTTCATGCTTAGTTCATTCACTTCCCACTTTTAGCCATGCTTAGTTCATTCACTTCCCACTTTTGGTCATGCTTAATTCCTTCACTTTCCACTTTGTTCATGCTTAGTTCATTCACTTCCGACTTTTGTTCACGCTTAGTTCATTCACTTCCCATTTTTGTTCATGCTTAGTTCCTTCACTTCTTACTTTTGTTCATGCTTAGTTCATTCACTTCCCACTTTTGTTCATGCTTAGTTCATTCACTTCCCATTTTTGTTCATGCTTAGTTCATTCACTTCCCATTTCTACTTGTGGTTACTTTATTTCATTTCCACTTCTCATCATGCTTAGTTCTTCCATTTCCCCCTCTGTTCCTGCTTAGTTCTAACGCGTCCAATTTATGTACGTGCTCATAGTCTAGTCCCTGACCATAAGACCCGTAGGAATTTTGAGGTGGACGAGTTTTCTCTTCAGATCCTGTTAGGGCATGCCTAAAGGAAGGGTTAAATCTTGGTTAGACATCTGGAAACCCGGGCATAACTTTTATAGGACGCCATTTTGTTTTTGGCATATACGTGCAGTATTGAATTTCATAATTATCTGTTCTTGTCAGTAAACCTATACCAAATCTGACATGTTTTTTTGGATTCCTTATAAAATTTTCTACGATAAGACTATTTTTACTCCCCTGGGACCTTTGACTGTGAATATTCAAGGGGAAAACAATGCATAAAAAATGGGAATAGATGACAATGTATTGGAGTATGAACATTAAATTCCGATACATTAAAAAAAGAGAATCACAAACTATACACAGTTAAATGGACATTTTCAGTACTTTATACATGTTCCTGAATGTCACAAGACATTTTGCATTTGCAAAAGGACGTACAAGAAACAATGTTTTTGCGGCACCGCCATCGTTATGTATGACAGCTCTTGCAAGTACAGGTAGGAATCAAATTTTCAGGTAGCTTCACTAATGCAAGGGTCTGGCGTGAGTGATGAGTCATCAGCACTGATTGACCATCCAAAATCCGTTGGGGCTAATGGTTCGTCCATGATCAACATTGTAGAGCATGAGTATACCATGTAAAATGATCTTTTCAGGTGACGTCGCAATGAAGGTCTTGTGCAAAGTAGGCCTTGTAAGTTTGGAAAACTAGCATGGGTCATCATTTAAAATCGAAGTGCGTCAAATGTCTTGCACATGTCTTGCTCAGAGCCAGGTTTTAGAACCTTCACCAAGTATTCCTCGGCAAGCTTAAAGGAGTGAGTACTTGGAAGACGCCTACCAAAGTTGTGCAGATACTTTTCTGGTTCTGCCTTGAGCGATGACACTTTGGTGCCTATCTTACTGGTCACATCAGATCCTGTAAGAAAATGGTTAGCAAGAAGGACGTTTGTGGTAGTACCTATCTTGTCTACAAGAGTATGGATTGGTATGATATCTAATGCCGACTTTCTCATCCATGTGTCAGAGAGTCCATTTTCATTAGGAAACTTGTAGAAATGAATGAGTATCACAAAAACAATCTGTGTCGTTTGAAAGCACAACAACATGGTGCAACCCTTGTTTAACTGTGTGGAAAACGTGAGGAATAATACGTAAGTCAGCCTCCTCAACAGTTACTTGAAGAGTATCCTTGATTTTTGTGAAGCTTCCATCTTTTATTACTAACGCCGGAGTAGGTCCTTTTTCAAGCAACACGTCGCTAAGGATAGTTTCCCATTGTCGATTAGCTGATACCGTCTTCAGAAACTCTCTCAGGACATCTTAAGTCAAACTTTTGTTGTCAACTGACGCCCAAAATCTTGCCATCTGCACAGGAAGCTTCGCAATGGTAGCAACGGAAGTCAACGGTAGTGGTTGCACAGAAAACCTTTCTGTCTCAGCATTTTTGATTGATGATTGAAGGTAGCTATCAAAAACATAGTCAACACGACTGAATTTGCAAACATTATTCAAATTACTGTCAAGGATTGTAAACAGGTTTTCAAATGTGTAGTTTCCCTTAACTGTGTAGCGAGATTTGGTAAACACTTGCTTGGTTGTAGCGCGACACGCCCACGCGACACCCACACACACCAGCGCAAGGTCAGCGCTGCGGTCTTTCTTTGAAGTTGGTAGACAGCGGAAATGTGACTTACGGTTAAAAGCCATACAGTATTACTGAAGAATGAGAAAATAGCTATATAGGAATGTATGGCCGACTTTAAAAGTTTGCATTTACTGGACATTAAATTATTCACTACAGGAGAACGCATGGTTGGAATAATATTAAATAAATATAACTCAACAAAGGAGATAGGCTAGGAATTATATCCAAAAGGATATTATTCAAATATAAATAGTTTTAAAGATAATTAATATTTTTCACCTTCATCACATCGGCTAAAAGTTAGCTAATAATCTTTAAAAATTTATTACACTAACAAGCCTCAACGGAATTGTATAAAACTTATATGTAATGAAAGCCCCATATGGGGAAAAGGAAATGATATATAGGAAGGAAGGAAGGAGATAAGTGTGTGAGTGACAGAAGAGAAAAACGAGTACAGGAAAAGCACAGATTGTTTCAAATAGCTTCAAAACAGGAGATGAAACTAAAATCTTTTGGGGAATTTGGGAGCTGCTTTCTCGTACGCGCGAGAGACTGAAATATAAGGACAGAGCGGCGCATTGTAAATCACACACCAAATCCAGAAGCCAGAGTGAGAAACTGGAGGACAGCCTCTGCAAGAAAAGTTCTATTTTCACGCTGCATGCAGGGCAGATTAAGTTAAGCCAATACAGTCTCACCGTGAGCTTATTAATCCTAAGAGGGTATGTAAGTTTATTAAAAATATATGTATTACTAATATCATTTTATTTCAGATTTTATTTCTGATTGATTGTAGCAGATATAATAAAAAAGGGAATGACGCTAACCAGAGATAACCTTCACCGGCATTGTCAGGAAGCATAACCATTAATTGGTTAGCCAAATATATTATGGCTAATTCTTGCCTGGAAGCTTACGACATACCAGCAAGTACATAAGTGACTTGACATCCATAAGTGGAAGGCAAAGGTTATATCGTACCCATGTATCATAACATGTGATTTATTCATGTATATTGTTAATTCTGCACCTTATACATTATCTTATCATGCTATCTCTGTAATATACTACCATGATTCATTCATTTACATACAAACACTGAAGACATGGTCGCATCATGAACAGCAGAGGGTGGTGAGATTGTTAGAACAATGGCCACCTATTACTTCTTGTTCCAGGTTTTTATGATCAATGTTTATGATCATTCCTGATCGAGAAACTAAAGACTTGAAGAAGTTGATCCAGCTCACTGAAGCCTAGAGGTCAACCAAACTTCAACACCTTAGTCCCCCGTAGTTATAGGGCGGGCTGAAGGAAAGTCTTCCGTACTCCAGTGTGTCGGAGGAACCTCGAGCAGACGTGGATAAAGTTGAGTTTATATATTTCCATCCAACAAATCCTGTGAGCAGTTCTAAAACGACTTTCTAATGATGAAAACTAGATGGCAAGAGATAATGTGACAAACTTGTTTTATAAATTCAGTGGAAGATAAATCCAAGACTTTTTCTATTAGTTATTTTAATTTGTAACTGTAAATAATCATACATTTTACCATCTTCCAACACCCATTTATCATTACAAGAATATATAGATGTACATAATAAATTGGATAATTGTACTCATTTGACTTGTTAAATTTTTAACTGTTAAATTTTGAGTTACTTTTTCTAATTTAATTATAATATCACATAGGGTTACGATAGCGAAGTAGCATCTTATACTTCTGAAGCCTAAATCTATTGTCCAGCTCAGAGTATTCACAGCTGTAACTCACTTGTGATACCAGTGTACTTCTCGGGCACTGGAACTTCATACTTTCTGGAGAGAGATTCTACTTCTGCTCTACCACTACTATCATACTAGGAAAACCTTTCGCTACATTGGGGGCTCTTTCGCGGGATATTATTTTGTATCCTGGGCCACTATCTATGTATTCTTCTATCTTGAGCCACAAATAGTTTGTAAAAATAAATTTTTTTTTTTTGGAAAAAATTCTAAAAACTTAGAAATTTGTTTGTAATAGTAGTACCATTGAGTACGAAGTAAATAGGAAACGCTCACAAGGTTTTAAGGATTTGTCTTGTTCAAAGTAATTAATTGATTTTAATTAAGTTAGTTTGTTAGTGAAGATAAAATTATATACCCTCTGGTAAGTAAGCATCATGGCTGAATTGGTGAAGTTTAGAGCTGCGATTATGCAGGAAGGAAAAGACTTGGGTATGACAGGAGATGCTCTAATTCGATATATCACAACTGAAGTGGATAAATATTTAGATAGAGAGACCAAAAGAATGGAAGTTGAGGCTGAAGCTAAGAAATTAGAGGCAGAAAGAGAGACCAAAAGAATGGAAGTTGAGGCTGAAGCTAAGAAATTAGAGGCAGAAAGAGAGACTAAAAGAATGGAAGTTGAGACTGAAGCTAAGAAATTAGAAGCAGAGAGAGAAGCCAAAAGACTGGAAAGAGAAGAAAAGAGACTAATTTTGGAAGCTGAAGAAAGAAGGTTACAAAGAGCGCATGAGTTAAGTTTAAAGGAACTTGAACTCCAGGGAGCAGCTAGCAATCATGGTGCTAGCTCACCTCACTCTGAGAGTAGCTCCAACCATAGCGCGGCAAATGGAGCCATGAGTTTCCACCTGGATCCATTTATTGAAAAAGAGGACGCCATTGAGTCGTACCTGGATAGATATGAGAGACTGGCCTCTACCTATGGATTGGAAAAGGAAAAATGGAGCCTTAAGCTATCTCAGGGGTTGAGGGGAGTTTCATACGATGTTTATTTAAAACTCTCAAAAGAAGACCAGGAAGATTATGAAATCTTAAAACAAGCTTTACTGGTCAGGTACGAAAAGAATTCTGAATCTTATAGAAAGAGATTCCGAACTGCTAAGCTACTTCCAGGAGAAAACTATCACCAGTTTTCTGCCAGATTGGAAACTTATCTGACAAAATGGATTAGCTTAGGAAAGTGTCAAGATATAAAAGAAATGGTCATGATGGAGCAACTGAGAGAATCCATGCCTCAAGAAATGAGAAAATTTCTTATGGAACAAGGAGCTGAGAGATTGGAAGATATTTTAACCATGGCTGAAAGATATCAAGCAGCTCAGTCAGAAGTATCAGGAAATAAGAAGAAGCAGGGTGAGAACTTCAAACCTTCACAAAACTTTACCAACTATGAACACAGGGACAATTCCAACAAGAACAAACACAGAACTGATTATAAAGACAAAAACCCTCTAGGATCAGAAAAGAAACCTCCAAGAAAGGAAGGAAAGTGGTGTAAATCTTGCCAAATGAGTAACCACAATACTGCGGAATGCAGACGGAAAAACCCTCCTCATCACGCTGCATGCCTTACAACAGAGAACAAGGGAAGGAAGGACCTGGCAGATAGTCAGAATGACCTCCATCATCCCCCTGTCTGTGAGGAAGTGACCTTGAATGGCACCCAAGTACTGTGCTTATATGATACAGGCTTGGACTTTGACTCAGTAGTGTGCTCTTCTCTGGTGAGTCCGGAACAGATAACCACAGAAACAGTGGAAATCAGAGGACCAGTCAAGGGAGCAGGAACCATGACACTGCCCATAGCCCGAATCAACATAAGATCTCGCTATGTGGAAGGAGAGATCAAAGCAGCAGTGATGGACAACCCTATCTACCCATTAATACTGGGATGTAGATATGTCTTTCTAGGAGAACCTATAAGACCCATAGTGATGGCAACAGTCCAGACCAGGGCAAGCTCTAAGAAAGAGGAGGACACTATCATCAATACTCATCCAGAAGAGATGAGAAAGGCTCAAACTGCTGACAGTACATTGAAGCCTTGCTTTGGCAAATTACCTAAAAGCCATAACCCTCCAGAGAAAGGAGACTTATATATGAAAAAAGGCCTACTATATAGAAAAGCTGGAACAGGACCAAAAGGACATGGACAGCTTGTAGTGCCAAAATCATACAGGGAGCAGGTTATGAAGCTAGGACATGCTATACCCTTCAGTGGACATATGGGAATAGGGGCCACTGGACAACGGATAGCCTGTCACTACTTTTGGCCAGGGATCACAGAGGACATAAAGAGGTATGTGAGATCCTGTCCAGAATGCCAAAGAGTAGCTCCTAAACATAGGACTGCACCAGCAACACTGGGAGAAATGCCCATCATGGGAACGCCCTTCGAACGTGTTGCCGTGGATATTGTTGGACCCCTCAGTAGGACCAAGAAGAGAAATGCATATATCTTAACCTTGGTCGATACTTGCTCTATGTGGGGAGAGGCAGTAGCAATGTCATCGATAGATTCGAAACATGTGGCAGAGGCACTGTTAACAATATTCACCCGATTAGGTTTCCCACATCAAATATTGACTGACAATGGTTCTCAGTTTAGGGGAAAGCTAACACAAGAAGTATTCAGGTTATTTCAAGCTAGACATTATCACTGTAGCCCGTACCACGCCCAAGGGAATGGTCAAGTAGAGCGGTTCAATGGCACGCTCATTTCAATCCTTAGAAAGTTGGCTAGTGAGAAACCTGAAACTTGGGACACATACTTACCCTCAGCACTATTTGCCTATAGGGAAGTCCCACATAACTCCACAGGATTGGCTCCAGCTACATTGTTGTTTGGACGACCAATCAAAGGTCCACTGGAAGCATTGTTGCGGACATGGACTGATGAAAAAGCAGAAGAAACCGTGACTTCTTCATACCAATACGTCAACGAGTTGACATCTCGATTGAAAACAAGTTGGAAACTGGCAAATGATAACTTGAGACAGGCCAGGAGGAAGCAGGCTGCTTACTACAATAAAACAGCAAAAGATAGGGAACTTGAGGTGGGAGAAAAGGTTCTGTTACTGTTGCCCAGCAGCAATAATAAATTGCAAATTGGATGGCAGGGACCCTACGTCATATTGGAAAAACTTTCCCGGACCAACTATAAGATTGACAAGAAAGGAAAGGAGAAGGTGTATCATGTCAACCTTCTTAAAAAGTATTATGACAGGGAAGCATCAGAAGTTGCCCATATCATGACCCTGGCCATTGCAACAGAAATGCAGGATGAACCAATTTCCTCCATGGAATACCCCCTATCAACTACGGAAAGCTATGCTCAGGTTAATGTGAGTGAACATTTAACTCTTGAGCAGAGGAAAAAGGTTCAGGAGGTGTTAGAAATCCATGCTGATGTACTCACAGATAAGCCGGGGTGTACTAATCTGTTAGAGTATGACATGACGATTACTGACCCTACACCAGTTTGTATGCGGACATACCCTATACCTTATGCTAAAGGACAGGCACTCAAGGATGAGATTGATTATCTCTTAAAAGAGAAAATTATTTCAAAGTCTGAATCTCCCTACAGCTCAAGTGTGGTGCTATTAAGGAAGCCTAGTGGTGAACACAGGTTATGCATTGATTATAGGAAACTAAATGCTATCACTGAATCTCAGGTAGACCCATTACCTGACACCAATCAGTTGTTTGCTACATTGAGTAAGGCTCGGTATTTTTCAAAAGTAGATCTAAGCAAGGGATACTACCAAATACCAGTGAAACCAGAAGTTAGGAAACTGTTAGCCTTTAGTACACCGGATGGACATTACGAGTTCAATGTACTCCCATTTGGTTTAAAGAATGCTCCAAGTATCTTCACCAGAATGATGAGGAAATTGTTGGAACCATTACAAAATCCTCATATCACCAACTTCATGGATGATATTCTGATTGCTACCACTACATTCGAGGAACACGTAGTAGCACTCTCCATGTTGTTAGGTAGATTAAGAGAAACGGGATTGACAGCACGCCCAACTAAGTGTCATATTGGATGTGAGACATTGGAATTTTTAGGTCACACTATCTCTACAGGGCAAATGTCTCCGGACCCAAAGAATGTAGAGAAAATGAGAAAAGCACCAAGACCACAAACTAAGAAGGATGTAAGATCCTTTGTGTCACTGTGCGGGTTTTATCAGAAATATATACCCCATTTTAACTCATTGTGCGCGCCATTAACCGACTTAACCAAAAAAGGTCAGCCGGATAAAATACAATGGACTGTGGAGTGTGAACAGGCTTATACAGAGTTGAAAAATAAGCTGACAAATAAACCTATCCTTGCCCTTCCCGATCTCACACAAGAATTCGTACTAAGAACGGATGCTAGCAATGTAGGCATCGGAGCAACATTACTACAGCGGGCAGACACACCGCCACATATGCTATTACCAGTAGCTTTTGCCAGTAGAAAGTTAAATACAGCTGAGAGAAATTATTCTACCGTTGAACGTGAATGCCTCGCTTTGGTCTGGTCGATCAACAAATTCGCCCCTTTTCTTTACGGGAAACACTTCATTGTGGAAAGTGATCACCAGCCTTTGATGTTTTTAGCAGTGTCTAAAAAATTAAATTCACGACTTTTAAGGTGGAGTTTACTGTTATCTCCATATTCGTTCAATGTGAGATACATACCAGGACGGGACAATCTTGGACCCGATTTTTTAAGTAGGCATCCTATCAAAGGAGATATAGAGAAACAGAAAATTAAGGAGGAACTGCAGCATGTGTTACCAAAAAGTTAACCGTGCAGGCACTGTTTTAAAGAAGAGGGCTCTGTAGCGAGATTTGGTAAACACTTGCTTGGTTGTAGCGCGACACGCCCACGCGACACCCACACACACCAGCGCAAGGTCAGCGCTGCGGTCTTTCTTTGAAGTTGGTAGACAGCGGAAATGTGACTTACGGTTAAAAGCCATACAGTATTACTGAAGAATGAGGAAATAGCTATATAGGAATGTATGGCCGACTTTAAAAGTTTGCATTTACTGGACATTAAATTATTCACTACAGGAGAACGCATGGTTGGAATAATATTAAATAAATATAACTCAACAAAGGAGATAGGCTAGGAATTATATCCAAAAGGATATTATTCAAATATAAATAGTTTTAAAGATAATTAATATTTTTCACCTTCATCACATCGGCTAAAAGTTAGCTAATAATCTTTAAAAATTTATTACACTAACAAGCCTCAACGGAATTGTATAAAACTTATATGTAATGAAAGCCCCATATGGGGAAAAGGAAATGATATATAGGAAGGAAGGAAGGAGATAAGTGTGTGAGTGACAGAAGAGAAAAACGAGTACAGGAAAAGCACAGATTGTTTCAAATAGCTTCAAAACAGGAGATGAAACTAAAATCTTTTGGGGAATTTGGGAGCTGCTTTCTCGTACGCGCGAGAGACTGAAATATAAGGACAGAGCGGCGCATTGTAAATCACACACCAAATCCAGAAGCCAGAGTGAGAAACTGGAGGACAGCCTCTGCAAGAAAAGTTCTATTTTCACGCTGCATGCAGGGCAGATTAAGTTAAGCCAATACAGTCTCACCGTGAGCTTATTAATCCTAAGAGGGTATGTAAGTTTATTAAAAATATATGTATTACTAATATCATTTTATTTCAGATTTTATTTCTGATTGATTGTAGCAGATATAATAAAAAAGGGAATGACGCTAACCAGAGATAACCTTCACCGGCATTGTCAGGAAGCATAACCATTAATTGGTTAGCCAAATATATTATGGCTAATTCTTGCCTGGAAGCTTACGACATACCAGCAAGTACATAAGTGACTTGACATCCATAAGTGGAAGGCAAAGGTTATATCGTACCCATGTATCATAACATGTGATTTATTCATGTATATTGTTAATTCTGCACCTTATACATTATCTTATCATGCTATCTCTGTAATATACTACCATGATTCATTCATTTACATACAAACACTGAAGACATGGTCGCATCATGAACAGCAGAGGGTGGTGAGATTGTTAGAACAATGGCCACCTATTACTTCTTGTTCCAGGTTTTTATGATCAATGTTTATGATCATTCCTGATCGAGAAACTAAAGACTTGAAGAAGTTGATCCAGCTCACTGAAGCCTAGAGGTCAACCAAACTTCAACACCTTAGTCCCCCGTAGTTATAGGGCGGGCTGAAGGAAAGTCTTCCGTACTCCAGTGTGTCGGAGGAACCTCGAGCAGACGTGGATAAAGTTGAGTTTATATATTTCCATCCAACAAATCCTGTGAGCAGTTCTAAAACGACTTTCTAATGATGAAAACTAGATGGCAAGAGATAATGTGACAAACTTGTTTTATAAATTCAGTGGAAGATAAATCCAAGACTTTTTCTATTAGTTATTTTAATTTGTAACTGTAAATAATCATACATTTTACCATCTTCCAACACCCATTTATCATTACAAGAATATATAGATGTACATAATAAATTGGATAATTGTACTCATTTGACTTGTTAAATTTTTAACTGTTAAATTTTGAGTTACTTTTTCTAATTTAATTATAATATCACATAGGGTTACGATAGCGAAGTAGCATCTTATACTTCTGAAGCCTAAATCTATTGTCCAGCTCAGAGTATTCACAGCTGTAACTCACTTGTGATACCAGTGTACTTCTCGGGCACTGGAACTTCATACTTTCTGGAGAGAGATTCTACTTCTGCTCTACCACTACTATCATACTAGGAAAACCTTTCGCTACAAACTGGCAACCTTCGCAACTGATTCATGACATCAACAACAACACTGGTTTTCCGGGTATTCTCTTTTTGGAAATTTCCATCTGTGGTAACTAATTTTTTTGTCAACTCAGACAACTCATGTCTGAGACTTCGTGGGTTTGGTATTTAGCAGCATTCTCATCTAATAAAGATGAAGGTGAAAAATCGTATGTAAGAATTTCTGCCATTGTCATTCCTCTCTCCTTGGCAATATCAACTTTTCTCTGAACCTGCAAATGATCTTTGATGGCATTTTTCACAGTTTGCTTTTTTGTCTGCATGTCTGGTTGAGCTACACTTAGAAAAGTGGGACGTTTTTGCTAGTGAATAGGTGCCGATAGTAGTTTTGAGCGGGTTATAAACCTTCCCTCTCGAAACATGAAGAAAACGTCTTGTGCTGTCGTCAAAAATGTGAGCATCTTCTTGACATACCACGCTGGAACAAATGCAGTGGTTAGAATGTTGTGAAACCTAACTTCACCTTTTCCAAGGTATGGGTTTTTTCTGCTTTCAGCACACTGGAGCATCTGTTGGATGTTGGCTTCCATTCTATTTCTGAGGCTTCCTGTTAACTCGTGATGAATTATCAGCTCATAATCAACTGGTGTAATGTTCAGCAGCCATAATTTAAATGTTTTTCTAATGAGGACGACTTCATGGTAAGCAAGCTCCCATTCAGCAATATATTCCTTCCTTTTTGTTTGGCCAATGATCCCTCCGGCTGACTTCTGCGAGCGGTTTATTATTTGTTCGAGAGCCATGTCGACACCCACGGCATTAAACGTTCCATTTGTTCTTCTAACAACAAAATGACCTTTTTTGAACCGGTCACAACCTCAGGATGATGAGTCTCAAGATTCATCATTTGCTCGAATAGTTGACTCTATCAAAAATGTGGAAAATTGGAAGGACATACTTCACTGTTTGCAGGTAGAGATTCCAGTTCCCTTCCCTATCCGCTCTTATGAAGTTCTTTAAAAGACTTATCAGATGCAAGAATCCCTCCAGATATTTGCAGTGCTCAGAATTCTTAACTTGTTCCTGTGTGAAAACATCCAACGATTTCAATGTTTCTTCTGATGTTGTGATCAGCTCTTGGAACTTGAGTTGTGCGTCTTCTGTTGTTGAGTGTTGCATAGTATTGAGCACATCACCAACTTGTGTAGCTAATCCAGCATCATCCTCAATGGTACTCAAAAATGATTTCCATTTAAGCCTCTCTACCACTTCTGCTAGCATAAACATTCCTTTCACTGACATTACGTAATTGCTACCTTTAAGGCCACTCTCTGCTACTGTTGGACCAAACACGTGGTTTTCAATGAAGACGTTTTCTAACGCGCTGCCGTTTATGTATTTTCCAATACATGCAATTTATCATACTTCAATACATTGTCATCTATTCCCATCATTTATGCATTTTTTGGGGGGTGTTTGAATATTCACAGTCAAATGTCTCAGAGGAGTAAAAATAGTCTTGTCTTATAGGAAATTGTATAAGGAATCCAAAACTCATGTCAGATTTGGTATAGGTTTACCTACAAGAACAGAAAATTACGAAATTCAATACTAGCCGCTGCACGTATTTGCCAAAAAACAAAATGGCGTCCTATAAAACGTATGCCCGGGTTGCCAGATGCCTACCCAAGATTTAACCCTTCCTTTAGGCATGCCCTAACAGGATCTGAAGAGAAAACTCGTTCACCTCAAAATTCCTACGGGTCTTATGGTCAGAGACTAGACTACAGGGTATTCACTTGGCGCTGATGGAAGTTTTCAAAGTAGGCGCTATATCTGCCGTCCGTCACAATCAAAGTACTGTTGTTGAATTATTGCTGCTCGAGGACGACAATTTAAACATACAAAAACGGTTACAGAAGATCAAGGTGTATGATCACAGCATAGCTGGTCGTTGGGATATGCAACTATTTGGTAACAGTCGACATGCTTCTTGTGGCATTGGATAAAATTTGGCTTAGAAATTTAGATCCTGAGTTTTGTAGGCGGCTTTACACGCACTTGTTAAGTGGTGGCGACAATTAGTTGACAATGGAAAGTTAAGAATATTTTCTTATATGATATTCCAAATAAATGTTTAGATAGCGATGCTAAATAATGAATAATGGTTACAAATATTAGACAAAAACTTGTGTAGTGGTTCTCTTATAATAAACGATAACCATAACTGTAATAAATAACTATTACACATTTACTATTCTCATTCTTCTATCATTTACTAGACACAGTATTAAGGTTTTTGTCTTGTGTAATCTGGCCTATATTGTTAAATAGGACAACTGCAGAAGTGATTGCGTCTATAATTAGTCTGGGTCGTCCTTAGGTACACATCCGGGTTACGTGAGGAAATCGTGCTAGAAATAGAGCATTATTTTTGTGGTGCCCAGTTGGCAGAGAGGATTGTAACGATTCGCTCCCGTAGCTAAGCGATGGTGTCGTTCGGAATGTCCTGGGTTCCATTCCCGGTAGTGCTATCACTTCTGTTGTTTTTCTCTTGTTCAGTCGTCTACTACTTTATTTCTCACGAGTGCCCGAAACACACCTTTGTATATTATTTATTTAATAATAACTGACACACTTGACAACTAATTGTTTATTACAGCACAGACTCAACACAGTCCCCATCCAGTTTCAAGACTACATCTTTGATCCGTCAGATGCAAGATTGTGAGGTACAGCGCTAGCTTCATCGAAAGTTGGTAATAAAATTAGGCATACTGGTGGTGATGATGTTGATGGTGTTGATAATGATGATCTTGATGGTGTTGATAATGATGATGTTGATAATGATGAGGTTGATAATGACGATGTTGATGGTATTGATAATGATGATGTTGATGGTGTTGATAATGATGATGTTGATAATGATGATGAAGATGTGACTAACTGTTGCAAACATCTTTTTTCATATTCGCTCTCATAGACCCACGTCTGTTTCTCTCATACAGTTGGAGGCTTGTTTCCTGAGTCTCTCACCGCCAGTCAATTTCTCAATCAAAACGTTGGCGAAGCTGATTCTGTCGATTGATATTCAGCCTGAGTCTCCTTAACAGTGAAAAAATCATATCAAGACACGGCATGTAGAATACTTCAGGAAGGATCGCTTACATAGCCTTGTTCATTTAGTAATTACACCGTGGCAAGATGTCTTTTGTCACTTTTTCTGTTACTAACTTTAGAACGCATTATAAAAAACAACAGCAGCAGTTAATAGAAATTGAAGTCAGTGGACTCTGACAAAACAGTTTGACCATCTAATCTTTCCCAGCGACCTGGCTCTTCTGTTCAATAACCGTAACCAGATGTGAAACTGAGGATACTTAATGAGAGGTCACATTAAGTGGCTCTTAAACTATACAGAAAAAAAAAACAGAATGCCTATGAGAGTTTTGTTTTGCTTGGTTTGAAGGACTATCTTCATCGCACACGGACAACTCCATCAGTGCTCCGATCTCCTCCCTTAGATCACACAAGGAGGATCTCAGCACAGTGCACGAACTCCGTAGCACCGGCGAGAATCCCAATGTGGGTATATAGGAATCACACATTCTATAAATATTTTTGTGGTGGGTAGGTTTCTAATTTTTAAATGTTGCCAGGGCAGTGGCCTTACGGTCTACTCTTTACGATTTCCAACTGCCGTGGGATTTTTAACGTGAGCAACTTGGACACGGGACCTTATCCGAGAAGGCTAGGTATCCGATCTCACTGCCTGAGAGACCGGGGGAGTATGACATTAGGACCACCGGTTCTGAAGAAACATTTCCATAAATTATATTCCCTCTACTGAGAATCGAACCTTGTACTTCTTAAATTTGAGACGGGCGCGAAACCTCTTAGCCATTTCGACCCCGTGACTATGATAATAAATGCAGCAATGATACACAGATTACATTAAACATAAATCCTTTCATGATGTGGACTCATACATATGTCTGGGCAGCCATAAAGACAAATTTAGAGAAACAGACAATGTAATACAATAAGAATACCAAAAGGCTTGAGTAGCTTTCATTGCATTTGTACTTACATGGATATCAAAAGAAATCATGTCCAACACGAATTAAAATTCTTCAACTCGAATGCCAAGGCAGTTCGACTGGCTTTGAAGCAAGGCGACAACAACAACGACATCAAGAAAGTTACAGAATTTCGTAAATGAGTGACTGCGCATATTAGAAAGATTGAAATTCTATGACAAGATCACCAACATACAGTTGGTTAAAAGAACTGACATATACCAGTGGAATGCAGTTGAGAAGAAGACAGAGCTACTGAATAGTCTACACATTAAGAAAATCAGCTGATAATATTATCTGGTATGGTTTGTTCTGAAATCCCCAGAGTAAGAAATAAGAACAGAATTAGAAACACACGCAGACGAGAAAATGTGGACAGACGTGACGGGGATTTGGATGACATGGAAGGACAGCACAGGATAGGCAGACTTGGCTTGAGTTTGTTGAAGGCCAGTGCTGCACAGGTAGTTGAATGGGAGGGGTGTGAATTCTAACAGAAAGGTATTTAGTATTTCAAAAAGATATTTGTGTGTGCTTCATACAGTACAGGAAGGCTTTGGAGTTCATGAAAATAAACAAAAGAATGCCCCGAGGAAATATGCCTTGCGCGGAAATGCATAAAACTACTAGGTAGCAGATACTCGGAACAAACTGCTATCGTAAGATTTGACAACAATTCCGTACCAAATATTGATACAAAAAAAAGTTACGACAAGGATGTGTATTGATCTGTTGCATGTTTAACATCTTCGTTGTCAAAAATAATCTTCAAACACCGGAGAAACAAAAAACCTAAACATCATTCGGGTTGTGATTATATGGTTTATCACTAATCTGCAGATTGTCACTATTTAACAGAATATGTATTGATTGCCACTATTGTATAGACTGTTTAGATTATAATCTATTTAAGAGATTACATGTCTGGTCATTATTCTAGAGCAGTGTTTCTTAACCTTTTAGAATTCCCCCCCCCCTTTCTAAAGCACCTTAAGAAACCTCAAACCCCTTTACAGCCCCTTATTAAGACCCACTCCCCTTTACAGGATCTTAAGAAGCCCTGTACCCATTTAAAGAACCTTAAGAAGCCTCGCAACCCTTTAGAGCATCTTAAGAAACCTCGCATCTCATTATCTTCTAGCTCGCGAAACATGCCAGAAAAGAGAAAAAAGCGATAAAAGTCTGTTTTAAGAACATGTTATATACAACATGCGACTAAGGTTCGGTATCTAATCCACGTTATCAATGTTCTATTGTATACAAATACTTATGAGTTCTGTGCATTATATACAAGTAGTGTTTATGATGATTCGCTTTCTACAATATCTGCATGTCTCGTGCCCCTAGAGAGAGGGTTGCTCTAGAGACTATATGGACAGCCACTATTCTACTGTTTTTACAAATTGTCATAATTTTTTTGTACCTCTTAAAATATGTACGTCGACTTTATAATTCTACTGTTGTGACGTGTTATGGGTAATTTCTCTACTGTTGTGACGTGTTATAGGTAATGTGTCGACTGTTGTGACGCATTATCGGTAATTTCTCCACTGTTGTGACGTGTTATAAGTAATTTTTCGACTGTTGTGACGTGCTATAGGTAATGTCTCGACTGGTGTGAGGTGTGATAGTAATTTCTCCACTGTTGTGACGTGTTGTAGGTAATTTCTCCACTGTTGTGACGTACTATACGTGATTTCTCGACTGTTGTGACGTGTTACAGGTAATGTCTACACTGTTGTGACATGTTATAGGTAATTTCTCTACTGTTGTGACGTGTTATAAGTAATTTATCGACTGTTGTGACGTGTTATAGGTAATTTATCTACTGTTGTGACGTCTTGTAGGTAATTTCTCCACTGTTGTGACATGCAATACGTAATTTCTCGACTGTTGTGACGTGCTATAGGTAATGTCTCGACTGTTATGACGTTTGAGAGGTAATTTATCCACTGTTGTGACGTACTATAGGTAAATTTTTTTACTCTTGTGACGTGATATAGGTAATTTCTCTACGGTTGTGACGCGTTATAGGTAATTTATCTACTATTGTGACGTGTTATAGGTAATTTCTCTACTGTTGTGACGTGTGATAGGTAATTTCTCTGCTGTTGTGACGTGTTATAAGTAATTTCTCCAGTGTTGTGATGTGTTATATGTAATTTCTCTACTGTTGTGACGCGTTACAGGTAATTTCTCTACTGTTGTGACGTGTTATAGGTAATTTCTCGACTGTTGTGACATGTTATAGACAATTTCTCGACTGTTGTGACGTGTTGTAGGTAATTTCTCGACTGTTTTGACGTGTTAAAGATAGAATGTCGACTGTTGTGACGCGTTATAGGTAATGTTTCTACTGTTGTGACGTGTTATAGATAATGTAAATTCTCGACTGTTTTGACGTTTTATAGGTAATTTTCCAACTGTTGTGACGTGTTATAAGTAATTTCTCCACTGTTGTGACGTGCTACTGGTAATTTATCTACTGCTGTGATGCGTTATAGGTAATATATCTACTGTTGTAACGTGTTATAAGTAATTTCTCCAGTGTTGTGACGTGTTATAGGTAATTTCTCTGCTGTTGTGACGGGTTATAAGTAATTTATCGACTGTTGTGACGTGTTATAAGTAATATTATCTACTGTTGTGACGTCTTGTATGTAATTTCCCCACTGTTGTGACATGCTATGCGTAATTTCTCGACTGTTGTGACGTGCTATAGGTAATGTCTCGACTGTTGTGACGTTTGAGAGGTAATTTAACCACTGTTATGACGTGTTGTAGGTAATTTCTCTGCTGTTGTGACGTACTATAGATAATGTTTATACTCTTGTGACGTGTTATAGGTAATTTGTACGGTTGTGACGCGTTATATGTAATTTCTCTACTATTGTGACGTGTTATAGGTAATTTCTCTACTGTTGTGACGTGTGATAGGTAATTTCTCTACTGTTGTGACGTGTTATAAGTAATTTCTCCAGTGTTGTGACGTGTTATAGGTAATTTCTCGGCTGTTGTGACGTGTTATAGATAGCGTGTTGACTGTTATGACGCGTTATAGGTAATTTCTCGACTGTTGTGACGTGTTATAGATAGAATGTCGACTGTTGTGACGCGTCATAGGTAATCTTTCTACTGTTGTGACGTGTTATAGGTAATGTGTCGACTGTTGTGATGCGTTATAGATAAATTCTCGACTGTTTTGACGTTTTATAGGTAATTTCTCGACTGCTGTGACGTGTTATAGGTAATTTCTCCACTGTTGTGACGTGCTACTGGTAATTTATCTACTGTTGTGACGCGTTATATGTAATTTCTCTACTGTTGTGATGCGTTATAGGTATTCTATCTACTGTTGTGACGTGTTATAAGTAATTTCTCCAGTTTTATGACGTGTTATAGGTAATTTCTCGGCTTTTGTCACGCGTTATAGGTAATTTCTCTACTGTTGTGACGTGCTATAAGTAATTTCTCTAGTGTTGTAACGTGCTATAGGTAATTTCTCAGCTGTTGTGACATGTTATAGATAGCTTGTCGAATGTTATAACGCGTTATAGGTAATTTCTCCGCTGTTGTGAAATGTAACATTAATTTCTCGACTGTTGTGACGTGTTATAAGTAATTTCTCTGCTGTTGTGATGTGTTATAGGTGATTTCTCCATTGTTGTGACGTGTTATAGGTAATTTCTCTACTGTTGTGACGCGTCATAGATATTTTCCTACTGTTGTGACGCGTTATAGGTAATTTCTCGACTGTTGTGACGTAATGAAAATAATTTCTCGACAGTTTTGACGTGTTATAGATAGAATGTCGGCTGTTGTGACGCGTTATACGTAATGTTTCTACTGTTGTGACGTGTTATAGATAATGTGTCGAATGTTGTGACATGTTATAGGTAATTTTTCTACTGTTGTGACGTGTTACTGGTAATTTCTCCACTGTTGTAACGCCATGTAGGTAATTTCTGGACTGTTGTGGCGTCATGTAGGTAATTTTTCGACTGTTGTGACGTCATATAAGTGATTTTTCGGCTGTTGTGACATCATATTGGTAATTTCTCGACTGTTGTTCATCATATTGGTAATTTCTCGACTGTTGTTATGTGCCATAGGTAATTTATCATCTGTTGTAATGTGCTATAGAGATAGTTTGTTCACTGCTGTTATAGATACTTTATCGACTACTGTGACATGTTATAGATATTTTTTTTTGGCTGTTTTTACAAGTGGATAGTAAAGTATTGGACTCAGGTGGCACGTTAACGTTGGCTTTTCTTTTGATGTCGCGTGCTGTTGATAAACTGTTTGTTCTTGTTCATTGTTGTAATGTATGAAGGCAAATTTTGTTATAGTGATGTGTGAAAGATCAATTGTTTCTTGATGTGGAGAGTTAAAGATAAATTGTTTTGTTGCGATGTTATTTTTGATGAATTTTATGCTGCTGAACTAATTGTTTTCGGTCTAGAAAGGTTAACATCTTACATTTGGTATTTATTTTTGCTTTCCGTGGCATTCTATAGTCGCTGACTTATGTTTTAAGTAAAATCTCACTTTTGTTTTTTATGTAACATCTTACGTTTGTTTTACATAACATCTTAACTTTGTTTTACGTAACATCTAACGTTTGTATTATGTAACATCTAACGTTTGTTTTATGTAACATCTAACGTTTGTTTTATGTAACATCTAACGTTTGTTTTACGTAATTTCTTACTTTCTTGTATAGATGGACTTGCTCAAGCGTCACTATCGTACTCCTTCTCGAAGCACAGTTAAAACATACTTCACTACCAAGGTCAGTGGAAGACTTGATGAACATAACAGTGAGGTCAATGGAGGAGTCACCAACGGGTGAATGCCTGACTAGAGGTCACCTGCTGTACTTTACCAGGACACGGGACCCAGGAATATCATTGTGAATACAAAGTTAATTATTGAGAATGTTTTAATTAAGACTATGTGCTTGCTCCTTGGCCTCACCTTTATTTTGATTTGTGGTAAATTTGGTTTCTTACGTCAGTTAGTTACTTAAATAAGGTTTCTCTAGCCAGCACTGTGAATTTGTTTCTCCTGTTGTACCCCCATTTTTATGCTTGTGTGTATTTTTTCTTCCTCCCCTTATCTTATATCTTATATAATATGAATTATGAAAATTCTTGGCAGCCTGTGAATTTTCATTCATTAACCTTACGTTCCCCATGGAGAATAGGCTTTCAGTTAACACCTTCCAAGCCCTCCTGTCCTGTGCCATCCGTTTAAGGATGTTTCCATTGCTTCCTTTCCTTTCTGGCGCACGTTTTCTTCTCCGTTTGTGTTTCTGTTTCATTCTATCTATCTTGATCTGGGGATTCCATAACAAGGATTGCCTTGTAATGCTATCAACACTAGCGTTTGTCCTGTCCATCGCCACAATGTCTAAGTGCATAGCTGACATTCTTTATTTACATAATTCTTTGAAACCGACCTATGCGATATCTGTCAAACTCTTCACCATTCCCACCCTGCTCGTCTGACACCTTCAATCTAGTTTGATTCTGCACATTACACTTCGTCTTGTTTACTGTAAAAACTACCCAAAAATACGTGCAATGACAATGGATAACTCCTGAAGAAATGAACATCAGTAATATTTACAGTTGAAATATCTTGTGTTATTTTCAGTTACAAAAAATAATTATTGCAACACATTTATTTATCTTAAAAGATGTTTTAGCTTTTAAGAAGTAAGAACTGTTATCTGTACAGAATTTTAATACATTGCATCAATGATTTTATATTTTATGATTGATAGTTAAATATCTTATATAAAAAGACGAAGAATCAAAAGCAACAATGTTTCTGATAGGCAGTCCTTCATGAAGGAATAAGGCAAACACGAGGTGCTTAGTTTTAAAGTTTGGCAGCACTAACCTTTCCTGAACCTTTCCTGTGTCTAGCGTGAATCTTAAAAGAGAAACGATCTTAAGTATGTAACATGCATAATATCAGCTTAATAATAAGTATACTGTAGACTCGATGTAACGCTGTTCGCTGTTCGATGTAACGCGGGATTGTATATAACGCGTTCAGAGGTTGGACCAACATTTTGTCGATTGCCCCCTTTTCATGTACGTCAAATCTGAACAATTTAAGAGTTCATCTAGAATGGATGGGTGTGAAAAAAAAAATAGAAAAAAGGTGATTCGTCTTACGAGGACAAAAAACAAAGAAAATAGCCAACGTTACGACCACATGGCCTTCGTCAGGGAAAAGAAAGAAAGTGAAGGCTAGATAGGACATATAAGAACCTCAATAAATATAAAAATAATAAAACCTAGGTACTTCCCTAAAGGCATCGAAGTCCTAACACTTTTGCTGCCCGCGAACGGACGAGTGTGCCCGGAAAAGGAAATGGCTGCCACCACCGGGTGTACATAATACATACTAAGAAACTAAAAAACGAAACTGAACAATAAACTACCCAAACGTAATATTAGTGGGGACTGGAAATAGAAGAGGACAGAATGAGTTGGAGACAAATAAATATGAAATAAAAAAAAATCAAGACATATTAAAAACAGTGTATTATATATTCATACATATTATTAAAGGACGGCAGAAAAATAGGATAAGAGTGGAAATAGTCAAAATAGAACAAGAGAGGAAAGGGTGACCTCAGACAAAGGTGTGTAGAGTGTTAAGACCAGCTGGTTTTAGACACCCCATGCAGTGGATAAGACGGTTCTCAAGCTGTTCTCGGCTAGCAGTGTCAGAGGAGCAGGATATGATCGCCGTGACCTGGATGTCGATGGGACCTCGGTGGTCAGGGCCATTAAAGTGTATGGCAACTGGTGTGGATTTTTGCTGAGAGATGTCATTCAAGTGCTGGCTGAATCTTACCCCAAGTCGTTTGCCTGTTTGGCCAATAATGGTTTTGCAGCAACGTTTACATATGATCGTATAAATGACATCGCGCGACTCACACGTGAAGCTACTGGTGATGGTGTACGTAGCCTCAGGAAAAGACACCTTGTGGGTTGACATGACATACTTGCACGTGTTGCATCGTGTCCGACCACGATAATATGTCTTGATTTTTTTATTTCATATTTAAGACGCACGTACCAAGCAAACTCTTAGCTTATTGGTATACGAAGTTGTAATTTTGTTCTGTCTCATTTCTGCTAGGGTTAAACTGATCTCTATTGACAGTTGTAAAATTATTTGTCCATTGTGTGTCCACTTATTTCGTCATGCTGTCCAGCCAATCAAAAAAAAAAAAAAAAGCGTTAGACTCATGTTCTCATAATTCCTTCCATGTCATGCTGTTCCTGTCTCCACGTATAAAGCAATTCAACATTTGACATGGCATATTTTACCTCCTATGGTTTGACATGTTTGAATTTGACATACGCACATACGAAAATTATAAGCCATAATTTCGAAAGATGCCAATATTTTTAAGTTGAAGTTGTAACAATTCGCTATATCCATGAATATATCTGTGTCTGTATTAATAAAAGGTAAATGTTGAAATTGTGTTCTTTATAAATACAGTAGAACTCCAGTTATCCGAACCTGGATTATCTGACTTTCCAGTTAATCGAATAACCAAAATATATTTTAAAAAACGCGGGAACGAAAAGACCCAGCTCGCGGAGTAAACCACTGTATTCCCAGCTGAAGGCGTGGTCAGTATAGGTGTGTTGTAGTTTCATTTTCAAACCCAATCTCATTTTCATGAACGAAACAAAATTTAAAATGTCAAGTAAACTAAAACGTGTACTTCTGATCATATAAAAATTGGTAATCTGAGAAAAAGAAAAGGGAGTCAGGAACGAAAATCGCTGACAGATATGATGTCGGGTCTGTCACATTTTTTTTTTTTACCTTTAAAGAATATTGAATAAATTCTTCAATTCGTTTCTGTAATGCAG
This sequence comes from Oreohelix idahoensis, assembly GCA_024509875.1. Taxonomy (NCBI): domain Eukaryota; kingdom Metazoa; phylum Mollusca; class Gastropoda; order Stylommatophora; family Oreohelicidae; genus Oreohelix; species Oreohelix idahoensis. The sequence goes on along the minus strand of JAMPIV010000834.1, from coordinate 209,753 downwards.
TGTTTCTCAACCTTTTTGTGTTCACGGCACACTTTTCAATTTTCTAAAAATTTGCGGCACACCTATCTGACCCCGCGCGGGAATAAAATAATTACAGTGGTATATACTATAGACCGGGAGGGAGGCATCAAAGAAGAGTTGGCTACCCGAAGAGCAGCAGCTGGGAGACTTTTTCAGGCCATAAATCGAGGACTCTACAGCAAAAGAGAAGTTGGCAAGAAGATGAAGATGGCTGTATACTGCTCCACCTGTGTCTCAGGCTTGACGTATGGGTGCGAGTCATGGGCAATGACTACAACCCACAAAATTCAGATCCAAACCTCAGAAATGAGGTACCTGAGGAAGGTGGTTGAATTAACAAGAAGAGATATGGTCCGCAACCAGATGATACGCCACGGCCTAAAAATCCAACCCATGCATCCCAAGTAGATCAGTCACAACTAAGATGGTTTGGTCATGTCTGCAGACTGGGGGAAGATCGGCTACCACGACAAGCATGGGAAACTAAGAGCCAGGAATCCAAACCTCGAGGACGACCCAGAGTCCTCTGGGAGGACAACATTAGACATTCTTTGGTGGATCGAGGACTAGAATGGAACCAGGCTAGGAGGAAGACAGCCGATAGGAAAGTATGGCGCTCTCTCTTCCAAACCTCTACAGCTCACGGTAGAAGAGAAACGTCTAAGTAAGTAAGTAAGTATATACTAAATTAAATACACTAATTTTGTGGGTACTTTAGAATGAAAAAAAAACTCTAAATGTGATTTTCTTTTAATTGTTTAAAATAATTTCGAATTATATCTATTTTTGTTCAAAGCGGTTAATAGCTCCAGTTTATTATTGAATGAATTTAAGCTGTGAGATCAGTTTTATATTACATAATCACTAAAAATATACTTCACGTAGTAAATTTACAAAATTTTTGCGACACACTGTGATAGGCGCAGCGGCACACCGCTTGAGAATCACTGCTGTAATGGAAAGTGATGACGGTAGTCGCTGTAGTCGAAAAAAAAAAAACAATGAAAAATGCTGACAACGACAGTGCAGAAGAAGCTATGCACAAATGGTGTACGTAAAAAAAGATCAACAGGACAGCCATTTTTATTACACATTTATGAGAGAAAGCTTCAGTGTTTAATACAGCGTTAGGAGATAATACCGACTTTAAAGCCAACAATGAATGGTTATGTAATTTTAAATCTCGATGGCGTTCGAGTTGTTGTCTCTGAAGACACAAGTAAAACTGGGCCTCTTGAAATTATTAACAACATTCTTAGTTGTTCTGATTGTGGAAGTGACAAATTGGACAAAAAGCACTGCAGATGATGAAATATTCCAATTGTTGATGGATTAGGAAATTTTTGAGAGTATTTAAGAAGAGGAATACTGAGAAGAAGAGAAAGATAAGGAAGACGTGATGAACCCACTCTCATTGTGAAACCTGTAACTGTGTCGTGCTTAGATAGGTTTTTAAGTTATTTAGGGTCCCGCCTGAGTATAGGGGATGGTAATAATACGTAAGAAGTGAAGGTGTAAGAAAATAGATTTTTCACGAGTGGATAGTTAAGGAGAAGATCTGTCTCTGCTCTGAGTAGTTTCTCTAGTCCAGCCTATCTATACGACTATAATTTAGTATAAGACAATCTTGCACCTCCCTATATCTAGAAATATAAGTTTACCTACACACTCACACACACAGCTATGTGACAACAAGACACACAAACGTGAAAAAACTATGGTAAATTTGGGTATGGGTCTGACCAACACACACAGTTTAGTTCTTTTGTTGTTTATTATCATTAAACTTTACAACATCGAATATCTAAAAGAGAAAGATAAAATACATCAGAATTACATATGTAGAAAAATAACGGAATACCTGTGCCCTCCACTCATTGAGAAGATAAGAACCCAACCAGTTAATAACCCAAAGGTAAAAAGTTTAGCACTAGGTTACAGTATAGAGAGTAAAGAAAGAACACAGTTCCCACTAAACGTTATCCAATAAAATTAAACAATAGTCAAACAGAGTGCAGATGATTCAATGTTTCCTGTACTAAAGAAAATATTTCACTCTCTCTCTGTCATACGTGGCCACACAATCTCGCTTCTTACCATATTCTTGGTGAAACAATCTGTTGGACGTAAAAATCCATGAATATGTATATAAGGTCCAGAGTGTTTATCTTCCGAATTGGGCCCCAGTCCCTCCACTAATAATTAAATTTTATAAGGGAGACGCCCAATTTGGTAGTTGATTCCTGGATAAACAATGTCACCTTGAATAGTTAATGTCGAGACTCTCTGAGATCTGGTGTTCACAGTAAACAGTAGGAAAACATCTGATTGCTAAAAACTGTTAATTATTGTTAATTGATCATGGTGGTAAATCCTATCAGCTGTCTCTGTGGTGAGTGCCGATTTTGAAACCGCGTAACTTGCTGGATAAATCCGATGAAAAAACGACTGTCAAAAGTCGGGAGAAAATGTTATATCTTTCACACCTCAGTGGGCTGAAAAAATTGCTAAATAATTTCTGGTGTTTATAGTCCAGTTAAATTTACTATTAAAATGTCAGTTAGTCTCTGTGGCCGATCCTGTTCACAACTGAACTTGGAGACGCGTAAGCGAAAAGAAGACAACTTTAATCCAATCAGTAAATGGAGAAAAGGCCAACATAGACCACAATGGACCAAAATATAGACCAAAATAAAGCTAAATAAAAAAACCGCTGGTCGCCGTTGATCAGGTCGTGCCTAAGGATGGAGAAACATTATGAAAAAATGCTACTAATATATATCTACATATAAGTGTAACCGCGTATACCGTAAGTTTTCAGATACAGGCTATATTAACATATAAAATAAATTTTTATAGAAACAGAAGATTAAAAAAAGTCTTGGCGCAGATGTTTAATTAAACCAGGTTAGCTTCGAAAAGCCACGCATTATTTTAGGCTAAGCTTCGCTTCGTAACGCCAAGCATTAATTAGGGTAGCTTCGCTTACGCCAAGCATTGGTCACGTGATTTTCCCACCAATGGTTAGGCTGAGTCTTTCTTTCCCCGGAATGAACAAGAGACGAAGCCATTTTTTTAGTCAGTAATGAATTTAGAGCGGTGGAGACAAGACGTAATTCTCTTTGCTCAGTGATATTCTATAGAGGAGATTGACTTCGCACAATTAATGCAACTGTGTAACTTCGAAATATGGAATGTGATGATTTGTGAATTCACGAGAAACGTAAGTAGTGCTAAGAATTGCATGCAATAACTGTTAGAGCCCACAGTCATAACTGAAACGGAGCTACGCTCGAAAACTGGGTAAAGAATTGTAAACCCAGGCATATATCTGAACCTTTTACCAAGAATGAAGGTCCTTAAGCTGAGAGAAAGTCAAACTAAGGAATACTAATGAATAAGAGAAAGTTTGGCTCTTCATTGAAATGAAGAGATAAGAAAAACGTGAAATCTAGACCACATTAACAAATAAACGAAGGAACACTAGAAGGATAGAGGAGCCACGCCATGTTTTAGCAACTTGAAAAGATTACGAGATGCAATAAGGAATATTGCATCATTAAAATAATGCATTGACTTTTTATGCTTGTTTATTAAATGTCAACATGCTATTATGCAAATTTGGTGTGGTTACCATTTGACTTAACCCAGTTCTTGTTGGAAATTGAATAAACATTTGTTTCATTGAACACAAATGCTGTTGACGAATCATATGTTTGCAGTTAGCCATCATACCAATTATTAAAGGATCATGCCAAAGCTAATCGTTGCAGGTGCAACACAAATAATAACCATATGCTCTAAAAATAAAACATCATAGAGGATTGTCCCCGAACCTGGTAAATTCCTGTAAGTCTGTAGAGAGAAATCATCACCTCTAGCAGGCTAGCTAGTAATCAAAATCTAATACTCTCGAGTTAAACAGCAACCCCCACTACCCTGCCCGGCCACACATTGCAACTTGTTGCCTAGTGACCAGTCCTCTACAAAAGAGCAGAAGCGAAGATGGATCAATTAATGGAAAATTTCCAGCAACTTGGGGTAGAACAGCAGCACCAACAGGAAAACAGATTTGCTCAAGCACAACCACTGCAGCCCCAGGACAGACAAAATATGGAAGGACCAACAATAATAGCGCTACGGCAAATTACTGAAACCCTACAGAAAAATGACAACTACGCGAAATTCACACAGGTTAGATCCATTGTTCAGCCGTTCGATGGAAACAAAAAAAAATTTCAGAAGATGGTTGTCCGACATGGATAAATTTGCGGCACTAGCAGAGGCAACAACGGATGAAGAGAAAAAGAAAATCGCTCTGTTAGGTTCTGATTCGTACGTGACTGATTTTTTAAGAAGGAGGTCCCAGCAGTACCCCACAGAAACCTACGAGTCCCTAAAAAAAGAGCTCACCCAGAGATATGGGGAAATCATAGACAAAATGCATGCTTGGTCAGTCCTTAGAAGCATGAAACAGGAAAGAGATGAATCGGTACAACTTTTTGGAGATCGATTCCTCAATATGGCAGAAGAGGCATTTTGCGGAGAAATCCCTACCACACCTGATGTAGAAATACAGTTAGTGGGGATATTTGCCGATGGCCTTAGAGCGGAAAATATCAGAAGGCATCTTATTAGAAAAGACACCAAGACTATTGCTGAAACAATCCAAGCAGCAATACAGGAGGAAAATCTTCACCGAAGGTTCCAACAAAGAGCAGGTAGGGAACCCCGACCAGAATATAGGGACTATGATGAGCATGAGCCTATGGAAGTTGACCATACCAGGAGGCAATGGACTCGCCCACGAATACGTGATGATAGACCCCGCAATTATAGACCCCCCACACAGAGGCAAAACGACGTCAATAATGTCAATACAAACGGATGCTTTACATGCGGTAGGCTCGGACATGGTTACAAGTCCTGTAGAGCAAATTACAATCATGCACCACCCAGAAGAGGAGGTTACCAACCACAACAACCCGCACCACCCCCACGTGATTACACCAGAAATCAGTATACCAGAGGCGCACCTCAACCCCTCATGCGTCAGGGAAACGGCCGCGCCACTCACTAAACAGGACCGTTAGTGAGGGCAACAATCACAGAAACTGGTCCAAAACAAAAGAAACAACACAGAACAGAAATTGTCAAGTGGGCCCATCCAGTAAAATACAATATGAAGAAATGTTGCATGATGGAACTAAAATACATCCGGACCCCAGTTCCTGCATCATGTCTATACAGGGCCAACAATATAGGGCACTGGTAGATACAGGAGCATCCATCAGCCTTATTAGGTTCCAGCTGTTCAAGAGGATCCAACACTTAGTACGATTTCAACCGTCCAAAACACACCTAGCTTCAGTCACGGGACAAAGACTAAATTCAGTTGGGACAGCATGGCTAAAATTTTCCTTAGGCGAAACAAATTTTGAACACCCATTTGTCATTACTAAAGGAATGTCTAGAAATCTTATCCTAGGGAGAGATTTTTTTAACAAACACAAAGTTCGAATATACTATGACCTCCACAAAATCAAAGTCAACAATACGTACATAGATCTCCAGGACGATATCCACATAGCGTCTTTAGTAAGGATTACAGCTCCCATAACGGTGGCTCCAAACTCCCTGGTCATAGCAAAAGGCAGAGTAAAAAATTCTGAGTACATAACACCAGGGCAATCAATTCAAGTACAGCCCCTAGCAGAAGAAAGCATTATTGATGACCCATTGTTGCAAATTACAGAGGGAATCGCTGAAGTCTCGAAGTCCAGAGATTTCCCCATCATGATATTGAATATGTCAGGAAAAACTACCACTATAAAAAGAGGCACAGTTGTAGCGCAAGTGGATACGTCAACAATAAGACAAACCAAAACCAATAGAGACCATCCACAAATTGTCTCAACCACTCCCACTGGACATAATGCACGAAATCGCAGTACAAATAACCATAGTACACGGAAAGTAAACAGTTATAAGGCAGAAAAAGGCAGTAACATCAGTCACAGTCATGTTACACCACAGCATACCCTACCCAGATGGCAGAAACGAACCAGTCCATACATAAGAAGAGAAAGGCCACAGTATGAAAATGACTATAATTACTCATTCTTGCGCCCCAGCACACCAAGAGAAAAGATGAAGTGCTGTATATCACAGAGTAACAGAGAAACAGAAATTGTCTTGCCAGGAGGATATCCAAAGCGACAAGACAGTGATACATGCCCCATGGAGTATCAATATAACTCAAAAACAGGTGGATATGATAAAGTCCCAAAACCAATTGAAATTTCCGAAGAAAAGGAAGAATTCTTATATGACTATACCACAGGAGGATACTATAGCAGCAAAGTTGGAAACAGAAAGAATGAAAAATTTTCGCCCAGGGAAAGAAGACAGCCCTATAGCACAAACAGAAGAAATACAGTAACGTACGCGGATAAGCGCAGTTACGACAGAAATAATCAGAAAAAATGGCACAACAACGACTACCCCAGAAATATAATAAGAAATGAATATACAGTAAATGCAGTGACAAATGGAAATGCACACAGTACATGGCAGAGGAGACAGTACCAAGCACAGCCCAATGAACGGCAAAGAACTACGCAAAAGAAAGCCACATACCAGGAGCAGAGATTTTCACAAGATGCAAGAAAAATGTCCCAAAATTATGGGAATGAAACGGAGGCATCAAGACAGACCAGAGATATCATAGCAGATCATAAATACAGAGAGAGAATAGCTCAGTTACTTGCAACCCTGAATGCCACAGAAGATAATAAGCAACGTTTGAAAACGTTTGTAGAAAAGCACCAAGATGTATTCGCACTCAATGACATGGAATTAGGCAGAACTAACACTGTCACAATGGACATTCAAACAACCACAGAGGAGCCAATACATATGAAACCCTATCATACGCCCTTGAAAAATAGAGAACTCGTGGAAAGGTCTATAAATGAAATGCTACAGGCAGGAATCATCGAAAGATCCCGTTCCCAATGGTCCTCACCCATAGTGATCGTAACAAAGAAAGACGGCTCCAGTCGCTTTTGCTGCGACTACCGTGCCCTTAACAAAATCACAAAAGTCATTTCCTACCCCCTCCCCAGGATAGACGATCTACTTGCGACGTTAGGAAAGTCTACATACTTTACCACACTTGATGCAAGGTCAGGCTTTTGGTGCATCCCCATGACACCTGAGGCAAAACAGAAATCCACATTCTGTTCACATATGGGAAGTTTTTTTTGGAATGTTATGCCATTTGGTCTAAAAGGATCTCCAGCAACATATATGTCACTCATGGATGAAGTGTTAAAGGGTCTACATCCATTTGCCCTGGCATACATAGACGATATCCTGATACATACCGCAGGCACGATGGAAGACCACCTCCGCAAGGTTGAAACAGTGTTTGATAGACTCAGGCATCACCAAATAAAGTTAAAACTGTCGAAGTGTGAGTTTCTAAAGACAGAAACAAAATATTTAGGCTTTGTCATCAATAGACATGGCGTCAGACCTGATGAAGATAAAGTCAAAGCCATAAGAGAAATGCCTAGCCCCAAGACGGTGAGACAAACACGCTCATTTATTGGTACAATAGGGTACTATAGACGCCACATCATCAATTTCTCCAGAGCAGCAGAGCCTTTGATAGCCCTTACCCGCAAGTATGCACGCTTCAAATGGACAGAAGACTGCCAGAGATCCTTTGAGTATCTAAAAAATGCCCTAACCACCATCCCACTGCTTGGACATCCAGATATTTCTCAGCCCATGATACTATACGCCGATGCCTCAGATAACGCAATTGGTGCTTGTTTGGTCCAACCTGTACTAGAAGATGAAACACCCATCCTACCAAACATTCCAAATGAGAAACCCATTGCATTCCTATCCCACGCATTGTCAAAGTCACAAAAACGGTGGACCACCACTGAGAAAGAAGCATATGCTATTCACTATGCAGTACAAAAGTTTGACTTTTACGTCAGAGGAACTAAACTCATTATAAGAACTGATCATCAACCTTTGGTTAACTGGCTCACCAAAACACAAGAACAGCCAAAGAAGTTACAGACATGGGCAATGAATTTACAGTCCTACGACACCACTATCGAACATATCCCAGGCGAAATGAACACCTGTGCAGACCTCTTATCCAGGATTAAATATGATGATGAAACTGAAGTGAAAACAAATAGAGTCAAAAATGATGGCACATCCTCAGAGATTGACGATAATGCTAAAGAAATTAATGAAATTACTTCATCAAGTCGAAGAAGTACCTCAGATTCCGCCACTCAAGTAGAAGAAGAAAGCCAAGAGATGTTTGACATGAGAGTAGAACAAGCGAAAGATGCAGAAATTGTCAAGCTGCTCACATACGTGAAAGAAAACCCAACAAAAAGTAAAGATTTTACAGTACACCCAACGGATGGAATTCTATACTATATTGATCAGAAACAAGAAGGGACACTAAGAAAAGTCATTCCAGCACATCTAGTCCCAGAAGTATTGCTACAGTTTCATGATAACAACGGGCACATGGGAAGAGACAAAACAATTGATGTCATAAAGAAAAGGTATTATTGGCAAACTTTCTACAAGGACATTACAGAATATGTAGCCACCTGTAGAACATGTAAATTGAGAAACATGAAGCCACATTTAATTCCCCTTCAAGAAATGCAACCTTCCCATTACCCCATGCAAACAGTGAGCATTGACTTATCAGGTCCTTACCCACTCACCCAATCAGGCAACAAATACCTCCTGCACATAGTTGACCAATACTCTGTTTGGCCAGAAAGTTACCCACTCAGTGATGCCACATCGCAGTCCATCACGCAAATTTTTTTACAAGAATTCATTCCCAGGCATGGCTGTCCAAAACGAATCATTTCAGACAACGGTAAACAGTTTATAGGTAACCCATTTAAAGCCACCTTACACCAGCTGAATATTGAGCATACTACAACCACTTATTATTGCCCAAATGCAAATGGCAGAAATGAACGCATGCACGCCACCCTACATGATATTATTAGCAAATATATCAAGGGGAACCACCAATACTGGGACCTATACATTAACCAAGCTCTTGAAGCCATCCGAGTAAACGTGAACGATACCACAGGAATGTCACCCTTTCTCATGCTATACGGAAGAGAACCAAACTTTCCGTTAGACAACCTACTTCGCCCACAAAGAAAATACATGGGAGAAGACCCCATCGAAATAATCCTTCAAGAAAAGTATAAAGCTCACCAGATTGCACAACGAAATACGCAGAAGGCATTTCACAAGAAACAGAAACAACATGATAAATCAGCCAAGCTACCAACATACAAAATAGGAGACAGAGTATACTACAAGAAACATGTACGCAGTTCAAAATTCGATGACCGATGGTTAGATGGCTACAAAATCATGAAACAAACTACGCCTGTAAACTTCATTATTTGGAATGAAGAGAAACAACACCAAACAAAAGCTCACGTAAAACAAATAAAAATTGATAATCACCGGCCCATTCCGCCTCTGACGACAAATACAAGACCAGTCAGAAAAGCCACCCTAAATTATAATCCATCCAGCACAGATTCGTCTGACATATCAGAGTCAGAGACGACAGACTCTGAATTTTACCAAGACGACCACATACCCAGACCACCCACAGATGAAATACATCGAGCAAGACAACAACGAGACTCGTCCGAAAGCGAAGAAGATATCCCACCACTTGAATTGCGTAATCGACTCCAGGACAGAGACCTGCGCATTAGAAATGAAGAAATAATGCCTCAGACGTCACACGATGACAACAACCAAGCACCTTATATCCACACTCAAACTTACTCCCGCAGTGATAAATCGTCAGCTGATACCTATCACACCCCCAGTTCAGGCAGTTCTAGTTTTAACACTAGTGAAAACCAAACACTGCTATACCACAAGAACAAGATTGCTCGTTCAAAACAATCAGATCCTGAAGAAACTATACCCAAGCAGATTGTTGAACCATATACCAGCGATCTTTATGGAGACGAAACAGAACAAGACAGCATAGCTTTGTCAGACCCCAACGAACATAATGACAGAAAAATGGTAGAATTATACCAACAAGAAACAGACATTGATACAGCTAGTTCCATTGAAACCAGTGATGCGGATAGTACATTATTTGTACCAGTCAGCTCCAGCGTCAAACGCGCCTATAAAACAGAATCTGATGACTCAATCCCTAGCAACAAAATTCCGCGTATACAGCACAACTATATCAGACGAAAGATTCTGAAGAAACGCAATCATGTTCCAAAACCAAGCCGAGAAGTGTTAGCCTCATCTCAACTAGTCAAAAACAACAGTGTGCAAATTACTGTGCCCATTGTAACCGGTGCTAACGTTCAGCACAACCAGGTCAGAAGAAAAATCAAGGCGAAACATATACCTGCCTCAAAACCAACAGATGTTCCAGCCATACAAACCCCTACCACAGTGAAACCATCACCGCAATCAAAAGATGTTAAGCCATCACCGCATTCGTCAATGTCCTCAGTGTCCCAACAATCAGCAAATGCAGTGTCGTCGCCTATCACACCCGTCACCACTGCTACTCAGTATGATGCTCGCCTAAGCAGTCGGGACATTGCAAGGTTAGAGATGGCAGAGAAACTGAAGGAACTACTAAAACTTTGCTGAGACACGCCCCTCAAGTCTTCAATGTACATGCCATCCCATGTACCGTCACCGCGAATGTGCACTTAATTTTTAACAATGTACTAACTCTCCCCATGTACTCTATTTTCAGTCTTGGACAGTTCAAATGACTTGCTTACAGACTAAGATGTCAAAGCCTCACTGAGAAAGTTATTTTTTCCAGCCTTAGAATAATGATGCCCAGAAAGAAATCAAGACCAGCCCACGGAGGATTCTAGTTAGACATTTTATTTGGATTATTGAAATAAAGATGACACAGATGATACAATGTTCTTTGTTTACAGACACCCTTATTAGTCAGACAGTTTTTGATATTCAGAATGTTACACAACTTTACCTATAACACATGTGTCATACTATTCTGTTGTAACATTGATCTCTACTTTTGAAACGAATCATATTCCATGTTTCATTCACCAGACTTCTTGTCCTTGCAGATCCAGAGTCCTGTATTTTCATGCAGACACTGTACACCAGTAGTTTTGTTTTCTTACCCCATACTAATATTTCTTTGATCTATATTATGCTAAACTCCTTTATATCTATCACCTTGATCAATCATACTGTTCATACTATGACATCTCTCAACAGCACATAATTCATACCCAAAACTAGTATTGTAGGTTATGCTATTTTTCTCCACAGGATTATTTCAAATGTACATTATTATTTTAGACCCAGATGTATATTAGTACTGTCAAAAATTTTACTGCCTATCACAAATACCCCAATGACATTTGCGCATGCTGAATTTCTGCAAATGAAGAATCCCTTGAGAGCATTAGTATATGCTAACCCCAGATTGAACAAATTGCACCTATTTGTTGATGATGCCTTTGCCCATGTTAAAGAAATAGCATTTGCACATGCTGACCTAGCAAATGAAATACCCCATTACCGCATGATAACCACTAATGACACATGAGATGAAGAAGCAACAGGTTATGTATGATGAAGATGACATTTTATATTAAGGTGAAACTTTATGTTGTCACAGCTGAGATTTTGTTGAAATGTTGATGCACAAAATCCCTCACATTAACATTGGAGGAGGAATAATCTTAGTCTTTCGTGGTTACGAGATAAGACAAGGATATAATAGAATATTTGATGAATACCATGGAACAAATCAGAGCAGATGATTGTTGCACATATGAGGACCATATTTGAAGTCATTATTGAAGGATTATCAGTAGACAAGAGACATAAATGAATTATGATAATCCCATGGAACCACAGGTACTAAGGACACAAAATGGAGATTAAATAATGGAGAAAAAAAATAATGACTGAATAATTGCTACACCCAGAGGTAAAGGAAATAGAGATACATCCGCATTTTTGGAGAAGATATCTTTTTTTTTTTTTTGATTTTTGCTCATTGCCTTTGTAATATGAACATTGTTGTATAACAAATGACTATTCCTTATCACGAATTACAGAATGTTGTAAGATAGTTAGAATAAATTGACAATGTACTATACTCATAACATACCCAGAATTACAGGAGAGAAAATAAATAAATGGTTGATGAAATTGGACATACTGAGATTTGCTCACCCCGAGGATATTGGATAAGAAAATAACGTTATCCCAAGGACAGACATGTCACAGATATAGTACATGGACAATTAATAAGGATATATTTCCAGTACAGAATAAGAGGAATAGGAAGGATCCACATTTTAAAATATTGGAGCACCATGAGCGATGAATTGGACTTATAAAGGAAATGGAAATGGTACACTGTATGCAAGGATAACCAGAAATAATATGGTTAAATAGTAGTCAGAGTGCAAGGAACTTTGTCTTATAAGAATATTGTAGATTCCTCACGATCAATTGAATATTTTTTCTTCCTTTCTATGTCACATTTTTTGAGTGATGACCCCAACATTTTTTTTCATCTCATATTGTCAAAAGTTCTTACATCTCAGTTAAATGTTTCCATAAATAATTGTTTGATGTGTTTTGCATAAATGTATTGCTAGATAAGGTACATAGGGAGTTACTAAGGATGAATTCTCAAGATAACAGGAGGACTAGAATAGATACAATGATATTGGTACACCATAAATGATACATTGGTGTTATGAAAAAAAAAAAAAGGAGACAAATATAAATTGTATACAAGGATGCCTCGAGAGTGACAACATGGATACATATTGTCAAAAGTATAAGCAGTTGTCTTAAAAGAGAAAATAAAGTAATACGGAACCCAATGTAGAAAATTCATGATGATTTGGAAACTATATTTTTCTTTTCCCTTATATTTCATAAAACGATAGTAACACATTCGTCTGTTGGTTGCTGAATAATTTGATGTTTGAAAATTGATGTATGGTAAGTCAAAGAAGATCGTTGAAGAATAAATATATATATATAAAATAATATTTCTAGGGAAGAGTTCACAAAAAAAAAAAAAAAATACTGTATTGACAGAAAAGAAGGAATGATTAGAAATAACTGACTAATGGACAGGATCACCACCAGACGTACGGATATTAGAGACAAACATCACATATTTTGAAGAAAAAAAAAAATGTAATATAGAACATTTTCTACAGTGACGGACTTAGAACGAGTTTATACACTTACCATTTGGAAAATGTCTATAACAAGGAAACATACAAATAAATAAATAAGGATAAGCCATGAGGTTTTAATGCTTTTATTGTGAAAAATGATTACTTATAAAAATGATGCTGGTTGCATTATCGTATGATAAATATGCATATTATGTTTAGAGCTGTTTTCTACATGTAATAATGAGCAAGTGGCTCATTCACTAAAAAAAAAAAAAAAAGATTTTTTTAGTACTTGCAGGCTTTTAATATGGAGCAAATAACAGTACAGAAAAGAGATAACACCCCCACCACATCCAAGAGAATGTAATCAACTATATTTTTGAATGAAATGTAATAGATTATGATAATCCAGCCAAGTTCTGCAAATAAGATAGTTTATTGTTCATTCCCCAGTGTTGCCACTCGTCACATTTTTTTAGTGATGACCTTATGAGTGTTTTGCAGATTTTGTTAGGCAGTGTTGCCAATTTGTAAATTTGGTGAAAAATATTATGATGTGATGAATAAGTTACACTTTTTGAAGTTGATGTCCACTACTAGTTTTTTTTACATAGCAGACGACCTCATATAGACATAGGACCCCAGTATAGGAATTAAATTAAATTTTTTGGAAATATTTTTGGACTTAGAAAAATTTTTGAACTTTAAATTTTTCTGAAAATTTTTTTTGAACTTAGAAATTTTTGGGGATGGATTTTTGTTATTGATAGTACTCAAATGTCTCCCTACGGGATACATTTGCAGGGCCCCGGGATCTGTATGTAACCGCGTATACTGTAAGTTTTCAGATACAGGCTATATTAACATATAAAATAAATTTTTATAGAAACAGAAGATTAAAAAAGTCTTGGCGCAGATGTTTAATTAAACCAGGTTAGCTTCGAAAAGCCACGCATTATTTTAGGCTAAGCTTCGCTTCGTAACGCCAAGCATTAATTAGGGTAGCTTCGCTTACGCCAAGCATTGGTCACGTGATTTTCCCACCAATGGTTAGGCTGAGTCTTTCTTTCCCCGGAATGAACAAGAGACGAAGCCATTTTTTTAGTCAGTAATGAATTTAGAGCGGTGGAGACAAGACGTAATTCTCTTTGCTCAGTGATATTCTATAGAGGAGATTGACTTCGCACAATTAATGCAACTGTGTAACTTCGAAATGTGGAATGTGATGATTTGTGAATTCACGAGAAACGTAAGTAGTGCTAAGAATTGCATGCAATAACTGTTAGAGCCCACAGTCATAACTGAAACGGAGCTACGCTCGAAAACTGGGTAAAGAATTGTAAACCCAGGCATATATCTGAACCTTTTACCAAGAATGAAGGTCCTTAAGCTGAGAGAAAGTCAAACTAAGGAATACTAATGAATAAGAGAAAGTTTGGCTCTTCATTGAAATGAAGAGATAAGAAAAACGTGAAATCTAGACCACATTAACAAATAAACGAAGGAACACTAGAAGGATAGAGGAGCCACGCCATGTTTTAGCAACTTGAAAAGATTACGAGATGCAATAAGGAATATTGCATCATTAAAATAATGCATTGACTTTTTATGCTTGTTTATTAAATGTCAACATGCTATTATGCAAATTTGGTGTGGTTACCATTTGACTTAACCCAGTTCTTGTTGGAAATTGAATAAACATTTGTTTCATTGAACACAAATGCTGTTGACGAATCATATGTTTGCAGTTAGCCATCATACCAATTATTAAAGGATCATGCCAAAGCTAATCGTTGCAGGTGCAACACAAATAATAACCATATGCTCTAAAAATAAAACATCATAGAGGATTGTCCCCGAACCTGGTAAATTCCTGTAAGTCTGTAGAGAGAAATCATCACCTCTAGCAGGCTAGCTAGTAATCAAAATCTAATACTCTCGAGTTAAACAGCAACCCCCACTACCCTGCCCGGCCACATAAGCACACGGGGTCTCTAGCCTATTCCTATCTGGTCAGTTTTTTCTAGCGCAGCGTCTCTAGATCAGGTGAAGGTATGTGCCCTCCCCGCTCCTTCTGCGCGCGCTAACAATCAGCGTGCAATGTCAGTTATTATTTAATTTATCCATACGCGCACTTTAACCATTATTGCCTGACGCTTAATACAGTGCAGACCTGATAAGGAGAACTCACCAGGGACCCAAGAAATAGTTCTTCTTATCAGAAATTCCTCTTATCCAGATAAGAGTTCAAGCATATGGTAATGCATTTACAACGTACAATACAATAATGAATTAGCGTTGAATATGACAGATGTATGACACAGAAAATATGTAAATCACCAAAAGTGTTAATGTACAAAGTTGGCACAAATATCTAGAGAATAACAGCACTTTTTACACTTTGAAATGAAAAAGCTGCAATTTCCTCTGTATCTTAGTACCCGTACTTGAGTTAATAAAAATGTCTTTCCGTGACATCTTTAAATTCAAAGAAATGATAAATTAAATCATCTTGGCATCCAGCCGGCATTATATACATGTTAGTTTTATCCATGCAATTGAAACTTCCAACTGTGAAATAGTTTGTACCGTTAACCCACAGTCATCATTATCTCTAGAATTTGCACACTCTTAAATGATAAAGCACTCTTAAATGAAAAAGTCTGTAATTTTCCTCTGTACTGCATCAATGTGACCTACAGGTTTGGACAACATTGCTGACCTATAATGAACCTTCAGATTTTGAATAATACCTTGGTCACAAGGCTGAAGTTTGGATGTCGCATTTGGTTGGTAAAAATAAAAGTTCTGTTGCTTTTAGATTTTGAACATTTATGTGGGCTGAACAGTTGTAAAGCACCAAAAGAACTTTGTGATGTTGACGTTCCATAGAATGATCAAATGCATATAGCCACTTGGTGAAAATGTCTGATGTCATCCGGGCTATTGAATTAGCTGCATAATCAACACACAATTTTTTTCAAACCTTTAAAACAGCGTGGATTTTTTAATTTACCGATTACAAGTAATGGCAATTTATCTGAACCATCCATATTTGTACACACAACAATTGTGATTCTTTCTTTCCATCCCCTCCCCCCAATGACACTATTCATTTCTGAAGGAAAAAGTATTGTCAGGCAGCAATCTCCAAAACAATCCAGTTTCATCAGTATTAAACACATCAACGGAATTATACCTACTCATGGCTGGTTTTAGCACCTCCTCCGTCCATGACTCGGTAGTCGTTTCATTAACAGAATGCCTTTCCCCACACAAAAAAAAGGTAAAGGAACCCGTTACACGTCCATTGAGGCATATTGGGAATATGGTGTTAGGCCCATATTTTCTTGACCGTCTGCACACTAGGGGTGATGTGGTTGGCATCACGCCGGCCGCCTTAACCTTCACATGGTTGCTCTGGTACCCGTTTGTGGCCTAAAAAATTCCCACCTCATCTGGGGATCGAACCATAGACTACTGCGCTAGGAAGCCAGTGCACTAACCACTATGCTACCGCGGCTTTGTAAGTAATGTTGTGCCGTTTTTTAAAAGACCCAACCAGCCAGGACTACATTTCCAGCCAGTCCGACCTTCCAGAAGTGCTAACTCTTCTGCCTTTGCAGTTAATATAGGTCCATTTACAGGAACATTTGCTGATCTCGCCATGGTGAACCATTTTAGGAGTGCCGTGTCAACCACATCACACGCCGCTTTTCGGTTCTTCATTCTGTGACAATCAACTTGTCCACCATAAAACATTTTTCTGTACCGATCCTTATTTTTTATGATTCCTGAAAGCGTTGATTTTGGAATGTCAAATTCCTTTGCTATTTTCATTTTCTTTTTGCCACTATTTTCCACTTCTTGTAATAGCTCAATCTTTCTTTTCAAAGATATGGATTTTAACTTTTCAGCCATTTTTAGAGGGGAAATAACTCAAATTCTAACACCGACGAAACGCGCAATTTCCGAAAATAGTCGAAAAGTTGTACAAATGTCCAGGTACTGTATTTGAAAAAAAGTTCGCCTTAAGCAGATCAAATTATATAGTCGGGACACGTTTAATCGTTCGGCATATCCGAAAATTCGTGATAAACGGATTCCGCTTAACCGGACATTTTTTACAAAGACAAAGTAGAAAAATTGCCGGGGATAAACAAATTGTTCTTCACAACAGAAATTCGCCACATCCGAGATCGCCTTAAGCGGTTTGCACTGTAGCTATTAGAGGGTCGGCGTCGGATTGTTTAGTCGCATGATATTTAAACAACAGTCACTTACTAAATTACACAAAATGAAATAAACTTGAATTCTATTCCTTCAATTATCCGTCGCGCCTAGTGTATTAATTAGTCAACTAACCCGTCTCTTTCTGTGTGATAGCGGGTGGAAAAATTATCATTACTGAACAACTGGTACACAACTAGCTACGCGTTATTTTCCACTGATTCTAACACCTAGAAAATCACAGTGAATTTAAGATGATAAACCTTTAACACTTTAATACGCTAAGCACAAATTTATATTACCAGAAATCCAGAATGCAATCACCACGAAACTATTAACGCATCTATTCCCTATGGTTCTAGATACCGTGTTTAGACTCTCCGAAAAATTCTGAGCGACACTGATAACTGATTTTTGAAAGACGCAGTTTATATACCATCATGTTATTATGATCTCTAGAGGATGTTAATTTTCTCACTCTTAGTGCATAGCAGAAAAATCAGGAATCTGCGTTTCCCAGATGAAAGGTCCTCTGAGCCGCCACTGTTTCTCTCGTCGAGCGCTGGTTGACCAACATCAAAAGGCTTTCGTTACGATAACAGGGTTTCTGTCAAAATCGTTCGCGTCTCGAGATGAAATGCTAATCGACGTCAGAGACTCCCCCGTATCTGAAGATCAAAGGGTTAAGTGTTTATCCCACGTGCGTTCTGTCCGAGGTCCGATGATTGACAGATCAGCTCGCGTGAGAAACTTTTGTAAACAAACCCTATTCGCTGGCAGGTCGCGAAAGTTGGTAACATGTCTGTTTGTTTACATCTCAAGGAAAAGAGGCGTGGATTAAAAGTGAGTAATGCAGTCTGTCAAATGCTCGACTTTGCTAACGAATCATAGAACACCACGAGGTCACGAAAGGCTGTCGGATACTGTAGGCCATATTTCCATTATATGTCACAAACTGTCTTGAATTAGAAATAAAAGTGGTAAGCAATAAAGTGGTACCATACCGGAAGAATTCAATGCTCCAAAACTTCCTACACTTAAACAGTTGCAAGCCTTAGCAGCTAGGAAACAATATTTTGACAGTGGTGATACTTTAATGTACTATACATTTTTTCATGTTTCATTAGTTTGAACAGTTGTTTTTTTTTTCAATTTGTTATTACTATTAATTTATAAAAGGGCATCGTGATATTTAATCATGTCTTTAAGAAAATGTTTTGAGCATGTTAATTTATAATTATGTCGTGTACTGTACAATATTTCATTTTTCATGTTTCACCTATTTAAGAAGAATTTTTTTGCGTGAACACACGTGATTTTTTCCACCTTAATCCACTTATCAGAATTTCCGATAACCAGAACAACGCGGATTAATTAGGATAAATGGAGCTCTACTGTATCTGCAATTACTTGTAATGTCATTTAAGAGTGAAAATATTTGAAAGAAGGGTGTTGATTTTATAAGTTCTGGCCTTCATTGCAGCTAAGCCAATGTTGTTTTTAGAACAAACATTGTTACACGTATGCTGAGTATTGTAAAATATAAACATCTGATTGTCAAAAACAAGCATTCAAATTGTTTGGAAGATAATGCTACACCGAATGATTATATAGAGAGAGAGAGGGAGTGAAAAAGAAAGAGTGTGTGTGTGTGTGTGAGAGAGAGAGTGAGAGTGTGTGTGAAGGTGAACACCTGAAGGAGAATGTAAGAATTTTCGATATTCTTATCTCGGTGGCTGTATTTTTCAGTTGTAACTGCTTTATACTTCTGTAAAATTTACATCCATATATTATCAATCTAAGGTTAACATACCTTTTTACATTCCCTAAGATTCACATCCACACAGCACACTTTCCTTCATTGGCTCATTCTGGAGGCAGACTTATTCAGTTCATTATGTAACCGTCAGCTGGGTCTTGGTTACGGTATCATTTATGCCACGTGTAACAGGTGCTGGTGTTCTAATAACTGGTCCTAAGGCACCAATTATCCTATGTGTAACTGTGCTGAGTCTTACATTACTAGGTGACAGATGGCAGGCCTAGTTGTGTGACTCACACCAGTTTCCTTGTATATCTTCCAAGTTTTAAGTTAGTAGTGTTTGGTACTGGCCCTCTCCGCCAGAGTTGACAATTCTTGGATGAACTACTTTCCTTCTTACTTTCAACCCTTGACTCGTTCGTACCCTTCTTTGTTGTTATTCCGTGAATGATCATACAGTGATTTTATTATAGTGATTGATGATCAGGCATTCAACAACAATCCTTCATGGATCAACTCAAGCATTTGTTTGTTCTCTTACAAAATCCTATTTATTTACATGTAATATTAATATATTTCAAAGATGTAGGTAATTCTTCATATAGAGCACACCTGCAGTCATATCATAGTTACCTCAAGTATACATTCTGTATCTCAAAAATATGCAGGCATTTAATTCCCTTTGTGCTTATCTCATCTCAAAGTACTTATTTAGCTTCCTCAAGCTCTATTTCATTTTGCCCAATCTGCCTCAAAACTCCTGATCAACTTTATGCATAGTACTTTGTATTTCTATTCCTCTGGTACATCCTGCGCATTCCATTGCTTCTCTTCTTTAAACTTCTCGCCCAGTACCATTTCATTTACTCATTTTTCTAACATATCGTCTTGTGATTTCTCTGCTGCGAATCAGGAAAATGTTCATCAAAGTGCATAATAATTCATAAAAGATCAATACTTACAGGTGATTCCCTGAATCTCTCCTGTGAATACACTCACTAGTGACATTATAAAACAAATTCTCTTAAGTAGCATTTTTCTCTGACTATGAAACTTCTTAGTTTATTCATACTGTTCTGACTAATCTTTATTACATCCTCCAAATTTCCTAGAACTAGCATCTCCTAACTTATCTATATACCTTATGAGTTTACTTTGTCACTTCTAATCTATCTGTGATAACTTCTACAGATCTTATCAAACTTGTGGCAACCGCACAACATTCTTGGTTCTTCATCTTCAGAAATACAAGACCGCACACTTGCGAGCCGTAAACCGTTCTGCCCTTGACTTCTAGTCAATGCTCAGCTGATCTGTCCCTGTTTTCCAGCTAAAACGATTGGTCGGCCTTATTTCCACTCACTGGAAAAATTTGCTCACGCTTTTACAACGTAAGCGAATTCAGTGAACTATCGTCTGTTATTTTTAGACTTCTCTCACTCTATTCCCGTGTGTATTTTTCCGTCAACTCACTAAAACCTACAAGGGACTTAATTCTACGTTATCTCCCTTTGACGTTTTAACTGAACACCATATTCTCTTCTTTAAAGCTTACTACAAAATCGTTACATGCTAATTGTCTCAACCACAATTGAGAACCCACTAAATCTGCTTAACCCTAATTCAAGACTTTTATTCACCAACCGTAATATGCGAAGTTTCCTCCCTTCTCTCAAAGCATCCCTTCACTAATTTAACTCCCTTCAACTAAGACAAATAGTCTGTATCCAAATCCATTCATATTTCCTAAACCATTTTTCTACACTTTTTTACTTGACTAAAACCAAATCACCGTTCATATAAACCTTGCTTAAAGCACAAATAATGCTTTGGGCAAACCCAACGGTGACAATTACTCTCCCCAGCCCCGTCTTACTCCATATGTGCCCATTTTGTTCCATGTTCTCTTACAATTTCTTATGTCTGCCTTACGTTTTCCTTGTGTTTTCTGGTGTCCCTCTGTTGGTTTTACTCTGAAGATTCCAGTAGAAGGGTGTTGCCGTCATTTTTGACGGTGAAAAAAACGCCAACCTAATGTATGTTTGGTTTATGTGATCAAAGAGAGATAAATGTTTATTATCTTTCTGTGACAGGTTTGATTGGTGATTATCTTCTCCTGTCTTATGTTGTCCTGTCTCAGGCAATGTCTTATAAGTGACATGTCTTAAGTCTATTTATAGGATCATATACGGAGTATCTTTATCACCCGTTTGGGCGGAAACGCCTGGTCTGGGTTTGCCTCGATCTGGTCCATGTTCTTTGGGCATGCGCGGGTCTTGGCGGCAAAAGCCGAGAGACTGATTCAGAGAGAGGGTACCTGAGGCTTAGAACGGATGTACCGATCCGTAGATTTCTCTATGCCAAGTTTTCGATAGGGATTGGAAATTCTGGGAATGACAGTCTTGTCATTCTTCCGTCCCTGAGTGTTTCTTTATGCCAGTATTGGCTGTGTTGTGTTACCTTAGAGTGTAAGGATTCTTTGAGAAGGTAACTGAAACATTATTCGATCTTTTCGTCTCGTTTAGATCTTACAGGTACATTTATCGCTGATGGCGACATAGTGAGCGAAGCTCATAAGGAGTTATTATACTGTACCCCAGTATGGCTTCATATTTGAAAGACTAGGTCTGAGTTGACCTGTTACACACATAAGCCTAGGAATCATCTTTATGGATCCGCAATGCGTGCGGAATATGGTTTGGCAGAAAATATATTTATCTCAGAAGCTTGTGTAACTGAGAGTGACCTGATTATCGAGGCCCGCGGCCTGCGGCCTGATTTCGATGTCATCATATTGGTCCGTGTTTACGGCCAATTTTCTTCACCAGAATGAAGTATCTGGCATGTGAGGCCAGTCTGAAGTCTTTTGCTAATTGTAGGACAATGGCATTGACTTTAGTTAAATAATTGATATCGCCCGTACTAAGCAATATATTTGCTAGGGCTTACCTGACGGGGCTCAGTCAGGGATTAGAGCTATTGCATAAATAGTCAACATTGGTCAAGACATTTTTACATGTCTGGGATCTGTTATGCCTGAAGCTGACCTTTGTAACTACACACATTATGTACTCGATCTTATACTATTGACTGTTTCGTCCATCATCATCGTATTATCGTACGTCATGAATAAATATTGTAAACGTCAGCAGCATTCCCTACTTCACTGACTTCTACTTGTGGTTGTGTGAGTTAATGTGAAGTCGTTCAAGAGCCTATACGGCCTTCGTGTTATCAACACTGTTATCTACACACTTACACGATCAACCACATTGTAATACAAGTACTACATGTCTGAATCTACATGAATACGGACATGATGTATGTGTCTACTATACCCTGGCGGCGCCTCACGCTAGTGACCTAAATTCTCGCTTCAACTTGGTACTGTCCAGGACAACACGACATGCTCAACGTACTAACATTCATAACACATCAAAACAGTACGCTACATCTGGGCATTTACACTGAACAACCTTTTACATCTCCAGTCAAACAGAATTTTACATCTGGTGGACCAGATTCGTGGTTTTTTTTTTTTTGTCAACGACACGGATTTTCCTGCCCACATTTGGATTTATGCATCCGGAAGACAAGATTGACGTTTAGTTGTCAGCCACACAGTAGGAAATAGGTCAACGTCTGCTGACCGACGTATACATTTATGGATGGTACAGAATTGCTACATGAACCACAGCTGCTGCATTAGTGCTACATAGACCACAGTTGCTGACGAAGTTTTTTAACACTGTGACAGTCGTCGAAGGACATATGTGTCAAAGTTCACGTCACAAGTTTACATGCAAGCTCGAATTGTAAACATAGAACAGTTCAACCTGTTGTTTACTAAGACATTCTTCACTTTGGGAGACTACTACACCTGTTGTAAAGTTACGGTGACCTTCAACGGTGGAACGTCTACTAGTGTTTACAAGTGTACTGCAATGAACTGCATCTTTGCGGTTGTAGAGGATTACGCTTAAAGATAAGTGGCCTGGTTTACGTGTTAAACGTAGCCTTTATTTTGTGTGCAAATAAGCCTTCCTCGTTACACATTCATTATATGCATTCAATTATTTACTTGTTCTTTGTTTACTTGTTGAGTTAGTGTGTATTTTTTTTAGCGGGTTCAGGTTGGAGGTTCTTACAGTAAATATCCCACTCAACCGAGGGTTACTGTAAGCGTTCTTTATGGATTGTGCATATTTCTCACAGTGGAAATTGCAAGCGACTTTTGTTGCTATTTATTTATTTTTTTTCTTAGCTGTGACGAGATGTGTTAGTGTTATTTTCGTTATTTTTTCTCCGTACTTTAGTTTTGATTCGTTTTGGTTTGTATTTGTCTGCTTTCTCTTTTCTATTGTTAATTTCTTTACACCCTTTTGTTTATACACTGTGTTGTCATTGTAATTTTGTGATTTTTCGCAGTTATCATTGTGATTTTTCACAACATTTGATTTAGTTAAGCTGTATTTTCTTTTGACCTCTGCGAATGTTTTCGTTTGTTTAGATGCTTGTCTTTGTTTAGTTATCGTGATATTGTTGATATATACAGTCTTCATGTATACTTGATCATGTACTATTGATTATATGATGCAAATTATATACTGAGCTGATTACTGGTGACTTAATAAATAGGGTAATTGTACTTAGTCTTTGTAAAAGACTCATCTTCCACTGAGATTGGGATAACTGGTGTTGCTATTTCAGATATATTGACAGCACATTTGTAGACAGGATGTCTACATTAGATTTCTTCATACAGCAAGGGTTGGCCCTTGGCAAAGCTTGTGAGAAATTGGAGGATTTTGCGCTTGCTCAATATGCCAAAGCACAAAAGGCTGAAGAGAAAAAGATTCAAGCGCAGCTAGACAGAGAATTTGAAGAGAAAAAGATTCAAGCGCAGCTAGGCAGAGAATTTGAAGAGAAAAAGCATCAAAGAGAAGCTGAAGAAAGGAAGATTCAGCAAGACAGAGAATTTGAAGAGAAAAAGATTCAAGCGCAGCTAGACAGAGAAAATTAAGAGAAAAAGCATCAAAGAGAACTTGAAGAGAAAAAGCATCAAAGAGAACATGAAGAAAAACTCTTGGCTTTGGAAATAGAGAAGTTGAAAGTGACTAATATAGGGAGTTCTCAAGCGACTTCTTCGAGCACTAAAAGTCATGATTATAAGTTCAAACTTCCTCATTTTAAACCTACAAAAGATGACATAACTTTCTATCTAGATAGACTAGAACTTAATTGTGTAACATATAAAGTAGATAAGGCACAATATGTTAGACAACTGTTGAATTCACTTACAGGTGAACC
Source organism: Oreohelix idahoensis (assembly GCA_024509875.1). Taxonomy (NCBI): domain Eukaryota; kingdom Metazoa; phylum Mollusca; class Gastropoda; order Stylommatophora; family Oreohelicidae; genus Oreohelix; species Oreohelix idahoensis. The sequence goes on along the minus strand of JAMPIV010000834.1, from coordinate 185,159 downwards.
ATTAAATATTATAATGGCAATAGAAGAACATGATAGGACTAACTATGAAGTTGTCAGAGCAGCCTTATTGAAAAGATATCAGCTTAAAGAAGATGATTACCGTCTTCGTTTTAAGACTATGTTACCAGAATCTGGTGTAGAGTTCTCAGACTTTATAGGAAAGATACGCCTTACTTTCACTAGATGGATAGAGTTGTCTAAGACTGAACATACTTATGAGGCACTTATGGACTTGTTGCTTAGAGACAAAGTAATGTCATCTGTTAATGAGTCTTTTCTTGCCTTTATACACGAACGTAAACCTAAGGACATAAAAGAAATGGAACAATGTTGTTGCCAATATGTCACTGCTCATCCACAACAAACGATTAGCAATAATAAGATTAAAGAAGGTTTACCCGTGGCTTCTGCGACTCCATACAATACTAATTTCGGAGGTAAAGTTAAAGGTACTCAGCGCAACTTCGATAACAAAAGTAAGCGTAACTTTGGACAGGATCATAGTGATTCATGCCAAAGAGGCTCGTCTTCTAGGAATTGGAGGCAATCTGATAGCCCTCATAATTATGGTTCCAACAAATTTGGTAATTTCCGAAGGGGTAGCCACAATAAAAACTATCCTCGCCATAATTCTTTAGGAAGACAGCAGTATCAGTCTGATAGATATTTTCATCAAGGTGTAAATCACAATCACAATTGTGAAAACTGCGGTTCAAACCAAAATAGTAATAGCAATAGGGGTAATTACCATAATTCCAAAGGAAATAGTAATCGAGGTAGATGGCAGCATAATAATAATAATAGATCATGTCATCATACTAACTGTGCTGAACAAGAGTCACAAGGAGTTAGTAATGAACAAAACAATAGTAAACCTAGCGCTAGTGCTAGTTCTTGTTCTGCCTTTGATTTTGGGAGAGCATCTCAATGTCCTCAGTGCACCACTTTATTTGAACCTACTACTATATCCACCTTGAGTTGCGGTCATCCTCTGCCCGCTCTTCCTGCCGCAGCGGCTCATGACGGGAGAGGATCTCTTATTCTACATAGGGGTCTAATGAATAATGATCCAGTCTCAGTCCTCTTTGATTCTGGATGTACCACTATTGGGGGGTTAGACAATTTCTAGTAGATCCTTCATGTGCCACTGAAAGAGTGATCAAATGTGTAACATTTGGTGGCACAGTGGAAAAATACTCTACCGCTATCATCCGTATAGCTACTTCCTTCTTTACGGGAGAGGTCCAAGCGTGTCTGCTTCCAAATCCTATTGCGGATCTTATCGTCGGGCGTATACACGGCATTAAAGAGTGTACCCCGCAGCAGATTGTGGCTTGGGAAAAAATTACTTAGAAGCTGCTAATGCAGTTGTCACGAGAGCTCAGGCTCAGAATATGCCTCAGAATACATCGATCGAAGGTGTTGAGGTACGCGATCAAGATGATCATGATGTCATTTCACGGGACTCTTTTATCAGAAGTCAACAGGAAGACATTTCGTTAAAAAAATTCTTCGTTCTGGCAAAAAAGGTGACCCAAATAAGAACACAGATCACAAATCTTGGATCACTATGAAGAATGGCGTACTATTGCGTATGGTACAACACTCCTACATGTCTATACATTCACAAATTCTTGTTCCGAAAGACATGAGAGTTAGAATATTGCAACACGCTCACGACTCCCAATGCGCTGGTCATATGGGATTTTCACGTACGAAGTCGAGAGTTCTTGTGGCTTTTTTTTTTGGCCATTCGTCAACAGAGACATACGTCTTTATTGCCGCTCGTGTAGAGTTTGTCAAGAAGTAAAATCGAAAGGTCCTCGCCATGCAGCACCTATCCAGGCTGCGGACATTCCTATCCGTCCATTTCAGAAAATGGCGATAGATATCATTGGTCCTGTCAAAATAAAATCAGCCAGAGGACATCAATTTATTCTTACATGTGTGGACATGTGTACTCGATGGCCAGAGGCCATACCTCTGAAGAGCATTTCGACTGCCGATATTGCAGACGCTCTTTGGCTGATATTTTCGCGGTTGGGATTCCCTAGGGAAATCTTGTCAGACCATGGCACCCAACTGATATCTGAGACAATGTCGCAAGTGGTGTCTACTCTTAATATCAAAAGATCACTGAGTAGTATTTATCATCCTATGTCTAATGGACTATTCGAACGTCTCAATAGAACTCTCAAAAATTTACTTGGGAAAATAACTGCGGATCATCCTCAGGATTGGGACAGAGTCTTACCCGCTGCTCTCTTTGCTTATAGAGAGGTTCCTAATGAACATACCGGGTTTTCTCCTTTCGAGCTCGTCTTTGGCGCGCGTCCGCGCGGCCCAATGTCCTTGCTTCACGATCTAATAGCTGCCGATGATATTAGTGATGACACACAATCTTCTTATGAGTATGTCATTGCTCTCAGGCAGAAAATCATTGAAGCGTGCAAATTAGCAACTTCCGCATCTGAATTTGCTAAAGCAAAGGCAAGGCAGTTTGCAAATAAAAATAGATGCCTACGTCAACTTTGTCCTGGTGACAAAGCATTTGTGTTACTTCCTTCCAAGGAAAATAGACTTCTTATAGGTTGGAAAGGTCCTTTTCAGATTGTATCTAAAATTTCTGATGTCGACTATGTCGTCGATATTGACGGAAAGCATAAGACTTTTCACATAAATATGCTTACAGAATTTTATGAACGTCCAGAGTACTTACAACCTATCTTTCAAGCGACGGACGACGCTACAGTCGCTCGTGGCCATTACTCATTCCTGTCTGTCATACAGGATGAGGATTCTACTTTCTCTGATGTTAATCTTCCTCTTCCGATGATTCCACTTCATTCTACGGAATCATGGAAGGATGTTGCAATTTCACCTAATTTATCTAAGGAACAGTCACAAATCTCTTCAATGTTACAAGCATTTCAGGATGTTCTCACGGACATTCCTGGACACACTACAGTCATTGAACATGACATTGTATTGACTGACCATACTCCTATCATGGTCAGACGTTGTCCCATTCCCATCCACTTCCAAACTCAAGTCGAGAAAGAGTTGGATGAAATGATAAAGTTAGGAATAATTGAACCATCCAATTCGGCATACTCGTCGTCTATGGTTATTGTCCGAAAGAAAGACAATAACATACGCATTTGCGTCGATTACCGTAAAATAAATCAAGTAACGAAGTTCGATGCAGAACCTATGCCTCTGTTGGATGAGTTACTTACTAGACTTTCCAATTCTCGTTTCTTTACAAAGCTGGATTTGTCTAAAGGATACTGGCAAGTTCCTTTAACCGAACGAGCCAAACCTTTCACTGCTTTCTCCACACCTAGGGGTTTGTTCCAATGAAACTTTATGCCTTTTGGCCTTATGAATGCCCCAGCTACATTCGTACGCATGATGCGTCGAATACTGGCATATCGGTCTGATGTGATTGCATACTTGGACGATATCTGTCTTTTTAGCGATTCTTGGGAAGATCACTATCTGGGATTAGATGAATTGTTGTCTACTCTACGTGAGCATAAATTGACAACTAAACCATCTAAAGGTTGTGTTGGGTTTAGTGAGATTTCTTTTCTTCGTCATCGTGTTGGTCATGGTCTCTTGAAGACAGAAGACCACAACACTTCTAAGATATTGAACATCACTATTCCTAAGACTAAAAACAGATCCGTAGTCTCTTGGGCCTAATACAGTTCTACGGAAGATTCATTCCGATTCTTTCCTCTATTACGGCACCACTCTCAACCCTGTTGAAAAAAGGGTCTCCTAATATGGTGCGTTGGTCCAAAGAATGCCAATCTTCATTGGATCATTATTTTGGTCTCCTCCTATTTTAAGACTACCTACAGCCGATAGGACGTTTGTCCTTCGTAGTGACGCCTCAGCAATAGGGATCGGGGCGGCACTGATGAAAGAGTATTCTGAGACTCTGCATCATGTAATGTATGTCTCGAGAAAACTGAATGCGGCAGAAAGGAATTATTCTGTTCTAGACCGAGAATTGCTAGCTATGGTTTGGGCAATTCTTAAACTCCAAAGATTCCTTCTCGGCGCGCATTTTGTAGTAGAAACCGACCAAAAAGCTCTCACAGCTATGCAGAATAAGGATTTGAAGAGTTCGAGATCCACTCGATATGCTATTGCTCTTCACCCTTTTCATTTCACGGTACGAGCTATCCGTGGTTCGGATAATGTGATGGCAGACATATTGTCTCGATGCCCACATGAAGCTACTTAGCTCTTTTGTCTAGATCCACTGTTACATATCTAAAGTTATGATCTATTCTTACAATAACATGCTTCTATAACACTTGTTGTCACTTTGTTTAAACTCATGGTTTTGTATTGATTACTTGCTTTCTCTGTTACCGTTTTCGGTAAAACAGAGGAAGGCTTTGTTTCATATGAAATAAAGGTCAACAAAATTAATGCGGCCACATTTATAGTTTATATATATATTAAGTGATTATGGTACATTATAACATTCTAAGGAATGTACTATTTGTATTGTTCTCAGCAAACCAGTGTGATATCTTGGAACGCTGTATAACTACGATGACTTCTATAGACGTCCTGATGTTCCTTGAGGATTTTGCTTACAAGAAATCGCCGGAATAGAGCATCGTCTTGTTCTTCTGACGTCATCAGATATTAGTTCTATACACATGTATAATTATATGTTTGTAAAAAGAATTTGGAAATGTTGTTAATGATTGACCATTTGTCTCAGGCAATGTCTTATAGTTGACATGTCTTAAATCTATTTATAGGATCATATACGGAGTATCTTTATCACCCGTTTGGGCGGAAACGCCTGGTCTGGGTTTGCCTCGATCTGGTCCATGCTCTCTCGGCATGCGCGGGTCTTGGCGGCAAAAGCCGAGAGACTGATTCAGAGAGAGGGTACCTGAGGCTTAGAACGGATGTACCGATCCGTAGATTTCTCTCTGCCAAGTTTTCGATAGGGATTGGAAATTCTGGTATTGACAGTCTTGTCATTCTTCCGTCCCTGAGTGTTTCTTTATGCCAGTATTGGCTGTGTTGTGTTACCTTAAAGTGTAAGAATTCTTTGAGAAGGTAACTGAAACATTATTCGATCTTTTCGTCTCGTTTAGATCTTACAGGTACATTTATCGCTGAAGACATAGTGAGCGAAGCTCACAAGGAGTTATTATACTGTACCCCAGTATGGCTTCATCTTTGAAAGACTAGGTCTGAGTTGACCTGTTACACACATAAGCCTAGGAATCATCTTTATGGATCCGCAATGCAGGCGGAATATCGTTTGGCAGAAAATATATTTATCTCAGAAGCTTGTGTAACTGAGAGTGACCTGATTATCGAGGCCCGCGGCCTGCGGCCTGATTTCGTTGTCATCATATTGTTCCGTGTTTACGGCCAATTTTCTTCACCAGAATGAAGTATCTGGCATGTGAGGCCAGTCTGAAGTCTTTTGCTAATTGTAGGACAATAGCATTGACTTTAGTTAAATAATTGATATCGCCCGTACTAAGCAATATATTTGCTAGGGCTTACCTGACGGGGCTCAGTCAGGGATTAGAGCTATTGCATAAACAGTCAACATTGGTCAAGACATTGTTACATGTCTGGGATCTGTGATGCCTGAAGCTGACCTTTGTAACTACACACATTATGTACTCGATCTTATACTATTAACTGTTTCGTCCATCATCATCGTATTATCGTACGTCATGAATAAATATTGTAAACGTCAGGAGCATTCCCTACTTCACTGACTTCTACTTGTGGTTGTGTGAGTTAATGTGAAGTCGTTCAAGAGCCTATACGTGTTATCAGCACTGTTATCTACACACTTACACGATCAACCACATTGTAATACAAGTACTACATGTCTGAATCTACATGAATACGGACATGATGTATGTGTCTACTATACCCTGGCGGCGCCTCACGCTAGTGACCTAAATTCTCGCTTCAACTTGGTACTGTCCAGGACAACACGACACGCTCAACGTACTAACATTCATAACACATCAAAACAGTACGTTACATCTGGGCATTTACACTGAACAACCTTTTACATCTCCAGTCAAACAGAATTTTACAAAGGGCTACCTTGTAATGCTATCAACATGTCTTCTCAGCGTTCTTCCTACCCAGTGACAGCATCTTTTCCTCAACCTTTGTACCGCAGTGTCTGGTATGTTACATAAATTCCATGTTATTGATCCTGTCAGACAATTTTAATTCTTCTTGTCTGCACAGACATTAATTTATGAAGATATTTGGTTATAATTTTCTTATGGCCGTTTTCTGTGCATGAAGTCAGGATATAACTCGTAACCACATTTTGAGATTTTGGTACAAGTTGCCAGTAATCGACGTTAGACACCTACATCAGACGGGTCTTGAAGACACTTGACTGGGCAAACTAAGTAGTAACCTCGGCCTTGCTGCAAGGGATGTGCTGCTGTCAAAAATATTCGACTCCTGAAGAGAAGGAACAGTCCAAACCTTTACGACGAACCAGCAGTGACGGAACGAGACTCCAACTGACCCTAACACCGCCAGTTATGAAACTTGTTTTGTCGGCTAATATTGTTACTTCCCTTGAGTTAAGGGATATGACCACGAGACTTTCTTTACTTTAGTACTTCTGTGGATGACTGGTTATACACCAGAGTTGTTACTTCCAGAAGTAAGGAAAAACCCAGGTAGTAAAGAGTACTCGTAAATGCTTATTGTTGTCAGAACCCTGATTGGGGGTTTGATTTTCTACAGCAATTTCAACAAAATCAAGGAAAATTTTAAAAGCAGAATATTAGATGAGTCCAAATATTTATATCAAATTTTCTTTATTCATTTCATTTTTATGCTGGCAAATAAACATCTCCAGCTCATTTCTGGTGGGGCAATGCTGCCAGCTTTAGCCTCGATGGCAAAAGGCTTATTACTTATAGAAGTCGTGATAAGGCATGTCTGAATTCTGTGGAAACCTAACGAAATAAAATATCGATTCGAAACTTTGGAAAAAAACTAGTTCGAGACTCACTTGTTGTGGATAAAGCCACAATACAATTCGTGGCAGAGGTCAGCGCTGGTTCGCTGGTGGCCCTGGTAGGTAGTGGGTGTCTGGACGGTTATGAATTTGTCACAACGTAGGAGTCAAAGGCTTTTTTTTGTTCTCACAATACGGGATGCGCCAGGTTGCTCCACACCTCAAGTGAGAACGCCTTATGTAGTTTTGACTCTGGTCACTGAGATAACTGTCTCAGGCTCTGACTGGTTATTATGATGCATCAGTCTATATACTAGTCCGGTGCTACGGCTTGCCGGATGAAATTATTTCTAATTGGAGTAGAGACCGGAAACCTTCTTATGATTGGTCTTTGGGCCTAGCTGACTGTTAAAATAATATTTAACCTATATAACTACGAAACCTCTAGTTTAAAATTATTGTTACTAAGTAAGTATGACCAACCATTGTTCCAGGTTCTCTCTATTCTAAATGTCTTCCGGCCTAACTTGTATGGAGGCCACACAAGGTTTGATGACATCATGGGTTCATGTGTGCCATGACTGATGATGTCATTGTTTTTGTTGACTAGTGTTTATTTTTACTAGCTAGTTGTAGCGAGAGGTTTGGATGTTATTAAAATTACAGATATCCTGGACAAATAGGTGTATCAGAGGATACCAGGATAGTGCCAGATAAGAGACTGGTTTTAAAAGAAATACCCCCTTCTCTGAAAAGAGTAAGGGTGTATCGACATCAAAGGGGGTCAAGCTATGTAAATCTTCAGGTATGATGATAGTGTTTGGTCCTAAGGATCTATCTGCTACCTCTCCTGATCCCACAATGAGTATTGGATATTTATATTTATGTTTGTGTGGCTAATTATCTAGGGGTAAATTAAATTAGTTATAGGTAATAACTATCAAACAGAACATTAACTTAATTACAATAATTAAGTAAGACTGAATGAAAGTATGTACAATTTATTGTTCCTAAACCTATTTTCTTTTGGTTAGGAAAACTTAACTCAGGTTATAATGTATTTATAAAAATGAAATAAATAATATGGAATGTTCTCCATAAAAGGCAAAAAATATGCTTTTATATTTATTTATATATGTAATTAAAGTTCATTCACTAGTTCACAATCTTGGTATCAATGTCCCTGGCTGGTAACGTAATAGAAGTTGAATATGGTCCGCTGTGACTCATCACGTTATAATGTTTAAGTCTATAACAAGTCTGTATTATTAGAGTTTTTCTTTAAGTCTTTATTGCTTTAATTTTATTTCTTTATATAGGTGCTGGATCATCTGTCAAGTGGATCTGTGTCCACTTAACTGACATGAAGTCTGAGACACCTCCAATCCTGGCTTAGTTCGCACATACTATGAACTCCAGGTTGGGATATGTGGCTTTCGCTCTATCAAACTGAAGAACAGTACACCACCATAGCTCCTCTCACATGTGTGTCTCATGAACTTGAAATATACCAGGACAAAACCTGGAATAAAAAGACATTCGCAAAACTTGTAGGGTCCTTTAGTTTTCCCCTATATACAGACAACATCACGTACAACATTAAATCAGACACAGGACAGTTACCTCAATACATCACAGCCAGTTCAATTTGATTACTCATTTCCTTAATACATCGTATGCTAGATTCATTCGTTCATGCTTGTCTTCCATACCATAATCAGGTTAAGTACAAAATAGTGAGAAACATTTTGATTCCATCATATTAATATATCCTGTCATGCTATCCTATGGTCTTGAACATTGTGTCGTTCTAGAAGGAAATACTCATTCATATACCTTAATAGACTTACAGCCGTACTTGTGCCATAATTTGCAAATATCTACCACTGTTTCCATTTTCTGGCCTGTCGTCTTTAAAACTACACACGTTTGTAAGGAAATCCGTTACACATTTGGCCTACTTTTTCCTTCTAACACATCAGCGAACACATACGTGGATAACTACAGGCACATAATATAAATATAAACAAATATACATGTATATCTTACCCTCAGGTAACACACATAAGCTGATATTGGCTCTTAATGGGCCCTTTAAGTCTGCTTTCAATACAGGCGGCAAAGTTTGACAGAATACATTTGCGCCCTTCTCAGCTCAGTGTATAAGTTTTGAAATGGTTGTGGCAAGAATCCGCCCAAGTTCAAGGCCTTTATACCGCCGTGCTCGACCAATCAAGACACAGTCAAAAACTGGCGTTAAAAATTTTCCTTTTGCCCGTTTTTCAGCCCTACCGTATAATGTGATTAAGTTTAAATATTTATTATTTTGCTTAATTTTGGGCCGATTTCAATTATTTAAAGCTCCAATAAAACTGGGAATTTATCTCTATCGTTCTAGCTATTAATATTTTAGTTAGCCTAGTGCATGTAGATCTATGCATACTTTAACTAACTAAATTGGGGATCACCCTGAAGTAAAATTATCATTAAAACTGATTTTTCTCGTACAATAAAATTTTATTATGTGGAAATCTTTACGCTTACCTCTTAAGTAATATCCCCGCTATAATTTGAGCTATTCCTTTCTGTTTCCCTATCTTTAGTTTTTAGAAAATAAAATATCTTCGTTCTGTCAAAAACACAAAATAGGCCCTATTATCAGGTCTAAAAATGTTTCCTTATCACTACTAGAAAAGGAGCGATTCCATTGGTTGTTATAATTGGACTGTTTCTCTTAGATATTTTTGAGCGGTAAATTTGACGTGTTGTTGGACAGATTCAAATTACGACACTAGTCATTTGTTACGCACAGATCTTCATTTTTTCTAAAGTCATTGTATGATCATTTTTTCTCAAAAACATTGTATGATCATTTTTTGCTAAAGACATTGTGTAATTAGATTGACTGAAATGTACACTTTAATTTGTTTCGGTCAAAGCTACATAACTCTGGATATAGAGATTATCATTTAATATGATGTTACCTCCTCTTGTGTCGAGACACGGTCGGTCCATATTTTTTATTAGCGGAGTGTGACCATTCTCCTTATTTGGTAGTATCGGTCAACTGTTGTTGGAATGTCTGAAACCTGTGTTGAGGTCTCTGTTCATGTCCAAATAAGGCTCGATCTAGTTATATCTTATCTGGAATGTTCCTAGATCGTCTGGTTTGATTGCTATTCATGGAGATGCGTTCTGCGCATGTCCGGACGCGGGGTGTCTGGGAAATTTCTTTATCTTGAGAGTCGATGTGAATTTGTGAAGCAGAAAGGACGCGTTTTGGCGTCTCTGTTCAGCTTCATTCTTGGACTTTGGTGTTTTTTTTCCTGGATTTTTGTGGTGGTTAGTTTAGGCTTCGGCTTAAGCTAGCCTTTGTGACTTTTTTTTCGTGCTCAATTTTGTTTCATTACCAAGAAAAGAAATATAAGAATGTCCGCACCTTTTATGCCTGTGATAATGATCAATACAGAAGAAGATCTAGAAGGAGGTATGCTCCATAGGCCAGGAACACTGGTTATTACCATTACTGGGCCGCAGTCCAACAGGGCATCCTACTCCCTGATATCTAGCATTATAGCAGGACCGGCTGGTGTCGGAATGAGTGGCATAGCCACTTTGTATCGTTTTGAAGGGCCCTACAGATGGTACGCACCTCTGACAGCGGCGGCACAAGTAAGACACTACCAGAGCCTGCATGGCAAAAGGTTCGAGTGGACCAATCCCCAGATGAGCATCTATATAGAGCATCTGGATAAAGAGAAGTCCAAAGGGACACTGAACTGGATGCCCCCCACCATAAAGCCAGAAGCGGTGAGGAGAATAGCGGCCGAAGTGTCGGGCGACAAAGATGTGGAGGTGAGCAGAATTAAAAATGCCCAGGATAAATGGATCTTCTTATACCGGCCAACAGAACATCAAGTACCGCACTTTGTGCACCTTAAGGCGGCAGAAGATAAAATATTGAAGGTATGGGTGTCTCTACCCGGTAGACGAACCCAATGCGCTATTTGCGGATTGGACACGCACTGGGTTAGCCAGTGCCCAAGAAGGCGGGCGGCCCCAACTAAGGCCAAACAAACCAGAGAGGAGGAGGCAGTCGGGAACAAAACGCCGGCTGAACAGAGCAGGATGAGTGAGTTCCTTGCGCCAGAGATCAATGCACCAGAGAGCCTAATATCAGAGAGCCCCGAAGCAGGTGCGAATAAGGAAGGTGAGTTTATAGATGTGCTCACTAAGAAGGGAGAGAACAACAGGAAAAGACTTTTGCGCCAGGCAGCAGGGCCTGTCAAACCCAAAGAGGTGAAGCGAAATAATAGCAAATCTCCACGCAAACTTTCACCGAGCAAGAGGGACTTCCCCTCATCACCCAAGTTGACTGCAGAAGAGCCCTGTCATGAGGAGGCAGCTTTAACACCTGTTGTTGACGAGCGAAGATCCCAGCCAAATAGCCCTGACAAATCACCAACTCAGTCCTTTGTGTCGGGGGCCTTTAGACCGGATCCGGAAGTGCCAGGGGCATTTCTAACACAAGACAGTACAAGCGGTAACTGGGCGACCATGACTGAAGCCGAGGCCATGGAGTCGATGACCACCCTGTACATAGATGGGCAAGAGTTTGACGATGTGAGTGACTAATGAGCCTACACCTACAAGTCTTTCTTCTTTGCACTGGGGCCCAGTGCAAGAAGTTACTTCCAGGCTTCAAGCAGGTGAGACGAGTGAGGACGAATGGTGCAGGTGAGGGCACGCCCAAGCTGCACCCCGATGTTACCCTCCCCGGTGAGCCTGTCGGAAGTTTGGACTGTAAACAACCAGTGCGTGGGAAGATGTGCCCCCTCAAGTGGACCCAAGACAAGACAAGACTCGCAACTAGTGCTGTAACCTTATTAGTAAATAATGACAAAAACCATAGTTTAGGCAGTGTTGCTTTTATTTTAAGAGTTGGTGTTTTTAATGTAAATAATTTGTGTTACTTTAGTTTTTACTACTTGGTTACACACAAACGCGCAATACACACACTGTTAACTTGAATGTGCACAGTTCTATTCAAGCAGTCAACTCTCCCCCCTACTGGGGTGAGAGTGCTAGGCGGCGCGGTTTCATCTGCGTTTAGTCTAAGTAATCAGAGCAGAGCGGATAGCCAGTCCTTAGTCACTATTCCGTCAAGCAGTCATGTAACTAGGTTAACAGGTCAGCCGTCATGCACCGCCTCGTCAAGCAATGTAAACATGAATGTGTCGAGTGGCCTAGTTACGACAGAAAGCGGTCAGCCTACGGTCACCGCTATGTTGTGCAAGTCATGTGTAATAAATGACCAGTTTATCACTTTGCCTACTACAATCTTTACAACACATGATAAATCACCAACTAGCGTTTTATTAAGTAACTCACCTGTAGCGGGTAGCCAGCCTCAGACCACTACTCTGCTTTGTAATTCAAAAACGACAGACGGTCCGCACCCAGTCCCCGTTTTGTCAAATATTTTAGATATGGCAAGTGGCCACTCAGCCACTTTGCCAGGTATACAGTTTGCAGCAAGTGGCCAACCCAAGCTTACCACTTTGTCAAGTAGCCTAGTTGTTATATCCCTCAATATCAATGGTTTGAGGGATAAACTGGACCACGTAATTAAACTGATCAAAAAAGATAAACCTTACTTTTTGTTCTTGCAACAGACAGGGATTACGTCGGACTTTTCTGCCAGTCAGATTGTAACTAAGTTAGGACTTAAACATGGCTGGTTCGCCCTAGGCCCCAGGCATAGTAGTGCCGCCATCTTAGAAATTAACGAAGATTGGGACACGGTACATTATAGGACAGACGGTTGTGGCAGAACCGTCATACCGTAAAATCTCGCGTATAATACGCACAATTTTTACTCATTTTTGCCCGCTAAAACTCGAGTGCGTATTATACGCGAGTACTAAAAAATACGTAATTTTTGATATCGAAAGTAACCTACATTGGAAAGTCTGTCAAGTTTTTGTCACAATTTGACAGTGAACATGGCGCAAAATTGAACGTGCTATGTGTTTTCTTATGTGTCAGACATTGTTGCAAAACGCATTTCGCACTCTTGGTCTTCAATCTGTTTTGATATTAAGCTTGCGTGTGAAGTTTGTCATTTGATTATTTTGAGCCCTAAAAATGAATTCGAGAAAATGTTTTACTGCAGCAGAAAAGCTATTAGTGGTAAAATATGCAGAATCTAACGGCAACTGGGCAGCAAGTCGACATTTTTCCGTTAACGAGTGCAACATTCGATTATGGCGAAAAAACAAAGAGGCGCTGCAAGTGTTGCCTAGTAAGAAAAAGGCGAATCGTGGGTCACCACCAGATCTTCCAGACCTAGAAAAAAACATTATTGGAGTGGGTGGTGGATAGAAGGCAACAAGGCATCGGTGTTTCATGCATTGAAATCCGACTTAAAGCTCTGGAACTTAAAAAATCTCGTACAGGCAAAACTGCATTTAAAGCGTCATATGGATGGGCAGTTCGTTTTATGAAGCGACATGGTCTTTCAGTTCGTCGAAAAACTACTATCGCGCAGCATCTTACATCTTCTTTCAAATTTTTAACAAATGTTTCATAAAATAAAATCTTGAAAAATTATGATGCGTATTATACACGAATTTCCATTTTTACCAGAAAATGTTGGGCTCAATCAAGCATGCGTATTATACACGAGTGCGTATTATACGCGAGATTTTACGGTAATTCAAATACAAAACAAACATAACAGACAAGACACACACACACTCATCAACATATACGCACCAGCGACAAGAGACGAACGACCTAGTTTCTATGACAAATTACATGACACTCTAACAAAACACTACAAAGGGACTAGGAAAATTTTGGGCGGAGACTTTAATTGTGTCCTGTCTGACCTAGATTTGTCTAGGAACTCCGTGGGGGGAGCACAGGCACGAGAAAAGTCTTCACTCTTAAGACAAATACATACTATGTTAGACGAACACGACCTCTCGGACGTATACAGAAAAACAGAGCCTCACAAACAAACCTTTACACATTACGACAATATAAACCCATACTTTAGACGGGCATCCAGACTGGACAGAATATATGCATCTAGTACCTACAATATACACAAAACATACCATATAGGAAGCACTCTTAAATTTACAGATCACAAGGCAGTTTACACATCTTTAAGTACGGGACCTCTTTTTTTAACAGTCATAGACTGGGTGATGCGCCAGACAACAGAGGACAGTCCAAGAGGAATAAGATGGACTACATTTTCTACATTGGAAGATCTGGAATATGCAGATGACATTGCACTGCTGGCACATTCACATCAACACATCCAGGAAAAAACGGATAGACTTAATAAATTTAGCCAGCAGGTGGGCTTGAACATCAATTTAAAGAAGTCTGAGGTCATGACGCTCAATGTGAGCAACCCTGAGCCCATATCAGTAAGGAATCAGCAATTGGTACAGACAGATACCTTCACATACCTAGGAAGCATAGTAACACCAGACGGTGGGGCAGGCAAAGACATCAACATCAGAATGAATAAGGCAAGAACAACCTTCTTTAGCCTAAACAACATCTGGAAGTCCTCCCAATACAGCACACGCACAAAATTAAGATTATACCAGAGTTGCGTGCTTTCTGTGCTTCTCTATGGTGCGGAATGCTGGAGAGTCACAGAGAAGGAAATGTCAAAATTGTCCTCTTTTCACACAACATGCCTAAAAAAAAAAAAATTCACCGCATCTTTTGGCCGAATACCATCACCAACCAAGATCTGCTTACTCGTAGCAAGCAAGAGGACATGCACACCATCATAGCTGGCAGACGCTGGAGCTGGGTTGGTCATGTCCTCAGAAGAGACCCCGATGCCATCACAAGAACAGCTATGCTTTGGACCCCTGAAGGAAAGCGAAAGAGAGGCCGACCAAAAACAACTTGGCGGAGGACCGTGGAGGCTGAGATGCAAAGAATGAACCAGAGTTGGGGCACTGTACGAAGGATGGCCACCGACCGTGCAAAGTGGAATCAATTTGTTGTTGCCCTACAAGACGCCACTAGGCGTGATGGCCACTGACTGCTTTGACGGTCGGTGGTTAAGGATCGAAGAAGAAGAAGAAGAAGTACGGGACACACGCACAAGCAAGTAAAGAGATCCCCACATTGGAAATTTAACAACAGCCTACTTAAAAACACTTACTACACAGAACAAATAACACAACTGATACAAGGTTACGCACAAGACATTCCCAATAATAACATTGCACAATATTGGGATATGTTAAAAAACACACTTAGAGATAGAACGCAGTTTTTGGCTACACTTATTCACAAAAAGTTTAAAAAAGAAGAGGGGATTTTAGAAGAAGCAATTAGTTTAACCAAAAGTTTAGACAACACGAACCCTCACATCCAAATTTTAGAAGAGTGTTTAGATAAATATAGACAGTATACCTACCAGGGAGCATTACTTAGGACAAAATTACACACTATAACGCAAGAAATCCCTAGTAGGCAATATTTAGCAATACAACAGAATGTACAACACAGTAGACAGATACACGAAATAATTGACATGAAAGGAAAACAGCATACAGACAATACCAATATTAGTCACGCTTTCTTCGAATACTACAAGCAGCTATATACTAAAGAAGAATGTGATGCAAACATGCAAGACAAATTTCTAAAATACACAAAGTGTCTAAGTGATGAGGAAAGTGAAAGGCTAGACCAACCCCTAACTTTAGATAATTTGCAAGGGGCACTTAGTACTTTTCAAAAAGATAAAGCACCTGGGCCTGATGGGCTAACAGCAGAATTTTACAGGTTTTTCTTCCCATGTTTAGGCCCTATCTTAATTAAAGTGTTCGAAGAGGCTTTTCAAAAAGGGGAACTCCCGGATAGTTTAAATCAATCTTATATTACGTTAATTCCCAAGGACGATAATGACAAAAAGTCAATTAAGAATTTTAGGCCCATCTCCCTTTTAAAAGTTGATTATAAAATTCTAGCCAAGGCACTAACTCTGAAGCTTAAGCCACACATGCACGCAATAATTCATGAAGACCAACAATGTAGTGTAAATGGTAGGAACATTAGTAGGCACACATATTTTATTAGAGACCTGATTACATACGCACATGATAGGCAGTGCCAGAGCGCCATATTATCTCTAGACCAGGAAAAGGCATTTGATAGAGTATCACATGCCTTCCTGCATAAAAGTCTTAAAGCTAATAACATAGGGGAATACTTTAGAAAATGGATTAAAATTTTATATAACAAACCGGAAAGTAGAATATTGGTGAACCATAGTTTAACTAACTCCTTCAAGTTAACGAGATCAGTGAGACAGGGCTGTCCTTTGTCGCCCCTGTTATATGTAATAACATTAGAACCTGTTTTGGAAAAAATAAGACAAGATACAAATATCACGGGGACTTTCGTCCCCGGTGCAGGGGAAAGGAAATTATTGGCCTACGCCGATGATACGATATTTTTTCCAACAACAAAGGATTCTTTAAAAAATATCTTAGAGGTTTTCACAGAGTTTGGATATGCTAGCGAATCCAAACTAAATATTCAAAAATCTAGCATAATGGGAATAGGTAGATGGGGCAATAGATCAGACTTCCCTTTTCAATTAACGGTAGTGAATAAAATTAAAATTTATGGAATTAACTTCTCTTTTAATCCTCAAGACCCCAATAAAGAAACATTGACAAAATTGATAGAGAAAATCCCAAATATGTTAGAAATTTACAAATATAAAACGGCTACCATTTTCGGAAGAAGTATTATAGTTAATTGTTTTATTATGCCAAAAATAATTTATACAGCAAATATACAAATAGTACCTAAAAAGATTATAACAGAAATAAATAAACTAATTAGGGCCTTTATTTTTAGGAATACCTGGCACAGTATCAAACACACTACTTTAATACAACCTAAAAATAAAGGGGGGATAGCCTTACAAGACATCAACACTAAAATTAAAGCTTTAAGAATTAAATACATAGGAGAAGTTATAAAGAGCCCGGGTCTATACCCACTGGCATAATTATATTGGGTTAAGACTATCGAGTTTTTGTAAATTAAATAATAATCAACCCCATTTTTTTGGGACACCACCTCCCTTTTATGCAATATGTCTGGAAAATTTAGAAGGGAACAAACATTTAATAAAACAAGACACCAAACTTATATATAAACTTCTAGTCGCAACACAAGAAACACCTCTGAGCACACGAAGAGGGTACAACCTTTTCATAACTGATTACACACATAGTTTTACAAACATTCATGCAATAGACATTAAACCACAAGCAAAAGAAGTCACCTTCAGACTACTACATAGTTTAACACCAATTTCTAACAAATCACTAACAAAAGCAAACAGACCAGCACCCAAATGTAAATTATGCAGCGACAACATTACAGAGACAGAAGACCATTTGTTTTACACATGTAAGACAGTGGTCCCTACATTAAACAAATTAAGAAAGTTAATAGCCTCCAACTCTCAACAAACACTTAATTTATACAGAGCAGTCACGCTTAACACGTTACCACGAATGACGAGACGAACAGAACTTAAGCTACTAACTTTACTGGCTAACTTTAGATACCTTGTTTGGACGTGTAGAAATAGGGCTGTATATGACGGTAGACATTACGACAGTACAATATTTACACAAATATATGTGCACATGACACAAGATATAATAGAACAACTTTAACATTTCCTTGATGTACTTCGTGTTTAAATGTAAAGGCAAGTAGCCTTGAATGTAAATACTTCTCTGTTTATAAATTATAAATCATAAAATGTAAATACTCATTCACCATCCATGTTTCTTTGCCATAGTAGTTGATGTATTGACTTGTAATAAAGGTATGTTGGGGGGTGGAAAGAAGAAAAGGGGGGGGGGGTTTATCTGTAGTATGTTTATTATGTTTTATTGTTATACAACTTGGTGCTTTTGACACGTTATATTGTTTGGAAGTATATGGTTTGCTATAGTTACTGATTGATTGCAATGCTAGTTGGGGGGGGGGGGGGGGGTATTCTATACCATGTGATAATTGTAAAAAATTTTGTAAATAACATTGATGTATTGACCTGAATAAAGGGTTTAAAAAAAAAAATTGGCGTCTCTGTGATTTTGTTAGGGATTAGGAGCCTTATTGTGAGATAGTTAGCTTACAAGGTCCTTCCCTTGAGTATTCTAAAACGCCTGGAGGCGTATGTTTTCTGTGATGTGGATTTTCGAACGAAGGTAATGCCTCATTTACATCCAGTCTGTAACTTTACTTATGTTTGACAATGGTCGATCTCTGCTCACGTATGCATTACAGAAAGGAAGGTTCTTCTAATAGATGTCACGCCCCAGGTATCTTTATACCTGAGATCTATATGTACACGGGTCATACTCAGCCCGTAGGACAGTCTTATGTTCTATGAACGTCGCTGTGTGTCAGCGATTATGCCTACGTCAAGGTTAGACTTAGGAATGCCTGTAAAGGTCAGTTCGACCTGCACTCCTGGAATGTTATCCTCGTGCGACTTATGATTTGACTCAGTTAGCACATCTGAACAGTAAGAGGATTTTTTGTTGATGTACTTTTGTATTTGGAGCCAACCATATAATACCTTGGCGCCATATCATCATCTTTAGAATATGCCAAATGCATTGATGAACTATGTATGCTGATATTCGTGAATGTCATGACTATGCTCTATTGTGAACTGGGTGTAACGTACCTGTGCTTGTGGCGTCAGAAATAAATGATGAAAACGTCAAGAGCCGTTTGCCCATTTATGACTTCACATGTCGTACCCTATGTGCTGTAACTCTATGAACTACATCACCATTATACACAGCAACAACAACAACACAAAACCAGATAAGACACCCTACATCTTGAACTATAATACCTGGTGTCGATAGGGGTGGTAATTGAAGTCAGCCTAAATCCACCCTTATCATTTCATGGTGGCCAAAAGTTGGTTTATTCTGGTACCAGCTCTCAAGGGGGTCAACAAACCCAGACATCATCATCAGACTACAAGACAACATTACAGTTTCTACTCATCACCTTTGATGAAATTTTTTAAAAGTACCCGGCGTTACTGACAGTTGGTAATATTTTGAAACTACCCGGCGCTGCTCGGCAGTATCGAAGTTTGTCTACATCTAAAAGGACAAGTACCGAGCGAATCGATTTCCTGATCTGTAAGGAAGAAGGACAAGTGCCGTAACAACTGTTCCAGTATCAGAAGTACTGTCGTAGATTCAGAAGGTCAAGTGCCGAAACGACGTTTCCAGTATTAGAAGCTCATTTCCTTCGTCATGGCTGTTTATGGGAGCAGATGTTGATCAACGTTGGATCATTATCCTCAGAATGCTGATTACATCCTGTTCTACACCGTGCTGACGCTGGATTTATAGAAGTTAAGTGGCCTTTTTTGTTTGTGAACTGTGCCCTTATGTTCTAGCTGAGCCTTCTGAATTCTTTCACACACTTTTTGCTATTTGTTTACATGTTTACATGTTATTTGTATTTGTATATTTATATGTTTCTATTTCAGCGGGTTTCGGTTGGGTGGTGTCTTTCAGTAGAAGATACCACGTCACAGAGGTTTCTACTGTTAGCGTTTTCTTTAGGGACTGTGCAAATTTCCTATTGTGAAATTGGCTAGCGACAACCGTTACTATATTTGTTTAGTTGTGACGAGTTGTGCTTTATTTTCGTTCTTTTTTGTAATATGTTTTTTTTTCTCTTTCTGTTCTTTAGTTCTGATTTCATTTGTTTGTATTTGTAGATCTCATCTTTTCTATTATTCAGTTCTTTACACAATTTTTGTTTATACATTGTGACGTCATTTGTTTGTGTACATTCTTCGCATTTTGTCATCACATTCTTTGTGATATTTTCCTTTTAGTTCTGCTGTTTATTTAGTTGACTTATGCGAATGTTTTTGTATTGATCTTTGTTATTGTTTACATTGACTTTGATCTTTGTTATTGTTTACATTGTCTTTGATCTTTGTTATTGTTTACATTGTCTTTGTTCTTTGTTATTGTTTACATAGTTCTTGAGTAATTAGCTTTCACTATTGTTTATATAGTGCACTTGTCATAACTAACTGGTGGTTTTTTGCTTACGCACTATTGTAATGCAGTTATGATAAATAACTGATGGTTTTGCACTGATTTGTGTAGTGCCTTCATAATTAAGAAGTGACTTGTGATATTATTATACATTTGATAATACAAGTTTGGTGTCAAAGACTTGTTTCCCACTGAGACTGGGTTAAACATTGGGATTATACAAGTACTTTATTAAGTCTTGTTACTATTAAGTCTTAAATAAGATAATTAATTATTTCAGGTTTTGGACTCATATTTTAGACAATATGTCTACATTTGAGTACTTTATTGAGCAGGGTAAATCCCTTGGAAAGACTGGTGATAAATTAGAAGAATTTGCGACTGTTCAATATGCCAAAGCATTGAAGTCGGAAGAAAAGAAAATTAAAGAACAAACTGAACAAAAGAAAATAGATGCTGAGAATTTAAAACTGCAAATGCAGGTGGAGGAAAAGAGATTCCAAATGGAAATGGAAAAACAAAAAAGAGAAGCAGAAGCAAAATATGAAGAGAAAAAACTTGAAAGAGAAACAGAGACTGAAAATAAAAGACTTGAAATAGAGGCTGAAAATAAAAGACTTGAAAAAGATGCTGAAAATAAAAGACTAGAAATAGAGATGGAAAATAAGAGACTTCAGGCTGAGGCTGAAGAGAAAAAGTTACAAAGAGAGGCTGAGGCTGAAGAGAAGAAGTTACAAAGAGAGGCTGAAGAAAGAAGGTTACAAAGAGAGGCTGAAAAGCAAAAATGGAGCATGAAGAAAAACTCTTAGCTTTAGAGTTAGAAAAGATGAAATTGTTAAACACTGGTAATGCTAATAATGTAGATAAGGGGTCAGATAAGACTAATGCTAAGGATTTCAAGCTTGATCTACCAGCATTTAATGCCTCCATTGATGACATAACATTGTATCTAGACAGATTTGAAAGTGCATGTAAGGTGCATAACATAGATACAACACTATATGTTTATCAGCTGTCCAAGATACTTAGAGGTGATGCTTTAACTATGATGAGCATGGTAGATGTGCCTGACAAGAACAACTATGAGGTTGTCAGAGCAGTCTTGTTAAAGAAGTACCAACTTGACGAAGACGGCTATCGTCTTCAATTTAAAAATATGTTGCCAGAAACTGGAGTGGAATTCTCTGAATTCGTATCAAGGATACGTCTTACTTTTTCACGATGGGTTGAGCTGTCTAAGACAGAAAATACATTTGAAGCTCTTATGGACTTACTACTTAGAGACAAGGTTATGGCTTCTGTAAATGAATCTTTTCTCTCCTTTCTTCATGAGCGTAAGCATAAAAACATAAAAGAAATGGAAGAATACTGTTGCCAGTATGTGACTGCGCA
Organism: Oreohelix idahoensis; assembly: GCA_024509875.1. Classification (NCBI taxonomy): domain Eukaryota; kingdom Metazoa; phylum Mollusca; class Gastropoda; order Stylommatophora; family Oreohelicidae; genus Oreohelix; species Oreohelix idahoensis. The sequence goes on along the minus strand of JAMPIV010000834.1, from coordinate 163,643 downwards.
CCCTAACGTAACCGTTAGAAACTCTAAAGTAAAAGAAGGTCTGCCAGTTGCTACGGCAGCACCATATGGCCAAAACTTCAAACGTAAGTTTCAAGGTACTCAACATAATATTAATAGAACGAGTAACCGTAATGATGATCAAAATCATAGCAATCAATCACATGGTGATTTTTCTTCGAATAACTGGAGACAAGCTGACACTCCTCGTTATTATGGATCTAATAATTTTAGACATCTCCGCAAATTTAGTCAGTATAGAGGTAACTATTGTTCACGTAGACCTCAAAATCAATCTACTAGATTTTCAAATCAATATAGAGATGATAATGACAATTATGGAAGCTGGAACACTAACCATGATAACAATTACAGGAGAGAAAATAATGATAATTTCAGAGGCAATAATGGTCGCGGTAGATCTCTTCATAAGAGAAAGAGATATCAGCAGACAAACTCGGTACAACAAGAATCACAGATGGCAGATAAACAGGTTAATGATAATAAAAACCCTAATGCTATAGGATGTTCTTCTTTTGACTTTGGTAGAGCAAATAAATGTCCCCAATGTAGTACTTTGTTCGAACCAACTACTGTAACTACTTTAAGCTGTGGTCATCCTCTTCCAGCTCTTCCTGCTAATGTTGCGCATGACGGGAGAGGTTCTCTTATACTACATAAGGGTCTTGTAAATAGTAATCCAGTCTCAATTTTGTTTGATTCTGGATGTACTACTGTTATCGTTAGGCAATCTCTTGTAAATCCATCCTGTGCTACAGGAAAGGTCATCAAATATGTCACATTTGGTGGCACTTTGGAAAAGTACCCTACTGCCATAATACAAATTGCTACTCCTTTCTTTACGGGAGATGTCCACGCGTGTCTTCTTCCAAACCCTATTGCGGACCTTATTATTGGTCGTATTCACGGAGTTAGGGAATGTATCCCACAGCAAATTGCTGTTTGGGAAGAGCAAAACATGGAAGCTACCAACGCGGTGGTCACAAGAGCACATGCTCCGGATCCACCTCAAACTTCATTAACTGATAATGATGAAGTAGATAGCCAAGATAGTCACTTGATTATTTCACGTGACTCATTTATAAAATTACAAGAAGAAGATCCTTCTTTACAAAAATTCTTCATCCTAGCAAAAAAAGGTGATCCAAATCAGAATACTAATAGAAAGTCTTGGATTTCTATGAAGAACGGCGTACTTGTGCGTATGGTACAAGACTCGTCTACGTCCACTCATTCACAAATTCTTGTGCCTAAGAGTATGAGATTGCAAATATTGCAACATGCTCATGACTCGCAATGTGCTGGACATATGGGTTTTTCCCATACAAAGTCGAGGGTTCTTGCGGCTTTCTTTTGGCCATTTGTGAGCAAGGACATACGAATTTACTGTCGTTCTTGCAAAGTATGTCAGGAGGTCAAATCTAAAGGACCACGACATGGTGCGCCTATCCAGGCTGCTGACATTCCTATTCGCCCTTTTCAAAAAATGGCAATAGATATTATCGGTCCTTTTAGAATTAAGTCGGCCAGAGGACATCAATTTATCCTTACATGTGTCGATATGTGCACACGTTGGCCAGAGGCTATACCTCTCAAGAGCATCTCAACTGCTGATATCGCAGACGCTCTTTGGCTGATATTTTCTCGCTTGGGTTTCCCCGGAGAAATATTATCAGACCATGGCACTCAACTTATATCAGACACTATGTCACAAGTAATGTCTATGCTACATATTAAAAGGTCTCTCAGCAGTATCTATCACCCAATGTCTAATGGGTTAGTTGAGCGTTTGAATAGGACACTAAAAACTTTACTTGGGAAAATAACTGAGGATCATCCTCAGGATTGGGACAGGGTTTTACCCGCGGCTCTCTTTGCCTATAGAGAGGTCCCCAATGAACACACAGGGTTTTCTCCTTTTGAACTTGTCTTTGGCGCGCAACTGCGCGGCCTCATGTCTTTACTTCACGATCTAATCACTGCCGATAATATTAGCGATGAGACTCAATCTTCTTACGAGTATGTCATTGCTCTTAGGCAAAAGATCATCGAGGCATGCAAACTAGCAACTTCTTCATCCGAATTTGCTAAAGAAAAGGCAAGGCAGTTTGCAAATAAAAATAGATGTCTACGACAACTTTGTGCAGGTGACAAAGCATTCGTTCTTCTTCCGTCAAGGGAGAACAGACTTCTTATTGCATGGAAAGGTCCATATGCAATAGTCTCCAAAATTTCCGATGTCGACTATGTGGTCGATATTGATGGGAAACATAAAACTTTCCACATAAATATGCTCACGGAATTTCATGAAAGACCTGACTATTTGCAGCCTATTTTCCAGGCAACGGACAATTCTCAAGTACCTCATGGTCATTACTCATCCCTGTCAGTGATACAGGATGAGGAAACTACTTTTTCTGATGTCAATCTTCCACTTCGTATGGTCCCACTTCATTCTACGGAATCTTGGAAAAACGTTACCGTTTCTCCTAATCTTTCCGCTGAGGAACATCGACAAGTTTCTTCGATGTTGCAGACATTTCAGGATGTCCTTACAGACATCCCGGGACACACACATGTCATCGAACATGACATAGTGCTTACTGACCATAATCCTATCAGAGTCAGACCCTATCCAATACCTATCCACTTTCAGTCACAAGTCGAGAAAGAATTGGATGAGATGATACGGTTGGAAATAATCGAACCATCTACATCACCATACTCTTCGTCTATGGTTATTGTTCGAAAGAAGGATAATAACATTCGCATTTGCGTAGATTATCGCAAATTGAACCAAGTTACGAAGTTCGATGCTGAACCTATGCCTTCATTGGAAGAGCTACTAAATAAACTTTCTAATTCTAGATTCTTTACCAAACTAGACTTGTCTAAAGGTTATTGGCAAGTCCCTTTAACTGAACGTGCCAAACCTTTTACAGCGTTTTCTACACCTAGGGGTTTATTCCAATGGAATTTCATGCCTTTCGGTCTTATGAACGCCCCTGCTACATTCGTACGCATGATGCGGCGAATTCTCGCATATCGTACAGATGTCATAGCATACTTAGACGATATCTGTCTGTTCAGTGATTCCTGGGAAGATCACTATTTGGGTTTATACGAATTGCTGTCTACTCTTCGCGAGTATAACTTGACTGCAAAACCCTCTAAAGCCTTTATAGGAATTAGTGAGATTTCTTTCCTGGGTCATCGTGTTGGTCATGGTCTTTTAAAGACAGAGGACCACAATGTTTCAAAAATACTTAACATTTCTGTCCCTAAGACGAAGAAACAAGTACGGAGTCTCTTAGGTTTGATCCAATTTTACGGACGATTCATTCCGAATCTGTCCTCCATTATGGCACCGCTTTCTACTTTATTGAAGAAAGGATCGCCTAATCTGATCCGCTGGTCTCAAGAATGTCAATACTCATTGGACCAGGTTAAAACTCTATTTTCATCTCCACCTATCCTTAGGTTACCTACTATTGAGAAGACTTTTGTTCTTCGAAGTGACGCCTCGTCAACTGGGATTGGGGCAGCACTTATGCAGGAGTATTCTGATACTCTGCATCCAGTGATGTATATCTCTAGGAAATTAAATGCTGCAGAAAAGAATTACTCGGTTTTAGACCGTGAATTATTAGCTATGGTATGGTCTATTCTGAAGTTACAAAGATTTCTTCTAGGCGCACATTTCATTGTGGAAACCGACCAGAAAGCTCTTACTGCTATTCAGAGCAAAAACTTGAAGAGCTCGAGGTCCACTCGATATGCCATAGCTCTTCAACCATTTCATTTCACGGTGCGAGCTATACGTGATTCGGATAATGTGATGGCAGACATTCTGTCCAGGTGCCCACACGATTCCACATAATTCTTCTGTCATATATATTTCCCGATATACAGTTCAATACTATAATGACATATTAGCACATATTTTCTCACTTTTTGGGAATGTATAACGTTGTACTATGTAATTTCCATTTTTCTGTTACCAATTTGATCATAACAGAAGAAGGCTTAGTTAGCGATATACGGGCCAAAAGATCACATGGCCACATTTAGATATTATATTTTAATGATTGTATTAAAAGATTTAACATTTGTCTTAAAGATTTGTGTTATTGATATTTTCGCAGCACATCATTGAATTCTGCGAGATTTTGTACATTGTGGAACTTTGAAGTTATCTAGTCCTGTCCCAAATTGGGAGCGGATGATGTCCACATCTTCTTGTATCGATTGTATTTATGTCTACGAAGAACAGCACATGTATTAGTAATGATTAATAATACATTTTATAATGTATTCTTTGTTTAAATATGTGTTATATTATATTGCGGTATATTGGTATATTACACCGCTGTTTGCACAACACTTCATTGTATAATACTATGATAATATATTTAATTTCATAGATTTGTATGAGTATAATTTGACTTTCATTATGATATTGCCATCACTGTGGCGTGTGTTGGTGGCACCTTCCTGGAATATATACGCGTATACTTAGGTAAATTTTTGTTTCTCTAAGGATCTGAGATATAATCTCAGTGTCGCTCCATGCGTCGAGCAAGCCTCATTTTTAGGCAATATATCCGCGCATCATACGTGCGTTAGGAGCGTAGGGTTTCTCCCGGCTCCAGGATTCAAAAAAAAATGTTTCATTTTTTTCCCGGGAGGGTGCGGTAATGTTACGCACAGATCTTCATTTTTTCTAAAGTCATTGTATGATCATTTTTTCTCAAAAACATTGTATGATCATTTTTTGCTAAAGACATTGTGTAATTAGATTGACTGAAATGTACACTTTAATTTGTTTCGGTCAAAGCTACATAACTCTGGATATAGAGATTATCATTTAATATGATGTTACCTCCTCTTGTGTCGAGACACGGTCGGTCCATATTTTTTATTAGCGAAGTGTGACCATTCTCCTTATTTGGTAGTATCGGTCAACTGTTGTTGGAATGTCTGAAACCTGTGTTGAGGTCTCTGTTCATGTCCAAATAAGGCTCGATCTTGTTAAATCGTATCTGGAATGTTCCTAGATCGTCTGGTTTGATTGCTATTCATGGAGATGCGTTCTGCGCATGTCCGGACGCGGGGCGTCTGGGAAATTTCTTTATCTTGAGAGTCTATGTGAATTTGTGAAGCAGAAAGGACGCGTTTTGGTGTCTCTGTGATTTTGTTAGGGATTAGGAGCCTTATTGTGAGATAGTTAGCTTACAAGGTCCTTCCCTTGAGTATTCTAAAACGCCTGGAGGCGTATGTTTTCTGTGGTGTGGATTTTCGAACGAAGGTAATGCCTCATTTACATCCAATCTGTAACTTTACTTATGTTTGACAATGGTCGATCTCTGCTCACGTATGCATTACAGAAAGGAAGGTTCTTCTAATAGATGTCACGCCCCAGGTATCTTTATACCTGAGATCTATATGTACACGGGTCATACTCAGCCCGTAGGACAGTCTTATGTTCTATGAACGTCGCTGTGTGTCAGCGATTATGCCTACGTCAAGGTTAGACTTAGGAATGCCTGTAAAGGTCAGTTCGACCTGCACTCCTGGAATGTTATCCTCGTGCGACTTATGATTTGACTCAGTTAGCACATCTGAACAGTAAGAGGATTTTTGTTGATGTAATTTTGTATTTGGAGCCAACCATATAATACCTTGGCGCCATATCATCATCTTTAGAATATGCCAAATGCATTGATGAACTATGTATGCTGATATTCGTGAATGTCATGACTATGCTCTATTGTGAACTGGATGTAACGTACCTGTGCTTGTGGCGTCAGAAATAAATGATGAAAACGTCAAGAGCCGTTTGCCCATTTATGACTTCACATGTCGTACCCTATGTGCTGTAACTCTATGAACTACATCACCATTATACACAGCAACAACAACAACACAAAACCAGATAAGACACCCTACATCTTGAACTATAATACCTGGTGTCGATAGGGGTGGTAATTGAAGTCAGCCTAAATCCACTCTTATCATCATTCTTAAGTACTTTACTATAATTACAATAGTTGTAGCGACGTAGTAGCCCATACGGTCACAAACTCCCTACTGGCTCAGTTAACGGATACCCATTTATATAACGCACCAACTCATCCATGATGATAAACGTTAATTGTTTATTTTCCTTGTCAAAACAATTTTATTTATTTTAACCTTGTTAAAAAATATTTAATTATTAAACCTGCAAATATAAATCTTGAGTTTATCGCATATTGAGTGAATTTGCACCCGCATGACTAATTTTTAAAACACACACACACACACACACATATATATATATATATATATATATATATATATATATATATATATATATATATATATATATATATATATATGTGTGTGTGTATATATATATATATATATATATTCTTACTTACTTAGTCGTTCCTGTTCTACCATGAGGTGTAGAGGTTTGGATTTGAGAGCGCCAGACTATCCTATCGGCTGTCTTCCTCCTGGCCTGGTTCCATTCTAGTCCTCGGTCTTTCAAAGATTGTCTAATGTTGTCCTCCCAGCGGACTCTGGTTCGTCCTGGGGGTCTGGATCCCTGGCTCTTTGTTTACCATGCTTGTCGTGGTAGCCGATCTTCTCCCATTCTGCAGACATGGCCACACCATCTTAGTTGTGACTTTTCTACTTGGGTCTGCAGGGGGTGGGATTTTAGGCCTTGATGTATCGTCTGGTTGCGGACCATGACTCTTCTTGTTACTTCAACCACCTTCCTCAGATACCTCATTTCCGAGGTTTGGATCTGGCTTTTGTGGGTTGTAGTCATTGCCCATGACTCGCATCCATATGTCAAGACTGGGACACAGGTGGAGCGGTATACAGCCATCTTCGTTTTCTTACCAACCCCTCTCTTGCTGAGGAATCCTCGATTTATGGCTGTGGTAAAGTGGGATGTTATAAATATTTATAGGGACTTAGTGTACTGACTGAGATCAGCTGTGAAGGTATCTGTATCTAATAAGTGTGGTGTATTACAGATGACCTTACTTGCTACCACATTTTTACCTCAGTCAGAATTATTCTGGAATAGTGTGATGACTACGTTAGATGTCTAGGATTATGAAAATGATGAAGTGTAAGTCACAACAACAACAGACAGATAAACAATTTATTTTATTCCACAACACTTTACAACACTGTGACACTCACACACATATAACACTCTATAAGACTATCTTAAATGAGTCAAGTGTTTACGTTTAAAAATATATGTATTAATTCTTTCAATAATGGGTATCCTGATTCAACTACACAGTGAACCAGGAATCACAATCAATTGTAATTACAAGTATTATGTACACAGTTTATATATATGAACTTTGTATTGACATAGTTTATTATTATTATTCTATGTGTGTAAGTTGTGCAGTAGTAATATGAGGTAATACTGGTTTTGTTCAAGCTTGGTTGTTGTTTTTCATCATGACTTCAAGTGTTTGATTATCTTGGAAATAGTATTGGGAAAAGTTCACAGTTCCTGTCATTTGAACCAATTAATTGTCCCTCTGTGTTTGATAAAATGTCAATTTTTGAGGAGGCACATAATGTTGAGCTACTCTGGCCACAGAAGCTTATCTTTCGTGATGGCTGCAGGAAAAGACTCCTCTGCTCGATTGCTTCCTGTGTTCTGGAGACACCTCACTGGTTGCTATCTGGACCAAGGAGTATGCTGTCAGCCTCTGGATTCAGCAAAACTCAGACCAGGTGCTGCTTCAATAACTAGGACCACAGTCCCTGAAACAAGAAGGTTGTACCTCCTATTTCAGAACTAATTTATAATCTATTTCCTCACTGAACACAATACATAACAAACACTGAGTTCAGAGCGGTAGACCAACTGCTAGCTTCATCTGAAACAATTTACATCAGTATACTCCTCCCTAATGGTTACTACGCCTCTGCAATTCCAGCATTAGTTCCTTCTAGTCAATAAGATAGGTGTCAGTGTACTGTTTGGCAATTCCATGCAGTTTTACTTTTCTCCGACTCCTCCTGTTCAGGTTGGAGCAATATTTAGGCCTTGCCTCATGTTGGCTACTGAACCACACACATATACAGACATAAATTATCAATTTACATTCAATTTTCATTAAAAGATATCGAATATATCAAGCTTACCACAATTCATGGAAATAATACACAGATACGTTGACTGTCGATGAATAATGGCACAAATTCCGATCTGCCTCTGTCCCAGACTTTTATTTAGAAAAACATGATCTGGCTCTCAACGCACTGTTTCTTAGTAAGTTTATTTTAACATGTGGCACTGAACTGACGCTCCTAATTGCCTATATTGGCGGGTCTAACCAATCGAGCCATGTTTACACACGCGTTTGAAAAAAGTACCCTTCCTTCCGTCTCCCCTAACAACAAAAATTAGTATTTGCAGCCCGACTAATCGTGTTTAGCCTTACATATCATTCCCGCCAATCAAATAGGATTTAACATGGTGACCTATTTCCCGTAAAATGGTAGTTTCAAAACATGCCACTGTGCGATCATTATTTGGTGTTGTCTGACACCCTCACTATTTTCTTTTGGCTATAATTTGTTAATTCCTAGACTATTTGCGTAACACTTAACATATTCTTTGTCAGCAAGTCCTAAGGAACCCAAATATATAAATTTTATGGGGCTAAGGGGCTGCGTTCAAAATATGCATTTTCTTCTACCTCCCGTTCACTTCGATACGATGTGGTGTCTGGGTACTGTCAGGCTTTCAAACGTAAACCAGTATAATGTCATGTTTCCGAATAAGCATTTTTCATGTTTTTAAACCTAACTCTCGTATGGGTAGTGTTTTTTATCACTGTCTATTTGAAAAAAAGTTAGTGCTTCTGGCCTTTCGCTTGGGGAGGGTGGCATTAATTGTATATCGCGAGACGCGAGTTAGTATTGCCTGCGTTCCTGCTTTCAGCCCTCCCTCTCTCTATCCTAATTCCATCTGTCCTTCCGTTTATGTTAACGTAGTGTATAAAATGAAGCTAATGGAAGTATTAATTTAGGTCATTAATCAGCTTGCGTATCTCAAGGTTTTCTTAGAAATGCAGTACACGTTTTATTGTAGAAAGCGTGTAGTGATGCAGTAGGCTTTACTATCAACGTGAAACGTTACAATTTGCAGACGAAGTAGAAAACAAGGGGGATTTTTTGTACGCAATTGTGACAGCACTGTACTTTTACCATTTCTCTTTCCTTTTATTGAATTTATGTGTTAGGCTTTACATTTACCTTTTAATTTATATATGTGGATTTAGAATGTTTCACGACAAATTCTCCCCTCTTAAAACAGACGTTATATGCCAGTCTATAATTCTATATACACATAGAGAAATTTATTATTATTTCTGGGGCTTACGGTGATTCTCATCACACGGATGGCGGCTTAAAAAATCCGCTCCCAGATTTGTCTTCCCAGATATATACTCTATGCTAAACTCAAATGGCTGCATCAGTAATGACCATCGGAGTAATCTAGAATTTTCATGTCTAGCTTGCGCTAGAAACGACAAGGGTTTGTGATCCGTTTGCAACTTAAATGCCTTCCCATACAGATAAATATTGAATTTCTTTATCGGTCATATTACTGCAAGACATTCTTTTTCGCTAGTTGAGTAGTTGGTTTCAGCTTTATTCTACTTTCTGCTAGCATATGCCACTGGGCTTAATTCCCCATCCAATGCATCTGATTTCTGTAGCAGAGTCGCACCTAACCCAATATTACTGGCATCCGTCCTTACAATGAATTCTTGACTTAAGTCAGGTAGTTTCAAAATAGGTTTGCTTGTAAGCTTTTCCTTCAATTCCTGGTAAGCTAATTCACATTGTGGTGTCCATGTAATTCGATCTGGATTTCCTTTACGGGTCAAATCAGTTAACGGTGCACATATGGAATTAAAGTTTTTGATATACTTTTGGTAGAAACCACATAATGAGACAAAGGATCTCACGTCTTTCTTGGTTTGTGGTCTCGGGGCTTTCTTTAGTTTCTCTAAATTCGTGGGGTCAGGGGTCATGTTTCCCTGATAAACTGTGTGTCCCAAGAATTCTAATTCTTTACATCCAACGCAACATTTTGTTGGTCGGGCTGTTAAATTCACTTCTCTAAGTCGATTAAACAGCATGTTCAGAGAGTCAATGTGTTCCTCAAATGTTTCTGTTGCTATAAGGATATCATCCATGAAATTTGTGATGCATGGATTATTCAGAGGGTCCAATAATTTTCTCATCATTCTAGAGAAGACACTAGGCGCATTCTTCAATCCAAATGGCAATCTGTTAAACTCATAGTGTCCCTCTGAGGTACTAAACGCTAGGTATGGTCTAACCTCAGGCTTTACTGGAATCTGATAGTATCCTTTATTCAGATCCACTTTTGAGAAATATTAGCTTTATTTAGCCTGGCAAACAACTGATTTGTATCCGGCAATGGATCCACCTGTCCTTCTGTAATAGCATTCAGTCTCCTGTAATCTATACAGAGTCTATGTTCTCCAGAGGGTTTCCTTAAGAGCACCACACTGGAACTATACGAAGATTCACTGTGTGAAATAATTCCTTCCTTCAACAAATAGTCTATCTCTTCCTTCAAAGCTTTCTCCTTAGCAAAAGGAATCGAATAGGGTTTCATACAGACAGGTGTGGGGTCTATCAGTTTCATATCATATTCCAATAAGTTTGTATGCCCCGGTCGGTCCGTTAACACCTCTGTATGATCATCTAGAACCTGTTGCACTCTCTCTTTCTGATTTTTCGTTAAATGTGTACTTATTTTCACCTGTGCCGTTGTCTCACAGGGGTGTAATGGATATTCAAATGATGAAAGTGGTTCCTTTTTCATCTCCATGGCAATGGACAAGGTCAACAAGTGTGTCTCTTCCTGATTTTCTCTTTCCAAATATTTCTTCAGGAGATTCACATGATAGATTTTTTCTTTCCCCTTCTTATCTAGCTTATAATTGGTTCTAGACACCTTCTCTAGAACTGTATATGGACCTTGCCATCCAATTTGTAACTTATTCTGACTCCCGGGTAGAAGAAGCAGTACCTTCTCTCCCACAGCCAAATCTCTGTCCTTAGCCTTCCTGTTGAAATAGGCAGCATGTTTCTTCCTGGCTTGTCTCAAATTTTCATTGGCAAGTTTCCAGCCAGTTTTTAAACGAGTGGTCAGCTCATTCACATATTGGTATGAGGATGTAATATTTTCCTCTGCCTTTTCATCAGTCCACGTTCTTAACAGCGTTACATATGGACCTTTAATTTTGTGGACCTATTTGTCCATGCACCGGTATGGTCTCTTCCACTCGAAGCGCTATAGTGATGATTTTTCTTCCCAGAACTATCATTCACAAAACGACCGCTACCAATTCTTTTCTTGGGGCTTTCTCCCCACTTAGAATTCTTGATGAGAGATTTCCTCTCTACATCTTCTTCCTCCAGTTTGTTTAAGTCCGATTGAGGGATTTTCGGCTTATCCTGGGGTAAGACATCTTTTTGCACTCTCTGCATAGTGGCCATTGTAAAACAGTTAAGTGAAGCTTGTCCGTGAAAAGGGGCTTCCCATTCCACTTGGTCCACTTTATTATTCTTTCTATTGTCAGGCCTACGTTTGCCCCGTGGCGTGTCCAGGTCCTGATCAATGTTCCAACTTGTGGGTGTTCCCTCATGTGCTATGCTACACCTTTCTACAAAATTCTCAATGTCCCACCTTGCCTTGGGCCAATAATAATTGTGAGCCACCTTTTGAATGATGGTACCTATTTTCTCATGGTCCCCATCTTTTTTCACATGTAGGCTCCTTATTAATTCTGCCCTATATGTCTTTGGAAGAACCAACTGTCCATGACCATTGGATCTAGTTCCGGCCTTCCTGTAAATCAACTTGTTTTTCATGTAAAAATCTCCCTTGCCTGGAGTTGTATGACAAGTTGACAATTTCCTGAAACAAGGCTTGAGGGTCTTATCCCCAGCCTGTGCCTTCCTCATCTCATCTGGAGTGGTATTTATCATAATATCCTCCTCCTGTCTTGAGGTCGACTTGACCTGAAGGGTGGCCATAACTATAGGGTTCCTTCTGCAACGGTCAGTGTCATGATTGTTCATCTTACAATTTTTACACCATCTCTTTCCTTGGTTGAAAGATTTTCTTTCATCATATTTCCTTTCATCGAATTGTGGGGTTTTATTTTTATTGTCATACCGTGGCCTATCAAACTGGTGCTTACTTTGGTTATGATCTCTAGGATCAAATTTATTAAAGTTCTGTGGTGCCCTAAAATAGTCTACCTGTTTCCTTTTGTTACCTGTTATCTCTGCCTGAGCTGCTTGATACCTTTCTGCAAAATTTAGTAACTCACCAGCCTCTCTGCACCTTGTTCCATGAGAAACTTTCTCAGGTCTGGAGCCATGGACTCTCTTAATTGTTCTATAAGGACCATTTCCTTAAGATCTTGCGTTTTCCCCAGAGAAGTCCATTTCTCCAAGTATGTCTCTAACCGTGCAGAGAACTGGTGATAGGTTTCACCTGACAGTAGTTTAGCATTCCTAAATTTTTTCCTATAAAATTCTGCGTTCTTTTCTTATCTTAACAAAAGAGCCTGCTTCAGCATGTCATAATTTTCTTGATCAACTCTGCTCATTTTGGCAAAAACTTCATAAGCTGCCCCACGAAGCCCTTGAGATAACTTTAAGCTCCACCTTTCTCTCTCTAACCCATACGTGGTAGCTAATAGTTCATATCTATTTAGATAGCTCTCAATATCATCGTCTTTCTCAACAAAATGATCTAAATGAAAGTTCATAGCTGAGGTTGAGGCTCCCTGACTAGCAGTAGCATCGGAGGTAAAGGGACTGGCACCATTTTCAGGAGCATGGCCTTGAAACTCAAACTCCTTTAGTTGTAACTCGTGCTCCCTTTGTAATCTCTTCTCCTCCTTTTCTGCTTCCCTCTCTGCAGCCTGTCTTCTTTCCTCGGCTTCCCTTTCTGCAGCCAATCGCTTCTCTTCTCTTTCTGCCTTTTGTTCTTCTAATTGGAGCCTTTTAATCTCCTTATCTGCCTCCAATGCTTTAGCCTCTTTGTCAGCCTCAATCTGCAACCTCTTAATTTCTTTTTCAGCCTCTAACTTTCTTTCAGCCTCTTTTTCTAATCTTTCTTCACGTTCAATATATTTGTCACATTCAGCAGTGACATAAGCAATCATAATTTGCCCGTCCATTCCTAACTCTTTCGCAGTCTGCACAGCAGCAGATCGAAATTTGGCCAGGTCCGCTATTTTCTAACAGGTAAATGTATAAAATATTTAACTAAACAATTTTATCTATGACTAATTAACTAAGGACAACCACAGGCACTGATAGCTCAACCTTATTTTTTTTCACCGAAGGATACCTTTTTAATTTTTATTATTCCCTGAAGTGAATTACCCCCAATATTTATAATAGGGAAAGATTCAAAATCCCGGACAGGACCCCAATATATGTGGTAAAGTGGGATGTTATAAATATTTATAGGGGACTTAGTGTACTGACTGAGATCAGCTGTGAAGGTATCTGTGGTGTATTACAGATGACCTTACTTGCTACCACATTTTTACCTCAGTCAGAATTATTCTGGAATAGTGTGATGACTACGTTAGATGTCTAGGGTTATGAAAATGATGAAGTGTAAGTCACAACAACAACAGACAGATAAACAATTTATTTTATTCCACAACACTTTACAACACTGTGACACTCACACACATATAACACTCTATAAGACTATCTTAAATGAGTCAAGTGTTTAAGTTTAAAAATATATGTATTAATTCTTTCAATAATGGGTATCCTGATTCAACTACACAGTGAACCAGGAATCACAATCAAATGTAATTACAAGTATTATGTACACAGTTTATATATATGAACTTTGTATTGACATAGTTTATTATTATTATTCTATGTGTGTAAGTTGTGCAGTAGTAATATGAGGTAATACTGGTTTTGTTCAAGCTTGGTTGTTGTTTTTCATCATGACTTCAAGTGTTTGATTATCTTGGAAATAGTATTGGGAAAAGTTCACAGTTCCTGTCATTTGAACCAATTAATTGTCCCTCTGTTTTTGATAAAATTTCAATTTTTGAGGAGGCACATAATGTTGAGCTACTCTGGCCACAGAAGCTTATCTTTCGCGATGGCTGCAGGAAAAGACTCCTCTGCTCGATTGCTTCCTGTGTTCTGGAGACACCTCACTGGTCGCTATCTGGACCAAGGACTATGCTGTCAGCCTCTGGATTCAGCAAAACTCAGACCAGGTGCTGCTTCAATAACTAGGACCACAGTCCCTGAAACAAGAAGGTTGTACCTCCTATTTCAGAACTAATTTATAATCTATTTCCTCACTGAACACAATACATAACAAACACTGAGTTCAGAGCGGTAGACCAACTGCTAGCTTCATCTGAAACAATTTACACCAGTATACTCCTCCCTAATGGTTACTACGCCTCTGCAATTCCAGCATTAGTTCCTTCTAGTCAATAAGATAGGTGTCAGTGTACTGTTTGGCAATTCCATGCAGTTTTACTTTTCTCCGACACCTCCTGTTCAGGTTGGAGCAATATTTAGGCCTTGCCTCATGTTGGCTACTGAACCACACACATATACAGACATAAATTATCAATTTACATTCAATTTTCATTAAAAGATATCGAATATATCAAGCTTACCACAATTCATGGAAATAATACACAGATACGTTGACTGTCGATGAATAATGGCACAAATTCCGATCTGCCTCTGTCCCAGACTTTTATTTAGAAAAACATGATCTGGCTCTCAACGCACTGTTTCTTAGTAAGTTTATTTTAACATGTGGCACTGAACTGACGCTCCTAATTGCCTATATTGGCGGGTCTAACCAATCGAGCCATGTTTATACACGCGTTTGAAAAATGTACCCTTCCTTCCGTATCCCCTAACAACAAAAATTAGTATTTGCAGCCCGACTAATCGTGTTTAGCCTTACATATCATTCCCGCCAATCAAATAGGATTTAACATGGTGACCTATTTCCCGTAAAATGGTAGTTTCAAAACATGCCACTGTGCGATCATTATTTGGTGTTGTCTGACACCCTCACTATTTTCTTTTGGCTATAATTTGTTAATTCCTAGACTATTTGCGTAACACTTAACATATTCTTTGTCAGCAAGTCCTAAGGAACCCAAATATATAAATTTTATGGGGCTAAGGGGCTGCGTTCAAAATATGCATTTTCTTCTACCTCCCGTTCACTTCGATACGATGTGGTGTCTGGGTACTGTCAGGCTTTCAAACGTAAACCAGTATAATGTCAAGTTTCCGAATAAGCATTTTTCATGTTTTTAAACCTAACTCTCGTATGGGTAGTGTTTTTTATCACTGTCTATTTGAAAAAAAGTTAGTGCTTCTGGCCTTTCGCTTGGGGAGGGTGGCATTAATTGTATATCGCGAGACGCGAGTTATAGCACGTTTCACTAGCTTTGCCCTCAAACAAATGTAATTATCTGGTTAACCGTCCAACGTATTAATGCCATTTTTTGCATACGATGTTATATTGGGTTAGACCCAACAAATATATACTTTATATCTGTGCATCTTGTCTAGTTCCCATAAACGGATGAAATCCTTTGATCTTTGTCGGCATACTAATTATTGTGTATCGAGAAAAGAAATTTTACCCCTTCATGCACAGATTCTGTGAATTGATTAGGCATAGGCTGTCTACTATTACAATAATGTGGCCATCACGTTTGCATATGAATACCTGTTGAAGATGATTTCTTAAATGATCTGCATGCGAGATACTCGTGACATTGTTTGTCATTGACATTTAATGCGCTACCAAACTGGACCTTCCTTGATCTAATTATTTCAATGGGTATCACCTCTTTTTGCGGTTCATAAATATCATAATGGAACGTTGCTCCTCTAATGTGCTTGTAAATAACGGTAAGGTCATCTTTAAAGAAATTAAACTTCATCCGAATCATAATCAGATGTCTCTGAGAAATTGATAATCAATCTCGGCTGAATGAAGGACAAACCATTATTCTTCCAATATTCCTCTTCCTCTTGTAACACATGGCTCTCACATTTCTTCCAATAATCCCTGGCTATATTGGAGATGGCGGCTTTTTTAAGTATTTCAACATCTTTTAATTTGAACGTTCTATTTTCTGTTGCTACCTGTTCCTTAATTTTAGCCCATACTAATTCTATTGGGTTTAAGTGAGAATGGTAAGGAGGCAATCTTAAACATCTGTGACCATGTTCATGGATTGCCTTGTCTATGTGAAATATCTTTGTACGCTGTGTCTTTTTTTACAATTCCAAGTTATTCAGGCTTCAGGGACATTTCATTGAATGGAATGTTGTTTATGGTCAGCCAAATCGTTATTACAACTCTAGTACTTGATGAATTAGGAACTTTATCTTCTGGTGCCACAACGTTGTGATATGAAGCATTGTCCATTATCAAACACGACGGTCTATCCAAGGAAGGAAGTACATTATTCACAATCCAATCTTGAAATATCTTGCCATTCATCTCTGTATGGTAATCCCTAATAACTGTGGATTTTGAAACAAATATGAGTTCAGTATTATTTAGAAGCCCATGATGGCTGCTTCCTGGATGTGCAATTATTAGGCGCTGTCCTTTGCTGCTTGGTTCTAGTCTCTTAGTTGTCCCATCAGATGATTGCCATTCTCGTTCATTACTGTGGTGCGCATTGATCCAAGTTTCATCTAAATACACAAAATCATAACAATCTCTTCTCATTTCTCTGACCTCGCGTAAATATTTGCTTCTCATTGCAACTATATGAGGCTTCTCACAAATAAGGTTTCTACCACCAACATATTTTCTAAAAGTGAATCCCAAACTCATAATAGTCCCCCATAGCGTAGATTTGGAAATATCATTGTCATTATTCTTTCTTAACCAAATTTTCAATTTCCTTAAAGTCACTGCCTAATTATTGTGAAATATATTGCAAATTTCTCACCGGATCAATTCTCTGTCAAAATATCCACCACTCTTGGCCTAATTTTCGTGTGTAAAACACTAGAATTAGAAATTTTAGATGTCGCTATCCAGCGGTGCAATGATCGTTTGATTATCCCCAAGGAATGAATAGTCCTCTTTTGTGGGTTTGAAATAGAATGATATAGTTTTCCACGAGTAGCTTCATTGCAGAAATACATGTTCATCAAAGTGCATAATAATTCATAAAAGATCAATACTTACAGGTGATTCCCTGAATCTCTCCTGTGAATACACTCACTAGTGACATTATAAAACAAATTCTCTTAAGTAGCATTTTTCTCTGACTATGAAACTTCTTAGTTTATTCATACTGTTCTGACTAATCTTTATCACATCCTCCAAATTTCCTAGAACTAGCATCTCCTAACTTATCTATATACCTTATGAGTTTACTTTGTCACTTCTAATCTATCTGTGATAACTTCTACAGATCTTATCAAACTTGTGGCAACCGCACAACATTCTTGGTTCTTCATCTTCAGAAATACAAGACCGCACACTTGCGAGCCGTAAACCGTTCTGCCCTTGACTTCTAGTCAATGCTCAGCTGATCTGTCCCTGTTTTCCAGCTAAAACGATTGGTCGGCCTTATTTCCACTCACTGGAAAAATTTGCTCACGCTTTTACAACGTAAGCGAATTCAGTGAACTATCGTCTGTTATTTTTAGACTTCTCTCACTCTATTCCCGTGTGTATTTTTCCGTCAACTCACTAAAACCTACAAGGGACTTAATTCTACGTTATCTCCCTTTGACGTTTTAACTGAACACCATATTCTCTTCTTTAAAGCTTACTACAAAATCGTTACATGCTAATTGTCTCAACCACAATTGAGAACCCACTAAATCTGCTTAACCCTAATTCAAGACTTTTATTCACCAACCGTAATATGCGAAGTTTCCTCCCTTCTCTCAAAGCATCCCTTCACTAATTTAACTCCCTTCAACTAAGACAAATAGTCTGTATCCAAATCCATTCATATTTCCTAAACCATTTTTCTACACTCTTTTACTTGACTAAAACCAAATCACCGTTCATATAAACTTGCTTAAAGCACAAATAATGCTTTGGGCAAACCCAACGGTGACAATTACTCTCCCCAGCCCCGTCTTACTCCATATGTGCCCATTTTGTTCCATGTTCTCTTACAATTTCTTATGTCTGCCTTACGTTTTCCTTGTGTTTTCTGGTGTCCCTCTGTTGGTTTTACTCTGAAGATTCCAGTAGAAGGGTGTTGCCGTCATTTTTGACGGTGGAAAAAACGCCAACCTAATGTATGTTTGGTTTAGTGTGATCAAAGAGAGATAAATGTTTATTATCTTTCTGTGACAGGTTTGATTGGTGATTATCTTCTCCTGTCTTATGTTGTCCTGTCTCAGGCAATGTCTTATAAGTGACATGTCTTAAGTCTATTTATAGGATCATATACGGAGTATCTTTATCACCCGTTTGGGCGGAAACGCCTGGTCTGGGTTTGCCTCGATCTGGTCCATGTTCTTTGGGCATGCGCGGGCCTTGGTGGCAAAAGCCGAGAGACTGATTCAGAGAGAGGGTACCTGAGGCTTAGAACGGATGTACCGATCCGTAGATTTCTCTATGCCAAGTTTTCGATAGGGATTGGAAATTCTGGGAATGACAGTCTTGTCATTCTTCCGTCCCTGAGTGTTTCTTTATGCCAGTATTGGCTGTGTTGTGTTACCTTAGAGTGTAAGGATTCTTTGAGAAGGTAACTGAAACATTATTCGATCTTTTCGTCTCGTTTAGATCTTACAGGTACATTTATCGCTGATGGCGACATAGTGAGCGAAGCTCATAAGGAGTTATTATACTGTACCCCAGTATGGCTTCATATTTGAAAGACTAGGTCTGAGTTGACCTGTTACACACATAAGCCTAGGAATCATCTTTATGGATCCGCAATGCGTGCGGAATATGGTTTGGCAGAAAATATATTTATCTCAGAAGCTTGTGTAACTGAGAGTGACCTGATTATCGAGGCCCGCGGCCTGCGGCCTGATTTCGATGTCATCATATTGGTCCGTGTTTACGGCCAATTTTCTTCACCAGAATGAAGTATCTGGCATGTGAGGCCAGTCTGAAGTCTTTTGCTAATTGTAGGACAATGGCATTGACTTTAGTTAAATAATTGATATCGCCCGTACTAAGCAATATATTTGCTAGGGCTTACCTGACGGGGCTCAGTCAGGGATTAGAGCTATTGCATAAACAGTCAACATTGGTCAAGACATTTTTACATGTCTGGGATCTGTTATGCCTGAAGCTGACCTTTGTAACTACACACATTATGTACTCGATCTTATACTATTGACTGTTTCGTCCATCATCATCGTATTATCGTACGTCATGAATAAATATTGTAAACGTCAGCAGCATTCCCTACTTCACTGACTTCTACTTGTGGTTGTGTGAGTTAATGTGAAGTCGTTCAAGAGCCTATACGGCCTTCGTGTTATCAACACTGTTATCTACACACTTACACGATCAACCACATTGTAATACAAGTACTACATGTCTGAATCTACATGAATACGGACATGATGTATGTGTCTACTATACCCTGGCGGCGCCTCACGCTAGTGACCTAAATTCTCGCTTCAACTTGGTACTGTCCAGGACAACACGACATGCTCAACGTACTAACATTCATAACACATCAAAACAGTACGTTACATCTGGGCATTTACACTGAAAAACCTTTTACATCTCCAGTCAAACAGAATTTTACATCTGGTGGACCAGATTCGTGGGTTTTTTTTTTTTTGTCAACGACACGGATTTTCCTGCCCACATTTGGATTTATGCATCCGGAAGACAAGATTGACGTTTAGTTATCAGCCACACAGTAGGAATTAGGTCAACGTCTGCTGACCGACGTATACATTTATGGATGGTACAGAATTGCTACATGAACCACAGCTGCTGCATTAGTGCTACATAGACCACAGTTGCTGTCGAAGATTTTTAACACTGTGACAGTCGTCGAAGGACATATGTGTCAAAGTTCACGTCACAAGTTTACGTGCAAGCTCGAATTGTAAACATAGAACAGTTCAACCTGTTGTTTACTACGACATTCTTCACTTTGGGAGACTACTACACCTGTTGTAAAGTTACGGTGACCTTCAACGGTGGAACGTCTACTAGTGTTTACAAGTGTACTGCAATGAACTGCATCTTTGCGGTTGTAGAGGATTACGCTTAAAGATAAGTGGCCTGGTTTACGTGTTAAACGTAGCCTTTATTTTGTGTGCAAATAAGCCTTCCTCGTTACACATTCATTATATGCATTCAATTATTTACTTGTTCTTTGTTTACTTGTTGAGTTAGTGTGTATTTTTTTTTAGCGGGTTCAGGTTGGAGGGTCTTACAGTAAATATCCCACTCAACCGAGGGTTACTGTAAGCGTTCTTTATGGATTGTGCATATTTCTCACAGTGGAAATAGCAAGCGACTTTTGTTGCTATTTATTTTTTTTTCTTAGCTGTGACGAGATGTGTTAGTGTTATTTTCGTTATTTTTTCTCCGTACTTTAGTTTTGATTCGTTTTGGTTTGTATTTGTCTGCTTTCTCTTTTCTATTGTTAATTTCTTTACACCCTTTTGTTTATACACTGTGTTGTCATTGTAATTTTGTGATTTTTCGCAGTTATCATTGTGATTTTTCACAACATTTGATTTAGTTAAGCTGTATTTTCTTTTGACCTCTGCGAATGTTTTCGTTTGTTTAGATGCTTGTCTTTGTTTAGTTATCGTGATATTGTTGATATATACAGTCTTCATGTATACTTGATCATGTACTATTGATTATATGATGCAAATTATATACTGAGCTGATTACTGGTGACTTAATAAATAGGGTAATTGTACTTAGTCTTTGTAAAAGACTCATCTTCCACTGAGATTGGGATAACTGGTGTTGCTATTTCAGATATATTGACAGCACATTTGTAGACAGGATGTCTACATTAGATTTCTTCATACAGCAAGGGTTGGCCCTTGGCAAAGCTTGTGAGAAATTGGAGGATTTTGCGCTTGCTCAATATGTCAAAGCACAAAAGGCTGAAGAGAAAAAGATTCAAGCGCAGCTAGACAGAGAATTTGAAGAGAAAAAGATTCAGCGCAGCTAGACAGAGAATTTGAAGAGAAAAAGCATCAAAGAGAAGCTGAAGAAAGGAAGATTCAGCAAGACAGAGAATTTGAAGAGAAAAAGATTCAAGCGCAGCTAGACAGAGAAAATTAAGAGAAAAAGCATCAAAGAGAACTTGAAGAGAAAAAGCATCAAAGAGAACATGAAGAAAAACTCTTGGCTTTGGAAATAGAGAAGTTGAAAGTGACTAATATAGGGAGTTCTCAAGCGACTTCTTCGAGCACTAAAAGTCATGATTATAAGTTCAAACTTCCTCATTTTAATCCTACAAAAGATGACATAACTTTCTATCTAGATAGACTAGAACTTAATTGTGTAACATATAAAGTAGATAAGGCACAATATGTTAGACAACTGTTGAATTCACTTACAGGTGAACCATTAAATATTATAATGGCAATAGAAGAACATGATAGGACTAACTATGAAGTTGTCAGAGCAGCCTTATTGAAAAGATATCAGCTTAAAGAAGATGATTACCGTCTTCGTTTTAAGACTATGTTACCAGAATCTGGTGTAGAGTTCTCAGACTTTATAGGAAAGATACGCCTTACTTTCACTAGATGGATAGAGTTGTCTAAGACTGAACATACTTATGAGGCACTTATGGACTTGTTGCTTAGAGACAAAGTAATGTCATCTGTTAATGAGTCTTTTCTTGCCTTTATACACGAACGTAAACCTAAGGACATAAAAGAAATGGAACAATGTTGTTGCCAATATGTCACTGCTCATCCACAACAAACGATTAGCAATAATAAGATTAAAGAAGGTTTACCCGTGGCTTCTGCGACTCCATACAATACTAATTTCGGAGGTAAAGTTAAAGGTACTCAGCGCAACTTCGATAACAAAAGTAAGCGTAACTTTGGACAGGATCATAGTGATTCATGCCAAAGAGGCTCGTCTTCTAGGAATTGGAGGCAATCTGATAGCCCTCATAATTATGGTTCCAACAAATTTGGTAATTTCCGAAGGGGTAGCCACAATAAAAACTATCCTCGCCATAATTCTTTAGGAAGACAGCAGTATCAGTCTGATAGATATTTTCATCAAGGTGTAAATCACAATCACAATTGTGAAAACTGCGGTTCAAACCAAAATAGTAATAGCAATAGGGGTAATTACCATAATTCCAAAGGAAATAGTAATCGAGGTAGATGGCAGCATAATAATAATAGATCATGTCATCATACTAACTGTGCTGAACAAGAGTCACAAGGAGTTAGTAATGAACAAAACAATAGTAAACCTAGCGCTAGTGCTAGTTCTTGTTCTGCCTTTGATTTTGGGAGAGCATCTCAATGTCCTCAGTGCACCACTTTATTTGAACCGACTACTATATCCACCTTGAGTTGCGGTCATCCTCTGCCCGCTCTTCCTGCCGCAGCGGCTCATGACGGGAGAGGATCTCTTATTCTACATAGGGGTCTAATGAATAATGATCCAGTCTCAGTCCTCTTTGATTCTGGATGTACCACTATTGGGGGGTTAGACAATTTCTAGTAGATCCTTCATGTGCCACTGAAAGAGTGATCAAATGTGTAACATTTGGTGGCACAGTGGAAAAATACTCTACCGCTATCATCCGTATAGCTACTCCCTTCTTTACGGGAGAGGTCCAAGCGTGTCTGCTTCCAAATCCTATTGCGGATCTTATCGTCGGGCGTATACACGGCATTAAAGAGTGTACCCCGCAGCAGATTATGGCTTGGGAAAAAAATTACTTAGAAGCTGCTAATGCAGTTGTCACGAGAGCTCAGGCTCAGAATATGCCTCAGAATACATCGATCGAAGGTGTTGAGGTACGCGATCAAGATGATCATGATGTCATTTCACGGGACTCTTTTATCAAAAGTCAACAGGAAGACATTTCGTTAAAAAAATTCTTCGTTCTGGCAAAAATGGTGACCCAAATAAGAACACAGATCACAAATCTTGGATCACTATGAAAAATGGCGTACTAGTGCGTATGGTACAACACTCCTACATGTCTATACATTCACAAATTCTTGTTCCGAAAGACATGAGAGTTAGAATACTGCAACACGCTCACGACTCCCAATGCGCTGGTCATATGGGATTTTCACGTACGAAGTCGAGAGTTCTTGCGGCTTTTTTTTTGGCCATTCGTCAACAGAGACATACGTCTTTATTGCCGCTTGTGTAGAGTTTGTCAAGAAGTAAAATCGAAAGGTCCTCGCCATGCAGCACCTATCCAGGCTGCGGACATTCCTATCCGTCCATTTCAGAAAATGGCGATAGATATCATTGGTCCTGTCAAAATAAAATCAGCCAGAGGACATCAATTTATTCTTACATGTGTGGACATGTGTACTCGATGGCCAGAGGCCATACCTCTGAAGAGCATTTCGACTGCCGATATTGCAGACGCTCTTTGGCTGATATTTTCGCGGTTGGGATTCCCTAGGGAAATCTTGTCAGACCATGGCACCCAACTGATATCTGAGACAATGTCGCAAGTGGTGTCTACTCTTAATATCAAAAGATCACTGAGTAGTATTTATCATCCTATGTCTAATGGGTTGGTCGAACGTTTAAATAGGACTCTGAAAACTTTACTTGGTAAAATAACTGCGGATCATCCTCAGGATTGGGACAGGGTCTTACCCGCGGCTCTCTTTGCGTATAGAGAGGTCCCCAATGAACATACGGGGTTTTCCCCTTTTGAACTTGTCTTTGGCGCGCGTCCGCGCGGCCCAATGTCCTTGCTTCACGATCTAATAGCTGCCGATGATATTAGTGATGACACACAATCTTCTTATGAGTATGTCATTGCTCTCAGGCAGAAAATCATTGAAGCGTGCAAATTAGCAACTTCCGCATCTGAATTTGCTAAAGCAAAGGCAAGGCAGTTTGCAAATAAAAATAGATGCCTACGTCAACTTTGTCCTGGTGACAAAGCATTTGTGTTACTTCCTTCCAAGGAAAATAGACTTCTTATAGGTTGGAAAGGTCCTTTTCAGATTGTATCTAAAATTTTTGATGTCGACTATGTCGTCGATATTGACGGAAAGCATAAGACTTTTCACATAAATATGCTTACAGAATTTTATGAACGTCCAGAGTACTTACAACCTATCTTTCAAGCGACGGACGACGCTACAGTCGCTCGTGGCCATTACTCATTCCTGTCTGTCATACAGGATGAGGATTCTACTTTCTCTGATGTTAATCTTCCTCTTCCGATGATTCCACTTCATTCTACGGAATCATGGAAGGATGTTGCAATTTCACCTAATTTATCTAAGGAACAGTCACAAATCTCTTCAATGATACAAGCATTTCAGGATGTTCTCACGGACATTCCTGGATACACTACAGTCATTGAACATGACATTGTATTGACTGACCATACTCCTGTCATGGTCAGACCTTGTCCCATTCCCATCCACTTCCAAACTCAAGTCGAGAAAGAGTTGGATGAAATGATAAAGTTAGGAATAATTGAACCATCCAATTCGGCATACTCGTCATCTATTGTTATTGTCCGAAAGAAAGACAATAACATACGCATTTGCGTCGATTACCGTAAAATAAATCAAGTAACGAAGTTCGATGCAGAACCTATGATTCTGTTGGATGAGTTACTTACTAGACTTTCCAATTCTCGTTTCTTTACAAAGCTGGATTTGTCTAAAGGAAACTGGCAAGTTCCTTTAACCGAACGAGCCAAACCTTTCACTGCTTTCTCCACACCTAGGGGTTTGTTCCAATGGAACTTTATGCCTTTTGGCCTTATGAATGCCCCAGCTACATTCGTACGCATGATGCGTCGAATACTGGCATATCGGTCTGATGTGATTGCATACTTGGACGATATCTGTCTTTTTAGCGATTCTTGGGAAGATCACTATCTGGGATTAGATGAATTGTTGTCTACTCTACGTGAGCATAAATTGACAACTAAACCATCTAAAGGTTGTGTTGGGTTTAGTGAGATTTCTTTTCTTCGTCATCGTGTTGGTCATGGTCTCTTGAAGACAGAAGACCACAACACTTCTAAGATATTGAACATCACTATTCCTAAGACTAAAAACAGATCCGTAGTCTCTTGGGCCTAATACAGTTCTACGGAAGATTCATTCCGATTCTTTCCTCTATTACGGCACCACTCTCAACCCTGTTGAAAAAAGGGTCTCCTAATATGGTGCGTTGGTCCAAAGAATGCCAATCTTCATTGGATCATTATTTTGGTCTCCTCCTATTTTAAGACTACCTACAGCCGATAGGACGTTTGTCCTTCGTAGTGACGCCTCAGCAATAGGGATCGGGGCGGCACTGATGAAAGAGTATTCTGAGACTCTGCATCATGTAATGTATGTCTCGAGAAAACTGAATGCGGCAGAAAGGAATTATTCTGTTCTAGACCGAGAATTGCTAGCTATGGTTTGGGCAATTCTTAAACTCCAAAGATTCCTTCTCGGCGCGCATTTTGTAGTAGAAACCGACCAAAAAGCTCTCACAGCTATGCAGAATAAGGATTTGAAGAGTTCGAGATCCACTCGATATGCTATTGCTCTTCACCCTTTTCATTTCACGGTACGAGCTATCCGTGGTTCGGATAATGTGATGGCAGACATATTGTCTCGATGCCCACATGAAGCTACTTAGCTCTTTTGTCTAGATCCACTGTTACATATCTAAAGTTATGATCTATTCTTACAATAACATGCTTCTATAACACTTGTTGTCACTTTGTTTAAACTCATGGTTTTGTATTGATTACTTGCTTTCTCTGTTACCGTTTTCGGTAAAACAGAGGAAGGCTTTGTTTCATATGAAATAAAGGTCAACAAAATTAATGCGGCCACATTTATAGTTTAGATATATATTAAGTGATTATGGTACATTATAACATTCTAAGGAATGTACTATTTGTATTGTTCTCAGCAAACCAGTGTGATATCTTGGAACGCTGTATAACTACGATGACTTCTATAGACGTCCTGATGTTCCTTGAGGATTTTGCTTACAAGAAATCGCCGGAATAGAGCATCGTCTTGTTCTTCTGACGTCATCAGATATTAGTTCTATACACATGTATAATTATATGTTTGTAAAAAGAATTTGGAAATGTTGTTAATGATTGACCATTTGTCTCAGGCAATGTCTTATAGTTGACATGTCTTAAATCTATTTATAGGATTATATACGGAGTATCTTTATCACCCGTTTGGGCGGAAACGCCTGGTCTGGGTTTGCCTCGATCTGGTCCATGCTCTCTCGGCATGCGCGGGTCTTGGCGGCAAAAGCCGAGAGACTGATTCAGAGAGAAGGTACCTGAGGCTTAGAACGGATGTACCGATCCGTAGATTTCTCTCTGCCAAGTTTTCGATAGGGATTGGAAATTCTGGTATTGACAGTCTTGTCATTCTTCCGTCCCTGAGTGTTTCTTTATGCCAGTATTGGCTGTGTTGTGTTACCTTAAAGTGTAAGGATTCTTTGAGAAGGTAACTGAAACATTATTCGATCTTTTCGTCTCGTTTAGATCTTACAGGTACATTTATCGCTGAAGGCGACATAGTGAGCGAAGCTCATAAGGAGTTATTATACTGTACCCCAGTATGGCTTCATCTTTGAAAGACTAGGTCTGAGTTGACCTGTTACACACATAAGCCTAGGAATCATCTTTATGGATCCGCAATGCAGGCGGAATATCGTTTGGCAGAAAATATATTTATCTCAGAAGCTTGTGTAAACTGAGAGTGACCTGATTATCGAGGCCCGCGGCCTGCGGCCTGATTTCGTTGTCATCATATTGTTCCGTGTTTACGGCCAATTTTCTTCACCAGAATGAAGTATCTGGCATGTGAGGCCAGTCTGAAGTCTTTTGCTAATTGTAGGACAATGGCATTGACTTTAGTTAAATAATTGATATCGCCCGTACTAAGCAATATATTTGCTAGGGCTTACCTGACGGGGCTCAGTCAGGGATTAGAGCTATTGCATAAACAGTCAACATTGGTCAAGACATTGTTACATGTCTGGGATCTGTGATGCCTGAAGCTGACCTTTGTAACTACACACATTATGTACTCGATCTTTCACTATTAACTGTTTCGTCCATCATCATCGTATTATCGTACGTCATGAATAAATATTGTAAACGTCAGGAGCATTCCCTACTTCACTGACTTCTACTTGTGGTTGTGTGAGTTAATGTGAAGTCGTTCAAGAGCCTATACGTGTTATCAGCACTGTTATCTACACACTTACACGATCAACCACATTGTAATACAAGTACTACATGTCTGAATCTACATGAATACGGACATGATGTATGTGTCTACTATACCCTGGCGGCGCCTCACGCTAGTGCCCTAAATTCTCGCTTCAACTTGGTACTGTCCAGGACAACACGACACGCTCAACGTACTAACATTCATAACACATCAAAACAGTACGTTACATCTGGGCATTTACACTGAACAACCTTTTACATCTCCAGTCAAACAGAATTTTACAAAGGGCTACCTTGTAATGCTATCAACATGTCTTCTCAGCGTTCTTCCTACCCAGTGACAGCATCTTTTCCTCAACCTTTGTACCGCAGTGTCTGGTATGTTACATAAATTCCATGTTATTGATCCTGTCAGACAATTTTAATTCTTCTTGTCTGCACAGACATTAATTTATGAAGATATTTGGTTATAATTTTCTTATGGCCGTTTTCTGTGCATGAAGTCAGGATATAACTCGTAACCACATTTTGAGATTTTGGTACAAGTTGCCAGTAATCGACGTTAGACACCTACATCAGACGGGTCTTGAAGACACTTGACTGGGCAAACTAAGTAGTAACCTCGGCCTTGCTGCAAGGGATGTGCTGCTGTCAAAAATATTCGACTCCTGAAGAGAAGGAACAGTCCAAACCTTTACGACGAACCAGCAGTGACGAAACGAGACTCCAACTGACCCTAACACCGCCAGTTATGAAACTTGTTTTGGCGGCTAATATTGTTACTTCCCTTGAGTTAAGGGATATGACCACGAGACTTTCTTTACTTTAGTACTTCTGTGGATGACTGGTTATACACCAGAGTTGTTACTTCCAGAAGTAAGGAAAAACCCAGGTAGTAAAGAGTACTCGTAAATGCTTATTGTTGTCAGAACCCTGATTGGGGGTTTAATTTTCTACAGCAATTTCAACAAAATCAAGGAAAATTTTAAAAGCAGAATATTAGATGAGTCCAAATATTTATATCAAATTTTCTTTATTCATTTCATTTTTATGCTGGCAAATAAACATCTCCAGCTCATTTCTGGTGGGGCAATGCTGCCAGCTTTAGCCTCGACGGCAAAAGGCTTATTACTTATAGAAGTCGTGATAAGGCATGTCTGAATTCTGTGGAAACCTAACGAAATAAAATATCGATTCGAAACTTTGGAAAAAAACTAGTTCGAGACTCACTTGTTGTGGATAAAGCCACAATACAATTCGTGGCAGAGGTCAGCGCTGGTTCGCTGGTGGCCCTGGTAGGTAGTGGGTGTCTGGACGGTTATGAACTTGTCACAACGTAGGAGTCAAAGGCTTTTTTTTGTTCTCACAATACGGGATGCGCCAGGTTGCTCCACACCTCAAGTGAGAACGCCTTATGTAGTTTTGACTCTGGTCACTGAGATAACTGTCTCAGGCTCTGACTGGTTATTATGATGCATCAGTCTATATACTAGTCCGGTGCTACGGCTTGCCGGATGAAATTATTTCTAATTGGAGTAGAGACCGGAAACCTTCTTATGATTGGTCTTTGGGCCTAGCTGACTGTTAAAATAATATTTAACCTATATAACTACGAAACCTCTAGTTTAAAATTATTGTTACTAAGTAAGTATGACCAACCATTGTTCCAGGTTCTCTCTATTCTAAATGTCTTCCGGCCTAACTTGTATGGAGGCCACACAAGGTTTGATGACATCATGGGTTCATGTGTGCCATGACTGATGATGTCATTGTTTTTGTTGACTAGTGTTTATTTTTACTAGCTAGTTGTAGCGAGAGGTTTGGATGTTATTAAAATTACAGATATCCTGGACAAATAGGTGTATCAGAGGATACCAGGATAGTGCCAGATAAGAGACTGGTTTTAAAAGAAATACCCCCTTCTCTGAAAAGAGTAAGGGTGTATCGACATTAAAGGGGGTCAAGCTATGTAAATCTTCAGGTATGATGATAGTGTTTGGTCCTAAGGATCTATCTGCTACCTCTCCTGATCCCACAATGAGTATTGGATATTTATATTTATGTTTGTGTGGCTAATTATCTAGGGGTAAATTAAATTAGTTATAGGTAATAACTATCAAACAGAACATTAACTTAATTACAATAATTAAGTAAGACTGAATGAAAGTATGTACAATTTATTGTTCCTAAACCTATTTTCTTTTGGTTAGGAAAACTTAACTCAGGTTATAATGTATTTATAAAAATGAAATAAATAATATGGAATGTTCTCCATAAAAGGCAAAAAATATGCTTTTATATTTATTTATATATGTAATTAGAGTTCATTCACTAGTTCACAATCTTGGTATCAATGTCCCTGGCTGGTAACGTAATAGAAGTTGAATATGGTCCGCAGTGACTCATCACGTTATAATGTTTAAGTCTATAACAAGTCTGTATTATTAGAGTTTTTCTTTAAGTCTTTATTGCTTTAATTTTATTTCTTTATATAGGTGCTGGATCATCTGTCAAGTGGATCTGTGTCCACTTAACTGACATGAAGTCTGAGACACCTCCAATCCTGGCTTGGTTCGCACATACTATGAACTCCAGGTTGGGATATGTGGCTTTCGCTCTATCAAACTGAAGAACAGTACACCACCATAGCTCCTCTCACATGTGTGTCTCATGAACTTGAAATATACCAGGACAAAACCTGGAATAAAAAGACATTCGCAAAACTTGTAGGGTCCTTTAGTTTTCCCCTATATACAGACAACATCACGTACAACATTAAATCAGACACAGGACAGTTACCTCAATACATCACAGCCAGTTCAATTTGATTACTCATTTCCTTAATACATCGTATGCTAGATTCATTCGTTCATGCTTGTCTTCCATACCATAATCAGGTTAAGTACAAAATAGTGAGAAACATTTTGATTCCATCATATTAATATATCCTGTCATGCTATCCTATGGTCTTGAACATTGTGTCGTTCTAGAAGGAAATACTCATTCATATACCTTAATAGACTTACAGCCGTACTTGTGCCATAATTTGCAAATATCTACCACTGTTTCCATTTTCTGGCCTGTCGTCTTTAAAACTACACACGTTTGTAAGGAAATCCGTTACACATTTGGCCTACTTTTTCCTTCTAACACATCAGCGAACACATACGTGGATAACTACAGGCACATAATATAAATATAAACAAATATACATGTATATCTTACCCTCAGGTAACACACATAAGCTGATATTGGCTCTTAATGGGCCCTTTAAGTCTGCTTTCAATACAGGCGGCAAAGTTTGACAGAATACATTTGCGCCCTTCTCAGCTCAGTGTATAAGTTTTGAAATAAATATAAAGGTATGTTATCAGGCACTCACAGGAAATAAAGAAGTAGAACACCAGACAACAGAAAAACAACAGACATGAGTGGCTTACCCAGGATTTGAACACTGGACCTTCCGTGCGACAACCCCGCCTAGCCATACAAGCGAATCACACTATCCGCTCTGCCATCTACGCATCATCAAAAATGATGTTTCAATGGCAGGTCAATAGTGCGAACCACAATACACGACACCAGAAGTCCTCCATGGGCAGTTCAGCCTATTAATGACGCAATCACTTCTGTTGTATTTCTATCAAGCAGTATAGGCCGAATCCAACAAGACCCTTAGGACCTTAATACTGTGTCCAGTAAATGATAGTAGACTAGAACAGTGAGAACAGAATAGTGGGTAGGTTTGGTATTGTACAAACATTTATTACAAATAAGGGAGGGAAACCTGAGGCCTGTAAACAGTAAATTAATATGAAATAAATATAAAGGTATGTTATCAGGCACTCACAGGAAATAAAGAAGTAGAACACCAGACAACAGAAAAACAACAGACATGAGTGGCTTACCCAGGATTTGAACACTGGACCTTCCGTGCGACAACCCCGCCTAGCCATGCAAGCGAATCACACTATCCGCTCTGCCATCTACGCATCATTAAAAATGATGTTTCAATGGCAGGTCAATAGTGCGAACCACAATACACGACACCAGAAGTCCTCCATGGGCAGTTCAGCCTATTAATGACGCAATCACTTCTGTTGTATTTCTATCAAGCAGTATAGGCCGAATCCAACAAGACCCTTAGGACCTTAATACTGTGTCCAGTAAATGATAGTAGACTAGAACAGTGAGAACAGAATAGTGGGTAGGTTTGGTATTGTACAAACATTTATTACAAATAAGGGAGGGAATAAAGAGGCGCTGCAAGTGTTGCCTAGTAAGAAAAAGGCGAATCGTGGGTCACCACCAGATCTTCCAGACCTAGAAAAAACATTATTGGAGTGGGTGGTGGATAGAAGGCAACAAGGCATCGGTGTTTTATGCATTGAAATCCGACTTAAAGCTCTGGAACTTAAAAAATCTCGTACAGGCAAAACTGCATTTAAAGCGTCATATGGATGGGCAGTTCGTTTTATGAAGCGACATGGTCTTTCAGTTCGTCGAAAAACTACTATCGCGCAGCATCTTACATCTTCTTTCAAATTTTTAACAAATGTTTCATAAAATAAAATCTTGAAAAATTATGATGCGTATTATACACGAATTTCCATTTTTACCAGAAAATGTTGGGCTCAATCAAGCATGCGTATTATACACGAGTGCGTATTATACGCGAGATTTTACGGTAATTCAAATACAAAACAAACATAACAGACAAGACACACACACACTCATCAACATATACGCTCCAGCGACAAGAGACGAACGACCTAGTTTCTATGACAAATTACATGACACTCTAACAAAACACTACACAGGGACTAGGAAAATTTTGGGCGGAGACTTTAATTGTGTCCTGTCTGACCTAGATTTGTCTAGGAGCTCCGTGGGGGGAGCACAGGCACGAGAAAAGTCTTCACTCTTAAGACAAATACATACTATGTTAGACGAACACGACCTCTCGGACGTATACAGAAAAACAGAGCCTCACAAACAAACCTTTACACATTACGACAATATAAACCCATACTTTAAACGGGCATCCAGACTGGACAGAATATATGCATCTAGTACCTACAATATACACAAAACATACCATATAGGAAGCACTCTTAAATTTACAGATCACAAGGCAGTTTACACATCTTTAAGTACGGGACCTCTTTTTTTAACAGTCATAGACTGGGTGATGCGCCAGACAACAGAGGGCAGTCCAAGAGGAATAAGATGGACTACATTTTCTACATTGGAAGATCTGGAATATGCAGATGACATTGCACTGCTGGCACATTCACATCAACACATCCAGGAAAAAACGGATAGACTTAATAAATTTAGCCAGCAGGTGGGCTTGAACATCAATTTAAAGAAGTCTGAGGTCATGACGCTCAATGTGAGCAACCCTGAGCCCATATCAGTAAGGAATCAGCAATTGGTACAGACAGATACCTTCACATACCTAGGAAGCATAGTAACACCAGACGGTGGGGCAGGCAAAGACATCAACATCAGAATGAATAAGGCAAGAACAGCCTTCTTTAGCATAAACAACATCTGGAAGTCCTCCCAATACAGCACAAGCACAAAATTAAGATTATACCAGAGTTGCGTGCTTTCTGTGCTTCTCTATGGTGCGGAATGCTGGAGAGTCACAGAGAAGGAAATGTCAAAATTGTCCTCTTTTCACACAACATGCCTAAAAAAAAAATTCACCGCATCTTTTGGCCGAATACCATCACCAACCAAGATCTGCTTACTCGTAGCAAGCAAGAGGACATGCACACCATCATAGCTGGCAGACGCTGGAGCTGGGTTGGTCATGTCCTCAGAAGAGACCCCGATGCCATCACAAGAACAGCTATGCTTTGGACCCCTGAAGGAAAGCGAATGAGAGGCCGACCAAAAACAACTTGGCGGAGGACCGTGGAGGCTGAGATGCAAAGAATGAACCAGAGTTGGGGCACTGTACGAAGGATGGCCACCGACCGTGCAAAGTGGAATCAATTTGTTGTTGCCCTACAAGACGCCACTAGGCGTGATGGCCACTGACTGCTTTGACGGTCGGTGGTTAAGGATCGAAGAAGAAGAAGAAGTACGGGACACACGCACAAGCAAGTAAAGAGATCCCCACATTGGAAATTTAACAACAGCCTACTTAAAAACACTTACTACACAGAACAAATAACACAACTGATACAAGGTTACGCACAAGACATTCCCAATAATAACATTGCACAATATTGGGATATGTTAAAAAACACACTTAGAGATAGAACGCAGTTTTTGGCTACACTTATTCACAAAAAGTTTAAAAAAGAAGAGGGGATTTTAGAAGAAGCAATTAGTTTAACCAAAAGTTTAGACAACACGAACCCTCACATCCAAATTTTAGAAGAGTGTTTAGATAAATATAGACAGTATACCTACCAGGGAGCATTACTTAGGACAAAATTACACACTATAACGCAAGAAATCCCTAGTAGGCAATATTTAGCAATACAACAGAATGTACAACGCAGTAGACAGATACACGAAATAATTGACATGAAAGGAAAACAGCATACAGACAATACCAATATTAGTCACGCTTTCTTCGAATACTACAAGCAGCTATATACTAAAGAAGAATGTGATGCAAACATGCAAGACAAATTTCTAAAATACACAAAGTGTCTAAGTGATGAGGAAAGTGAAAGGCTAGACCAACCCCTAACTTTAGATAATTTGCAAGGGGCACTTAGTACTTTTCAAAAAGATAAAGCACCTGGGCCTGATGGGCTAACAGCAGAATTTTACAGGTTTTTCTTCCCATGTTTAGGCCCTATCTTAATTAAAGTGTTCGAAGAGGCTTTTCAAAAAGGGGAACTCCCGGATAGTTTAAATCAATCTTATATTACGTTAATTCCCAAGGACGATAATGACAAAAAGTCAATTAAGAATTTTAGGCCCATCTCCCTTTTAAATGTTGATTATAAAATTCTAGCCAAGGCACTAACTCTGAAGCTTAAGCCACACATGCACGCAATAATTCATGAAGACCAACAATGTAGTGTAAATGGTAGGAACATTAGTAGGCACACATATTTTATTAGAGACCTGATTACATACGCACATGATAGGCAGTGCCAGAGCGCCATATTATCTCTAGACCAGGAAAAGGCATTTGATAGAGTATCACATGCCTTCCTGCATAAAAGTCTTAAAGCTAATAACATAGGGGAATACTTTAGAAAATGGATTAAAATTTTATATAACAAACCGGAAAGTAGAATATTGGTGAACCATAGTTTAACTAACTCCTTCAAGTTAACGAGATCAGTGAGACAGGGCTGTCCTTTGTCGCCCCTGTTATATGTAATAACATTAGAACCTGTTTTGGAAAAAATAAGACAAGATACAAATATCACGGGGACTTTCGTCCCCGGAGCAGGGGAAGGAAATTATTGGCCTACGCCGATGATACGATATTTTTTCCAACAACAAAGGATTCTTTAAAAAATATCTTAGAGGTTTTCACAGAGTTTGGATATGCTAGCGAATCCAAACTAAATATTCAAAAATCTAGCATAATGGGAATAGGTAGATGGGGCAATAGATCAGACTTCCCTTTTCAATTAACGGTAGTGAATAAAATTAAAATTTATGGAATTAACTTCTCTTTTAATCCTCAAGACCCCAATAAAGAAACATTGACAAAATTGATAGAGAAAATCCCAAATATGTTAGAAATTTACAAATATAAAACGGCTACCATTTTCGGAAGAAGTATTATAGTTAATTGTTTTATTATGCCAAAAATAATTTATACAGCAAATATACAAATAGTACCTAAAAAGATTATAACATAAATAAATAAACTAATTAGGGCCTTTATTTTTAGGAATACCTGGCACAGTATCAAATAC
Organism: Oreohelix idahoensis; assembly: GCA_024509875.1. Classification (NCBI taxonomy): domain Eukaryota; kingdom Metazoa; phylum Mollusca; class Gastropoda; order Stylommatophora; family Oreohelicidae; genus Oreohelix; species Oreohelix idahoensis. Next base: position 128,221 of record JAMPIV010000834.1, on the reverse strand, counting down.
ACTACTTTAATACAACCTAAAAATAAAGGGGGGATAGCCTTACAAGACATCAACACTAAAATTAAAGCTTTAAGAATTAAATACATAGGAGGAGTTATAAAAAGCCCGGGTCTATACCCACTGGCATAATTATATTGGGTTAAGACTATCGAGTTTTTGTAAATTAAATAATAATCAACCCCATTTTTTTGGGACACCACCTCCCTTTTATGCAATATGTCTGGAAAATTTAGAAGGGAACAAACATTTAATAAAACAAGACACCAAACTTATATATAAACTTCTAGTCGCAACACAAGAAACACCTCTGAGCACACGAAGAGGGTACAACCTTTTCATAACTGATTACACACATAGTTTTACAAACATTCATGCAATAGACATTAAACCACAAGCAAAAGAAGTCACCTTCAGACTACTACATAGTTTAACACCAATTTCGAACAAATCACTAACAAAAGCAAACAGACCAGCACCCAAATGTAAATTATGCAGCGACAACATTATAGAGACAGAAGACCTTTTGTTTTACACATGTAAGACAGTGGTCCCTACATTAAACAAATTAAGAAAGTTAATAGCCTCCAACTCTCAACAAACACTTAATTTATACAGAGCAGTCACGCTTAACACGTTACCACGAATGACGAGACGAACAGAACTTAAGCTACTAACTTTACTGGCTAACTTTAGATACCTTGTTTGGACGTGTAGAAATAGGGCTGTATATGACGGTAGACATTACGACAGTACAATATTTACACAAATATATGTGCACATGACACAAGATATAATAGAACAACTTTAACATTTCCTTGATGTACTTCGTGTTTAAATGTAAAGGCAAGTAGCCTTGAATGTAAATACTTCTCTGTTTATAAATTATAAATCATAAAATGTAAATACTCATTCACCATCCATGTTTCTTTGCCATAGTAGTTGATGTATTGACTTGTAATAAAGGTATGTTGGGGGGTGGAAAGAAGGGGGGGGGGGGGTTTATCTGTAGTATGTTTATTATGTTTTATTGTTATACAACTTGGTATTTTTGACACGTTATATTATTTGGAAGTATATGGTTTGCTATAGTTACTGATTGATTGCAATGCTAGTTGGGGGGGGGGGGGGGGGGGGGGGGGGGGGGGGGGGGGGGGGGGGGTTTATTCTATACCATGTGATAATTGTAAAAATTTTTGTAAATAACATTGATGTATTGACCTGAATAAAGGGTTTAAAAAAAAAAAAATTGGCGTCTCTGTGATTTTGTTAGGGATTAGGAGCCTTATTGTGAGATAGTTAGCTTACAAGGTCCTTCCCTTGAGTATTCTAAAACGCCTGGAGGCTATGTTTTCTGTGATGTGGATTTTCGAACGAAGGTAATGCCTCATTTACATCCAATCTGTAACTTTACTTATGTTTGACAATGGTCGATCTCTGCTCACGTATGCATTACAGAAAGGAAGGTTCTTCTAATAGATGTCACGCCCCAGGTATCTTTATACCTGAGATCTATATGTACACGGGTCATACTCAGCCCGTAGGACAGTCTTATGTTCTATGAACGTCGCTGTGTGTCAGCGATTATGCCTACGTCAAGGTTAGACTTAGGAATGCCTGTAAAGGTCAGTTCGACCTGCACTCCTGGAATGTTATCCTCGTGCGACTTATGATTTGACTCAGTTAGCCCATCTGAACAGTAAGAGGATTTTTTGTTGATGTACTTTTGTATTTGGAGCCAACCATATAATACCTTGGCGCCATATCATCATCTTTAGAATATGCCAAATGCATTGATGAACTATGTATGCTGATATTCGTGAATGTCATGACTATGCTCTATTGTGAACTGGATGTAACGTACCTGTGCTTGTGGCGTCAGAAATAAATGATGAAAACGTCAAGAGCCGTTTGCCCATTTATGACTTCACATGTCGTACCCTATGTGCTGTAACTCTATGAACTACATCACCATTATACACAGCAACAACAACAACACAAAACCAGATAAGACACCCTACATCTTGAACTATAATACCTGGTGTCGATAGGGGTGGTAATTGAAGTCAGCCTAAATCCACCCTTATCATTTCATGGTGGCCAAAAGTTGGTTTATTCTGGTACCAGCTCTCAAGGGGGTCAACAAACCCAGACATCATCATCAGACTACAAGACAACATTACAGTTTCTACTCATCACCTTTGATGAAATTTTTTGAAAGTACCCGGTGTTACTGACAGTTGGTAATATTTTGAAACTACCCGGCGCTGCTCGGCAGTATCGAAGTTTGTCTACATCTAAAAGGACAAGTACCGAGCGAATCGATTTCCTGATCTGTAAGGAAGAAGGACAAGTGCCGTAACAACTGTTCCAGTATCAGAAGTACTGTCGTAGATTCAGAAGGTCAAGTGCCGAAACGACGTTTCCAGTATTAGAAGCTCATTTCCTTCGTCATGGCTGTTTATGGGAGCAGATGTTGATCAACGTTGGATCATTATCCTCAGAATGCTGATTACATCCTGTTCTACACCGTGCTGACGCTGGATTTATAGAAGTTAAGTGGCCTTTTTTGTTTGTGAACTGTGCCCTTATGTTCTAGCTGAGCCTTCTGAATTCTTTCACACACTTTTTGCTATTTGTTTACATGTTTACATGTTATTTGTATTTGTATATTTATATGTTTCTATTTCAGCGGGTTTCGGTTGGGTGGTGTCTTTCAGTAGAAGATACCACGTCACAGAGGTTTCTACTGTTAGCGTTTTCTTTAGGGACTGTGCAAATTTCCTATTGTGAAATTGGCTAGCGACAACCGTTACTATATTTGTTTAGTTGTGACGAGTTGTGCTTTATTTTCGTTCTTTTTTGTAATATGTTTTTTTTTCTCTTTCTGTTCTTTAGTTCTGATTTCATTTGTTTGTATTTGTAGATCTCATCTTTTCTATTATTCAGTTCTTTACACAATTTTTGTTTATACATTGTGACGTCATTTGTTTGTGTACATTCTTCGCATTTTGTCATCACATTCTTTGTGATATTTTCCTTTTAGTTCTGCTGTTTATTTAGTTGACTTATGCGAATGTTTTTGTATTGATCTTTGTTATTGTTTACATTGACTTTGATCTTTGTTATTGTTTACATTGTCTTTGATCTTTGTTATTGTTTACATTGTCTTTGTTCTTTGTTATTGTTTACATAGTTCTTGAGTAATTAGCTTTCACTATTGTTTATATAGTGCACTTGTCATAACTAACTGGTGGTTTTTTACTTACGCACTATTGTAATGCAGTTATGATAAATAACTGATGGTTTTGCACTGATTTGTGTAGTGCCTTCATAATTAAGAAGTGACTTGTGATATTATTATACATTTGATAATACAAGTTTGGTGTCAAAGACTTGTTTCCCACTGAGACTGGGTTAAACATTGGGATTATACAAGTACTTTATTAAGTCTTGTTACTATTAAGTTTAAATAAGATAATTAATTATTTCAGGTTTTGGACTCATATTTTAGACAATATGTCTACATTTGAGTACTTTATTGAGCAGGGTAAATCCCTTGGAAAGACTGGTGATAAATTAGAAGAATTTGCGACTGTTCAATATGCCAAAGCATTGAAGTCGGAAGAAAAGAAAATTAAAGAACAAACTGAACAAAAGAAAATAGATGCTGAGAATTTAAAACTGCAAATGCAGGTGGAGGAAAAGAGATTCCAAATGGAAATGGAAAAACAAAAAAGAGAAGCAGAAGCAAAATATGAAGAGAAAAAACTTGAAAGAGAAACAGAGACTGAAAATAAAAGACTTGAAATAGAGGCTGAAAATAAAAGACTTGAAAAAGATGCTGAAAATAAAAGACTAGAAATAGAGATGGAAAATAAGAGACTTCAGGCTGAGGCTGAAGAGAAAAAGTTACAAAGAGAGGCTGAGGCTGAAGAGAAGAAGTTACAAAGAGAGGCTGAAGAAAGAAGGTTACAAAGAGAGGCTGAAAAGCAAAAATGGAGCATGAAGAAAAACTCTTAGCTTTAGAGTTAGAAAAGATGAAATTGTTAAACACTGGTAATGCTAATAATGTAGATAAGGGGTCAGATAAGACTAATGCTAAGGATTTCAAGCTTAATCTACCAGCATTTAATGCCTCCATTGATGACATAACATTTTATCTAGACAGATTTGAAAGTGCATGTAAGGTGCATAACATAGATAAAACACTATATGTTTATCAGCTGTCCAAGATACTTAGAGGTGATGCTTTAACTATGTTGAGCATGGTAGATGTGCCTGACAAGAACAACTATGAGGTTGTCAGAGCAGTCTTGTTAAAGAAGTACCAACTTGACGAAGACGGCTATCGTCTTCAATTTAAAAATATGTTGCCAGAAACTGGAGTGGAATTCTCTGAATTCATATCAAGGATACGTCTTACTTTTTCACGATGGGTTGAGCTGTCTAAGACAGAAAATACATTTGAAGCTCTTATGGACTTACTACTTAGAGACAAGGTTATGTCTTCTGTAAATGAATCTTTTCTCTCCTTTCTTCATGAGCGTAAGCATAAAAACATAAAAGAAATGGAAGAATACTGTTGCCAGTATGTGACTGCGCACCCTAACGTAACCGTTAGAAACTCTAAAGTAAAAGAAGGTCTGCCAGTTGCTTCGGCAGCACCATATGGCCAAAACTTCAAACGTAAGTTTCAAGGTACTCAACATAATATTAATAGAAAGAGTAACCGTAATGATGATCAAAATCATAGCAATCAATCACATGGTGATTCTTCTTCGAATAACTGGAGACAAGCTGACACTCCTCGTTATTATGGATCTAATAATTTTAGACATTTCCACAAAGGTAGTCAGTATAGAGGTAACTATTTTTCCCGTAGACCTCAAAATCAATCTACTAGATTTTCAAATCAATATAGAGATGATAATGACAATTATGGAAGCTGGAACACTAACCATGATAACAATTACAGGAGAGAAAATAATGATAATTTCAGAGGCAATAATGGTCGCGGTAGATCTCTTCATAAGAGAAAGAGATATCAGCAGACAAACTCGGTACAACAAGAATCACAGATGGCAGATAAACAGGTTAATGATAATAAAAACTCTAATGCTATAGGATGTTCTTCTTTTGACTTTGGTAGAGCAAATAAATGTCCCCAATGTAGTACTTTGTTCGAACCAACTACCGTAACTACTTTAAGCTGTGGTCATCCTCTTCCAGCTCTTCCTGCTAATGTTGCGCATGACGGGAGAGGTTCTCTTATACTACATAAGGGTCTTGTAAATAGTAATCCAGTCTCAATTTTGTTTGATTCTGGATGTACTACTGTTGGCGTTAGGCAATCTCTTGTAAATCCATCCTGTGCTACAGGAAAGGTCATCAAATGTGTCACATTTGGTGGCACTTTGGAAAAGTATCCTACTGCCATAATACATATTGCTACTCCTTTCTTTACGGGAGATGTCCACGCGTGTCTTCTTCCAAACCCTATTGCGGACCTTATTATTGGTCGTATTCACGGAGTTAGGGAATGTACCCCACAGCAAATTGCTGTTTGGGAAGAGCAAAACATGGAAGCTACCAATGCGGTGGTCACAAGAGCACATGCTCTGGATCCACCTCAAACTTCATTAACTGATAATGATGAAGTAGATAGCCAAGATAGTCACTTGATTATTTCACGTGACTCATTTATAAAATTGCAAGAAGAAGATCCTTCTTTACAAAAATTCTTCATTCTAGCAAAAAAAGGTGATCCAAATCAGAATACTAATAGAAAGTCTTGGATTTCTATGAAGAACGGCGTACTTGTGCGTATGGTACAAGACTCGTCTACGTCCACTCATTCACAAATTCTTGTGCCTAAGAGTATGAGATTGCAAATATTGCAACATGCTCATGACTCGCAATGTGCTGGACATATGGGTTTTTCCCGTACAAAGTCGAGGGTTCTTGCGGCTTTCTTTTGGCCATTTGTGAGCAAGGACATACGAATTTACTGTCGTTCTTGCAAAGTATGTCAGGAGGTCAAATCTAAAGGACCACGACATGCTGCGCCTATCCAGGCTGCTGACATTCCTATTCGCCCTTTTCAAAAAATGGCAATAGATATTATCGGTCCTTTTAGAATTAAGTCGGCCAGAGGACATCAATTTATCCTTACATGTGTCGATATGTGCACACGTTGGCCAGAGGCTATACCTCTCAAGAGCATCTCAACTGCTGATATCGCAGACGCTCTTTGGCTGATATTTTCTCGCTTGGGTTTCCCCGGAGAAATATTGTCAGACCATGGCACTCAACTTATATCAGACACTATGTCACAGGTAATGTCTATGCTACATATTAAAAGGTCTCTCAGCAGTATCTATCACCCAATGTCTAATGGGTTAGTTGAGCGTTTGAATAGGACTCTAAAAACTTTACTTGGGAAAATAACTGAGGATCATCCTCAGGATTGGGACAGGGTTTTACCCGCGGCTCTCTTTGCGTATAGAGAGGTCCCCAATGAACACACAGGGTTTTCCCCTTTTGAACTTGTCTTTGGCGCGCAACCGCGCGGCCCTATGTCTTTACTTCACGATCTAATCACTGCCGATAATATTAGCGATGAGACTCAATCTTCTTATGAGTATGTCATTGCTCTTAGGCAAAAGATCATCGAGGCATGCAAACTAGCAACTTCTTCATCCGAATTTGCTAAAGAAAAGGCAAGGCAGTTTGCAAATAAAAATAGATGTCTACGACAACTTTGTCCAGGTGACAAAGCATTCGTTCTTCTTCCGTCAAGGGAGAACAGACTTCTTATTGCATGGAAAGGTCCATATGCAATAGTCTCCAAAATTTCCGATGTCGACTATGTGGTCGATATTGATGGAAAGCATAAAACTTTCCACATAAATATGCTCACGGAATTTCATGAAAGACCTGACTATTTGCAGCCTATTTTCCAGGCAACGGACAATTCTCAAGTACCTCATGGTCATTACTCATCCCTGTCAGTTATACAGGATGAGGAAACTACTTTTTCTGATGTCAATCTTCCACTTCCTATGGTCCCACTTCATTCTACGGAATCTTGGAAAAACGTTACCGTTTCTCCTAATCTTTCCGCTGAGGAACATCGACAAGTTTCTTCGATGTTGCAAACATTTCAGGATGTCCTTACAGACATCCCGGGACACACACATGTCATCGAACATGACATAGTGCTTACTGACCATAATCCTATCAGAGTCAGACCCTATCCAATACCTATCCACTTTCAGTCACAAGTCGAGAAAGAATTGGATGAGATGATACGGTTGGAAATAATCGAACCATCTACTTCACCATACTCTTCGTCTATGGTTATTGTTCGAAAGAAGGATAATAACATTCGCATTTGCGTAGATTATCGCAAATTGAACCAAGTTACGAAGTTCGATGCTGAACCTATGCCTTCATTGGAAGAGCTACTAAATAAACTTTCTAATTCTAGATTCTTTACCAAACTAGACTTGTCTAAAGGTTATTGGCAAGTTCCTTTAACTGAACGTGCCAAACCTTTTACAGCGTTTTCTACACCTAGGGGTTTATTCCAATGGAATTTCATGCCTTTCGGTCTTATGAACGCCCCTGCTACATTCGTACGCATGATGCGGCGAATTCTCGCATATCGTACAGATGTCATAGCATACTTAGACGATATCTGTCTGTTCAGTGATTCCTGGGAAGATCACTATTTGGGTTTATACGAATTGCTGTCTACTCTTCGCGAGTATAACTTGACTGCAAAACCCTCTAAAGCCTTTATAGGATTTAGTGAGATTTCTTTCCTGGGTCATCGTGTTGGTCATGGTCTTTTAAAGACAGAGGACCACAATGTTTCAAAAATACTTAACATTTCTGTCCCTAAGACGAAGAAACAAGTACGGAGTCTCTTAGGTTTGATCCAATTTTACGGACGATTCATTCCGAATCTGTCCTCCATTATGGCACCGCTTTCTACTTTATTGAAGAAAGGATCGCCTAATCTGATCCGCTGGTCTCAAGAATGTCAATCCTCATTGGACCAGGTTAAAACTCTATTTTCATCTCCACCTATCCTTAGGTTACCTACTATTGAGAAGACTTTTGTTCTTCGAAGTGACGCCTCGTCAACTGGGATTGGGGCAGCACTTATGCAGGAGTATTCTGATACTCTGCATCCAGTGATGTATATCTCTAGGAAATTAAATGCTGCAGAAAAGAATTACTCGGTTTTAGACCGTGAATTATTAGCTATGGTATGGTCTATTCTGAAGTTACAAAGATTTCTTCTAGGCGCACATTTCATTGTGGAAACCGACCAGAAAGCTCTTACTGCTATTCAGAGCAAAAACTTGAAGAGCTCGAGGTCCACTCGATATGCCATAGCTCTTCAACCATTTCATTTCACGGTGCGAGCTATCCGTGGTTCGGATAATGTGATGGCAGACATTCTGTCCAGGTGCCCACACGATTCCACATAATTCTTCTGTCATATATATTTCCTGATATACAGTTCAATACTATAATGACATATTAGCACATATTTTCTCACTTTTTGGGAATGTATAACGTTGTACTATGTAATTTCCATTTTTCTGTTACCAATTTGATCATAACAGAAGAAGGCTTAGTTAGCGATATACGGGCCAAAAGATCACATGGCCACATTTAGATATTATATTTTAATGATTGTATTAAAAGATTTAACATTTGTCTTAAAGATTTGTGTTATTGATATTTTCGCAGCACATCATTGAATTCTGCGAGATTTTGTACATTGTGGAACTTTGAAGTTATCTAGTATTGTCCCAAATTGGGAGCGGATGATGTCCACATCTTCTTGTATCGATTGTATTTATGTCTACGAAGAACAGCACATGTATTAGTAATGATTAATAATACATTTTATAATGTATTCTTTGTTTAAATATGTGTTATATTATATTGCGGTATATTGGTATATTACACCGCTGTTTGCACAACACTTCATTGTATAATACTATGATAATATATTTAATTTCATAGATTTGTATGAGTATAATTTGACTTTCATTATGATATTGCCATCACTGTGGCGTGTGTTGGTGGCACCTTCCTGGAATATATACGCGTATACTTAGGTAAATTTTTGTTTCTCTAAGGATCTGAGATATAATCTCAGTGTCGCTCCATGCGTCGAGCAAGCCTCATTTTTAGGCAATATATCCGCGCATCATACGTGCGTTAGGAGCGTAGGGTTTCTCCCGGCTCCAGGATTAAAAGAAAAAATGTTTCATTTTTTTTCCCCGGGAGGGTGCGGTAATGTTACGCACAGATCTTCATTTTTTGCTAAAGTCATTGTATGATCATTTTTTCTCAAAATATGTATGATCATTTTTTGCTAAAGACATTGTGTAATTAGATTGACTGAAATGTACACTTTAATTTGTTTCGGTCAAAGCTACATAACTCTGGATATAGAGATTATCATTTAATATGATGTTACCTCCTCTTGTGTCGAGACACGGTCGGTCCATATTTTTTATTAGCGAAGTGTGACCATTCTCCTTATTTGGTAGTATCGGTCAACTGTTGTTGGAATGTCTGAAACCTGTGTTGAGGTCTCTGTTCATGTCCAAATAAGGCTCGATCTAGTTAAATCGTATCTGGAATGTTCCTAGATCGTCTGGTTTGATTGCTATTCATGGAGATGCGTTCTGCGCATGTCCGGACGCGGGGCGTCTGGGAAATTTCTTTATCTTGAGAGTCGATGTGAATTTGTGAAGCAGAAAGGACGCGTTTTGGTGTCTCTGTGATTTTGTTAGGGATTAGGAGCCTTATTGTGAGATAGTTAGTGTAAAGTATCAGTCTGTCTGCTCTTTAAAGTTGCTTTCACACACACACTGGATGCTCTGTAAGGAAGAGTGGTGTGTTGTTGAGATCAGGCATGCTCCAGTCTACCCAGCTGTAAATGGGTAACTCACCCTAGTCCTGAGTTAGGGAAGGCAAAGGCTCCAGGGGAAGCAGGCCCTAAACTTGGTCACTTCAACCGACGCAGGATGGTGTATGTATGAAGTAGAAATGTAGAGTGTGATTGACGCGAATGGTGTACTGTTCGTGTGCTGACCAATATAACCACTCATACACTTGTGTCTACAAGGCACCAATGCAGACTGCTGGAATCTTAGTTTACTCAATTTATTCAGACGTACACACTGGGACATACGAGTACATCATGGTATGTTGACATATCAATTTGTAGGTATACATAGCAGATCTGAAGTCATGACACATTCAGAAATAATGGGCAGTACATCAAAAGTTCAATGTCATGATACATTATGGCCACATCCCCCTATCTGACTAAACGCGTCAGTGAAGGCGGATCGATAAATAACTAAAGTTACTTGACGTCCATAGTTTGTAGTACATATTATGAAACCACGAAGGGGGTTTCTAGCAAGATTGAGATCTCCCTGTCACTGTCCGATAATAGGATAAATAATCTGTTCTCTTGGCAGTGATCAAAACATATGATGACCGAAATCCAACATGGCTGCCTCCCTGAGTTGTCGTTCACTCATTCATAGGAAGGAGAATATAAGCCAGAGTTAATTTATAATGGGTATATAAAGGATTTCATAAATGTTTCCATACAGCTCTACGGTGATCAGGTTAATTCACGTAGCCATAACCGCTGCAGGAAAATCTGTCATCTTCGTCGATACAAAACACGACACTAGCATAGCGAAGCACAAAAGTCAAGCTAGGCCTAACCGACGAGAGATCATCAAAGATAGGAGCTGGTTTTACCTGGAGTCCGAATCATCTATATACTGACATAAGGAGAGTCTCTAACACAAACTATCGTAGAGACACCATCTCCTTCAGAAGAAAACCACGTCGTAAGACATTTTTTCTGACGAAAGGACCAGCTCTTGAAAAACGTACCCCGCCATTTGTAAGCAGTACATCGGAACTCATCACGACTTGTCAAGACAACTCATACTTCCGCTAGACCGGAATACAAGAATCTAGTCCCTCCTACCCATCCAAAATATACAATATAGGACTGATTCTACTTGTACTAATAATATGTAATACATATGAATTCAGGCCATAAACACAATAAGCAAATTAATATATTTTCTGGCCCTAAAAAATAAGTACAAACGCAAGCGCAATATCCTTGCGCTGGATCAATATCCAGAACGATTACTCCTATAATCAAAAGTGTGAATCAAACATGGATTATCTCGCTTTTACCATACACAGCATTTTCATACACAAATGAATGAATGTCTATATTTTTCCCATATTAAATAGCCATATCGATTTTTGTAATATGTGCGTCAAAATATGCACGCAACAGATTACCACACCCCTCGGGAAAAAAAATGGTACTTTTTTTTTGAAATACATCTAGGAGCAACATACAATAGGCTCACAACGCACCAATAACAATGCGCAGATGATAAGCATAAGTTTTATGACCTTAGAGAAAGTACTTCTCTAAGTATAAATATTTCCAGAGAGGTGTCACCAACGCATACTACAATATTAGCAATGACACAATTTCCACATTAGTTTATACATAAATTTCATCTAAGATATCTTAACATCATGATCATCAAAGACGAAAAACATTGAAAGATCAGCGGTGAATAAATATCAATGAACCGCTAAGTAGTGTTACAATCAATATATGATATATTACATATGTGTACACATTTCAACATAGAAACAACTGTATCAAAGTTGTATAACAGTTATGAATCATGTGGGCATCTAGACAAAATATCTGCCATCACATTTTCTGACCCACGGATAGCTCGCACCGAAAAATGAAATGGCTGTAGAGCAATCGCGTATCGCGTTGATCTCGCGCTCTTCAGATTTTTACTCTGAATAGCCGTAAGAGCTTTCTGGTCAGTTTCCACAATGAAATGCGCGCCCAGAAGAAATCTTTGCAGTTTAAGGATTGACCAAACCATAGCCAATAATTCACGGTCTAGGACCGAGTAATTCTTCTCTGCGGCATTTAATTTCCGAGAAATATACATCACAGGATGCAGAGTTCCAGAGTACTCTTGCATTAGTGCAGCTCCAATCCCGGTGGATGAAGCGTCACTACGAAGAATAAATGTCTTATCCTTAGAAGGCAATACTAGGATAGGTGAAGTAGAAAACATAGTTTTAACCTTATCCAAAGAGGATTGACATTCTTGAGTCCAATGGACTACATTAGGAGACCCTTTCTTTAGCAAGGAAGAAAGAGGTGACATAATGGAGGACAGATTCGGGATGAATCGTCCATAAAATTGTATTAGACCTAAGAGACTTCGTACTTGCTTTTTAGTCTTAGGAATAGAAATGTTAAGTATCTTACTTGTATTATGGTCTTCTGTTTTTAGGAACCCATGACCAACACGGTGTCCTAAGAAAGATATTTCGCTAAAACCAATACATGCTTTCGATGGTTTCGCTGTCAGGTTATGCTCGCGTAAGATAGACAATAGTTCATTTATACCATTATAGTGATCGTTCCAAGTATCACTGAAAAGACAGATGTCATCAAGATACGCAATGACATCTGAGCGATGAGATAGGATTCGACGCATCATGCGTACAAATGTAGCAGGGGCGTTCATAAGACCGAAAGGCATGAAATTCCATTGGAATAGACCCCTAGGCGTCGAAAAAGCAGTAAACGGTTTGGCGTGTTCGGATAGTGGAACTTGCCAATATCCCTTAGACAAATCGAGTTTAGTAAAGAAGTGAGAATTCGATAGTCTCCTAAGTAGCTCTTCTAGTAAAGGCATAGGTTCAGCATCGAATTTAGTCACTTGATTCAATTTGCGATAATCCACGCAAAGACGTATGTTATTGTCTTTTTTCCGTACTATAACCATCGGCGAAGAATATGCTGATGTGGATGGTTCAATAATTTTTAACTCTATCATCTCATCTAACTCTTTCTCTACCTGTGCTTGAAAATGTATCGGGATAGGATACGGTCTGACTCTTATAGGACTATGGTCAGTAAGAATAATGTCATGTTGAATGACATCCGTTTGACCAGGAATGTCAGTAAGGACATCCTGAAATTGTTCTAACATAGTAGAAACTTGTTTCTGCTCTCCTGGAGATAATTCTGGAGAAATTGCAACATCTTTCCATGATTCATTAGAGTGAAGAGGAATCATTGGAAAAGGTAAATTTACATCCGAGAAACTCGTTTCCTCATCCTGTATTACTGACAGAGATGAGTACTGTCCATGTTGGACTGGAAAATCGTCCGTTGCCTGGAAAACAGGTTGTAAATAATCAGGACGTTCATGGAATTCCGTGAGCATGTTGATGTGGAAGGTTTTACGCTTCCCGTCAATATCGACGATATAGTCAACATCGGAAACTTTTGATATTATATCGTACGGACCTTTCCAAGAAATGAGAAGTCTATTTTCCCTACAAGGTAGCAAGACAAATGCTTTGTCACCTGGACAAAGTTGTCGCAAACATCTCTTTTTATTGGCAAATTCCCTTGCCTTCTGTTTCGCAAATTCAGAAGAAGCAGTTGCCAATTTGCATGCTTCAATAATCTTGTGTCTAAGTGCGATGACATATTCATAAGAGGATTTTGTGTCATCGACAATATTATCAGCAGTTATAAGATCATGAAGTAAGGACATAGGACCTCGCGGTTTCGCGCCAAAGACAAGTTCAAAGGGAGAAAATCCTGTATGTTCGTTGGCGACCTCTCTATATGCAAAGAGAGCCGCGGGTAAAACCCTATCCCAATCCTGAGGATGATCTTCTGTTATCTTACCTAGTAGGTTTTTCAGAGTTCTATTCAAACGTTCCACCATCCCATTGGACATAGGATGATAAATACTACTCAGCGATCTCTCTATCTTCAGAGTCGACATTACTTGAGACATGGTATCCGATATGAGTTGGGTACCATGGTCGGATAATATTTCTGCTGGAAACCCCAGACGAGAAAATATTAACCAAAGAGCATCTGCGACATCAGCAGTAGTTATGCTCTTTAGAGGAACAGCCTCCGGCCAACGTGTGCACATATCAACACACGTCAAAATAAATTGGTGTCCTCTAGCAGACTTTATCTTAAATGGACCAATGATGTCTATCGCCATTTTTTGAAATGGCCGAATGGGAATGTCTGCAGCCTGAATAGGTGCATCATGGCGTGGACCTCTGGATTTAATCTCTTGACATACTTTACAAGATCGACAATAGATTCGTATGTCCTTATTCACAGCAGGCCAAAAGAAAGATTGAAGAACTCTAGCTTTAGTACGGGAAAAACCCATATGTCCAGCACACTGCGAATCATGAGCGTGCTGTAAGATTTTAACTCTCATATTTTTAGGCACAAGGATTTGAGAATGAATGGACTTAGCGGAGTCTTGTACCATACGTACAAGTACGCCATTCTTCATCGTAATCCAAGATTTACGATTTGTATCCTTATTCGGATCACCTTTTGTTGCCAGAGTAAAGAATTTCTTTAGAGTAGGATCATCTTCCTGCTGTTTGATAAAGGAATCGTGGGAAATCTCCAAGGGATCATCTTGGATCTGCGCATCATTATCTTCAGAATGTGAAGATTGTGGCATATTAAGAGCTTGAGCCCTAGTGATTACTGCATTAGCAGATTGCATATTAACATTTTCCCAATTAGAAATTTGCTGTGGAGTGCATTCTTTCACTCCATGAATGCGACCGATGATAAGATCAGCGATCGGATTCGGCAAGAGACATGCTTGCACCTCTCCTGTAAAGAAAGGCGTAGCAATATTGATAATGGCAGTGGAGTACTTCTCCAATGTGCCACCAAATGTTACACATTTGACTATATTGCCTGTAGCTCGAGAAGGATTTACGAGTGATTGCCTCACTCCAATGGTAGTGCACCCCGAGTCGAAAAGAATTGATACCGGAGTACCATCTATTAGGCCCCTATTAAAGACAAGAGCACCCCTTCCATTATGCGCAATTGACGCATGGAGAGCGGGAAGTGGGTGACCGCAGCTTAAAGTAGACACTGTGGTTGGATCGAATAATGTTTTGCATTGCGAACACTCAGATGCTCTAGCAAAATCGAAAGCGGAATTTGCTACACTATTGGAGTCTTTTTTATCATTATTCTGATTATCGGTGTCGTGGAACTCCTGTTGTGCAGAGTTAGCCTGGTAATAAGATTTACCATGTCTTTTGTGTTGTGATCTACCTCGGTTATAATTGTCTCTATAATTATTATTGCCTCTGTTATAACCCCTATTTGGGTTTGAATCATAATATTCATGATCATAATCATCATGCTCATTATATTGAGTATCCCTGTAATATTGTTTCTTTTGTCTCCATGAAGCACTTGGGTAGTTCCTATAGCTACTCCCTTTCCGAGAATTTCTAACATTATGGGAACCCCTCGCGTGTCGAGGACTATCAGCCCGATTCCAGTTCTTCGAAGAAGAACCCTGATTTGAGCGGTTATCTTGGTTTTGATACTTATTCCAATTAACCTTTTTATCAAATTTATTTTTAGCTCCTTGGAATTTGTGTGAGTAATTCTGATTATATTCTGTTGCCGAAGCAACTGGCATACTCTCTTTAATGTTAGAGTTACTAAGAATCATGTCAGGGTGTGCCGTGGCATACTGGTCACAATATTCTTCCATTTGCTTTATTGTACCAGGTTTACGCTCATGTAAGAACTCTAGGAATGATTTATTTACAGAAGACATGACCTTGTCTCTTAGCAATAAATCCGTAAGACCATCAAATGTTTTCTCTGTTTTGGATAATTCAATCCATCGTGAAAGTGTAATTCGTGCTTTTGAGATGAAATCTGAGAATTCTACACCTACCTCAGGTCTCATTGTTTTAAACAAAAGACGGTAACCTTCCTCAGACAGCTGATATCTCTTTATCAAAGCTGCCCTAACAGCATCATAATTATCTTTGTCGGCCTCTTCAACAAAATATAACTTACTCAGAGACTCCCCTTTTAGATTTTCAGACAACTGATTCACATACTGTGATTTGTCAACATTATGAGATCGACAAGCCCGTTCAAATCTAGAAAGCCAAAATGTTATGTCATCACTGGTAGGGTTAAACGCTGGTACCTTGACCTTGTACACAAAGGGTTTACCATTACCACCAGATGCCTGATTAACATTACTCATACATGTCAATTTTAATTTCTCTAATTCAAACTCATGTTCTCTTATTGCTTTTCTCTCTTCAGCTTCTCTATCTAATTTTTTTTGTTCTGCAGCAGCAGCAGCTTCTAATTTTTTCTGTTCTGCAGCAGCAGCAACTTCTAATTTTTTCTGTTCTGCAGCAGCAGCAACTTCTAGTTTTTTCTGTTCTGCAGCAGCTTCTAATTTCTTCTGTTCTGCAGCAACTTCTAATTTTTTCTGCTCTGCATCAGCTTCTAATTTCTTCTGTTCTGCCTCAAATCTCCTTTCCTCCACTTGCATCTGCAATTTCTTAAGTTCAGCAGCAGTATCAGCTTCTTTTTCTAATCTTTTTTCTTCAGCTAAGGCTTTCCTTTCTTCTGCAGCAGCTTTTTTTTCTTCTATTTGAAGTTTTCTCTCCTCAGCCGCAGCTTTTTTTTCCTCAGCAGCAGCTTTTTTTTCTTCTACAGCTAATGCTTTGTCATATTGAGCAACAGCCCATTGTTCTAAGTCTTTTCCAGTCTTATCAAGAGATTTTCCTTGTGTAATGAAATAATCTAATGTAGACATATTGTCTTCTTAAATCAGAAACCTGAAAAAGTAAATAAATTACCCTCTTTCAAGTTAATGGGAGACAAGTCTATACCATAGACTTAGTCTTAGTCCAAACTTGTATGGTTTATAATAACCAATGATAACTTGAGTACCTGTGGACAACAATAACTGTATCTCAAATACTGTGGGGGACAAGCCTTACAAAGGTCTTGTATACTTCAATGTAATCAAAGATCACTTGAGTACCTGTGGAAAAAATATTTCCCTTTACCAATCACTTTGGGAGACAAGCCTTACAAAGGTCTTGTATACCTCAATGTAATCAAAGATCACTTGAGTACCTGTGGAAAAAATATTTCCCTTTACCAATCACTTTGGGAGACAAGCCTTACAAAGGTCTTGTATACCTCAATGTAATCAAAGATCACTTGAGTACCTGTGGAAAAAATATTTCCCTTTACCAATCACTTTGGGAGACAAGCCTTACAAAGGTCTTGTACATTTTGTTTTATAACAATAACAATCATAAAGTACTGATCTGTACTATACTATCAGTGTATACCACTATACGTCATATGTCAACTAAAGACATTACAAAGGACAAACAAGAAAAGACAATATGAACACATTTGCAGAGATCAAATTAAATTAAATAGGAGAAATGAAAAAAATGATCACAGAAACCGTGATGATAACTGCCATAAGATAACAAGACAAATAACGCCACAGTGTATAAACATAAGGGTGTAAAAAACTGAAATGAAAGGAAAGATGAGACCTACAATTATACAAACAAATCAAACAAAACTAAGGAACACAAAATTATTAACAAAAACAACGAAGAAAAGAACACCTCATCACAACTAACAGAAATAGCAGCAAATTGTTGCTAACAAATTTCCAATTAAGAAAATGTGTACCTATCGAATACTAGTACCAGACCAATGTAACTCGGCATACCTTGTATTAGTCACACAGAACATAAATTAATTTAATACATAACAAATAACATGTAAGCATAAATAGCATATAGCATACAATATAATTTATGTCATGAATGGAATGTGTTGCAGGTATAGTGTTGTAAAGCAGGCACAGTTTATTTTAATTCTAATAACTTGCCACTTTATTGAGTAATAGATTTAATTCTAAACTATTACACTGTCAATTTTTTCTCTTTTGAGCATATGAAGATCCAACGATGAACTATGCACTTTATGTTCAACAACACTGTGATTCTTCTGTACGTTGAGAAATGTCAACAATACTGCTCCAGATATTTTCTACACTTGATACCACTGTCCTGTGTAATACTGTCTGTACAGCGAAAAACTGTCAACAAGCGCTGACCTAGATACAGCATCCTATCGGTAATACAGGTCAAGCTGACATCGACTGTATAGCTGTCCTACTGGTGTTGATGTGTTCAAACAAATGTTCTTTCAGCTGTAAACTGTGATTCTCAACACAAAACTGCGTAAGCTGGACCCAGGAATCTGGCTCGCCACTGTAAAGTATCAGTCTGTCTGCTCTGTAAAATTGCTTTCACACACACACTGGATGCTCTGTAAGGAAGAGTGGTGTGTTGTTGAGATCAGGCATGCTCCAGTCTACCCAGCTGTAAATGGGTAACTCACCCTAGTCCTGAGTTAGGGAAGGCAAAGGCTCCAGGGGAAGCAGGCCCTAAACTTGGTCACTTCAACCGACGCAGGATGGTGTATGTATGAAGTAGAAATGTAGAGTGTGATTGACGCGAATGGTGTACTGTTCGTGTGCTGACCAATATAACCACTCATACACTTGTGTCTACAAGGCACCAATGCAGACTGCTGGAATCTTAGTTTACTCAATTTATTCAGACGTACACACTGGGACATACGAGTACATCATGGTATGTTGACATATCAATTTGTAGGTATACATAGCAGATCTGAAGTCATGACACATTCAGAAATAATGGGCAGTACATCAAAAGTTCAATGTCATGATACATTATGGCCACATCCCCCTATCTGACTAAACGCGTCAGTGAAGGCGGATCGATAAATAACCAAAGTTACTTGACGTCCATAGTTTGTAGTATATATTATGAAACCACGAAGGGGGTTTCTAGCAAGATTGAGATCTCCCTGTCACTGTCCGATAATAGGATAAATAATCTGTTCTCTTGGCAGTGATCAAAACATATGATGACCGAAATCCAACATGGCTGCCTCCCTGAGTTGTCGTTCACTCATTCATAGGAAGGAGAATATAAGCCAGAGTTAATTTATAATGGGTATATAAAGGATTTCATAAATGTTTCCATACAGCTCTACGGTGATCAGGTTAATTCACGTAGCCATAACCGCTGCAGGAAAATCTGTCATCTTCGTCGATACAAAACACGACACTAGCATAGCGAAGCACAAAAGTCAAGCTAGGCCTAACCGACGAGAGATCATCAAAATAGGAGCTGGGTTTACCTGGAGTCCGAA
Organism: Oreohelix idahoensis; assembly: GCA_024509875.1. Lineage (NCBI taxonomy): Eukaryota > Metazoa > Mollusca > Gastropoda > Stylommatophora > Oreohelicidae > Oreohelix > Oreohelix idahoensis. The sequence continues at coordinate 108,978 of JAMPIV010000834.1, read as the reverse complement.
TCATCTATATACTGACATGAGGAGAGTCTCTAACACAAACTATCGTAGAGACACCATCTCCTTCAGAAGAAACCACTTCGTAAGACATTTTTTCTGACGAAAGGACCAGCTCTAGAAAAACGTACCCCGCCATTTGTAAGCAGTACATCGGAACTCATCACGACTTGTCAAGACAACTCATACTTCCGCTAGACCGGAATACAAGAATCTAGTCCCTCCTACCAATCCAAAATATACAATATAGGACTGATTCTACTTGTACTAATAATATGTAATACATATGAATTCAGGCCATAAACACAATAAGCAAATTAATATATTTTCTGGCCCTAAAAAATAAGTACAAACGCAAGCGCAATATCCTTGCGCTGGATCAATATCCAGAACGATTACTCCTATAATCAAAAGTGTGAATCAAACATGGATTATCTCGCTTTTACCATAAACAGCATTTTCATACACAAATAAATGAATGTCTATATTTTTCCCATATTAAATAGCCATATCGATTTTTGTAAAATGTGCGTCAAAATATGCACGCAACAGGATGGCTTATGGAATATTGTCAAGGTCTCCAGAAATTGACTCGTTAAGTAAGAAGGAGACCGAGATAAGGACAAGAAGAAGAGAAGGCGAATGCTCTCTACCAGATAGTGTTTTCTATAAAATCGTAGACAGTTTTCTATTTCTCTACGACTTTAGTTTCTGTCCTCGGATCTCGATAAAGTAGAAGCACCCAACCTCCTAAATGAAGAATTTTCACTGTGCACTGACTGTCGAATGTAGATGTATGTTACGCTGTGTGGGTTATCTCCAAGACGAGGACGTATTGAATAAAACCTTTGCACGTTTAGTAATGAGAACTTGGAACGCTTGGAAATCTCTCAAGCGTCAACAAACCGTTGGCATTTGTTTCAGGAAAATGTCTGCTGTATGATCTTGAAAAGGCACTGACTAGACTGAAGCTCTTCATGCAATAATCTTCTGGTAACAATTGTGTTTCGTGCAATGCAGCTTGCTAGAATGAATGTACTTCGTGCAATCCATGATTATAGTAGATTAATTCACTCTATGTACTGACGCATTAAGCAACTGAATTTTGTTCAGACAATCAGCTTTTGAGATATTCGAACTGTATATGTAGGCAAGTAAACTTATGAGCACTTGTTCTTGACATCTTGTCGAATCAGCTTGTTAATATGTAATCTTTATTTAGGGAATACGCTTTTGAGTGAACTGAATTTGATACTAGGAGAATCAACTCTTGTGTGCTTTAACTTGGATCACATGATAAGCTTTTGAGTGAGTTGAACTTGATATATAAACTCATCAACTTGTGAGGATATGCAATCTTGATTCAGGAAATACGCTTTTTAGTTAGTGTAGCGTAAGGTTTTTATGAGTGTAGAAGTCAGTGGTAGTTGCTGGAAGAACAGAAGAAGAATTATGCATGACAAGAAAATAGCCCCAGTGACAGAAAAGAGCACTGGTATCACATGTGAAGGTCTCTGCTTCAGATAATATTCAGAGTAAAGTCAGAAGCTAAGATGCCATCTTGCTATATAACTAACCTATGAAAATCAACAATTCATTTAAACTCAAAATGCAACATTATAAATATGACAAGTCAGATAAGTACAATTAATGAATCATTTATTTTTTACATCTATCTTTTGTATTCTTCTTGTGTAAAATGTGGATGATGAAAATGACGAAAAAGTGAATGAATAAAAGTTAATTACAATTTACTTAATAGCTGAGTTTCACTCAGTAATCAACTTAAGAAGTCCTTTCTTGAATCTTCAGAATAACATAAAATGTTCACTTAAATGTTAATTTATTGCTAAAGTTATATCTTGTCCATTCTAGTAGTGCAGAACTGTTTTTCTCATCCCTACACACTAGTCACTTTGATTTGACTCCTCACGGTAGCTGATGGAATTTTCCACATAAAGTACTTAACATTTCAGTGTTGTGATTGTCCTCTAGGAATATACACAACAGTGTCAGTTGAAAGTCTCGCAGTAGACCACCAATCACTGATGGGGTCTAATGCGTGAATCTAGATGACAATATCTGATACTCCTGTGTTGGTCCAAGAATGCACTTATTGATCTAGTATTCAAGACCTCTGGTGTAGTATGACACGAATGAACCTGTGGACAATACGTGACAAGTGGCTAGCCTTTGGTCATAGGGTCCACAAGCCTACGTGTACATGAAATGAAGGTGTTCAGATGTGTGCTTGTATATGAAAGATACATGGATTAGTTCTGATTAGAACATGATTATGATGTAACCGTCGCCTTTCATATTCTGGAGTGCCAAGTCCATTATTCCAGCATAATAATTTCATATAGTTCACTCCTACTGATATTTATGCTAAACGTTGGTAAGCATCGAATTCTTTTATACATCCTTAAATTCAGTTCATTTCTCTGGCATGATCCTGATACTTCTTCTTCTTCTTCCTCGTTCGTCCTGAAAAGGACGTTGGTTGCGTTGTGTCTGTTTACGCCGTAGCTGCGATATCTGCGCCTTTCGGCCGACACATCCGACTTAAGCACGGCATTTTTTGGGACCGGGTTTGCCTTCCATCTTTGATCCCTACTCTCTCAGCCAGACTGCAGTGATGCAGCCTGTTTCCAGGACCACCACGTGGAGGTGGAGTAGAGTCTTGGTCAGCTCTGGTTCGCTGACCCTGACGCAAGCAGTCAAGCTATGGGTCGCTGACTGCATTCTCTATTACTGCATCTTTGGGTCCCTGATCCTGATACAATTCTTACACAATAATCTGCAATAAAACAAATTATTATTCATAAATTTACATACCCTTCTTTTAGGATAGATTAAAACCACGGAATAGACTCGGTTTGGTGATGAAGAACTGTTCGGTAAAATTATAGCCTTGACGAGCGTCTCTTACCCTCCGTCTATCTGGCGTCTGCTGTGTGTATGTAAAGTTTGAAAATTCCGCTGTGGCGTTTTTATAGGTGAAGTGCGGGCGTGTCGGAGAGCAATACAATGTTTCCGTTCTCAAACTGTTGTTTTTTTTTTTTTTGCAGACTTGAGCGAGTTTGTGTTAGCTGGGTCCAGAAATCTTCTTCATGCTTCTCAACCCTGTTATCCATGACTTTCACCTATATCTCCTTTCACTTTCCATAACTTCTGCTTTCCTTTTATATAAAGTCTTCCATAATTGGTTCCGACTTCGATTTATATCAAATTTTTAAAGACAATCGACACAGCAGTTTTCATCGTCTTTACCTTCAATTTTCTCCAAAACGAAATAACGTAGCAACTTTTCCTTTGGCATGCATATAGTTAGTCTTATCCTTCAAAAATCTAAATCACTGTCATTACTTTCTGTTGCTACATTCTCTTTTAATTCATCTAAGTCTACGTACTCTTCTGCACAAATCTCTCCATTTGTTTATATGCCATTCCGAACCATTTCACCGGCGAAAGAGAGCTGCGTGCATTTGATTTGCCGATATTTCCCTTCTTTCTATCATAACGGCATTGTATCATCATGCTACAGATAGTTGAACTTGGTAAATAGGTGAATAAAATGCTGCGCCACCAACGTTTACAATTGCCTTTGTGAAAATCTTCCTTGTAACTTAGGAAGTGCATGAAGTCCTATCTTGTGACTTCTGCTGTCCGGACGAAGCATAATTTTTTGGTGATGCCTAGATGGCAGGGAGGATAGTGTGATTTGCTTGCATAGCTAGGCGGGGTTGTCGCACGGAAGGTCCTGGGTTCGAGTTCTGGGTAAGCCACTCACGTCTGTGGTTTTTCTGTTGTCTAGTTTTCTACTTCTTTATTTCTTACGAGTGCCTGAAAACATACCTTTATGTTTGCCTAATATTTATACACTTTGCTAACTTCTTTCCGATTATATGCCAAACACGTAATATGTAGACTCTGACATCTGCAGGACTGAAGACACAAAAGTGACTTAATAAGTTTCACATCTAATATCAATAGTTGACTTTCTTTTTTTTTTATCATATTCCTCACTGGGGCTTCTTCTGCTTAAATGATCTCTCTAGTTTAAATTCTCTCATTATAATATGTGACACGAGGCGCACATGACAAGTGTTAATTATATTGAGAATGAAAGTGTGTGCTCATATAAGTCTGTAATTATGATCTAACAATCTAGATGAAGTCTATATTAACTATGAATTATTTCATTATATTATCATAGAAAGAAATTCTTTGATTTGATTAACCATTAACGAAAAGAAGTAATGGAAAAACAGTCTCTCGCACATTTAGCTATGAGGCTAAGTGCAAAGATCAATTACTAATTCTGAAAAAAAAAGAAATATTATTAATAATTTTTCTAAAATTTACTAACCTTCTTTTCCCTTCGCAAATTCCTTAAAATTAAATAACATAAATGTAAATTATAGCTCCACACAGAAATGAAATTATGGAACAGGCTGTGACCAGGCAAAGTTCGGGAAAAACTCTTCCACTTATTCTCCGCGATGTTGGTAAAACCGTACTGACTTCTGGGAAACGTGCCGTTATATTTCTGTGTTTTTACCAATCTGTGACGATTCTGGCGTTGTGTCCTATGACTACGCCCATGCTCCACTCATTCCTCGTCCATCTTGCCGTTCGACATTTGCTTGCTGGCGTGCAATTTTGTTGCCTGTCAATAGCTAAAAGTGGGTGTGCTCTCGTAACCAACCCTTCCTCTGCTTGCTGGATTCCGGTGACAAGGCAAACCATAGTTTGGGATAGGCTGCCCGATACAGAAACTATCTGCCCTTTGTCACGAAGTCTTCTGTCGCGACATAACGTCACAGTCTTTTGTTACATTGTTGCCCGGTGCGCAGGCAGCTTTCTTTATTGTCTTTTTCAATGTCCCGCCACGCAGACAATGTCTAAGTTTCTATGCTCATCTCAAAGTCTACCATGATTAAAAACCTTCCTGTTCGTCACGTGAGTGTTTTGTTTTCAATCTGACTGGCGGGCATGCTATTGTGCACAGATGATTTGACATCACGTGTTTAAAAGGGGGATTAAGCCCTTAAAAGAATTCTTTTTATTCCCCATGTGGACGTTTCCTGCGCCAACGATAACTTGTCTAACGAGGCCAGGTGTTCAAAAAGATAACATAGGGTTTAGGAAATATCAAAGGTGTGATTTAAGTTACAACTAGGTAAAATCCGTAATTAAGAAAGATAACTTTAAAAATGATGAAAAAGCACAAATTGGAGATCAATAAAATTAGAACGATAATGAAAAACTTACAGAGCGATAAAGGACAGGAGCACTTTAACACTTGCAGAAACAAGTAAGTCGTTATGATATACTTTAACACAAGTAGGTCAATATGATATTCACAAGAATAAATCTTTATGATAGAGTAATCTTTATGATATTCACAGCAATAAGTTATTAGGATTTTCACATGAGTCATTATAATATGATTTTCACAAAAATGTCATTAAGATATTCACACAATAAGTCATTATAATTTGATATTGAAAAAATTAAGTCATTATAATGATATTGCCAAAACTAACTAATTATGGAAATTCACAGATATGTCATTATAATATGATATTCACAAAAAATAAGTCATTATGATATTCTGAAAAATACATCATTATAATAGATAGTCATAAAATAAGTCATTACAAATCTGTATGATTTTCACAAAAATAAGTCATTACAGTATTCACAAAACAGTCATTATGATATTCACAAATAATAAGTCATTATGATATTCACAAACAATAAGTCATTATGATATTCACAAACAATAAGTCACTATGATATTCACAAACAATAAGTCATTATGATGTTCACAAACAATAAGTCATTATTATATTCACAAACAATAAGTCATTATGATGTTCACAAACAATAAGTCATTATGATGTTCACAAACAATAAGTCATTATGATATTCACAAACAATAAGTCATTATGATATTCACAAACAGTAAGTCATTATGATATTCACAAACAATAAGTCATTATGATATTCACAAACAATAAGTCATTATGATATTCACAAACAAGTCACTTAGATATTCACAAACAATAAAGTCATTATGATATTCACAAACAATAAGTCATTATGATGTTCACAAACAATAAGTCATTATGATATTCACAAACAATAAGTCATTATGAAATTCACAAACAATAGATCATTATGAAATTCACAAACAATAAGTCATGATATTCACAAACAGTAAGTCATTATGATATTCACAAACAATAAGTCATTATGATATTCAATAACAATAAGTCATCATGATATTCACAAACAAGTCATTAGGATATTCACAAACAATAAAGTCATTATGATATTCACAAACAATAAGTCATTATGATGTTCACAAACAAAAAGTCATTATGATATTCACAAACAATATGTCATTATGAAATTCACAAACAATAAGTCATTATAATATTCACAAACAATAAGTCATTATGATATTCACAAACAATAACTCATTATGATATTCACAAACAATAAGTCATTATGATATTCACAAACAATAAGTCATTATGATATTCACAAATAATGAGTCATTATGATATTCACAAATAATAAGTCATTATGAAATTCACAAACAATAAGTCATTATGATATTCACAAACATTAAGTCATTATGATATTCACAAACAATAAGTCATTATGATGTTCAGAACAATCCGAGTTATTAGTAGTTGTTTTATAAATGTAATAGGAACTGGAGTAACGTCTGGTGTAGGTACTAGTGTAACATCTGTCGGAGTGGAAACATCTTTTGTAACTGTAAAAACACGCGCCACATCTGTTGTCATTATTCATATTCGAACTAATGTAACATCTGATGCCATAATTAAATACTAAAGGCTACAAAAATAAATGAGAACATAACGGCACTCACACCTGTCTCCCTCTCAGACAGGTAACGAAAAGCCTGTACTGAAACTAAATAGAACTGGGCTGTCAATCAGGCCTAAAGGTCTTTTATGTTTGGAGATGCGTCCTAATATAACCGACTAGGTTGAACGGGACGCGCCTCGCCAAAACGAGGCAAAACCTTATTTAAAAAAAAACAAAAAACAAAACTGAGCTGTCACAAGATATAGTCACTCTGACATTACGTATGGTTTTCCTTTGCTCTGAATAATGAGGCGTAGAGCCAGCACTCTACACCTCACGGTAGAAGGGGAACGACTAAGTAAGTAAGTAAGAGCCAGCACTCTACACCTCACGGTAGAAGGGGAACGACTAAGTAAGTAAGTAAGAACCAGCACTCTACATCTCACGGAAGAAGGGGAACGACTAAGTAAGAGCCAGCACTATACACCTCACGGTAGAAGGGGAACGACTAAGTAAGTAAGTAAGAACCAGCACTCTACACCTCACGGAAGAAGGGGAACGACTAAGTAAGTAAGTAAGAGCCAGCACTCTACATCTCACGGTAGAAGGGGAACGACTAAGTAAGTAAGTAAGAACCAGCACTCTACACCTCACGGAAGAAGGGGAACGACTAAGTAAGTAAGTAAGAACCAGCACTCTACATCTCACGGTAGAAGGGGAACGACTAAGTAAGTAAGTAAGAACCAGCACTCTACACCTCACGGAAGAAGGGGAACGACTAAGTAAGTAAGTAAGAGCCAGCACTCTACATCTCACGGTAGAAGGGGAACGACTAAGTAAGTAAGTAAGAACCAGCACTCTACATCTCACGGTAGAAGGGGAACGACTAAGTAAGTAAGTAAGAACCAGCACTCTACATCTCACGGTAGAAGGGGAACGACTAAGTAAGTAAGTAAGAACCAGCACTCTACACCTCACGGAAGAAGGGGAACGACTAAGTAAGTAAGTAAGAGCCAGCACTCTACATCTCACGGTAGAAGGGGAACGACTAAGTAAGTAAGTAAGAACCAGCACTCTACATCTCACGGTAGAAGGGGAACGACTAAGTAAGTAAGTAAGAACCAGCACTCTACATCTCACGGTAGAAGGGGAACGACTAAGTAAGTAAGTAAGAACCAGCACTCTACATCTCACGGTAGAAGGCGAACGACTAAGTAAGTAAGTAAGAGCCAGCACTCTACACCTCACGGAAGAAGGGGAACGACTAAGTAAGTAAGTAAGAACCAGCACTCTACATCTCACGGTAGAAGGGGAACGACTAAGTAAGTAAGTAAGAGCCAGCACTCTACACCTCACGGTAGAAGGCGAACGACTAAGTAAGTAAGTAAGAGCCAGCACTCTACACCTCACGGTAGAAGGGGAACGACTAAGTAAGTAAGTAAGCTTACACACTCTACACCTCACGGTAGAAGGGGAACGACTAAGTAAGTAAGTAAGCTTACACACTCTACACCTCACGGTAGAAGGCGAACGACTAAGTAAGTAAGTAAGAGCCAGCACTCTACACCTCACGGTAGAAGGCGAACGACTAAGTAAGTAAGTAAGAGCCAGCACTCTACATCTCACGGTAGAAGGCGAACGACTAAGTAAGTAAGTAAGAGCCAGCACTCTACATCTCACGGTAGAAGGGGAACGACTAAGTAAGTAAGTAAGAACCAGCACTCTACACCTCACGGTAGAAGGCGAACGACTAAGTAAGTAAGTAAGAGCCAGCACTCTACATCTCACGGTAGAAGGGGAACGACTAAGTAAGTAAGTAAGAGCCAGCACTCTACACCTCACGGTAGAAGGGGAACGACTAAGTAAGTAAGTAAGAGCCAGCACTCTACACCTCACGGTAGAAGGCGAACGACTAAGTAAGTAAGTAAGAGCCAGCACTCTACATCTCACGGTAGAAGGGGAACGACTAAGTAAGTAAGTAAGAGCCAGCACTCTACACCTCACGGTAGAAGGGGAACGACTAAGTAAGTAAGTAAGAGCCAGCACTCTACATCTCACGGTAGAAGGGGAACGACTAAGTAAGTAAGTAAGAGCCAGCACTCTACATCTCACGGTAGAAGGCGAACGACTAAGTAAGTAAGTAAGAGCCAGCACTCTACATCTCACGGTAGAAGGCGAACGACTAAGTAAGTAAGTAAGAGCCAGCACTCTACATCTCACGGTAGAAGGCGAACGACTAAGTAAGTAAGTAAGAACCAGCACTCTACATCTCACGGTAGAAGGGGAACGACTAAGTAAGTAAGTAAGAGCCAGCACTCTACACCTCACGGTAGAAGGCGAACGACTAAGTAAGTAAGTAAGAGCCAGCACTCTACACCTCACGGTAGAAGGGGAACGACTAAGTAAGTATGTAAGAGCCAGCACTCTACACCTCACGGTAGAAGGCGAACGACTAAGTAAGTAAGTAAGAGCCAGCACTCTACACCTCACGGTAGAAGGCGAACGACTAAGTAAGTAAGTAAGAGCCAGCACTCTACACCTCACGGTAGAAGGGGAACGACTAAGTAAGTAAGTAAGAGCCAGCACTCTACATCTCACGGTAGAAGGCGAACGACTAAGTAAGTAAGTAAGAGCCAGCACTATACATCTCACGGTAGAAGGGGAACGACTAAGTAAGTAAGTAAGAGCCAGCACTCTACACCTCACGGTAGAAGGGGAACGACTAAGTAAGTAAGTAAGAGCTAGCACTCTACACCTCACGGTAGAAGGCGAACGACTAAGTAAGTAAGTAAGAGCCAGCACTATACATCTCACGGTAGAAGGGGAACGACTAAGTAAGTAAGTAAGAGCCAGCACTCTACACCTCACGGTAGAAGGCGAACGACTAAGTAAGTAAGTAAGAGCCAGCACTCTACACCTCACGGTAGAAGGGGAACGACTAAGTAAGTAAGTAAGAGCCAGCACTCTACACCTCACGGTAGAAGGGGAACGACTAAGTAAGTAAGTAAGAGCCAGCACTCTACATCTCACGGTAGAAGGCGAACGACTAAGTAAGTAAGTAAGAGCCAGCACTCTACATCTCACGGTAGAAGGCGAACGACTAAGTAAGTAAGTAAGAGCCAGCACTCTACACCTCACGGTAGAAGGGGAACGACTAAGTAAGTAAGTAAGAGCCAGCACTCTACACCTCACGGTAGAAGGGGAACGACTAAGTAAGTAAGTAAGAGCCAGCACTCTACACCTCACGGTAGAAGGGGAACGACTAAGTAAGTAAGTAAGAGCCAGCACTATACACCTCACGGTAGAAGGGGAACGACTAAGTAAGTAAGTAAGAACCAGCACTCTACACCTCACGGTAGAAGGGGAACGACTAAGTAAGTAAGTAAGAGCCAGCACTCTACACCTCACGGTAGAAGGGGAACGACTAAGTAAGTAAGTAAGAGCCAGCACTCTACACCTCACGGTAGAAGGGGAACGACTAAGTAAGTAAGTAAGAGCCAGCACTCTACACCTCACGGTAGAAGGGGAACGACTAAGTAAGTAAGTAAGAACCAGCACTATACACCTCACGGTAGAAGGGGAACGACTAAGTAAGTAAGTAAGAGCCAGCACTCTACACCTCACGGTAGAAGGGGAACGACTAAGTAAGTAAGTAAGAGCCAGCACCTGTAGCTGCTCACTTTACAGGAAGCCTGCACCAAGAATTCACAGGCTCTTACAGCAGTGGTTTCTATGGCAGCCTGTTTCACGTGATGAGGGTTTCCATCTCCCACGAATAACCAAATAAATGCCGCCTTATCTGAACGAACGAACGAACGAAATCTTTATTTCATAAGGCAAAGAAACAGGCATAACTGCCTTTTTACATTTCTACCCAGCAATACAATTTTTAGCGTTTAGTAGTCTGAGGGAAGAGTAGACCTATTCTTACTTTGTCTCTTCAGATTCCCCCCCCCCCCCCAATTCTTCCCCAGGAGGAGCTAAACGGGGCTAGAAAAGTCGGATGATGTACATACTTGTTATATTATTAACCTTTCCAAGCAGTGTAAATGTAAAACAAATTCGTTCTAAATGTAATGAAAGTTTACAACCTTTTCAACCGATTTAAATGTAAACATATTCAAACTATATTGTGGGACCGAAGACGCATCAAAAGTGAGGAATGCAGTAAGCAACCCATAGCTTGACTGCTTGCGTCAGGGTCAGCGAACCAGAGCTGACCAAGACCCTACTCCACCTCCAAGTGGTGGTCCTGGAAACAGGCTGCATCACTGCAGTCTGGCTGAGAGATTAGGGATCGAAGAGGGAAGGCTAACCCGGTCCCAAAAATGCCATGCCGAAAACGGATGTGTCGGGCCGAAAGGCGCAGATATCGCAGCTTTGCTGTAAACTGCGACACAACGTAACAAACGTCCTTTTATAGGACGAACGCAGAAGAAGAAGAAACTATATTGTTATTTAAGTGAAACTAAATGGAATTGAGCCGCCACAATTTATAGTCACTCTGACACGACATATCAGTCTATCAATTAAAACACTTTAGTTCCCAAAGGAGCGTAGGCCTTCAACAAATACATGCCGAGTCTTCCTGTTGCGTCCCATCAGCTCAAGTTCGTTACATGTCTTCCTCACCATTTTAATGTCTTCCTCCAGTTCTCTTCCCCATGTGATTTTTTAGTAGCTTCTGCCTCTCTTGCCCTAGGGATTACCTGGTAATGTTATCAGCAGGTTTTCTCCTATTCATCAACATCATCGTCTTCTAATCTCATGCTCCATTATCAACTTGCCTTGTTCTTGTCATCAGTTCCACATTTGCAACCTTGTCTGAATCATGCATACAACTACATAAAACTACTGAAAAAGGTTAACTGTTCATATAACAGGTTAGACATACAGACTAATAGGCAGGGAGACTGACTCGATGACTGACTCAGCTGACAGAAATGGCGTCAGAGCATTGCTCACTCCAGCTGTCATCATAATCATCATCATCGATACCTTTCTGCTACCCTTGGAGCATAGGTCATCAACAAACACCCTTTAAAGCCTTCATACCCTATGCCATCGTTTTAGTCTTTCGGAGTCTTATTTATCCCTTTAACGTATGTTCTAGGAACCTTCCCCGTGTGTTTTTGTGTGTGTGTTCTCCTGTTTTTTCTCTCTTACTCCGGGGATCCCAATACAGGAACTGCCTTGTAATGCTAAAAGTTGGTTTTTCTCAGTGCGTGTCCTACCCAACGCCAACATCGTCTTTCCCATTTTATTCTGACTGTTTCCATCAGTTTCACATTGATGATCTCGTCATATTATTGTAATCCTTCTATTCCGCGCAGGCATAACATCAACAGTCTGTAAATTGTTATATTGGCAATTGCACCTTTAGTCAGTTGTTATGGGAGTGAGTCATGGACAGTTAATAAACAAGGACGGACAGCACTAGAGAACACAGAGATGTCGTTTTACAGAAGAATGTTAAAAAAACCATGGATAGCCAAAAAGAGTAATGAGGATGTCCTGAAAGAGGCCAATGGGTAAAGGAAACTTATTTCACAAGTTAGATAGAAACAATCCACTTTCTTGGGCATGATATGAGAAGAGGAAAGCTGGAAATATATCGAAACAACAGGTAAGTTTGAAGGAAAAAGATATAGGGGAAGACAAAGAGAGCAAATACTGGACAGTTTGACATCGTGGCATGGAAAAACAACAGAATTGATAAATTGTACTGGAGACAGGAAATTGTGGAGACACATGATCTCCTACTTCACTAGGCATGGAACTTGAAGAAGAAGTCAATTGTTATCAAAGACGCGTCAACAGTGAGGAATGCAGTCAGCGACCCATAGCTAGACTGCTTGCGTCAGGGTCAGCGAACCAGAGCTGACCAAGACCCTACCCCACCTCCAAGTGGTGGTCCTGGAAACAGGCTGCATCACTGGAGTCTGGCTAAGAGAGTAGGGATCGAAGAGGGAAGGCTAACCCGGTCCCAAAAATGTCGTGCTGAAGTCGGATGTGTCGGCCGAAAGGCGCAAATATCGCATCTTTGCTGTAAACGAACACATCGCAACCAACGTCCTTTTCAGGATGAACGAAGAAGAAGAAGATATTGTTATCATTTTGAAATATCTTTTTGTATATAAGGTTCATAAAGTCGGAAAATTTTGTGACAAGTACTTATGTCCTAGACGCCGTAATTGTTGTGACTTTGGATATTGTTCTCCCGTTTTAACTCTGGACGAGAGACCACTCTTTGTGGCCGATTTTCAAAGGCGGTCATGGCGGGAGGCCAGTTTTTGGGGCTGGTACGTTTGAACAATAAGTCATTATGATATTCACAAAACAGTCATTATGATATTCACAAACAATAAGTCATTATGAAATTCACAAACAATAAGTCATTATGATATTCACAAACAATAAGTCATTATGATATTCACAAACAATAAGTCATTATGATGTTCAGAACAATCCGAGTTATTAGTAGTTGTTTTATAAATGTAATAGGAACTGGAGTAACGTCTGGTGTAGGTAAAGAATGAACCAGAGTTAGGGCACTGTACGAAGGATGGCCGCCGACCGAGCAAAGTGGAATCAATTTGTTGCCCTACAAGACGCCACCAGGCGTAATGGCAAATGACTGCTTTGACGGTCGGCGGCTAAGGATCAAAGAAGAAGAAGAACGTTTGAACAATGCTTTTGCATTGCTTGGTCCCAGTGTTACATTTTATAAATTCTTATTCAGTCTCCTTGACGTCTATGTACAACATTACTATACTTTAAAAAAAAAAAAAAAACTTGAAAAGAACAAAGCCTTTAAGGCCGCTTACACACGAGCGTTTCTTGACGCGCGTTTCTCATGCGTAATGAATGAAGGAGTTAGGCCGCTTACACACGAGCGTTTCTTGACGCGCGTTTCTCATGCGTGATGAATGAAGGAGTAAGGGATATACAGGCTGCTCAGCCGAGCGAGACTGTCTGTAAATCCGTACTCTTTCATTCGTCACGCGTAAGAAACGCGCGTCAAGAAACGCTCGTGTGTAAGCGGCCTAAGGGATTTACAGGCTGCTCAGCCGAGCGAGACTGTCTGTAAATCCGTACTCTTTCATTCGTCACGCGTAAGAAACGCGCGTCAAGAAACGCTCGTGTGTAAGCGGCCTAAGCTTATGACAAATCAAAGCGCAAGAAAACTTCTTGCATAGCAAAACTACCACGTCTTTTAAAAGTTAATGTATTTTTTTTTCTTCAGTTTCTCAATTATACATAAAGAATTAAATGCGATGTTGGAATACGGTTCAGCATGTTTTTACTTGAGATATTATACTCTAGACAAACATAATAATGAGTGGGCAAACAGAATGAGTGGGCTGTTATGAGTAGAGTTTTCATTCCTTAAACAAATACGAGTTATGTCTATAAAAGGAATGTTAACATTGAAAAAAATATATAATTAATTTTCCGGTAACCTGAAGCTTTATTTCTCAATATAAAGAAGAATGACATCTCAGTGGACATAATTTCTGGCTGTAACATTTGGACCTGGTCTATCTGCCAAGAGAATCCAAAGAGGCCAAAGCGACATTCAACAACATGAAACATATACTGACATCTAAACAGTTATCTCACAAATTAAAACTGAGAATCATAAAGTGTTATATATATTCTGCATTTCTGTATGGTGTAGAAACACGGACGATGAATAAGCATTTGGAAGAAAGAATTGAGGCTCTTGAAATGTGGATATATAGAAGAATGGGGCGTATCTCATGGAAAGAGAAGAAAACAAATAAGGAGTCCTAGAAAATCTAGGTATGAAAAGAGAACTAATGAGGGAGATCAAAGTTCGGCAGCTAAAATACTTTGGCCACATAAAAAGGCATAACACCTTGCAGAAGACCATAATAGAAGGGAGAGGTGAAGGCAAACGTGCAAGGGGAAGACAGCGCTATAAGTGGGAAGATAACATCAAGAGATGGACAGGAAAGAGTCTCTGAAGAGACAAATAAAGAACAGGAGTTCGGAAATGTCGTACAGAGCGACTAATATAAAGTTGTGCATATGGCTGGCGACCTCATCAGGTAAAATAAATTACCACATTAACCCCCGCTGCCAGGAGACCAGCTACAGTGATAGCTTTTATGATCTGTAAAGAGCGCAAAGGAAATTGATGATAATAACGATGTAACATTTGTGATTCTTTCGTTATTAACTTAAATAGTTCTTAATTCGGAGAAGGAGACACGAGTCGTAAATTATAATTAAAGTATGCCTCATGCCAAACGGGTTCCTTAGGAAAGACCGAGATAGCGAGGTTTAATGGAGTGAGTTTCTTAAGAAATACCGAGATAGCGATATTTAATTGAGTGAGTTACGTAACAGGAGGGCGGAGCTTGGAAGCGGCGTCAAGACAGTTGGAGCAATTTTGAGAGAAACGGAATGTCGCTCCCAAGAATTTGGTTTGTTCTAGAAATAGAGGGAGAGTGAACATATATACATACAGGCAGATGTACACACTAAAGGACGAGGGGTGGGGGAATAGATGGATGTCTGTCAGTCTAACTGATTGATAGACAGATAGATAGGCCGATGGTTTGCATATTTTTTTTTTCGATTACGATAAATTTAAGAAAAAACCTTTGAAATGAAAATACGAAAGATCGTTAAATCAACAGACAAATCGATGAAGTGTTAGGGCTCATAGCTATTTGTATCGCTGGAACTCTTCTATGTGGAAGGTTAGATACATCTGGGATTGTTATATTTGATTGTAAATTGAAAATGTTTTAGGTTCTGTTTTTTTTTAATTTTTTTTTATTTAAGAAATATAAGAAATAATAAACTGTTAAAGAATGGTTATCACTGTATAGAAACAACAAAGCCGGATAAAAAGGTCAGGGAGAAAATATAGAAATTACATCTAAAGGATTACAATCTTCAAATTTAGACGGCTATAATACTCTTGATATAAAGAAGCCCATAATGGAGAGAGGGATTTAAGTCTCACAGACAAAAGAACAGTCCTATTAGTGTGGAATAAACATCAAGAAAACAATTGTGTAAGTGGGAAGTAAACATGAAGAGAATGGCAGCATTATAATTAGAAGTAACCACGAAGAGAAGGCTAACCCTATAAGTAGGAAGCAAACATCACGAGGGCAACCCTGTAAGTAGGACGCATACATTAAGAGAAGGATAGCCCTGTTAGTTGGAAGCAGACATCAAGAGAAGGATAGCCCTGTTAATTGGAAGCAGACATCAAGAGAAGGATAGCCCTGTTAGTTGGAAGCAGACATCAAGAGAAGGATAGCCCTGTTAGTTGGAAGCAGACATCAAGAGAAGGATAGTCCTGTTAGTTGGAAGCAGACATCAAGAGAAGGATAGCCCTGTAAGTGGGAAGCAAACATCAAGAGAATGATAGACCTGTAAGTGGGAAGCAAATATCAAGAGAATGATAACCCTGTAAGTGAGAAAACATCAAGAGAAATGTAGCCCTGTAAGAAAGAAGCAAACATCAAGAGAAATATAGCCCTGGAAGTGGGAAGCAAACATCAAGAGAAGGATAGCCCTGGAAGTGGGAAGCACACATCAAGAGAAGGATAGCCCTGGAAGTGGGAAGCAATCATCAAGAGTAGGATGGCCCTGTAAGAAAGAAGCGAACATCAAGAGAAGGATAGCCCTGTAAGAAAGAAGCAAACATCAAGAGAAATATAGCCCTGGAAGTGGGAAGCAAACATCAAGAGAAGGATAGCCCTGGAAGTGGGAAGCACACATCAAGAGAAGGATAGCCCTGGAAGTGGGAAGCAAACATCAAGGGTAGGATAGCCCTGTAAGGAAGAAGCGAACATCAAGAGAAGGATAGCCCTGTAAGAAAGAAGCAAACATCAAGAGAAATATAGCCCTGGAAGTGGGAAGCAAGCATCAAGAGAAGGATAGCCCTGTAAGTGGGAAGCAAACATCAAAAGAAGGATAGCACTGTAAGAAAGAAGCAAACATCAAGAGAAATATAGCCCTAGAAGTGGGAAGCAAACATCAAGAGAAGTATAGCCCTGTAAGAAAGAAGCAAACATCAAGAGAAATATAGCCCTGGAAGTGGAAAGCAAACATCAAGAGAAGGATAGCCCTGTAAGAAAAAAGCAAACATCAGAGAAAGATAGCCCAGTAAGTGGGAAGCAAACATCAAGTGAAGGATAGCCCCCAAGTGTGAAGCAAACATCAAGAGAAGAATATCTCTTTAAGCAGAAATTAAACATTTGAAAAGGATAGCCCTGTAATTGGGAAGTAAGCATCAAGAGATGAACAGCTCTATAATTGGGAAGCAAACAGTAGGGTGGACAGCACTGTACGTCAGACATAATCATCATGAAGGACATTTCTTTAAGTGGCAGTTGAACATCAAGAGGCGGATTTTAATAGCTCATCACTGTGTACAGTCAAAGCAAGAAACAGAAAATGTATTACACTCACTGAAGCCAGGTCTGCTGCGGTAGCTGGACATTGATTTGCTCTAAATGCACTTTTATTAAACATATTGCTAAAAGTTATCTTGATACTTCCTCACATCAACACCGCACTTACTGATGCAGTTATTTCATCATCATTATCATCATAATCGTCGTCGTCGTCAACATCATCCCCTTCTTATCTGTTTATGGAACACGGATCCACCACTGCAGCAAGCACTTTTCAGGAAGCCTACGCTGAAGCCCATGCTTTTGCAAGGGTGGTTTCTGTAGCAGTTCTTTTTACATGATAAGGTTGCCAGTCTCATGCATAGACTCATGTTAGTCAGATCTTACGATATGCCAGAGACCAGTAGTCCTATTCTTTCTTTGTATCCCCAGAGAACCTCGGGAATTACATGAGGCTAGTTATTTCAGTGATGCGTAAGGTTGCTTATCCCATGTACATAGAATTATGTCAGAAGATCAGGTTGTCTCGATGACCCGTGTTGGTAACATCGTCAACCCGCATGGAAGCTGTTCAATGGTCGTGACAGGCGGACCTCCGCTGGAGGACACAAGTTCGGTGACCTGGGGATAATACCGCACATTAGAACCTGTTGAATGCTTTCTCTAAAGGCTTCGTGTGATCTCGGCAACTGTCCCTCCCATCTCAGATAAAGAGGCATAACACCTTGCAGAAGACCATAACAGAAGGGAGAGTTGAAGGCAAACGTGCAAGGGGAAGACAGCGCTATAAGTGCGAAGATAACATCAAGAGATGGACAGGAAAGAGTCTATCAGAGTGCACCACCAAGACAAAAGACAGAAGACGTTGGAGATCCATTACAGCCAACCTTCGTTATGGAGATGGCAACTGATGATGATGATGATGATGAGTTTTTCGCGTCTGGTCGGCTGTTGAGTCTGTTTTCGAGCGCTTTGCGACCACTGCCTCAAAATGCGACGTGAGGTTATCACCGGCGACAGGCCCTCCCAGATCTAATAGCGAGGCAGTGGCTTTTTCGTGGAAATCTCCCTACGGAAGAGGACCTTCTAGCTCGTGGCATGGCACACCCCGCCATTAACACAGGTCTGGCCGCTGAACCTGCTGAGTTGGTGTAGCCCTTTGAGTTTGCAAAAACCATAAAAACACAACTCCAAATAAGTGGAATCAGAAGAAATATCGAAAACATAAACCCCGGGGATCGGAAATCACACAGTACCAGACATTTTCCTAACCCAGGTTTTGATTGTCAGGGTTGCGTGGGCTGCTACTGCGTTCATTGTCCTGAAATGCTTGCAATAACACTGATACCCCGCTGCCCTTTAACTGCTTATTGGGTAAAGTAGCTATATTTTTCAATACTTTAATATAAAACATTGCTTCTCTGAAGTCAACTTCGATCTGCTCACAAATAACGGCACATCAAAAAAGAAACAAAACCATGCAAGCGATTATTGCTCTACGTAATAGTTATTATTACAAGTGTAGAAATTACAACCGGTATTGAAAAAAAAAAACCCTTTGTACTAAAATAGTCAATCGCATTTTTGTTGTTTTAGTTGCTTTGGCAAGAATTGAGTAGTACCTAGAGGTCGCAAGAGTTATGTTTTAAGCTGTTATGAAATGTAAGGGTTATCGATGTGTGTTCTTTTATCCTTGAAATATTTCTGGTGCCATCAATTCACCATGATTATTAGCCTTCATTCTCCTAAGGGCATGGGCCTTCAACAAATGCACGCCAAGTCTTCTTGTTCTGTGCCATACGCTCAAGGATTTTCCATATCATTTTCATCCCTTTCGTTACAATATACAGTTCCCTTCTACGTGTGTTTTATATCTCTCTACCTCTGTTACATTGGGGATTTCAGAAAAAAAGACTGCCTTGTAAGGCTCTCAGCGTGTATCTCCGTCATCTATTACCAGTTTTAAAAAAAATTCCTTATCCTTCTTCTGTTTTTCTTGTCCAATTGCTCTCCTGTTTCATATATTCTTTCTGTATTTATCTCTTCTACTTCTTACTCATTGTATTGATCTTCGTACTCTTACTTGAGCGTCGAGGTACCGAGTGGTTAGAGTCCTTGCTTCTTGAGACAAAGTTACGGGATACGAATCTCGGTAGCATCTCGCTCGTCTACCCAGCTGTAAAGAGTTATTTGACTCAGCTCTTGATTTAGGGCAGACAGGCAGCAAGAATGAGAACCGGTCATCGCCATGTCATGAAACTGAGACCTAGTGTAGTGAAGTTTCTAACAATTTACTCCCTACGGCAATATTTGTCATGGCACTGCTTTTACCGTTTACTGTTACCTATTCTTTTCTTCTCTTTTTTATTTTTGTTTCTTTCTAATTGTTATCTGTTTAATTTTCTCCTCTCTCCTTACTTCTTGTTCAGCTTCTTCATCATCATCGTCTTCTGCTCTTTCATTTTTTCCTCCTTTTTTGTCTTCTCTTCTGTACTTCTTTTTCTTCTCATATCACGTATACCTGTTCGTTCTTCATGACGCGTTATTTTATCATATTTGTGCTGTCATCATCATATTGTTAACCGTTGGCTTCGCTCGAAGCAATCGCTAGAGCTAGAAGCCCGCACCAAAACATTCTTACAGCGGTAATTTTTGTAACAATACCAAAACCTACCCTCTGTCCTGTACTTACTGTTCTTTGTCTTCTATCATTTACTAGACACAGTATTACAGTCGTTGACTTGTGTAATCTGACCTATACTGTATAATAAGGGAACAACAGAAGTGATTGCGTCATTAATAGGCTAGATTGCCCTAGGTAAATTTCCGGTGTTATGTGTTGCTGGTCGCACTAATAACCCCTGTCATCGAAGCACCATTTTTGTGGTGCTTAGCTGGCAGGGAGGATAGTGTGATTCGCTTCCATAGCTAGGCGGGGGTGTCGCACGGAAGGTCCTGGGTTCGATTCCCCGGTAAGCCACTCACGTCTGTTGTTTTTCTGTTGTCTAGTTTTCTACTTCTTTATTATTCACGACTGCCTGAAAACATACCGTTATGTGTGTGTGTGTGTGTGCGTGTGCGTGTGTGTGTGTGTGTGTGTGTGTGTGTAATATTGATTTACTAGTTTTTGTAGCAGTTTGTTTTACGTGATTTCGCCAGCCCGTTGTACAACCTCGTACTAGTGACCCCATTACAACATATCTGATGGAGCAGTCAGTATATCCTGTCTCTGTCTTACCAGACACCCCCGAGAAGTGTACAATACCTGATTGCATATTTTTCATTTCTCTTCCTCCAGTTCTGTGAAACATTTTATTTCTTTCATCACTCGTCTTTATGATCGTATATTTGGGGATCGGAGTAGCTAAGAGGTATGGCGTCCGCCTCGAATTCTAAAGGTACCGCGTTCGATTCCCAGTAGAGGGAATATAATTTATGGACATTTTGTTCATAACTAGTGGTCCTAATGATGTCATACTCCCCTCTGGTATCTTGGGTAGTGAGATCAGATACCTAGCCTTGGGTAAGGGCGAAAAGTCCCGTGTGCAAGCTGCGCGCATTAAAAATCCCACTGCAGTTGGAAATCATAAAGAGTAGGCCATAAGGCCGCTACCCTGGCAAAATTAAAAAACTTAGAAACGTACCCACCACAAAAAATATTTATATAATGTGTGATTCCTATATACACACACTGGGATCCTCACCGGTACTACGGAGTTCGTGCACTGCGCTGAGATCCTCATTGTGTGATCTAAGGGAGGAGATCGGAGCACTGATGGAGTTGACCGTGTGCAATGAAGATATCCTTAAAACCAAACCAAACTAAACCAAACTAAGATCGTTCGTTTCGTCTTTACAATTTTGTGGGCATACTGTATATTTTCTGAGCCTTTTTGTTTTCAATAAATAAATAAATAGAAATTGAAAAAAAAAATTGAAACATAATAGTTATATCTTAATATCTTACTGTGGTTTAGTTAGATTTGAGAATTATAGAGTGTTGCTTTAATTTTTTTTAACTTCCCCGTTATTCGGTTTTATGATAACTTTTGTTTGATTTTGGCCTGGTCTGAGTTTTATTTATTTATTTGTTATTTTAGTGTTTCTGAGTCAGGTTTTTCTTTGCTGGTGTCTGTGATCATCAGAATATGATTAATAAACAGCATATGATTATTCATCGATTTTTTAAAATTTCCGCTCGTTACGGACCACGGAGCGACACCTACAGGGAACCATTTTACAAGAAACTTGCTTCAAAGCCCTCTGGCTCTTGTAACGGTGATTTTTCTAGCAGCGTGTTGTGCATGATAAGTTTGCCAGCCTCATTCTGAACTTTATAGCATTCATTTCATACGACATTCCAGAAGAAGCAATAGCTCCTTTTCCAACGAAAGACGCAGTCAACGCTTTAACAAATTGCACGTACCCAAACCTAGGCTTGACTTATTCAAGAAAAGCTTAGCGTACTCTGCTGCTCATCTTTGGAATTGTCTTCCACAGAACCTAAGAAACAACCTCAGTCCCTATTCATACAATCGTAGACTTTTCGAATACTTTATGAGTTCTGATTACATCCCCCCCCCCCCCCCCCCCCCCCCCCCCAATCAGATTATCTTTTCTTATAATTTCAACTGTAGGCTCTAATGACGATGTTTGTACTTTTCAACATATTTTATGTCATGCTTATAAATAGTTAATGTTAATATGAGTGTGCTATGTTATTTTACTTTACAACGTTGAATTCCTTGAAATTGATATGTGAAATGTATGTGAGAATAAATGAATTCAGTATGAAAGGTGAGAGAAAGGAAGGGCAGATTGTCAGACGGACCTGTGTGCCAAATTCTCAACCCTTTGAAAATAAAGTTCGTTCGTTCTTTGCTCAAACTCCCTCTTCCCAATCCCTCCCCCGGGAACTACGCTAGGTTACGTTAGTAAAAGGTCAAGGTAGTCATGTAGCAGATACTGTCGTAGGGGAATGAAGTGTTAGAGACTTCATCATACGAGGTCCAGCATCGAGAAGTTCCCTTCATCGCTGCCTTTTCATTCCCTAACTCAAAGTCAGGTATCCATTTACAGCTGGGTAGACTTGAGCGTGTCGGTACCGTGATTCGAACCCGGTACCTTTCCCGCGAGAAACCAGCGGTATAACCACTCTGTCAATCGGACGTTCGTATAGTCAGTGCTATTCTTAAATGCGCAAAGTTGCTACTGTGTTTGTAATGGGTGTGCGGTGGTTCCTGTAATATATTGTAGCACGTTACAATTTTTATCTCTCGGGCAGTGATAAAATTTTAACACGAAGCTTATTAAAGGGAACTATCTAGGGGAGATAAGAATAGGGGGAGATAAAAATTGGACAAACAAGGAAACCGCAGTACAGTTTATGTACATAAGAGAAATAATGGCGGAAAGAAATTGAAATAGAGAAGGTAACAACGATACGATTGGAGTAGAGAAGTTAATTGAGGTTTGCTTGAAATAGTGATGGCACCAGGGTTAAAAGTTGGAACAGTGAAAACAGTAGTAAACACAACTGAATGATAAGAAAGTTGGCCAAACAAAAAAAAAAAAACAACAAACTGTCATCCCTTTTTCGGATCAGGCATCTCAGAATTCTTTGGGATTATACTTGAACATTCTTTCTTTCTTTCTACCTGTCTGTCTGTCTTCTGTCTGCCTGCTGCCTCCCTTTCCCCTTGTCTGTCTGTCTCCCTCCATGTCTTCCTTTATCTTTCTGTGTCTATCCGTCTCTCTTTGTCTATCTGTGTGTCTGTCCTTTTATGTCTGTCTATGTGTCTGACTCCAACGGGCTGATCACCCGTTTGCCAGTCACTTCGATTACGGAAACAACAGCAAATGGATTGATTTGCCGTTGCCCTAAAGACGCCAATAGGCGTGATGGGAAACAATGGCAAAGAAAACCTATCTGCTGTTGCCCTAAGACGCCACTAGGCGTAATGGCCACTGACTGCTTTGACGGTCGGTGGCTAAGGACGGAAGAAGAAGAAGAGATGTGTCTGACTATCTAAATGTTTGGTCTTTTGTCTGTCTGCCTTTATGTCTGCCTAACTGTCTGGCGTGTCTGTCTGTTTCCGGAAGGGTGACAGTTCTTAGAGTGGACGCCAACGAAGTTTGAATTATTCGTCTGTTTGTCTGTCTGTGTGTCTGTCTGTCATTTTATGTCTGTCTGCGTGCCTGTCTATGTGTCTGTCGTTCTGTATGTATGTCTATATGTCTGTCCTTCTGTCTGTCTGCCTTTCTGTCTGTCTAATTGTCTGGCGTGTCTGTCTGCCTTCGGAATGTGACATTTCTTTCAGAGAACGCCAACAAAGTTTGAATTACCATCACTCCGATGATGAATTTGCACCGAGCCTCAGGGAAATGAGGGCCCATAGGAATTACACTATCTATGTTCTTGATGCCAGACAAATATTTGGAATGTCTGTTTTGTTTAAATTTCATGAGTAATTGATCTATTAAGATTTTTTTTAAAGTATTACATTTACTTCTATTAATTTGTTATTTAATAATTCTTGCATTTATTCGCTAATTTTACCCAGAAGGTTTTTATAGGCATATTCTTCTTTTTATTCTTCTTCCATTATTCTTTCTTCTGTCGTCGATTTCTTTCTTTCTTTCTTTCGTGAATGTTTTCCTTCTCCATCATATGGCGATCTACCAAATAGTTCCATGCGATCTAGCGGTTGGCCGCAAGCGACCGATGTCCAACATGGATTAAATTAAAGTCGTCATATATTTATATTAAACAAGCGACGATTGTAAAATTCTCTGTAGGTGAAAACACAGAACACCGTAACGATGTCCAGGGAATAGCAAAATGATTATTAACAGTATATAAATTTACTTTCTATGTATCTACCCTCTGCGTTGCGCGTGCGATTTAAGAATATTTACCTTGTTACGACATTACCGTATTTAACAGAATCAACGTTAAAAAAATAGAATGCAATCCCTTCTTTTTAATAATTATCCCATAGCAAATAAGAATATCACTTTCATTTCTTTCCTTTTTTTTCCTTTATTGATTATGCGTAACTTTCTGTGTGTAAACTGTAATATAGAGTAAATACTAGTTTAATTCTAACTCAAATATTGGTTCGTTTCACAGTAGCAAAAGTTTCTATCTTTCCATCCTCCATTTTATATGGATTGTTTCGTGGGCGCGAGAATGTTTTTCAGCGAAATTGATATTTTTACACGATACTGCCATCTGTTACAATTTATCCTTGATTTGAAGTGACTGATGTAGGACCTGCACCCTGGCCAAGCACAAATATAATTATGTACTGTAGTTGTGAACAGGAGGATTTTATTTGCTGATCAATGGAAGTTTATTAAAAAAAAAAAAGGCCGCGGTACACGTGCGTGCACTCAGGTATAACAGCTACACACTTATTGTAAGTACATTCATTAATAGATGGTGGTAGTTGTAAGCACATACAGTACTTGTAAGTGCATGCAGTTCTCTTAAGTGCATCTAGTACTCGTTAGTTCACACAGTACTCGTTGGTAAAAACAGTACTCGTTGGTACACACAGTACTCGTGAGTACATAGAGCATTCTTAAGTACATAGAGTACTCTTATGCTCATACAGTACTAGTACGTACATACAGTACCGTAAGTATATACAGTACTTATGAGTACGTACAGTACTCGTAAGGTACGTAGAGTACTCGTAAGGTACGTAGAGTACTCGTAAGCACATGCAGTACTCGAAAGGACATGCAGCATTCATGTGTACTTACAGTACCCGTAAGCGCTAGTACCCGTAAGCGCATACAATATTTGTAAGGACATACACTACTCGTAAATATATATAGTACTCGCAAGTACATACAGTACTCGTAAAGCTTTAGCGAGGACCCAGACGTCTAAAAGTATACACACACGCACAAGAAATCAGGTACATGTGCTATGTGGTGCATACGTTTATGTAAAGTACAGTATTCTGTACACAGTACTGTTGATTACACATGTACATATACAAACGGGAATTTACATAAGGACATGTGTTGAAGTGCCCTTGTGTAGTTCTCGGGGGGTTTCTGAGGGTACAAAGCAAGAATTGGACTACTGCTCTCATGGGCAGGTCGTACAAGGCGTGACGATGTGTATGGCGTTGGCAAGCTCAGCATGTAGAACAAATAGCTTCAGAAACCACCAATGTAAGAACAAGTGATTGCTTGTGCAGGCTTCCTGCAAGGGGACCATTTGCAGTTGTGGCTGCATGCTTCATACGGAGCTAAAACAAGAATGATGATAATGATATGTTGTAGCACATACACAAGGGAATACAGGCAGGTAATTGTTAAGATACAGTTGTGGACACAGGTGTACACAAGTTGAGAAAAACAATCACAATTGAGGGCAAACATTCACTAGTAAGAAAAACCAGACCGACTGAATAAACATAGGCAACAGGTGGGACTGAACATAAATCTCAAGAAGACAGAAGCCATGGTACTCAGTGCAAGAAATCCTGCACCCATAAAAATAACGGACCAAGAGCTAGAAAATACAACAACATTTACATACTTAGGAAGCACAAAACATCAGATGGCGGAACAAGCAAAGACATGAGTTACCGAATGAATAAAGCCAGCATAGCCTTCGCCAACCTAAATTACATGTAGAAATCTTCCTAGTACAGTACAAACACTAAATAAAAAATATACGAGAACTGCATAATTTCTTTACTTCCGTACGGTGCAGAATGATGGAGAAAAACAGAAAAGGAAATGACCTAACTGTCCTCTTTCCACACAACCTGCCTAACTGAACACCATCACCAACCAAGAACTGCTAACTCGGAGCCACCAAGAAGACATGCGCACCACCATAGCGGGTAGACGCTGGAATTGGGTTGGCCATATCCTCAGAAGAGACCTTGACACTATCACCAGAACTGCCATGCTATGCACTCCAGAAGGGAAACGAAAGCGAGGACTACCAAAAGTTACCTGGCGGAGAACCGTGGAGGCATAGATGCCAAAGCATGAACCAGAGCTGGATCACCTCATAAAGGATAGCTGCCGACCGAGCAAGGTGGAGGCAGTTATTGCTGTGCTAGAAGACGCCACCAGGCGTGATGGTCACTGACTGCTTTGTCAGTTAGTGGCCAAGGACTAAAGACGATGAAGGAGAATTAACAAGTATGGACTAACTGCCAAAATTAGGAACAAACATTCACAATTAGCAACTAACTTCCACAATTACCGTAAAGGCAAACATACAAGTAAAAAAAAAAAGGATCCCATTACATGCCCATTAAGGCATATTGGGAATATGGTCTGTAACGGAGCCAATGTAACATATGTCCCAGGTTATTTAAACTTGACTTGTTGCCCTCGAACTAAGATATTATAATTTTGGTGTGATCACCATCAACACATTTTCACTAGCGACACTCGTTCATAAACTCGATAGAAGTCTGTTATATAGTCCTATGTACATTTAGATTTCATCCAACCAGAATCCTGGATATCGGTAACAACATATATGACTGACATACGAATAACCAGCTGATGGCACCTAACAATGGCTTCATACACATCTAGTGATACACTACTCATTGTTATATATGACTTTTGGAGTCATATATATATATATATATATATATATATATATATATATATATATATATATATATATATATATATATATATATATATATATATATATATATATATATATATATATATATATATATATATATATATATATATATATATGACTCCGAAAGTCACCACTGTCGCGGCATCCTCTCCTTGTGTATACAACTGACACCTATGCCATACAGTATCACTTCTGGTGCATCCTACCCATTGCGCCTTCCAGAATCACTTCTAGACTACAGTCTAACAATAATCGCTTCAGATAAAATAATATCACATCCATGTGATATTATTGTGTCCGTCTTCCATGACGGTCAGTCAGACAACTCCCTCTAACATCGTCAAATACTCTCCGTCATCCAAACAGTTCACCACCCAACATACTCATCACGGGCTCACGTGAATCTCACAAACGCACGACATCCCTGAACAACACTCTACAAGTATATTACTCGTACATTAGAAATAACACATGACCATGAAAAACTCACATGTCACGATGCTAGTGACATGAAACAACAACTACTCACTCCTTCACTCTCACACACCCTGAAACACACGTCATGTGTAACATGACATGGTGCTAGGCCCATATTTTCTTGACCATACGGCACACTTGGGGTGATGTGGTCAGCATCACGCCGGCAGCCTTTAACCTTCCCAGAGTTGCTCTGATACACAATTCAGGAGGCTTGGTCGACACCATTTACACGTAGGGTCCAGAAATTCACAAGTAGAAACCAGCTATCATAATTAGGGCAGCCTGCCACAATTAGGGGCAACCTGCCACAATTAAGGGCTAACATTCACAATTAGAGGCAAACATTCACAAGTAGAGAAGAGCATTCAGTATAAGGGCAAACATTCACAATTAGGTGCAAACATTCACAGTTACCCGTGTGTTGCCGGGACCCGAAAGGGGAGCAAAGAATAGTAACACTGCACCCTACCACGCATGTCGTAAAAGGCGACTAAGGAGGGTTTGGGCATGGGGCTGTTTACCCCATCCCGTAAAAACTTCGCACAGTGGGCTGATCACCTGCTTGCCAACCAATCTGATTACGGAAACAGCGATAGATTGTTTGGTCTGTTTTTGTTCCACAAAGACGCCACTAGGCGTGGTGGAAACAGCGATAGATTGATCAATTTGTTGTTGCCCTAAGACGCCACTAGGCGTACTGGCCACATACTGCTTTGCCGGTTGGTGGCTAAGGATGGAAGAAGAAGAAGAAGATTCACAGTTAGGGGAAAACATTTACACTTAGGGCCAAACTTCCACAATTATGGGCAAACATTCACAAGCAGAGACGAACATTCACCGCTAGGGTCAAATATTCACAGTCAGGTGCACACATTCACAATGAGGGGCAAAGATTTACAATTATAGGCAAACATTCACAAGAAGAAAAAATAATACACAATTAAATTCTAACATTTATAATTAAAGGCAAACATTCAAAATTAGGGACAAACATTCACAATTAGGAGCAGAACTTTACAACTAGGAGCAGAGAATCATAATTAGGAGCAAACACTCACAACGAGGTGCAAACACTCACTATTAGGAGCAAACACTCACTATTAGGAGCAAACACTCACAATTAGGAGCAAACACTCACAATTAGGAGCAAACACTCACAATTAGGATCAAACACTAACAATTAGAAGCAAACACTCACATTTAGGGGCGGGGCAAGCATTCACAATTAGGGACAAGAATTCACAATTAGTGGCAGGCATTTACAAAATAGGAGCAGGCATTCACAACTAGGAACAAACACTCACATTTAGGAGCAAACCCTCACAATTAGGAGCAAACACTCACAATTAGGAGCAAACACTCAGAATTAGGAACAAACCCTCACAATTAGGTGCAAACACTCACAATTAGGAGCAAACACTCACAATAAGGTACAAACAATCACAATTAGGTGCAAACACTCACAATTAGGAGCAAACACTCAAAATTAGGAGCAGACATTCACAATTAGGAGCAGACACTCACACTTAGGGGCAAACACTCACAATGAGGCGCAAACACTCACAATTATGAGCAAGCACTCACAATTAGGTGCAAACACTCGCAATTAGGAGTAAACACTGACAATTAGGAGCAAACATTCACAATTAGGAGCAAACACTCACAATTAGGCGCAAACATTCACAATTAGGGGCGGGGCAAGCATTCACAATTAGGGACAAGAATTCACAGTTAGGGGCAGGCATTTATAATTAGGAGCAGGCATTCACAACTAGGAGCAAACCCTCACAATTAGGAGCAAATACTCACAATTAGAAGCAAACGCTCACAATTAAGAACAAACGCTCACAATTAGGAGCAAACACTAACAGCTAGGTGCAAACACTCACAATTAGGCGCAAACATTCACAATTAGGGGTGAGGCAAGCATTCACAATTAGGGACAAGAATTCACAATTAGTGGCAGGCATTGACAATTAGTAGCAGGCATTGACAATTAGGAGCAAACCCTCACAATTAGGAGCAAACACTCACAATTAAGTGCAAACACTCGCAAAGCTATGGACAATTATAACTTCTATTTTGAGAGCGTTTGCTCACTAAGTTATCATAACGACGAAACAAACTGTGAATTAAGTGAACCAGGTAGGGCGCTAAGACTTCTTGGATGCATGAATTTCTCAAGGCCCGTCATAAGGGCGGCTTGAAGCAGAAACAGTTATTAAAACCACTGCTTTACACCTTTCGCGGATCAGTCACACCTGCCAGTTTCCCGCACGCTCTTCATTTCATTGACTTCTGCCACATCTACACACGATTCACGCCATCCATAGCAGCTACATCTTTCATAAACTTCACCTCAGCTATACCAGTCAAATACTCCATAGGCTTACACACTAGCAACTTCCACGGTCCAACCTTCCATATACTCAGCTCCACGCACAACCTCGATTTTCTCCACGTACATCCTCCACTCTCTCAACGCACGTCTTCCAATATCTCCACGTACATCCTCCACTCTCACAACGCACGTCTTCCAATATCTCCACGCATATCCTCCAATCTCACAACGCACGTCTTCCAATATCTCCACGCATATCCTCCAATCTCTCAACACACATCTTCCAGTATCGCAACGCATATCCTCCAATTACTCCACGCACGTACTCCAATTACTCCACGCACGTACTCCAATTACTCTACGCACATTCTCCAATTACTCCACGCACAGTCTCCAATTACTCCACGCACATTCTCCAGTTACTCCACGCACATTCTCCAATTACTCCACGCACATTCTGCAATTACTCCACGCACATTCTGCAATCTCTCCATGCACGTCTTCCTGTCACTCCACGCTCAGCCTCCAATCTCTCCACGCAAATACTCGAATCTCTCCACGCACAACCTCGAATCTCTCCGTGCAAATCCTCCAGTCTCTCAACCCACATCCATCTATCACTCTACTTACATCCTCCAGTCTCTCAACCCACATTCACCATTTACTCCACACAGTTTATTAGCACATATATCCGTAACAATTGCAGTTCACTTAATAACAACACAAACCACATTGATTAACCATTAATTTTCCCATTCACTAATCCAGTTTGATACTATTTAATCCACAGATCTGAGCAAGGATTAAGCCTAAGCCCTGGGAAAAGGTCGTCAATTATTTCTCTAGTTATCTAGAGATAGGACCGTGTGCTTTCACCTTTAACAATCAAGTACTTTATGATGGACTTACATTTTTATGCATGGAATATTCCAAATGCATATACGGATGGAGAATAGTCTACGTTATTTAAAGCGCTGAAGAGAATCTCCAGTGTTTGTATTTACATTGACATAAACACTTAAAAATGATTGCTAATAACTTTTGAAACATATATTTAAATTTAATGTAATTTTTTTGCGTAAAGGAATTCCAGTTTCAACCGAAAAAATTGGTTTTAATACATCAGGTATACACTTGTCAGTTTCAAACTGAAATAATTTTGTTATTTTAGATATAAGGTGTACACAATTGCATTTTCTTTATATATATATAACATTACATTATTTTACATAAACACATATTCGAGTGTAGGCTATTTCTGAGTGAGGATTATCGAAATACATTTTAAAATCCAAACCCTTTGTTAGGACTCCAGGAGTAGAAAACAATCCGGCAAATGTTTTATTCCAGGAAATGCCAGAGGTAAACTGTCCAAGAAGATTCATTAGTTCGGGGCGTATGCCATGATCTTCGGCATTTGGATTTCATTTTATCGGAATTACTGCGCTTTGACAAAGCAGTTGCCATGACAACAAAAGTTATCTATTTTCTAATCAACGGGAAGGAGGAGGCGGCGGAGTTTAATAGTGATGACGACGCTGAGGATGTGCGGGGTAAGTAAAACTGTTCTAAATTATCATCATTATCATTTTCTTTTTCACTTTCTATTGAGCATGGAGCCACCACTACAGCTGACCACCCTTCCAGGAAGCCATGCGCAAAGCATTCACATGCTCATACAACGGTGGTTTCTGTAGATATGTGTTGAACATAATGCCACATGTGCAACCTCGTATTAGTGGCCTTTTACGACATGCCTGAGTGAGTAGTAGTTTTATTCTGCCTTTATCTCATCAGCCACCCCCCCCCACCCCCCGGGAACTCCCCGGGGCGACTAAAAACTATACATCTCAAAAATCAATACCTTTATCGTCACTTATCATTACTTTTATTTTACATTCTATCTTTCTGCTTAAATTTATATCTGCCTACCTACATACATCTCATCATCATCATCAGTTACCATGCCTACTGGCGTAGGAGATCATGCCTCTCCACAACTTCCTGTTTCCAGTACAATTTATCAAATCTGTTGTTGACCTCCTTCCATGCCACGATGTCAAACTGTCCAGTATTTGCTCTATTTGTCTGTCTCTTTTTCCGTCAAGTTTACCTGTTGTTACGATATATTCTAGCTTTCCTCTTCTCATAACATGCCAAGAAAAAAGTGGATTGCTTCTGTCTAACTTGGGAAATAAGTTTCTTTTCCGCATTGGCCTCTTTCAGGACATCATCATTACTCTTTCTGGGTGTCCATGGTATTTTTAACACTTTTCTGTAAAACCACATCTCTGTGGCCTCTAATGCTTTCCCTGTTTGTTTACTAACCGTCCATGACTCACTCCCACACGTCAGGATTGGTTATATATACAGTTGACATTCAAAAATCCGGCCATCGATAATCCGGTTCCTTCAGATTTCCGACATGGATTTCGGAGCGCATTTTTTAATTTACTGCGTTAGCGTGCCACTGTTTTCTGGAGCCGTTTATGTTTTGATGCAGCTGTTGAACTAAAATTCTGTAGAACTGTTTTATTTAGTTGATGAACATTAACATTTCATTTGCTTTTCATTTAGTTTTTAATTTTCTTTCTTTAAAGGACTGTACAGGTAGTCATTTTCTGTTAAATATATACAGCATATATAACCATAACAAATCAGGCATTTTCAACAATCCGGCACTTTTCAGGTCCGGAGGTTGCCGGATTTTTGAATGTCAACTGTAACACGGAAGAACTATCTTCCTTACTTCCATTGACAAAGAACCATTGCCTAAAAATCTCTTCATTTGATAGAATGCTGTTTTTCCTTTAGATATTCTGCTCTTGTCTTCCGAGATGCATCTACCGCCGCGTATATCAACTGTTCAACTGTGGAACTATTTACTTACCAAACTACTTGCAACGTGTCCACCCATGAATGAATCAACACACACACATTAGTAGTTGAGTTCCACTTAGCCCCGTGGAGAATCCCGGGGGGGTCTCTGAGGAGACAAAGAAAGTATTGAACTACTGCTCTCTCAAGCATGTCGTAAGCGGCGACTGACATGAGGGTGTGCGCATGGGGGGCTGGCACTCTCATTACTTAAAACAAGTTGATAGACAAACCACCGTTACAAGAGCACGTGCATTCTTTGATGCAGGTTTTTCCCCGCCAGGAGGCCAGCTGCGTTCGTGGCTCCATTATCCGCAACGAGAAAAGATCAATTATTTTTTTAACATTTTCTGGCATTACACAATATATATTTTAACCTAGCTCACACAGAGCACTCACTCTGCTCATAAATGTTAACCCTTTTCATCACAGGAGCCACATGGTGCGCCACGGTATGGTACATTAATCTCCCAAAGACCGCTTGGTGCGCCTATTTGGTTGCATGCAGATTTCCTCCTCTCTGTATTTTACACGATGTAAACAAAATTATTTGTTGCATATAAAACTCAACAACCATTATCATTATTACCTATCAGTGGCCCCAAGCTGTATAGGCCTTCAACAAACGCATGCTAAGTCCTCCTGTCCTCATCTCAAGATGTTTCCATTCATCCTCATCCCTGTTATATCTGTTTCTCGTTCTCTTCTCCATGTGTTTTAAGACTTACTATCAATCAGTACACTTAAGCTCCCATAGGCCTTCAACAAATTCATGCCAGGTCCTCCTGTCACGTGTCATCGGTTCATGTGTTATCTACGTCTTCCTCAACATTTTTACTTCTGTCTCCAGTTCTCTTCTCCGTGTGTTTATTGGTCTACCTCTGCCTGTTTGGTCTACCTCTGCCTGTTTGGTCTACCTCTGCCTGTTTGGTCTACCTCTGCCTGTTTGGTTCTACCTCTGCCTGTTTGGTCTACCTCTGCCTGTTTGGTCTACCTCTGCCTGTTTGGTCTACCTCTGCCTGTTTGGTCTACCTCTGCCTGTTTGTTTGGTCTACCTCTGTCTGTTTGGTCTACCTCTGCCTGTTTGGTCTACCTCTGCCTGTTTGGTCTACCTCTGCCTGGTTGGTCTACCTGTCTGTTTGGTCTACCTCTGCCTGGTTGGTCTACCTCTGCCTGGTTGGTCTACCTCTGCCTGTTTGGTCTACCTCTGCCTGTTTGGTCTACCTCTGCCTGTTTGGTCTACCTCTGCCTGTTTGGTCTACCTCTGCCTGTTTGGTCTACCTCTGCCTGGTTGGTCTACCTTTGCCTGTTTGGTCTACCTCTGCCTGTTTGGTCTACCTCTGCCTGTTTGGTCTACCTCTGCCTGTTTGTTTGGTCTACCTCTGTCTGTTTGGTCTACCTCTGCCTGTTTGGTCTACCTCTGCCTGTTTGGTCTACCTCTGCCTGTTTGGTCTACCTCTGTCTGTTTGTTTGGTCTACCTCTGCCTGTTTGGTCTACCTCTGCCTGTTTGGTCTACCTCTGCCTGTTTGGTCTACCTCTGTCTGTTTGGTCTACCTCTGCCTGTTTGGTCTACCTCTGTCTGTTTGTTTGGTCTACCTCTGCCTGTTTGGTCTACCTCTGCCTGTTTGGTCTACCTCTGTCTGTTTGTTTGGTCTACCTCTGCCTGTTTGGTCTACCTCTGTCTGTTTGGTCTACCTCTGCCTGTTTGGTCTACCTCTGCCTGTTTGGTCTACCTCTGCCTGTTTGGTCTACCTCTGCCTGTTTGGTCTACCTCTGTCTGTTTGTTTGGTCTACCTCTGCCTGTTTGGTCTACCTCTGCCTGTTTGGTCTACCTCTGCCTGTCTTATCCTGGGCATTCAGAGCACAGTGTGCATTGTAATGCTTATCAGCAGGTTCCCTCAGTGTGTGTCCTATCCATCGCCAGCGTCTTCTTCTCATCTCTTGTTCTACTAGCACTGGTCTAGTTCTTGGTCATCAGTTCCACATGAGTGATTTTGTCACACCATTTCAAACCCTCCAGTCCACTCAAGCACCCAACCATGAAAGTCGGTAATTCCCTACAACGATTTTATTTATATTCACAATTATTTTCTCAGATATATATTTATTTGCTTCTTGTTTTGTAGCATCTTCTTCTTCGTCAAGTACCATGCCTAGTAGCGTAGGAGATCATGTGTCTCCATAACTTCCTGTCTCCAGTACAATTTATCAATTCTATTGTTGACCTTCTTCCATGCTACAATGTCAAACTGTCCACTATTTGCTGTCTTTTTCTTCCTCTACCTCTTTCTCCTTGTTACGATATATTCCAGCTTTCCTCTCCTTATAACATGCACCAAAAAAAGTTTACTTTGCGCATTGGCCTCTTTCAGAACATCCTCATTACTCTTTCTGGCTGTCCATGGTATTTTTAACATTCTTCTGTAAAACCACATCTCTGTGGCCTGTAGTGCTTTCTCTACTTGTTTATTAACTGTCCATGAGTCACTCCCCTACGTTTGGATTAGTTCTTTGTAACACTGAAGATTTCTTTTTTTCTTACTTCCATTAACAAAAAAACCGTTGCATAAAATACTCTTCATTTTATACCAACCGAATAAAAATAGAAGAATAGATGTACACAGACTGTAATCAAATGATATAAAGGAGGAATATAATGTCAAAATGAACAACTATTTCGATGCTTTAGGCAAAATTGACAACGATATCACCTCCAAGACAATCGATACTAAATGGGAACAACTGAGAACAGCAATGACAGAAGCAGCTGTAGCGACCACCGGATACCTAGTACATAAAAAGAAAAAATGGATAAGAGAAGATACTTGGGATAAAATACAAGAAAGGAAAACAGCAAAACTTAAACTACTAGCGGCAAGTACACATAATGCAGTTGAATCTTGCAAACTAACTTATAACTTGTTAAATAAAGAAGTGAAGACAAAAACTCGAAGAGATAAAAGACATTTCATCAATGAACTGGCCGTAGAAGCTGAAAATGCTGCAAGAACTGGTAATAGTAGGTGCCTTTATCAAATTACAAAACAACTATGTCACCAGCCTACTGCTATGGAAACACCTGTTAAAGGTAAATTAGGGAATTCAATACCAACAGAAAAAGAACAAATGAAGAGATGGGCTGAGCACTTCATGGAGGTGCTAAACAGACCACCACCAACAGTAACACCTGATTTTAATAATGAAACACCCACAACCACCTTGCCAATAACTTGCGATGAATTCACGCTGGACGAGATCAAACAAGCCGTTAAAAGATTAAAAAATTTTAAAGCTGCTGGAGTTGACGAAATTTCAGGGGAAATGATTAAAGCAGTTAATGACAACAACCTCTTGAGAATTTTAGATATTATAAATGAAGTATGGAGAGAAGAACAACCACCACAACAATGGAAAGACAGTATTATTGTAAAGTTACCGAAGAAAGGTGATCTATCAGACTGTAATAACTGGCGTGGTATATCTCTATTATCAGTACCTGGAAAATTATTATGTTGCATGATGTTAGAAAGACTTAAATTGCATGCTGACGAAAAGATCAGAGAAGAACAAGCGGGTTTCAGGCCGAAACGATCATGTATTGATCAAATATTCACACTAAGAACAATTATAGAAGAATCAGTGGAAAGGCAATCGCCACTTATTATCACCTTCGTCGATTTTCAAAAAGCCTTTGATAGTCTACACCGCCCATCATTGTGGAAGATACTTACAATCTATGGTTTTCCAACAAAATATGTGAATATAATCAAAGCGCTATATGACAATGCAAGATGTTGTGTTAGAACAAATAAAGGGAATACAGAATGGTTTACAGTAGAAACAGGGGTGAAACAAGGCTGTATTATGTCACCACTACTTTTTGGAATAGCTATTGATTGGGTTATGAGAAACTATACCCACAATGAACAATTAGGTATAAAATGGACAAATGGAAAATTCCTGGGGGACCTGGATTTCGCAGATGATTTAGCATTCTTAAGTTCAACACCCAGACAATCCCAAGAAGCAATAAATAATTTGTGTCATCTCTCGGTTAAAATAGGTCTCCAAATAAATGCCTCTAAAACTAAAGCTATGAACTTTTCTAACGAGACCTTTGATATCATCTTGAACGGGGAAAAACTACAGAAAGTTGAAAGTTTCAATTATTTAGGCAGTAAAATGACTCAGGATGGTGACACAACAAGAGAAATCCATACTAGAATTGCTTTGGCAGCTAGCGCCTTCAATAGATTATCTAACATTTGGAAATTACGATCATTGAATATACATACCAAGCTTCGTCTGTTTAATTCAAATGTTATCTCAGTGTTAACATACGGCTGTGAGAGTTGGAAAATAACAAAATCATTGGAGAACAAGCTGAATACATTCGAGAACAAATGTCTTAGAAAACTCATGAACATCAGTTGGAAAGAATTCAAGACTAATCGACAAATAAGAGAAGACTCTAGGCAGAAATATGTCTCCGACTATATAAGAAAAAGACGATGGTCATATATCGGTCATGTCCTACGAATGCAAAACAACAGAATACCACTACAGGCGCTCACTTGGGTTCCTGAGGGTAAGAGGAAAAAAGGAAGACCAAAAGAAACACTCAGAAGAATAATAATAAGAGAAGGAAGAACGTTGGGATTAAACAATGTGCAAGAGCTAAGAGGAGTGGCGTCACAGCGAACAACATGGAGAGCACTGGTTTCTGCCTTATGCGCCGTGTTTGGTGCTTAAAGAATTTATTATTATTATTTTTTTGCCTGAGCTATTCTGAGGTTACACAAAAACATTGATATTCATTTTCGTGATTGGTTAAAGCTTAAAAACTGTTGTAACAGGATACAGTAAAGATTCAAACTTCCTGTGTGGACAGAGTTTTAATTTATTATTAATTTTTTAAAATGAATGTCATGTTTACAAGTTAGCTTTTCAATGTTTTTGCCTTAGGGTTCGTCTTCTTTATTTGCTGTAAACTGTATTATTTATTACGAGATTTAAAAAAAAAAAAAAACGCATTGCCATAATCATAACTATGTCACGCAGAAAAATCATAACTATGTCACGCAGAAACGCAGTAACGACATTAACGCCTATAAACTTTAAATGTCATCGTACCAGATGTCCGTGTAGTTCTCTGCACATTCATCATCTAACTCTAATTCATTCATTTATTCATCACGGAGCACGTACCTTCAACAAATTTATGACATATCCTCCTGTCCTGTGCCATCTACTTAAGATCTTTTAATGTCTTCTTTATCCTTTTGTCTTCCTATCTCTAGCTGTCTTCTCCATGTGTTTTCCGGCAGTGGTTCTCAACATAGGCCATTCCATATAGAACTAGGGGGGGGGGGGCAACAGTAAGGTGGGAAAGCACCTTTTTCAGCTAACAGTGACTATCAGGGAGGGGGGGGGGGGCACAGAGATTAATGATACTCAGAAGGGGACCATGAGGAAAAGAAAAGGTTGAGAATCCCTGTTCTACGATATCCCCCTTCTTCTTTTACCCTAGGTATTCCAGAACAAGGAACTACCTTGTACATCTATCACCAGTTTTTGTCAGTGTGTGTCATGTCCATATGCAGGGTCTTCTTTTAATCTCTTGTTGTGTTGTAAGCGTTATTATGCGTTCATGTTTCTTGTTTCAGTCTATCTCCACCGGGACTGTGTAGTCGGAGTCGTGGAGTCTTTCGTTTTTAGTGGAGTCGGTACAAAATGTCTGGACTGCGACACTGAAATGTATGTCATGTGACGTGTGAAAAAGCTGTAGTCGGAGTCGGATCTCTAAAATTTCAGGAGTTGGAGTCGTATCTCTAAAATTTCAGGAGTTGGAGTCGTATCTCTAAAATTTCAGGAGTTGGAGTCGTATCTCTAAAATTCCAGGAGTTGGAGTAGTATCTCTAAAATTTCAGGAGTTGGAGTCGTATCTCTAAAATTTCAGGAGTTGGAGTCGCATCTCTAAAATTTCAGGAGTTGGAGTGGTATCTCTAAAATTTCAGAAGTTGAAGTCAGATCTCTAAAGTTTCAGGATTTGGAGTCATATCTCTAAAATTTCAGGAGTTGAAGTCGGAAATGTTTTTGCCCGACTCCCACAGCCCTTGTCTCCACGCATGTTTCCTATGGATTTTCTGTCTCCGTTGTTCTTTTTTAGATATCTTGTCAGGTAAATGCTGTCTTGATCTGATGGTCTGACATCTTTTTTGTTATCCCATTCTTTTTTATAAACAAAAAATTGTTCTATTTTGTATATATTCGTTTCGGTAACGAGTAATCATAATTTGATGACGTTATCACCAAATACGTCATGCATTGCTGCGTACTCGTTGAAATAACGAAGTTACTTTGCGTAATGTTTCGGTCCACTGTTTCCGTGAAGCGTAGTGGTTAGCTGAAGTTCGCTTTCTGGAACCAAATGTGTGGCACAGGCCACTGTGTTGTAGAATTTCTGTGATGTTGTCGATGCATATGCCTCTTGGTATCCCCATGCCCCGAAACCGGGTTTGTCTACTGTTGTACGAGCGTAGTGGTAATTTATCGGGCTGCATGCTCATGAGATGGCCAAACCACTTAATTTTTTTATCTCCTTATCTAGTGGATGCATGATGTAGTTCTACAATTTATCGGATGTCTTAATTTCAAATCCTGTCTCTCCTGGTAACGTTAATGATTTTTCGTAAGTATCTCATCTCACAGAATGTAAATTTCCCCCTGATGTGCTTTGGTCAGGAACCTTGTTTGACACTGATATCAACGAGTTGGTAATAACGTCTAATTTATCAGCAGTCGTTTAGTTACCTTAGTAATATTCTGATGTTTGAATAGTGGCGACAATTGGCAAGTCACCACTCTGATTTTTTTGACATCATGTTTTAATTTCTGTATCAAGTCTACCATTTTCTGTAAAAATGAATATAAAGAAGTATTAGGTCGTAATTCAGTAGCGATTTTTGTTATTGAGGTTCGAGAAATCCAGTTGACAAAAGAGGAATCGATAATAGGAGATCAAGTCCGGTACGTTCGATACGTTCTTTTCTTCTTTGGGCTTTGAATGGAACACCTAATTTTTGCTTGTATTGTGTTTCACTTAGTTCACTGGGCCAGCACGTTTGAATGGGGTTAATTCAGTGGAAACGCTTTGGTTCTCAAATGCACCAATTATTACCATGACAAAGATGGCAGATTTCGGTTGCACGCATTGCTTCTTCCTTGATTTGTAATTTTAGAGTTGTATTAATGGCTAATTTGTTGTAGAATAATAGTATGAATTTGTCTTTTTTTCATACATAGAATCAATAGATCAATCACACAATCAGTCGGTTTGTTTGTCTATCTGCCTATATACCAGTCAATCAGTGAGTCTATCTATCTATCTATCTATCTATCTATCTATCTATCTATCTATCTATCTATCTATCTATCTATCTATCTATCTATCTGTCTGTCTGTCTGTCTGTCTGTCTGTCTGTCTGTCTGTCTGTCTGTCTCTCTGTCTGTCTGTCTGTCTGTCTGTCTGTCTGTCTGTCTGTCTGTCTGTCCGTCCGTCTACCTATCTGTTACCTGTCAATTTATCTGTCTATCTGCTCGTCTTTCTGTCTGTCCTTCTGCCTGCCCTAGATCTTTGTAGTCAAACCTATCATGCTTATGGTCAATTGACAGTGCACCATGAAAAAACTGATAGACCTTCGTTCTCTTTTAATGGGTTTTCAATTTAGTTTTAACTGTGCGGTGCTAGTATTTTCCGATTTTCCCGAAAATATACCATGAAAAGATTGCAAAGCATACATGTTCTTCTTTTAATGAGTGTTCAATTTAGTTTTCATGGTGTAATGCGCGCCGTTTCCATATTAAAATAACTAGCATGTCTCGCGCTCATAGAAGACGGCTTGCGGACCCCAAGGGAGGACGCCCAAGTCGAGAAGCACTGATATAGGCCCGTGTTAAAATGCTCAAAAAAGAAAAAAAAGCAAAGGCAGTTCTCAGATGAGACAAAGAAAGAACAGAACCACTCAAGCATGTCGTAAGAGGCGACTGATAAGAGGTTGTGCGTGAGGCTGTCAACTTTATCGTGTTGTAAAACTAATTGCTACAAAACCCACTACTACAAGAGCGCACGTATGCTTTGATGGCAGGCCTGCATACAAGGGGACCAGCGGCAGTGTTGATGGTGGGGGTTCCATTCTCCATAAAAAAGGTATCCTCCCATAGCAGATACAGCCGTAGGAGATTGAAGTGTTAGAGACTTCACTATACTAGCTTCAACATCAAGAAGTAGGGTGACCAGTTCCCTTCCTAGCTGCCTTTTCCTTCCCTAACTCAAGAGCAAAGTCAGGAACCCATTTACAGCTTGGTAGACTGGAGTGTGACGATACCGTGAATCTAACCCGGCACCTTTGCCGCCAGAGACCAGGGCTCTAACAACTGTCAATCGAACGCTTTCCATTCTCAGTAAGGAACGAAAAGAAAGGAGAAGAATTAGCCCCTTATCATATACTGCTGTAGAGGAATGGAGAGTTAGAAACCTGTCCTATGCTAGGACTCAGTATCACGAGATAGGGTGCCCGGTTAAAGTTCGAGGGGTATAAAGTTACTGGGATGTGTCCAAGGTCAGATTTGTGCAGACTTTGCATAATCTACACCGGAAATACTGAAAATGTCGGCTCAGATTTTAAATTCTGCTTTTATATCTTCCGCAGTTTAAAGTTTTTTTTAGGGTGTAACTCCTGTGTTCACTAGCCCCGCCCATTTTTGACTTCAAGTCTGCATTTCTTGTCGTCGAAAATTGTTTCATTCGCGGATTCTCCAGAGTTGTAAACTTTAGTCCGTGCTGGTTTAACTCTTTCTTTCTTTCTTTCTTTCTTTCTTTCTTTCTTTCTTTCTTTCTTTCTTTCTTTCTTTCTTTCTTTCTTTCTTTCTTTCTTTCCTTTCTTTCTTTCTTTCCTTTCTTTCTTTCTTTCTTTTTATTTCTTTCTTTCTTTCTCTTTCAGGATTCATCAGAGTTGTAAACTTTAGTCCGTGCTGGTTAGGTTATTTCTTTCTTTCTTTTTATTTCTTTCTTTCTTTCTCTTTCAGGATTCATCAGAGTTGTAAACTTTAGTCCGTGCTGGTTAGGTTATTTCTTTCTTTCTTTTTATTTCTTTCTTTCTTTCTCTTTCAGGATTCATCAGAGTTGTAAACTTTAGTCCGTGCTGGTTAGGTTATTTCTTTCTTTCTATCTTTTTCTTTCTTTCTTTCTTTCTTTCTTTCTTTCTTTCTTTCTTTCTTTCTTTCTTTCTTTCTCTATCAGGATTCGCCCAAACGTTAGTTCGAGCTGTTTAACTTTCTTTCTTGCATTTTTTCTTTCTTTCTTTCATTTTGTCTTTCATTTCTTTCTTATTCTTTTTTTTCCTTTCTTTTTATCTTTCCTTCTTTCTTATCTTCCTTCTCTGTTTCCTTTCTTTTTCCTGTCTTATTCTTTCTTTCTTTTTCTTCTTTCTGTCTTTCTTTCTTTTCTTTGTCTCTGTCACTATTTCTTACTTTCTTTCTTTCTTTCTTTCCTTAGTTCTTTCTTTCCTTCTTCCTTTATTTTTCTTTCACGTGTGAATACATAGTCTCTAAGGCAGGGGTATACCAAGTGTAGGACCCCCGGGGGTTTCTGATGAGTCAAAGAAAGACTTCGACTTCTTCTCCAGGCAAGTCGTTATACGCCACTAAAATGAGGTTGTGCCTAAGGCTGACAGCCCCGTGTAGTCGCCCGGGGGTCCCTGAAAAGGACGAATAGGACTATTGCAACCTCATGCATGTCGTACAAGGCGACTAATATGAAGTCTTGCATGGGGCTGACAACCTCATAAAATAAAACGAATGTCCACAGAAACCACTAATGTAGGAGAGATGTTAATGTGTGGTGCAGGCTTCCTGTCAGGTGACCAGCTACAGTGGTGGCTGTATGCTTCGTAAGGAGAGCAAAGGGAAATTATAATGATGAATGATAAGGCTGGCAACCTCATCATGTCAAACAAATTGCTACATAACTTACTGCTGCATGATCTCATGAATGCATTTATTCAGGCTTCCTGCACACACGCGCGCACAAATATATAAGTACTCATATATACAGTTATTATAGGTTGAACGGAACGCGCCTCGCCAAAACGAGGCAAAACGTTATTAATAATAATATGAAGTTATTATGATAGAATTGCATTCGAATAAATAATAATAAATATTACTGGGCATGTTGCAGACACTCGTAAGACATAAAGAAGTAGAACAACTAGACAACAAAAGAGTGATAGAAGTGAAAGACTTACCGGGAAATGCATGGCCATCAGAACGGCATCATCGCTTCGCTGCAGGAGTAAATCGTGACTAACTACACTGCTAACTTAGCATCACTTTGTTTGTTTCTTCGTTTATTTCTATTTTGTTTGAAAAGCAGAAGTACATTATGGCTGAAACGAATTTTTGTGGAAAATAGAAGAAAATACGGAAAAATTTAACATATAACTCAGAGCATCAATAAAATGAACACTAAGTCGTGTTTGTTGTGAGCAGGGCCGGCTGTTTTCCGATTTAACCTATTTGACTCAATCAGGTCGCTCACAGCTTTGAAAAGAAAATAAAAACAAACAAACAATTGGAAGAACCTTTTCAAGATCACTCACCAAGAAAGAATTATGGAATTCATCATTCCTTTTTAGTTTTCACTTATTCTTGTTCTAATTTTAATTAGAACAACATTTTGAGAACGGTTCGTGGCAGGGTTGTGGAGTCGGTGTCGGAACACTTGTTGGGCCCACTCCACAACCCTGGTTTGTGGAACAGAAAGCAAGAAATATATCTTTATAAGTATAGTTTTGATTTAACAGATTTTATGTCGAAATGTAGCAAATAAATTGAGTATTTTATTGTTGAATACTCCAAAGCACAGGGGTCAAAGGTAGCCGCATAGCAGATACTGCCGTAGTGGAGATAAGTATTAGAGACTTCACTATACTAGTTCCAGCATTGAGAGGTGGGGTGACCAGGTTCCCTTTCTTGCTGTCTTTTCCTTCTCTAACTCAAGAGAGCCAGGTACCCATTTACAGCTGGGTAGACTGAAGACTGACGCTACCGTGTTTCGAACCAGCGAGAGGCCAGCACTCTAACACTCTATCAATAGGACGCTGTACGTCCAGGTGCCCCCACCAAAATCGTCCAGTCGGGCCCCGCATTTAAAAAGGCTAGGTCTGGTTGGGTACACGTTTGGCCGCGTACATAGTTGGCGCAGCATTTGATGTTGATGACGCTGTTAACGATGACATACACTGGGAGTATCTACAAGCAGAGAAACACACAATCATGTTTTTTTTTTTTTTTCACCCAATCGATATGGACGTGAAGTCGACAAAAAATGTCAGCAGAAAAATTAATATAGCTTATATTCATTATTCACCCGTGTGTTACCGGGGCCCGAAAGGGGAGCAAAGAATAGTAACACTGTCCCCTACCAAGCATGTCGTAAAAAGCGACTAAGGAGGGTTGGGCATGGGGCCGGTTACACCATCCTGTAAAAAAATTTAAACCACAAAAAACTTCAACAAATATGGACAAGTCAAATAAAGAAAATAAAACACAGCCATCCAAGACAGGGGAAGGTCCTCTCGCGGGGAGGCGTATGATGCAACACAGAGAAAGCCGAAAGGAGTCTGTGTTGCTGACTAGCCTTCTTTCTTCTAGGAGAACTTCCAGATTTGGCACCTGGAATGTTCGGACATTAAACGAACAAGGGAAAGTGGCGCAAGTAGCAGCAGAAATGAGGGAATACAAAATCGAGGTTCTGGGAATGTGTGAAACAAAGTGGAAGGGGGTAGACAGGAAGAAACTCATCACAGGTGAATTGGTGCTGTCCTCAGGACATGAAGACGAAAGTTCACACCACAATGAAGGGGTAGCTCTTATGTTATCTAAAGAAGCACAGAAAGCACTAATTGAATGGGAAGCTGTTGGACCCAGAATAATAACAGCTTCTTTCAAAACAGCTAAAAAGAAAATTCATGTAAATGTCATCCAATGTTATGCACCAACTAATGACAAAGAAGAGTCTGTGAAAGAAGCATTTTATACTAAACTACAGGAAATTATGGATAAAGTAAAACGAAGAGACATCACAATTT
This sequence comes from Oreohelix idahoensis, assembly GCA_024509875.1. Classification (NCBI taxonomy): domain Eukaryota; kingdom Metazoa; phylum Mollusca; class Gastropoda; order Stylommatophora; family Oreohelicidae; genus Oreohelix; species Oreohelix idahoensis. Next base: position 64,235 of record JAMPIV010000834.1, on the reverse strand, counting down.
TGATGGGTGACATGAATGCAAAGATAGGTACAGTCAATACTGGATTTGAAAAAGTCATGGGAAAACATGGGCTAGGAGTAATGAATGAAAATGGAGAGCTATTCGCAAACTTCTGTGCTTCATATCAACTGGCTATAGGAGGAAGCATGTTTCCACATAAGAGAATACACAAGGCAACATGGATATCACCAGACCATAGAACAGAAAATCAGATTGATCATATATGCATAAACAAGAAGTTTAGATCATCATTGCAGGATGTAAAGGTATATAGAGGAGCAGATGTGGCATCAGATCACCATCTTCTGATAGCCAAAGTAAAAATGAAACTCAAGAGATATGCAACAATGCAAAATTATAGACAACAGTTTAATGTAGGACAGCTAAGAAATCAAGAAACAAGAGACAAATTTGCGGTCACAGTATCCAACAAATTCCAAGTGCTCCAACAGCTGGAAGATGTAGAGAATACAGAAGACTATTGGCAGCAGGTCAAAACAGTATGGAAGGAGACATGTGAAGAAATACTGGGGAAAAGGGAAAGACAACAAAAAGCATGGATAACAACAGAAACCATCAATAAGATAAAAGACAGAAAAAACAAGAAAGCAGAGTTAAACACAAGCAAAACTAGAAGCTCCAAAGCCAAGGCTCAAGAAGTGTACACAGAAGCAAACAAAGAAGTAAAAAGAAGTATCAAAAGAGACAAGAGGAAGTATATTGAGGAGTTGGCAAGAGAGGCAGAAGATGCTGCAGCCAAAGGAAATTGTGGCCGGGTAGGGTAGTGGGTGTTGCTGTTTATGTCGAGAGTGTTAGGTTTTGATGACTAGCTAGTCCGCTAGAGTTGGGGATTGCTCTCTACAGTCTTACAGGTTGTTTTCCCAGGTTCGGGGTATATCCTCTAAGTTGTTTCTTTTATTGTTTTAGAGCAGTTGTTTGTTTATGATATGCTTGTAGCTATAGACCTATGATAGAATGATTCATTCTTCTTATAGCCAACTGTAAAGATACGATTCTTGAAAACAGCGTAAGGTTTTGACAGAAATAACTTTTAATTGTCTGTTCTGGTACAAATGAACTTGTCAAATAACACAAATTCTTTGATACAGGCATATATACATCAGTTAACAATTAGTAGTGCACATTTGGTACCATTTCATGAGTGCAAAATTCCCTTTGCACCTTTTTAAAGCTATCTGCATGATCGCATATGGCTATCTCCTTGGTTGTACTGTTTCCTTAAGTTGTGCATTTAGATTTTTGTCCTTGCTAATATACTGCAGGCTCTTCAGTGAAATCCGTTATGCAAGAGTTTTCCTTTTGAATCATGTAGGGATCCATAATGTTTAATATTCTCCACTTCATTTAGCATTCTTCCTCAACAGGAGACCAGGTTTCATTATCACATAAAATCTTCGAACCCAAATCTGCGGTAATCATAGCTGTGTGCACTATGAACCACGGGAAAGTTTACATGGTTGTAAATACTTACAGTATTTCAGAAAAACACATTATCACTTCACATCCTAGAATGATCTTTTTCAACAAAGCTTCCCAGTACTAGACTAACGTCTGTTAACTTTGGATTCTTGGTTCCAACTGAATCGCGTCTATTCTACTTTTCTGCCGGCTGAATAATACTGAGCCTAACCATTGGTTGGAAATCACATGACCAATGCTTGGCGTAAGCGAAGCTAGCCTAATTAATGCTTGGCGTTTCGAAGCGAAGCTGGCCTAATTAAACATCTGTTGTCCCGATTTATTAATATCTTCTGTTTCTAATAAGAATTTATTTTATATGTTAATATAGTCTGTACCTGAAGAAAACCACGGTATACGCGGCTACAAAATATGAGAGAACTGTATAGCAGCACAAAGAAGCTAACAGGGAAATACAAGCAAACAAGTTGCCTCATAAAAGACAAGAATGGGAAACTGCTCAGCAATATACAAGAGCAAATGAAGAGGTGGACAGAATATTTTGGAGACATTCTCAATAGACCAGCTCCACAAAACCCGCCGGACATCCAGCCAGCAGAAGAAGAGCTACAAATTAACGGTGAAAGACCAACAAAGGAAGAAATAAAGAAAGCCATAAAGCTTCTAAGAGAGGGAAAAGCGTCTGGACCTGATGGCATTCCAGCAGAGGCCATCAAAGCAGATATCGACACGGCTACAGAGATGTTATATAAATTACTTGGTAAAGTCTGGGAAAAGGAAGAGATACCAGCAGAATGAAAGGAAGGATATCTGGTTAAGTTGCCTAAGAAGGGAAATTTACAAGAGTGCACAAATTATAGAGGAATAATGTTACTATCAGTGCCAGGAAAAGTATTAAACAGGATTATCCTTGAGAGATTAAAAGAGTCCATAGACAAGAAACTGAGAGATGAACAAGCAGTTTTTCGACAAAACAGATCATGTACAGACCAGATAGCCACTTTGAGAATAATAGTTGAACAAAGTCTGGAATGGAATTCACCACTATACATCGGATTTGTGGACTACGAAAAGGCATTTGACAGTGTAGACAGAGAATCACTTTGGAAATTGATGAGGCATTATGGAGTTCCCCTGAAGATCATTAATTTAATAAAGAAAACATATGAAGACATGACATGCAGAGTTCTTCACGAAGGACAGCTTACAGAACCGTTTGGGATAAGAACAGGAGTGCGACAGGGATGCCTCTTGTCTCCATTTCTTTTCTTGCTGGCAATAGATTGGGTTATGAGATCCTCGACAACACACAACAGAAATGGAATCCAGTGGACTCTGACTAAGCAGTTGGATGATCTGGATTTTGCTGATGACTTGGCTCTTCTGTCCCATAACCGTAATCAGATGCAGGACAAATTAAAAACACTCGATGAGAGGTCACAGCAATTAGGTCTGAAAATACACAGGGAAAAGACAAAAATAATGAGAATAAATGCAGGTAATGATAACAGGGTTGAACTTGAAGAAACACCAATTCAAGATGTAGAATCATACACATATCTTGGCAGTAATATAGACAAAGTGGAGGGACAGACAGCGATATCAAAATAAGAATACAAAAGGCAAGGGGAGCTTTCATTGCATTGGGAAATATATGGAGATCAAGAGAAATCGGATCCAACACGAAAATAAGAATCTTCAACTCAAATGTGAAGTCAGTCCTATTGTATGGCTCGGAGACATGGAGAACAACAAAGACAACAACCAAAAAGCTACAGACTTTCATAAATGGGTGCTTGCGTAGAATAGAGGGATTAAAATGGTATGACAAGGTTACCAACGTGGAACTGATGACGAGAACTACACAAGTGCCAGTGGAACAAGAGATGAGAAGAAGACGATGGCGATGGATAGGACACACACTGAGGAAACCTGTTGATAGCATTACAAGGCAGTCCTTGTTCTGGAACCCCCAGGGCAAGAGAGGCAGAGGAAGACCAAGAAGTACATGGAGAAGAGAGTTGGAAACAGAGGTGAAAATGATGAGGAGAACATGGAAAGAACTTGAGATGATGGCAAGGGACAGGAGGACTTGGCATGTGTTTGTTGAAGGCCTCTGCTCCTTTGGGAGTGGAGGGTTATGAATGAATGAATGAATATTCATTATTAGGTTGTTTGTAATAATCTAGGACAGGGGTTGGCATCTGTTTTTTAGCTTCCTTTCCCTAGACCACTGGAAAGGATTGTGGTAGATCTGTTGGAATAAAAACAGAAGGAATTCAAAGATTCTCAAAGTTTGCTCCGCGGACACCTAGGCGTCCACGAGACCTTTTCAGGGGGTCCGCGAGGGAAAAACTATTTTCATAATAATCTAGGACGTTATTTGTCTTTGTCACTCTCATTCTCGAGTGAACAGAAACAGATACAAGAATCTAGATGTCTTCTATTAAGCAAATATGTAAAATAATGCCAGACTTCGCACTAAATTTGTTTTAAAATGTAGTTGTTTTTCATAAACAATATGATATTTATGTTAAAATGTAATGGTTTTGTTACTGTTATTTTTAAATGCACTAATAAATAAATATTTCCGTTTAAATTTCTAATACGGTAAACATCGATAGACAAAACCCACATAAACAGAAGCTCTTTGGGTGTGCTGTGTAATTTTTAAGAATGTAAAGGGGTCCTGAAACCAACATATTTGAGAAACGCTGAGCTAGGGAGATGTCGGACTAGTTTTCTCCCGCCGAGATTTAAGATCGCTTTTTTCCCCAGGATTAAGTGTACTTTTTCCTACATTCTCAGTGAAAACTTGGCAGCTAGCTTACTAAAATTCAGGTTATTTGCGAACTTCATAAAATAGGAACGAGATCTGTTCTTCGAAATGACGTTCTTCTTCTTCTTCGTACACTCTCAGACGTCAACTTGAATATGTTCAAAGAAAGCAGTGGTTAGCCCCATAAAGCTTTTCCGGGAATGGTACTGGTGATGGCCATATGTGATTTCTCTGTTCCTCATATGTTGAGCATCTTTGAAGCAGATGTTCAGCTGTCATTTTATCTGTACCACAGCCACGATGAGCGTTCATCGGTTAATTCCTATCTTTAGCTTGTTGAATAGGTGGTATCCTAATCTGTTGTGGCCCGTGCGGAGTCTGAAGATTATCACTTGTTCTCTTCTGATGAGCTGGTAATATGCATCATATTTTGTGTGACCTTCATGTTCTGCTTCCCAAATTAGGTTAACATTCGATATAATATCATTTAGTTTGAATTTCCCACCTCTATCTTGATGACATCGCAGGAGGCAGAGATAAAAGTTACTTGAAGGCTTGCACTTAGTCGAAATTCTAAATACTCTTAAATCTGAAAACAGACATGATCTTACCATGGTAGATGTTTAGAGAGTTCATTGTTTTCAACGTAGATCTCCTTAACTCGATATAACTCCGTGGTTGCCTGCCGCTGATCTTTTAAATAAGCGATCAGTATTACAGGATGTTTGAAAATTATTTGTACACACTTTAATAATTTATATTTCATGAACAACGTATACAATTTTCAATTTTCTTTATCACAATTTAAAGCTACGTGATAGACAATTTTTCACTTGCCTACTTACTCGTTCCTTTTCTACCGTGAGGTGTAGGGGTTTGGAAGAGAGAGCGCCAGACTATCCTATCGGCTGTCTTCCTCCTGGCCTGGTTCCATTCTAGTCCTTGGTCCTTTAGAGATTGTCTAATGCTGTCCTCCCAGCGGACTCTGGGTCGTCCTGGAGGTCTGGATCCCTGGCTCTTAGCCTCCCATACCTGCTGTGGCAGCCGATCTTCTCCCGTTCTGCAGACATATTTTTTTCACAATAACATAAAATTTAGTCTAAATGTTCAAAATGCCCACACTCAGCATGAATACATGAGCGGTCAACTCTCTATAATTCTTTTAGAATTGTCTTTCTTTCTTTAAAACTTAATTGAGTATTCTCCATCATTTGTCATGTATCTGAAAAATAATTTTTTTTTATTTTAAAAAAAAAAAAAAAAAAAAAAAAAAAAAAAAAAAAACTGTCTATCTCTTAGCTTTAAACTGTGACAAAGAAAATTGAAATTGTGTATGTTGCTAATGAAGTATAAATTTTAAAATTGTGTATACATCATTTTAAAACACCCTACATATGTAATATTTTTGCACGGTTTTATACAAGATGTAGTAAAAGGTAAAGTCCCCAGCAGATACTTCCATAGAGGAGTGAAGTGTTAGAGACTTCACCATACTAGGTCTAGCATTGAGATGTGGGGTGACCAGTTCCCTTCCTCGCTGCCTTTTCCGTCCATAACTCAAAGTCAGGTACCCATTTACAGCTGGGTAGACTTGAGCGTGTCGGTACCGTGATTTGAACCTGACACCTTTGCCGCGAGAGACCAGCGCTCTAACCACTCTGTCATTCGGACGCTGACAAGATGTAGTGAGGAAACAAAAACTGAAAGAAATCAAGCAGAAATAAAAATATATTGGACAGATATCAAAGAGACATAGCAGTCTTACCGTAAACCATCAGAAAGGACGGCCCCCATGACTACAAGACTAGAACTGCTGCTTCATCAAGAATCATGGCGCACACTGCAGTGGTGGCTGGATGCTCCATCAGGAGCAAAGAGGGAAATGATAATAAGTATATCAAGACAGTATTCGTCAGTGTAAACAACACACAAAACAACACAATTTGATGTCGAAAAGAGTAAATAACAAAAGTTAAAGAAACATCAGAACTATCTACATACTACTACTACTACTACTACTACTACTACTACTACTACTACTACTACTACTACTTAGTCGTTCCTCTGCTGACCTTGGGTGTAAAGGTTTGCCGGAGAGAGGACCATGCTATTTAATCAGCTAATAACTAAGGAAACGATATGCATAAAAAAATATTTTTTAAGCTTCAGTTCTTAAATGTTTAAATATGCTTTTAAGCGCGCTAAAAAACAATAGAAAAAAGATTACTTAAGTCGATGTAATTCAAAATATTTAAAAGACGTTGCTGGGAAATTTTGACCACTCAGACAAATTGTAGCTGTCAAAACAAAATCTTTCCTACCAATAACGTTTCTTTTTAAACATTTCAGATCTCCCCAATTTGGCGCTTTAAACGAAATTAAATTTTGTAGTTCTTCTTCATACACTCTCAAACGTCTACTTGGATATTAAATAAAAATAAATCAGTGGTCAGCTTCAGGCTATTTGCATCTCCACAGTTTTTCCAAAAATGGTACTGGTGACCACCATATGTGCTTTATATGTTCCTCATATGTTGGGCACCTTTGAAGCAGATGTTCAGCAGTCTTAAATTTGAGGAATATATTGCTGAGGTGCCGGACACTTTTGCGTTTTAAAGATCTGTTTCTTTGCTGGGCCTTGTCTTCATTTATCTAATCTCATTGTCTCCTCTTTATTGTTCTCCAAAACTACCCCGTTTAGTTTCCCCGGGAGGTCTGTGAATATACAAAGAAAAAACGGGACTACTGCCCTCCCAGGCATGTCGTACAAGGCGACTAACATGAGGTTGTGTATGAGGCTGGCAACCTTGTCATGTACAACAAATTGCTAAAGAAACCGTGGCTGTAAGAACGATTGGTTCAGGCGTCCTGCAATCAGACCAGCTGTAGTAGTGGTTCCATGGTCCGGGCGTCTTGCAATCAGACCAGCTGTAGTAGTGGTTCCATGGTCCGGGCGTCCTGCAATCAGACCAGCTGTAGTAGTGGTTCCATGGTCCGGGCGTCCTGCAATCAGACCAGCTGTAGTAGTGGTTCCATGGTCCGGGCGTCTTGCAATCAGACCAGCTGTAGTAGTGGTTCCATGGTCCGGGCGTCCTGCAATCAGACCAGCTGTAGTAGTGGTTCCATGGTCCGGGCGTCCTGCAATCAGACCAGCTGTAGTAGTGGTTCCATGGTCCGGGCGTCTTGCAATCAGACCAGCTGTAGTAGTGGTTCCATGGTCCGGGCGTCCTGCAATCAGACCAGCTGTAGTAGTGGTTCCATGGTCCGGGCGTCCTGCAATCATACCAGCTGTAGTAATGGTTCCATGGTCCGGGCGTCCTGCAATCAGACCAGCTTTAGTAGTGGTTCCATGGTCCGGGCGTCTTGCAATCAGACCAGCTGTAGTAGTGGTTCCATGGTCCGGGCGTCCTGCAATCAGACCAGCTGTAGTAGTGGTTCCATGGTCCGGGCGTCCTGCAATCAGACCAGCTGTAGTAGTGGTTCCATGGTCCGAGCGTCCTGCAATCAGACCAGCTGTAGAAGTAGTTCCATGGTCCGGGCGTCCTGCAATCAGACCAGCTGTAGTAGTGGTTCCATGGTCCGGGCGTCCTGCAATCAGACCAGCTGTCGTAGTGGTTCCATGGTCCGGGAGGAGCGAAAAGGAAAAGGAGGATAATGATCCAGTACCATAATTCCCGCCGTAGGTACTTCGGTCGGTCGATCTGTCACACTTTGCACACCGTCGTTTGCGCACTTGTTTCTGTTTTCGAGAGAGTGCATTAACTTTCGAGCACAGCTAAGCGGGTGCAACTGTGGTTGAAAGTTAGACAATAATTGTATTGTTTCCCCTTATATGTACTCTCGCGAAAATAGCAAAAGTGTGACGGTGTGTATTAAATCATCAGACAATCAAGATAATTTTCTTTCCAGTTTCATTCGGGAAACGGATTTAACTCATCATTTTTCTTAAAATTACCTTAAAAATGTAAGTTTTTCAATTGTTTCTTCAAGACAAAATTTTAATTTTTAAACTTATTATTATGGATCAAAATGATAAGATGGCTAAAAGGAAGAGACGATCGCGTCATTCACAGCGAGCAAGCGAGACTATAGAAGAAGCAGCATTGTAATACGTGTAACAGAAACAACACACTATAATTAAAAACCTGCCAATTTTGGCGGGTTGCTGCTAGTAAAAACTGAACACTTGTTATTCTCAAATTTTCTTCTTTGATCTGAACAGTTGATTGATATCCAGGGTCTTCTATAAGTTACTCTTACTGGCTTGTCCTGTTCTTGTCCATTCTACTACTTGCTAGAATTGTTCTATGCCCGTGTTTTGACTCATATCTTCATACAGCCCTTTTGTATTCACTATAAGCAGTGATTCTGTCATTTCACTCACAGTTTTATCCATTCTCCAGTGTTTGTCTCAACAAATACCTGTTTTCTCTACATTTGTAATTGTTTTTTCATATCTACTTTTTCCGCCCCCTCTTACCTTTTATGCTGTTTTCACATGTACTTCTTCTATTACGCACACTTTCTTGCTTTGCACTTTAATTTTGTATATTTTCTTTTATTTTTACCAGCCTCTGGTATTGCTTCCATTTTATATCTACATTGTATATTGTTTCATTGTTGAATTGGTTTTTCGTTACATTTGTGGTATATTGCTTCATAGCTGAATTATTTTCTTTTTTTTCTCTATCACTTACCCATCACTCTGTCTTCTTCACCATATCTTCATCTACATTCTGGTTCAGCCTCCATGTACGCGCATCATTCACCAACTTCATCCAACATGTTATTTAATTCACGATTCCCTTCTCACCTTCTTAATTCTTAATGTCCCTCATACGAATCTGCTCGTATTATCTGAAGCACTTCTCACGGGCGGCAAGACAAGATACAGGGAACAAAACAAAAAAAAAACAAAAACAAAACAGCAAAAACAAAAACGCTTTACTTAGCACGTTAACTTAATTATATCCATGAGCACAGTGACCTATCAACAGGTTTCTGACGTAAGCACTTTTTCCTTCCAGCAGAAATCTTATAATACCCCAAGACTTCAAAATGTCTTCAAATTTAAACTGTGGAAAAAAGGGTGGAGCTGATTTTCATTTTCTTTGAACGTGATGAGACGTCAGCATAAATATTTGAAGAAAGCATTGGTCAGCCTCTGGTCGCTGACTTCTCATTAGAGCAGTGGTGGGCCATACGGACGTGAATCGACACAGTTGGCGAATGGGCACTAAAAGTGTAGCGAATTTAATTATTAGACTTGGCATAACACTGACGAACATTTCAGCAACAAACAAAACAACTACTTGCAAACAAATATTTGCGCCGAAAAATACGTATATTGATTCCTTGATTTATATTTGATTCTGTAAGCAACAAGTCATGTACATGAGTTTTAGAATTGACCCCTTGAATCAGACTGCCCTTTTAACAAAAAAAAAAATGTAATATGGCGAACGAATCATTATATTCGCCACGCCTGTGACTTGAATCAACATCCTTTTTGCCCACCCTGGCATTAGTGTTTCTCCTGGACTTTAACGTGAGCCCATTTCTATTATCCTACCCAGTGAAGTCCAGTCGAAATCATGTTTGACTATATTGGTTGGTTGGATACTTCCTCCAGAGGTATCCATTTGTTGTATGTGTCTCCAATCTACAGCTGTATTGGTTGTCTGATTAATTTCCGTAGTTTAGTCTCAGTTATTCTGTATTTAACGAGCAAGTAACCCGCCAGAAATTGTGATAAATACGTGTGATTATGTTGTGCTCTTTTTCCCGCACGTTCTGATGACGACACTAATCCTTCCTGTGGTCATTTCAGTCCTGCCCATTTCAACTTCATTGGATCTTTTTCTAGATAAATTATCATGACGAATGGTCAGTGAGCAATGCACTGTGAAAAAACAGTTGAAATGCCTGCGCGCTATTTTAATGGATGTTTAATTTAGCTTTTACAGTGTAGTTACCTCCGAAATCGGAGAGTATTTGCCTGAATGGCGAGGGACACCTGTCTCTGTACAAGTAAAAAGGGATACTCACGTAAAATCAATGTCAGGTTAGACATAGTAATAACCTGAGATTTCGCCTCGAGTATTAGCGGGCGTACGGAAAAAAAAAAAAAAAAAAAAAAAAAAAAAAAAAATGTAGTGTGCGCCGTTCCCGAAAATGCACAACGAAAAAAAAAAAAACCCTGCAAGGCTTGCGTGCTCTTCTAATGCGTGCTCATTTTAACTTTCACTGTGCAATGCGCTCCTTTTCCGTATTTTGTCCACATTTTTCATTGTTCGTGACAGGACGAGTCACTTAAACAAATAGTAGTTTGGGGATAAGCAGATGTATTCGTCGTTGTCTGGTTGTCTCTATCTTGTTCTTGTTTTCTTGTTATTTTTCTTGTTCTTCTTCGTCTTCTTCTCTTGTTTTTGTTTTCTTCTTGTTCTTCTTGTTTTTCTTCTTCTTCTTCTTTTTTATCCAGTTTCTCCTCACAAGGAGCATAGGCCGTCAACAAACTTATGCCAAGTCTTCTTGCCCCGTGCCATCAGCTCAAGGTCTTTCTGTGTCTTCACTACCCCCTTCATCTCTGTCTACAGCTTTCTTTCCCATGCGTTCTTTGCTCTTCTTTGACCTCTCATACCTTAGGTAATTCAGAACAAGGACTGTCTGTAGTAATGCTGTCATCTCCAGCGCCTCATTCTCGTCTCCTGCTCCACTGGCGCATGTCTAGTTCTTGTCATCAGGCCCATATCAGTGATCTTGTCATACCACTTCAACCCTTATATTCATTTATTTAGTTCTCATAGTTATGTCCTAGTTATTTGTCATTACATTAAAAATATACGTACATGTTTTTGCCCAGAAACTACATTTACATTTTGAAAACTCTTTCTTTTTTCCTCTTTGCCTCTCTCTCTCTCCCTGGCTTTCTCTCTCACTCTCAATTTTATCTCTCTCTTTCTCGCTCTCCTCTCTCTCTCTCTCTCTCTCTCTCTCTCTCTCTCCCTCTCTCTCTCTCTCTCTGAGCAGCAATCTCACAAGAGGGGAAACACAATCAATCGATTCAAAGCAATAAATAAACATTTTGTCTATTTACAAGAACGTTAGTCTGTCAGTCTGTCTGTCTTGTCGTGTCTGTCACCTGTCACACACACACACACACATCCTGCCCTTCGAGTCCTCTTCACAAGTGGATAAACCTCTAATTTTTTTTTTCTGAGGAGCTAGGTCAAGTAATATCCCATCCGCCTCCTCCCTCACCCTGCCCCAGAGATATCATGTACCTCATTATACAGTTTTCCTATGTTAGTCAAGTTCAGGTGTTCTCAACTTTTGTGGTCCTCTACCCCAAATGTTTTTTAATAAACCTCATTTACACCTTATTCAGTATGAGAGGACAAATTAAATAAATTCTAAAGTTTAATATGTATATTCGCATAATAAAATAAATGAACAAATCAATCAATTTTTCATAAGGAAAATTGTATTCGTCACGTAAATAAAGTAAAAACAAAAAATATTGTTACGACGTTATTACCTTTGCTGAGATCCCCGGGGAGGGGATTTCCAAGGCAGAGGAATTAAGGCCGCTTGCATATTGCTGTCACCACGCAGTGTGCAAGTTTGGTTTTCATTTGTACTCGGTACAAAACAATATTGACTTATATAATAAAGTTGTTAAACGTTGAGCAGAAATAGAAAAGGTTAATGTAGTCCCATAACAGATACTGCTGTAGGGGAGTCAAGGTAGTGACTTTACTATACTAGGTCCAGCTTTTGGAGATGGAGTGAGTGACTAACTTCCTCGCTCACTTATTTTGCCTTCCCTGATTCAATAGCAGAGTCAGGTACCCGTGTACAGCTGGATATACGTTAGCACGACGTCGTAAGCGCGTGTCCAATCGGACGCTATTCTTTATTTCAATCTTTATCAGAATGGGAAGAGGAAGGTAAAGGATCCCGTTACCTGCACGTTGAGGCATAATGGAATATGGTATTAGTCCCATATTTTCTTGACCATCGGCACACTAGGGGTGATGTGGTCAGCATCACGCCGGCCGCTTTAACCTTCCCAGAGTTGCTATGGTACCCAATTCATGAGGCTGGGTCGACTCTTGAGCCGTTTGGGTTTTAAAAAATCCAATCTCAACTAGGAATCGAACCTTGGACCACCGAGCTAGGAAGCCAGTGCACTAACCACTGCGCCACCGTGACTCCACCTTAATCAGAATACAGTCAAATAAATTAGTGAGACCTTTGACTAAACCCTGAGATATTCTCTCTCCGGCTCACTTTTTTTTTTTTCATTAACACTACTAGTTTTTGAATATTTCAATAGGATAATATAGCCATTTACCAAATACAATGCTGTCACATGATTCAAAACATTTATTCACTGCTTAGACAGCGCAGACTACGCTGGCTTGGCCATGCCCGCGGAATGGAAAATGGTCGCATCCCGTAAAATATTTTCTACGGACAACTGGTAGATGACAAAAGAACAACGGAGCTACCGCGGCTGAGTTTCAAAGATGTGTGCAATGGACTGGCATGAATGCACTGAACATACGAGTAATCCAGCAGCCTGGGAGGATGAAGCTGCGGATCGTACCAAGTGGCGATGCTCCCTGTGGTGCCTCCTGGGATTGGGCGAAAAGAAGCTCTTACAACAAGCAGACGAGAAAAGAACACGCCAAAAGAAACACCAGGCCAAACAAAAACAAAATGCAGCTGAGGACTACTACCTCAAGAGCGCATTATTCCCATACCCAGTTATGACAGAAGGAGGCTACTACAAATACACGCCTTACCCCTTGACAAACTTCTCTCACCCTTTGGGGTATGCGTACCCCAGGGTGGGAACCCCCTGATTTAGCTCATAAACCGTCGAGACCCGGGTCTTGATGGCAGTTCGAGGTCATACATTGCATGTAGTGATCTCAAGAGCATGAGAAAATGGAAATCCAGTGTCCAGGTCTCAACAATTTATTGCATCGGTGTTAAGAAAGACATATTTTATAATAGGGCCACGTTCGTGGTGGCAAATTATTAGTATTATTACCGCTTGTCACACACAATTATTTCCGTAGCAACGCTGTACTCTCTCTCACTATCTCTCCCTCCTCTCTCCATCTCATGCTCTCTCTCTCCATCTCATGCTCTCTCTCCATCTCATGCTCTCTCTCTCTCTCTCTCTCTCTCTCTCTGATAACTTTTGAGAACTGACTGCCGTTGTCAGATATGCGCAGGATGTGTATTATCTAAGTCCATCTTTATTTATTAAGGCACACTCTTGCATATCTCGTTTCTTTTGCTCTATCTTCAGTCTGTCAGTACCTCAGTCTGTCTGTCTGTCTGTCCTCCCATCAGTCAGTCTATTAGTCCGCCAATCAGTCAGTCCATCAGTCCGCGCTTCAGTCAGTCCATCAGTTCACCCATCAGTCAGTCCATCAGTCCGCCCGTCAGTCAGTCCATCAATCCGCCTTCAGTCAGTCCATCAGTCTGCCCGTCAGTCCGCCCATCAATCCGCCAGTACACCCGTCAGTCAGTCCATCATTCCGCCCGTCAGTCAGTCCATCAATCCGTCCGTCAGTCAGTCCATCAGTCCGCCCATCAGCAAGTCCATCAGTCAGTCCATCATTCCCTCCATCAGTCCGACCGTCAGTCAGTCCACCAGTGCACTCGTCAGTCAGTCCATCAGTCCGACCTGCCGTCAGTCCATCAGTCCGCCCATCAGCAAGTCCATCAGTCAGTCCATCATTCCCTCCATCAGTCCGACCGTCAGTCAGTCCACCAGTGCACTCGTCAGTCAGTCCATCAGTCCGACCTGCCGTCAGTCCATCAGTCAGCAAGTCCATCAGTCAGTCTGCCTGTCAGTCAGTCAATCTGCCCGTTAGTCAGTTCACCGGTCCGACTTGCAGTCAGTCTACCAGTGCACCTGTCAGTCAGTTCATTAGTCCGCCCGTCAGTCAGTCTACCAATACACCCATCAGTGAGTCCATCAGCCCGCCCGTCAGTCAGTCCACCAGTACACCCGTCAGTCAGTCCGCCCGTCAGTCAGTCCACCTGTGCACCCGTCAATCAATCCATCAGTCCGCCCGTCAGTCAGTCCACCAGTACACCCGTCAAACAGTAAGTCTGCACGTCAATGAGTCCATCAGTCCGCCCATCAGTTAGTCCATCGGTCTGCCCGTCAGTCAGTCCATCCGACCGACCTGCATTCAGTCCATCCGTCCGACCTGCATTCAGTCCATCAGTCCGACCATCGACCCGCCCATCAGTCTGTCTGCCCGCCAGCCAGTAAGTCTGCCCGTCGGTCAGTCCATCGGTCCGACCTACAGTCAGTCCATCAGTCTGCCCGTCAGACAATCCATCCGTCCGACCTGCATTCAGGCCATCAGTCCGACCATCGATCTGCCCATCAGTCTGTCTGCCCGTCAGTCAGTCAGTCTGCCCGTCAGTAAGTCCATCGGTCCGACCTGCAGTCAGTCCATCAGTCTGTCCGTCAGTCAGTCAGTCTGCCCGTCAGTAAGTCCATCGGTCCGACCTGCAGTCAGTCCATCAGTCTGTCCGTCAGTCAGTCCATCAGTCTGTCCGTCAGTCAGTCCACCAGTACACCCGTCAGTCAGTCCACCAGTACACACGTCAGTGAGTCCATCAGTCCGGCCGTCAGTCAGTCCACCAGTACACCCTTCAGTCAGTACACCTGTCTTTCAGTCAGTCCGCCCGTCAGTCAGTCCACAAGTGCATCCGTCAGTCACTCCATCAGTCCGCATCCGTCAGTCAACCCATCAGTCCGCCCATCAGTCAATCCACCAGTACACCCGTCAGTCAGTAAGTCCGCCCGTCAGTCAGTCCATCAGTCCGCCCATCAGTCAGTCCAACAGTCCGCCCGTCAGTCAGTCCATCAGTCCGCCCGTCAGTCAGTCCATCGGTCTGCCCGTCAGTCAGTCCATCAGTCTGCCCGTCAGTCAGTCCATCGGTCTGCCCGTCAGTGAGTCCAACAGTACACCCGTCAGTCAGTAAGTCCGCCCGTCAGTGAGTCCATCAGTCCGCCTGACAGTTAGTACATCAGTCAGACCGTCAGTCCATCAGTCCGACCGTCAGTCAGTCCATCAGTCTGCCCGTCAGTGAGTCCATCAGTCCGCCCGTCAGTCAGTCCATCAGTAAGACCATCAGTCTGCCCATCTGTCAGTCCATCAGTCCGCGCGTCAGTCAGTCAGTCTATCCACCTCTTTATCTGTCCATCCATGTCGCCTGTCTGTAACTATCCCATCTTTCTCTACAACGCCATTTATGTCTGTTAACACTCAATACTTTACTATCCACTCTGTGCTACATACACAAACACAGCGCACATGCCGTGAAATAAATACATTTTAATAGCCTAATATTATTTTAAACTTAAAATCTCCCAAATTATTACTTTATACAAATCATTGATTCTATGATTATCATTATTATATTTTTTTTTACCCTGGGAAGTCTCACAGATAAACAGTTTATCTCCACCACCGTTTCTTTTTTCTTGTCATTCATTGTCTGTGCTTGTGTGTCACCCAGATTCCAACTGTTAGCAATAATGAGTCAACTCAGCCCGTTAGCCATTTAATTGAAATCTAATTACTAGTTACATCGTTCTCGAACCCATACCTTAAAATAGTAGTCTTCACTTTATTTCAAGCGTTGTTTTCTCCCCCCGATCGTTGAATCGAGCTGATAATCGATACACTTCCTATTTACATTAGGTTGTGATTTGTGGACTCACGCACTTCAAAAGTAAGCGATACTATGTCTCCATTAGTGCTGAATCCTTTGGCTGTTAGTATAAGAATACTTTCAGAGCTGCATAGGACACAAATTGAGGAAACTAGTTGCTAGCATTACAAGACCGCTGTTTTGCTGGAAAACACAGGGCAAGAAACATAGAGGGAATCCAACACAAAAAACATGCGGAGAAAAGAACTGATGACATAATGACAGGGACAAGGAAGAGATTGAAAAACTTGATGCTCATGGCGCAAGTCTGACTGGCTGACTGACTGGCTGACGGGCTGAGTGACTGACGGACTGACTGACGAAGTGACTGACGGGCTGAGGGACCGGCGAACAGACTGACAGGCACACAGACTGACTGGCTGACAGACTTACTCACGGTTTGGCTGGCTGACTGGCGGCTAACTGACGGGCTCATTGACTGACTGGCTGGCATACAGACTGACTGACTGGCATACAGGCTGACTGACTGGCTAATTATCTGACAGACTAACAGACAGGCTGACTGACTGGTAGACAGACTGACTGACGGGCTGATTGATTGACTGGCAGACAGACTGACTTACTCGCAGACAGACTGACTGACTGGCAGACAGGCTGACTGACGGGCTAACTGACTGACTTGCTGGCATACAGACTGAAGGGCTAACTGTCTGACTGACTAGCAGACAGACTGACTGACTGGCTAACTGTCTGACTGACTTGTAGACAGACTGACTGATTGGTTGACTGATAGACTGACTCTCAGACAGACTGGCAGACAGAACGACTGGCTGGCTGGCTTACAGACTGATTGGTTGACTGATAGATTGACTCTCAGACAGACTGGCAGACAGACAGACAGACTGGCTGGCATACAGACTGTGACTGGCATACAGACTGACCGACTGGCTAACTATCTGACTGACTAGCAGACAGACTGACTGACTGGCTATCTAACTGACTGGTAGACATACTGATTGACTGGCTGACTGACTGACTGGCAGACAGACTGACTGGCTGGCAGACATGCTGACTGTTGGGCTGATTGATTGACTGGCAGACAGATTGACTGACTGGTAGACAGACTAACTGACTGGAAACAGACTGACTAACTGGCTGACAGACTGACTGACGGGCTGATTGGCTGACTGGCAGACAGACTGACTGAGTTTCAGACAGACTGACTCACTCACTGATTGACTGACTCGCAGACCGACTGACTGACTGGCAGACCGACTGATTCACTGGCAGACAGACTGACTCACTGGCAGACCGACTGACGGGCATACTGACTGACTGCTAGACAGACTGACAGACGGGCTGACTAACTGACTAGCTGACTGACTGACAAGCTGGCTGACTGACTGACAAGCTAGCTATCTGAATGGTTGACGAGCTGACTGACTAACTGAATTGCAGGCTGACAGACCTACGGGCTTATTGGCTGACTGACGGGCAGACTGACTGACGGACTCAGTCAGTCAGACTGAGTGGTTAGAGCACTGGTCTCTCGCGGCGACGGTGCCGGGTTCGATTCACGGTACCGACAAGCTCCAGTCTACCCAGCTGTAAATGGGTGCCTGACTTTGCTCTTAAGTTAGAGATTGAAAAAAGCAGCGAGGAAGGGAACTGGTCACCCCACCTCTCGATGCTGAACCTAGTATGGTGAGATCTCTAACACTTCTCTCCCCTACGGCCGTATCTGATATGGGTTGCTACCTTTACCTTTTAGTATAGATGAAGCCTTTAACACTTCATTCCTCTCGGCAGTATCTGCTCTGAAACTACCGTTTTTACTGCCTCTGCAACGTCTGCTATTACCATCTTTAATATGCATAATTCCCCTTCCTTTCATCCAATAAAATTACAACGATTTCTTTTCCTTCTCGTTTTCTTCTTGTCTCTCTTATTTCCATTCTTTAAAACTACCATTCGCCTCTAGCTCTATGCAGGCAACCTGCACCAAAGCACGAGTTGTTTTAACTGTCGTGGTTTATTTAACTTTGTGTTTTTCATAAAGAGGTTGCTGCCTTATGGACAACCCTCTGTTGTTGCCTCCCACGACATTGTTTCCCCTTTAAAAGAACAGATTGTAAATGGAAGTTAAATTATGTGTCAGACTGTCACAGTTTGCTACAGGATACCGGGAAGTTACCTATTCTTTTATGCCTGGTTTTGAAGAATCAAGTAATGCCCCTTGTTTTGTTTGTTATTTATGTTTCTTCTTCTTCCTCGTTCGTCCTAAAAAGGACGGTGGTTGCGTTGTGTCTGTTTACGCCTAAGCTGTGATATCTGCACCTTGTTATTTATGTTTGAAGAAGACCATAGGGTTAGTCACATTGGTACATTTATTTTTCTTTCTGTAAAATTACTACTGTGCAAGTTTTCTTCACATTTTTGCGCTAACTTTACTTCATAAAAAAATAATTCAATTTGCTACTACTTTACCTCATGAACGTCTACTACTTTACCTCATTAATGTCTACTAAAAATTTACCTCATTAATGTCTGCTACAAATTTACCTCAGTAAATAAAATCTGCTACTATTTTACCTCATTAATATCTGTTACTATTTTTCTTCAGTGTCTGATACAATTTTACCTCCTTAATGACCCTTACTATTTTACTTCCGTGTCTGATACAATTTTACTTCATTAATGTCTGCTGAAATTTTACTTCATTAATGTCTGAACCATTTTTTAAACTCATTAATTTTACGTGTCCTGCGCTCTATTTCTTCGTTGTCGTTCGCTCTCAAATTACAACATCTGTCTTTCTTATTAAGCTGGGAGCCCGTCTCAGGCTTCTATCGAAATTCATCTGTCTGTCCCACATGGAAATTCATCTGTCTGTCCCACATGGAAATTCATCTGTCTGTCCCACATGGAAATTCATCTGTCTGTCCCACATGGAAATTCATCTGTCTGTCCCACATGGAAATTCATCTGTCTGTCCCACATGGAAATTCATCTGTCTGTCCCACATGGAAATTCATCTGTCTGTCCCACATGGAAATTCATCTGTCTGTCCCACATGGAAATTCATCTGTATGTCCCACATGGAAATTCATCTGTCTGTCCCACATGGAAATTCATCTGTCTGTCTTGGAGCCGCGCTAGCGTAGTGGTTACAACACCGCTCTGGCGACCGGGTGATACAGGATCAAACCCGGGCGACGGCATTTGAGGATTTTTCGTCGACCGGGATTTGGACTGGATTAACTCGAGACCTGGCGAGGACATTTGAAGGAGTGTCGTCGACCAGGGACTGGCGGCTCCTGAGCCGACCCAGCTGCAATGGGTACCTCCGAAATCGGCGAGTATTTGCCTGAATGGCGAGGGACACCTGTCTCTGTACAAGAAATAAAGGGATACTCACGTAAAATCAATGTCAGGTTAGACATAAAAATAATAACCTGAGATTTCGCCTCGAGTATTAGCGGGCGTACGCAAAAAAAAAAAAAAATCTGTCTGTCCCACATGGAAATTCATCTGTCTGTCCCACATGGAAATTCATCTGTCTGTCCCACATGGAAATTCATCTGTCTGTTCCACATGGAAATTCATCTGTCTGTCCCACATGGAAATTCATCTGTCTGTCCCACATGGAAATTCATCTGTCTGTCCCACATGGAAATTCATCTGTCTGTCCCACATGGAAATTCATCTGTCTGTCCCACATGGAAATTCATCTGTCTGTCCCACATGGAAATTCATCTGTCTGTCCCACATGGAAATTCATCTGTCTGTCCCACATGGAAATTCATCTGTCTGTCCCACATGGAAATTCATCTGTCTGTCCCACATGGAAATTCATCTGTCTGTCCCACATGGAAATTCATCTGTCTGTCCCACATGGAAATTCATCTGTCTGTCCCACATGGAAATTCATCTGTCTGTCCCACATGGAAATTCATCTGTCTGTCCCACATGGAAATTCATCTGTCTGTCCCACATGGAAATTCATCTGTCTGTCCCACATGGAAATTCATCTGTCTGTCCTACATGGAAATTCATCTGTCTGTCCCACATGGAAATTCACCTGTCTGTCCCACATGGAAATTCATCTGTCTGTCCCATATGGAAATTCATCTGTCTGTCCAATTTTCAGTTTGTTGAACAGATGGTATCTGAGTCTTCAATGGCCGGTTCTTAGTCTGAAAATTATCACTTGATCTCTTCTTGATAATGTATAGCATGGTTCAGCATTACTGGACTCTGGATGGTCATTCTGCTGTATTTGAGGGATTACTGTACATATAATGCAAATTTAGGAATATCTAATGAACTACTGTTTTCATTGATACTGTTACCTTCACTGTAACCATTATTAATGTTACTACTGATACTACTACAACTACTATTACTACTACTGCTACTTATGTACTAATGTAACTACTATTACTACTACTGCTGCGACAGCTACTACTATAACTGCTATTACTATTACTGCTGCGATTGCTACTACTATTACAACTGTAACTACTACTGCTGCTACAACTATTATTACTTCTACTACTACTATTACTACTACTTCTACTGCTTCTGCGACAGTTACTAGTGCTGCTGCTGCTATTACTATAACTACTATTACTAATACTAATGCTGCTGTTACAACAACTTTCTACCACTGTTGCTACTATTACAACTACTACTATCACTACTACTACGGCTGATGTTACTGCTACTACTAAAACTAATACTACTACTACTGCCGCTGATGTTACTACAACTACTACAACAATTAATGTTAATATGATACTACTGCTACTACTACAAATACTAAAACTACTACTGCTGCTATTACTACAGCAACTACTGTGACGGTATTGCCTCCCCTGCTTTGCAGTAGTGGTCAAACAGTGGCCAAAACTCAAGAGTATCTATTATAGGCTTCAATGGAGTCTATCTTTACACAAGATTACTCTTGGCGGAAATGTCGATAGAAGAGTAGTAAAGCTTCTATCACATGGGAGTCTTCATAAGATATTCAGATAAGCGAAAACAATGCTGGCTGTCGCTAAGCACATTAATTCTGTAATTTGCCGACGCCTTTTATGAAGAATTAAGCAATGGTTTATGGCTCGTTAAGCCTCCACCGCTGAGTTAATCAGTGGAATTATTATTAATAGCACATTAAAAACGCACCACTATTATATATACTGATGCCGAGAAGCTGGGAAAAAAAATTGTGGGAATGGATTTTCCCCGTGTTTGTCATAAGGTAGAGAGCGAATGGCTGCTGGAATGGAAAGTGTATGATTCAACCCACGGGTTTGTGTACAGACTACATGAAAACAATGAAAGTTACACGTGCAACAGATTCCCAACAGCTATGACCCTGAAAATATGTACGCGTTGTGACAGTATACTCGGTACAAAAAGGCCGTTGAGACAAAACACCCAGTACATGTGCTTGAAATGCCACGACTATCTGAAAACGACCGCCAACGAGCCATTGGTATGTTGGAGACCGGAATAAGCTCGCGGGCCATTGCCAGAAGGATGAATTGCCACCACAGCACTATTGTACGTCTCAATGAACGGTACAGAACCACTGGCAGTGCCTGGGATAGACTTCGGAGTGGCCAACCATGAGTTACTACCCCTGCTCAAGATCGTCATATTGTGCTGAGTCACCTAAGGAATCGTTCTTTCCCGGCAAGTCAAACAGCAAGAGCAATAGTGGGTAGACGTGGGCAAGTCTCTCGAATGACAGTCATAAGACGACTCAGAGATACATGCCTCACCGCAAGACGACCTTATGTTGGGCCAAACTTGACTCACAGACATCGTCAGCAACGCCTGCAATGGGCAGAGCAACATGTCAGATGGACTAGACTGCAGTGGAATGCTGTCCTATTCACAGACGAGAGCAGTTTCAACATATCTTTTGCTGATAGACGTATGCGGATTTGGCGACGGTGTGGAGAGCGCTTTGCAGATTGCTGTGTTCGTCAGCACAACCGATTTGGAGGTGGCAGTATTCACATTTGGGGAGGATTCAGTTTTCACCATCGCTTGCCTCTTCACGTCTTCCGTGGAAATGTTAATGCTGTGACATATCGAGATGAGGTTCTGGATGCATTGGTTGCTCCTGCGTTCACAAATTATCCATACTTGCAGCTTCTCCAGCAGGATAACGCACGTGCACACACCGCGTGCATTACACTGCAATATCTACAGCAGCAGAACATTGTGACGATTGATTGGCCTGCCCTATCACCAGACATGTCCCCTATAGAACATTTGTGGGACGAGCTTGGACGCAGAGTCTACAGGCACGGTTCTCCAGCTAATCTGCAACAGCTCGAAGCTGCTCTTACACGTGAATGGGACTTGATTCCCCGGAATTTCCTTCAGAGACTTGTGCGTTCCATGCGGAGCCGCTGCCAAGCTTGTTTGCAAGCACACGGTGGACATACCAGATACTGAGGATAGTGTGAATGAATTTTTTTATTGGTTGCATTTTTGGTTTTCTCCCTTGCCTGCACAGAATGCAATGAATTTGATAACAATCAAATGTACAAATTAATGACCAGCATGGATTCATAGGAAAATGAATAAAGATTCCAAATATGTAAACTTGAAAACACATATTTACATTTCACACTCTGTTCCTTGATTATACAGGTGGTGCGTTTTTAATGTGCTTCAGTATACTGTATATTCTACCGGTGCGTTTAGCGTCGTAAGAATGACCACCATCTACAAGCACTTTTTTGGGTTGCTATGCTGGCCATAAGTCTAGTCAGAAACAAATGGAATGCAGAGCATCCAGGACACACACAAAAGGATGCATATTACCAGCTCAGCAGAAGACAACAAGTGATAATCTTCAGACTCCGCACGGGCCACAACATATTGGGATATCATCTATTCAACAGTCTAAAGATAGTGTGGTAGGAATGTCATGAAGGGAGATAACTGAGATTGGGATAACGATGTTAGCACTTAGGGAATAGCGGGACTTGATCAGGTGATTTATTTTTCGTACGCCCACTATTACTCGAGGCGAAATCTCCGGTTAATATGGCTAACTTAAAAAAAAAAAAAACCTTAGTGATTGATAAACAATCACGCGATCCAATCGGTCTTCCACAAAATTATCATATACCGTATATCTGACAGATTATTATTAGAAACACGTTGGAAATAATTCTATAATGCTGTGGAAAAAACAAACCTATATGTTTGGTCAAACACCCCGTAACTAAGATCACTGTCTAGGGGGTAATTATTTTTAATGTTCCTTAGCTCACAAGACAACTCACAACACACACTATCTGCCGTACTAGAGAAAGAAAAAAAAAAGATAAAATATAATAGGACTTCGCACCCCTTCTGTGGTACTAGTTCAAGGTCTAGCTCAAAATCATTTAGATGGTGCTTGCTCAGTATTTGAGTTCTGTCCCGCGACGAGCCGACATTTATGTCGTAATTTTTTAGAAGATAGGACTGAGGTAATTATGGTCCCGTACTAGCAGAGTTACTGATGATAGCTATGTGAGAGGAAGGTGTTAGAAATAGTTCCTGTTTCACGAAGAGAGTCGGTGTAAGAGAAAGAACAGTCTTGGATTGAGTAATTGCTCTAATCCAGCCTATCTTTTACGACTCTATTTAAGGTAGACGCACTTTGTCACTTGTACCGAGTGTAGTGGTTTTCTGATGTTATTGTGTGGTTATTATGTTACCTAGTGTACTGGATGAGGTCAGCTGTGAAGGCCCCTGATGATAACAGTTTATGTGAGTTACAGAATGCCTTTCTGCTACCACTTATGACCTCAAACAGACCTATTCTGCTATTATGTATGTTAGCTACGTTAAATGTCTAGGGTACTGAATTGTGATGTGTAGGTACTTAAATATACAGACACACACATGTAAATTCTAAGTCTTATACTAAGAATAATAATCTCTATGATAAAATCAACTAACACTGTCTTTAGAATTTAAATTTGACAATCTTTTAAATTTATTTAGTCCTGAACCAAATGTTTCTTCTGGTCAGGACGTATGAAATAATATGTATTTATCAATAAAGGTGCATATATATTGAACAATCAAATGAAAATTGTATACATAAATATATGGTTACATTGGTTGATATTAATATTGACTACAGTGTCTTTGGAAAACTAGTACTGGATGTTTAGTTGGGGTGGTGTCATCATGCCCAATCTTTGTTTTATAATGTTCATGTCTTTGAAATATAGACCTGCAGTACAGTTTTTATCAACACGATTTTGGTTTATTTATTTATTTGTGGAACCAGTGTGATGAATCTACAGCAGGCCAGGTATTCACTTATCTGGCCTGTGACGATGCAGTACAGAATTATAGTAGCCCACTCCTCACATTAGCTGGAGTAAAATGTTAGGCTGCTTCTGCATCCACTCTTGTACTTCTACAAAAGCATCTGGCACTAGCGTAGTGCCAGACCAGAAACTCTGAAACCAAAATTTGTGCCATGTGTCACACACTGCTTAATGCACCAATTTTACACACACAACAAAGCAAACAGAACTTACAAAGATTGGGTCAGATCTCTCTGACCAACTCAGCACATCTCACCCAGGTGGTATCAAATAGTACCAGTCTCCAAAGACTGCATTGCATCCGAAATATGTTCAATAGTTTCCTCTTCCATCCAATAAGGTGGGTGTTATGTTCCCACTGATCTCAAATATAGATCTGTCTTCTATAGTCTTTGATATGCTTTCTATTATTATGTGTTTGTCTCTAGGCCCTGGCTGTCGCTGGGGACCTAGAATAAGCACTCACTTGTCGTAATCATTTTTTCATGATATGGCAGTATCAATCACTCAAAATATTAAATGTTAAATAAAAGGGTTAATGCATTTTTCTCCTTACCACAATTCAAAATGTGAAAACACAGTTACGTTGTACTAGCAAAACTCAGCTGAGCTGCTGGCTATAGTATGGCGTCCCACTGATAATATATAATATCTTCTGGAAAACACTCATTTAGCAGTAACGAACTGTGTTTAAGGACAGTCTTTTAAAAATGGCACAAGCGTGCGTCTCTCTCTCAATAATATAAATGCTTTTGTCCAATCAGCGGACTTCCCCTCTACCTTTTCAAATATTCAAACTAAAAGTCCAATTTCAGTCCAATCTCAGTCTAGTGTGTAGTATTTTTCTGTCGGTCCGTCTGTCTCAACTTGGTTTTTCCCAAAATTACACTTGTTTTTTGGACTAACTACAAGAAAAAAACTACACAAATCTGCCCCACTTACTTATACGATTTCTATGCTAGGTTATTTTTAGCTACTATCCTCCTACTTTCCCCCTAGTTCAACTGCAGTTTGATTTTATGCGTTCGGCTCAAGGACGTGTCAAAATGTAACTTTAGTGAAAATATGCACAAAAAACTGTTCGCTAGTCTGTATTAAACAATACAGTCTTTCGTCAATATCTTCCGTGTTATCTGTTCGTCTGTGTAATTAAAAGTATATTAATTGTCAGATTAAGATGGGCTATCAAACTAGCTAGTTTTTAATCCTCCTAACTTTATTATTAAAGAAAAACCTACTTTTCTGAAGGTTAGTTTTTGAAATTTGTTTTTGAACCTTCGTCCACGGCGTTTGCCGCTATATTCAAACAAAACAACCAATTACCGTAAAACGTCCAAGATACGACTGTTTCTAACAAGAGCTAAGGTCGTTTTCCTACCAATTCCTTACATTGTGTCAACTAGTGGCGTAGTTTCTTCTTTCAAAACTACAAATTGCGTCTTTTAGCATTTAGATTCAAACACGTGTTCCGACCGTCATATTTGTTTCTTTTATCTCCGTTTCCCTCCCGTCTAAAAGGGTAAACCGTTAGTCTGCATGTTCTAACTAGTTGGTTATCAATGGCGCTAGAAAACGCTGGCGTAGGCGAGAATGTATAATCGTATCTTACGTATAATTTTATCCCTACATGTTATTTTACCTTTTATCTTTATAATTGGAGGAATTTTAACGTTGCATCACTGTAATTTCACCACACATCTCCCCACCTGAGAACATGCACTAAAGCAAGTTCCAAAACCAGTGATACACATAGATAAAATCAACTCCTCCCGCCTGCCAACTATTCTAATTTTGATCACAGGGGTGCCTACTGAGGAAATCTGCACCGACATTCTGTGACCCAGGGATATATTCAATATTAAACTGATAAGGTTGCAACAATAAAGACCATCTTAACAATCTTGCATTTTCATGCTTGGCCTGAGATAAGAACACTAGAGGCTGGTGATCTGTCTAGACCACAAAAGTCCTACCATACAGATAGATTTGGAACTTTTTTATTGCCCAGATTAACGCTAAGCATTCTTTTTCGCTTGTGGAATATCCTTGTTCCACTTTTTTCAACTTGCGGCTTGCATAAGCGACTGGGTTCAGTTCCCCATTGGGTGAAGAGGACCTTTGCAACAGAGCCGCCCCCAGGCCTACATTGCTTGCATCTGTTCTCACCACAAAGTCCTGAGTCAAATCAGGCAATTTGAGAATAGGCTTGCTAGTGAGTTTTTCCTTTAACTCTTGAAATGCCAATTCACATTGCGCTGACCAAACAATTTTATCTGGATTTCCCTTGCGAGTCAGATCAGTCAGAGGAGCACATATAGAGTTAAAATTTTTGATATATTTTTGGTAAAACCCACATAACAACACAAATGATCGCACGTCTTTTTTTGTGGTCTAGGTGCTCTCTGCAGTTTTTCCAAGTTCTTGGGGTCAGGGGTCATGTTACCCTGATATACAGTATGTCCCAAGAATTCCAACTCTTTGCATCCAATACAACATTTTGTTGGTCTAGCAGTTAAGTTCGCTTCTCTAAGCCTATCAAATAACATATTCAGAGAGTTAATGTGTTCTTCAAATGTTTCTGTGGCGACGAGAATATCATCCATGAAATTTGTGATACATGGATTATTCAGGGGATCCAACAATTTGCGCATCATCCTAGAAAATACACTCGGAGCATTTTTCAATCCGAATGGTGGCATGTTGAATTCATAATGTTCTTCCGAGGTGCTAAAAGCTAAATAAGGTCTAACTTCAGGCTTCACTGGAATCTGGTAATAGCCTTTGCTAAGATTCACCTTCGAAAAGTATTTTGCCTTGTTCAATCTGGCAAATAACTGTTTTGTGTCCGGTAATGGATCCACTTGTCCTTCTGTGACAGTATTCAGTTTCCTGTAATCTATGCACAGTCTATGTTCCCCAGACGGTTTCTTCAACAAAACTACACTGGAGCTAAACGAAGATTCACTGTGTGAAATAATCCCCTCTTTCAACAAATAATCTATTTCCTCTTTCAGTGCCTTCTCCTTAGCGAACGGAACAGAATAGGCTCTCATACAGATTGGGTTTGAGTCTACCAGCTTCATGTCATACTGTAGCAAATTTGTATGTCCTGGTTTATCTGTTAATACATCTGTATGTTCCTCCAGAACCTGTTGAACTCTCTCCCTCTGGTTTTTAGTCAGGTGCTTACTGACTTTTACCTGTGCGGCTGTCTCACAGGGGTGTAATGGGTATTCATGTGAGGTGAGTGGTTCTTTTTTCATTTTAGTTGCGATAGCCAAGGTCAGTAAGGGGGTGCCTTCCTGGATTTGTCTGTCCAGATACTTCTTTAAAAGGTTCACATGATATATCTTTTCCTTCCCCTTTTTGTCCATTTTATAGTTTGTTCTAGACACCTTCTCTAGAACCGTATATGGACCTTGCCATCCAATTTGCAACTTATTCTGGCTGTCGGGTAGTAGAAGAAGCACTTTCTCTCCCACAGCTAATTCTCTGTCCTTTGCTTTCCTATTAAAATACGCTGCATGTTTCTTCCTGGCTTGTCTCAAATTATCATTTGCCAGTTTCCATCCAGCTTTCAGACGAGTGGTCAGCTCGTTCACATATTGATATGATGAGGTAACAGTCTCTTCTGCCCTCTCATCTGTCCAGGTCCTTAATAATGCTTCCAATGGACCTTTTATTGGCCTCCCAAATAGCAGAGTTGCGGGAGCCATCCCGGTTGAACTATGTGGTACCTCCCGATACGCAAACAACGCGGCGGGCAGAAATTGATCCCACATATCAGGTTTTTCATGTGCCAGCTTCCTCAGGATAGAAATGAGAGTCCCATTGAACCTCTCTACCTGGCCGTTCCCTTGTGGATGGTACGGACTACAATGAAAGTGTCTGGCTTGAAATAGCTTAAAAACTTCTTCCGTTAGTTTCCCCTTGAACTGTGAGCCATTATCAATCAAGATTTGATGCGGGAATCCTAATCTTGTGAATATTGTAAGTAGTGCCTCTGCTACATGTTTTGAATCAATTGATGGCAGGGCTACCGCCTCTCCTCACATAGAACAAGTGTCCACCAGAGTAAGGATGTAACTGTTCCTCCTCTTGGTCCGAGTGAGAGGTCCCACAATATCCACTGCAACCCTCTCAAAAGGTGTTCCCACTATGGGCATTTCCCCTAGAGTTGCAGGAGCAGTCCAATGCTTTGGAGCTACCCTTTGACATTCTGGACAGGATTTGACATATCTTTTTATATCTTCCGTTATCCCTGGCCAGAAGTAATGACAAGCTATACGCTGTCCTGTGGCGCTGATCCCCATGTGACCACTGAAGGGAATCGCATGCCCTAGTTCCATCACTTTATCCCTATATGAAGCTGGAAGAATCAGCTGGTTGTGACCATTTGTTCCAGTTCCGGCCTTCCTGTATATCAATTTGTTCTTCATAAAGTACTCTCCCTTGCTTGGAGGTGTGTGGCATTTGGGCAATTTTTTAAAACATGGCTTGAGTGTCCTATCCTCAGCCTGCGCCTTCCTCATCTCTTCTGGATGAGCATTTATAGGTTCACCTTCTTCCTCCTTTTTCTGTGACCTGGTCTGCACTGTCGCCATGATGACAGGTCTCTCGAGATTCCCCAAGAAGACGTATCTACACCCAATATCAGAGGGTAGATTGGTTCATCTATCACTGCTGCTCTGATTTCTCCTTCCACATAGCGAGTTTTCACCGTTATCCTTGCGATGGGAAGTGTCATGAGTGGTATGTCCTTAGTCGCCCTTGTATTTCCACTGTTTCGGTGGTATGCTGACTTGGGTCCACTAGGCTAGACTTCACAACTGAATCATAATCCAAACCTGTATCATATAGGCACCTTATGGTGACCCCATTACAAATAACATCCTCACAAACTGTGGGGTGATAAGGTTCCTGCTGTCCATTAGGATTAACCTTTAATCTCTAGTTCCCCGATTTCATTGCAGCAATGTTTGAAGGTTT
This sequence comes from Oreohelix idahoensis, assembly GCA_024509875.1. NCBI lineage: Eukaryota > Metazoa > Mollusca > Gastropoda > Stylommatophora > Oreohelicidae > Oreohelix > Oreohelix idahoensis. Next base: position 34,952 of record JAMPIV010000834.1, on the reverse strand, counting down.
CCTTTTACAAAATTCGGTGTTATGGTTGTCTTTCTTACACCATTTGCACCATCTCTTTCCTTGGTTAAACGGTTTTCTTTCATTATATTTTTGGTCATTGAACTGTGAGTTTCTATCACGATAATCATTTCGTGGCCTATCAAAGTTTGTCCTACCTTTATTACCTTGTTCTCTGGTATCAAATTTACTAAAGTGCTGTGGAGCGTTAAAATTTTCTATATGCTTCTTTTTAGAGCCACTTACCTCTGCCTGGGCTGCCTGATACCTCTCAGCGACATTCAAAACCTCCCCCAACCTCTCTGCACCTTGTTCCATGAGAAATTTTCTCAGATCTGGAGCCACGGACTCTCTTAATTGCTCTATCGTGATCATTTCTTTTAGATCTTGGGTCTTCCCCAGAGCAGTCCATTTCTCCAAATAGGTTTCCAGTCTGGCAGAGAATTTGTGGTATGTCTCCCCAGACAAAAGTTTGGCATTTCTAAACTTCTTACGATAAAATTCACCATTCTTTTCATATCTCAATAACAAAGCCTGCTTTAGCATGTCATAATTGTCTTGGTCGTCTCTATTCATCTTAGGAAAAACTTCATAAGAAGTACCTCTAAGCCCCTGGGATAACTTAAGACTCCACCTCTCTCTCTCCAACCCATACGTAGTAGCCAATAGTTCAAATCTACTGAGGTACCCCTCGATGTCATCGTCTTTCTCAACAAAATGGTCTAAATGAAACCCCATAGCTGAGGTTGAGGCTCCCTGACTAGGCGTGGCATCTGAGGGAAAGGGGCTGGCACCATTTTCAGGAGCATGGCCTTGTAATTCCAGCTACTTAGTCGTAATTCGTGCTCCCTTTGCAATCTTCTATCTTCTGCTTCCCTTTCGGCAGTCAATCTCTTTTCTTCTGCCTCCCTTTCGGCAGTCAATCTCTTTTCTTCTGCCTCCCTTTCGGCAGTCAATCTCTTATCTTCTGCCTCCCTTTCGGCCTTTTTTTCTTCTAATTGGAGCCTTTTAATCTCCCTATCTGCCTCCAATGCCTTAGCCTCCTTGTCAGCCTCAATTTGTAACCTCTTAAGTTCTTTGTCAGCCTCAATTTGTAACCTCTTCTCTTCAGCTAACCTCCTATCTTCCCTTTCAATATACTTGTCACATTCTGAAGTTACATACTGAATTAAAACCTGACCCTCCATGTTCATCTCCTTCGCCGTCAGCACAGCAGCCGATCTAAATTTTGCTAGATCTGCCATACTAGATCATACAATTTAACAATGACTAAGGTTATTCCAAGTATATAATTACTAAGGTAATATATTAATTAATTAATTAATTACCACTGGCTGTGAAGATTCATCAACTTTTATTTTCCACTTTAAATTTAAGGGACACTTTTAAATTTATACAACTCTGTCCCCACTAGTTTAATTCCCAGACCAGGAGACCCTAATATCTTTGATAAACCTAAATCCCGGGACAAGAGCTACCCAATATTTATAGTGGGAGAGGGTTCAAATCCCGGACAGGACCCCAATATTTGTAGTGGTTTTCTGATGTTATTGTGTGGTTGTTATGTTACCTAGTGTACTGGATGAGGTCAGCTGTGAAGGCTCCTGATGATAACAGTTTATGTGAGTTACAGAATGCCTTTCTGCTACCACTTATGACCTCAAACAGACCTATTCTGCTATTATGTATGTTAGCTACGTTAAATGTCTAGGGTACTGAATTGTGATATGTAGGTACTTAAATATACAGACACACACATGTAAATTCTAAGTCTAATACTAAGAATAATAATCTCTATGATAAAATCAACTAACACTGTCTTTAGAATTTAAATTTGACAATCTTTTAAATTTATTTAGTCCTGAACCAAATGTTTCTTCTGGTCAGGACGTATGAAATAATATGTATTTATCAATAAAGGTGCATATATATTGAACAATCAAATGAAAATTGTATACATAAATATATGGTTACATTGGTTGATATTAATATTGACTACAGTGTCTTTGGAAAACTAGTACTGGATGTTTAGTTGGGGTGGTGTCATCATGCCCAATCTCTGTTTTATAATGTTCATGTCTTTGAAATATAGACCTGCAGTACAGTTTTTATCAACACGATTTTGGTTTATTTATTTATTTGTGGAACCAGTGTGATGAATCTACAGCAGGCCAGGTATTCACTTATCTGGCCTGTGACGATGCAGTACAGAATTATAGTAGCCCACTCCTCACATTAGCTGGAGTAAAATGTTAGGCTGCTTCTGCATCCACTCTTGTACTTCTACAAAAGCATCTGGCACTAGCGTAGTGCCAGACCAGAAACTCTGAAACCAAAATTTGTGCCATGTGTCACACACTGCTTAATGCACCAATTTTACACACACAACAAAGCAAACAGAACTTACAAAGATTGGGTCAGATCTCTCTGACCAACTCAGCACATCTCACCCAGGTGGTATCAAATAGTACCAGTCTCCAAAGACTGCATTGCATCCGAAATATGTTCAATAGTTTCCTCTTCCATCCAATAAGGTGGGTGTTATGTTCCCACTGATCTCAAATATAGATCTGTCTTCTATAGTCTTTGATATGCTTTCTATTATTATGTGTTTGTCTCTAGGCCCTGGCTGTCGCTGGGGACCTAGAATAAGCACTCACTTGTCGTAATCATTTTTTCATGATATGGCAGTATCAATCACTCAAAATATTAAATGTTAAATAAAAGGGTTAATGAATTTTTCTCCTTACCACAATTCAAAATGTGAAAACACAGTTACGTTGTACTAGCAAAACTCAGCTGAGCTGCTGGCTATAGTATGGCGTCCCACTGATAATATATAATATCTTCTGGAAAACACTTAAGGTGGTGCGTCTCTCTCTCAATAATATAAATGCTTTTGTCCAATCAGCGGACTTCCCCTCTACCTTTTCAAATATTCAAACTAAAAGTCCAATTTCAGTCCAATCTCAGTCTAGTGTGTAGTATTTTTCTGTCGGTCCGTCTGTCTCAACTTGGTTTTTCCCAAAATTACACTTGTTTTTTGGACTAACTACAAGAAAAAACTACACAAATCTGCCCCACTTACTTATACGATTTCTATGCTAGGTTATTTTTAGCTACTATCCTCCTACTTTCCCCCTAGTTCAACTGCAGAAGATATTATATATTATCAGTGGGACGCCATACTATAGCCAGCAGCTCAGCTGAGTTTTGCTAGTACAACGTAACTGTGTTTTCACATTTTGAATTGTGGTAAGGAGAAAAATTCATTAACCCTTTTATTTAACATTTATTATTTTGAGTGATTGATACTGCCATATCATAAAAATTTTTTTCTCAGGTATGTTGTGTGAAAAGAGAACAATTTCGACATTTCCTTCTCTGTAACTCTCCAGCTCTCTGCGCCATAGAGAAGCACAGAAAGCACACAGCTCTGATATAATCCTTATTTTGTGCTTGTGCTGTACTGAGAGGACTTCCAGATGTTGTTTAGACTAAAAAAGGCTGTTCTTGCTTTGTTCATTCTGTTGTTGATGTCTTTGCCTGCTCCGCCATCTGGTGTTACTATGCATCCTAGGTATGTGAAGGCATCTGTCTGTTCCAGTTGCTAATTCCTTACTGATATGGGCTCAGGGTTGCTCACATTGAGCGTCATGACCTCTGTCTTCTTTAGGTTGATGTTCAAGCCCACCTGCTGGCTATACTTATTAAGTCTATCCGTTTTTTCCTAGATGTGTTGATGTGAATGTGCTAGCAGTGCAATGTCATCTGCATATTCTAGATCTTCCAATGTAGAAAATGTAGTCCATCTTATTCCTCTTGGATTGCCCTCTTTTGTCTGGTGCATCACCCAGTCTATGACTATCTGAGACTCCGGATGTCCGTCCCGCAGCAAAGTTTTTCCATTTATTGTTGTTTCCGTAACATGTGCGATTTTTTTACATAGACAGGGGTGTCGGCCCTGTGCTAAAACCCCCAACCTGGAGGACCAGAGTACCAGCTTTTGTCTGACCCCTACCCACGCAGACCAGTCCAGCTTGGTTGAACCTACCAGGAGTAAATCTCCTGCTGGCATAGCTCTGGGGATTTTCAGGGTACACAAGCTGCCATATCGCTACAAGGTATAGGTACCATTGATGGCAGCTGAATTATATAGGAAGAAAAAAAAATATAAACGCTTTAACAATATTATCGATATCCTAATCTAACACACATTTAGGAATGACTTGTAAATCACTCCGGTATTTAATTATATATATATATATATATAAATATATATATATATATATATATATATATATTTAAAAAACACCACGAGTGTCTAGCTAAAATATCTCTTTTACATTAGATATGAACACTAGTCACTTTAACATTTTACACCAGATGGAAATAGAAATTAAATCGCGTTCTCTAAATTATCCACCGCCTAGCGTCTATTAATTAATTTAAAGCATCTTTTACTGAGGAAATAGCGAGTAGTTAATATTACGTTTATAGCTGGTAAACTTTGCTATACGTTATTTAATTAACACAGACCAAAAACAAAGAACCAAGTGAAATATAATGGAAACACTTTAACAATTAAACCACTACAAACTCTAATATATTATTACCGCAGCACAGAAAAAAAAAAGAATTAATCTCCACGTATATAAGTAACTCCAAAATGGTAGTCTGGCTCTCATATGCGAGCTAGGTACTTTCTTCAAAATCTCTGGCGCTACTGATAACTTAATTTTAAGAGATTGCTATATATATTAAATGGATGAAAATCGTTAGCTACATGTGAGATTTTTCACCTCTGCCCGTTTCTGTGGGGATTTTTGCGGTGAATCCTGAATGAAGGCTATTTTTCACGCTTTCGCCGACCGTAGATTCATTTCGCTAGCGCTCGGCGCCTTTAAAGTCCCGTCTTCTCGGTGAGCAAATTTTGTCTCCTGGACGCGAACAAAGGGATAGACGTCGGCAAAATGGTTAACGCCCTTTGGCATTCGCTTACCTCCCCCTTTATTCTGCAACACCGTCCGTTTCTCTCTTATGAAGGAATGACAGTATATGAATTTAAATATCTGCTTAGATAGCACGTGAAACGAAAACAGGTAGGCGTGGCTAGCGAGAGAGGTATGGCTTACACGTACTTAACTTGCATGCTTCATTAGGAAGCGAGGGAAATCCACGTGGAATCGAGTTGATCGAAAAGGAATGAGGGATGTCGATGAGAATAAAGTGCATCGATCAGGGTGCTCAGTTTTCATATGTCTCAGTATATATCATTTTTTATTTTTCGCTTGTCAGAGAGATATGTTTGCAAAAAAAAAAAAAACTAGAATATATTTTGTTACAGGTGTTTATTCTTCGGTTTCCATAGCGAATAAATTTGCAGCAAAAAAAAAAAAACAACTTTTGTTAGACTTTTTATTCTTTGTTTATCAGAGTGATATGATTGCTGTTTGTTAGAGTGATATGATTGCTGTTTGTCACAGTGATATGCGTGCTGTTTGTCAGAGTGATATTATTGCTGTTTGTCAGAGTGATATGATTGCTGTTTGTCACAGTGATATGATTGCTGTTTGTCACAGTGATATGATTGCTGTTTGTCAAAGTGCTATGATTGCTGTTTGTCAAAGTGATATGATTGCTGTTTGTCAAAGTGATATGATTGCTGTTTGTCAAAGTGATATGATTGCTGTTTGTCATAGTGATATGATTGCTGTTTGTCAGAGTGATATGAATGCTGTTTGTCAGTGATATGATTGCTGTTTGTCAGAGTGATATGCGTGCTGTTTATCAGAGTGATATGCGTGCTGTTTGTCAGAGTGATATGATTGCTGTTTGTCAAAGTGATTTGATTGCTGTTTGTCAGAGCGATATGATTGCTGTTTGTCAAAGTTATATGCGTGCTGTTTGTCAGAGTGATATGATTGCTGTTTGTCAAATTGATATGATTGCTGTTTGTCAGAGTGATATGATTGCTGTTTATCAGAGTGATATGATTGCTGTTTATCACAGCGATATGATTGCTATTTCTCAGAGTGATATGATTGTTGTTTGTCAGAGTGATATGTTTGTTGTTTGTCAGAGTGATATGATTGCTGTTTGTCAAAGTGATATGAATGCTATTTGTCAAAGTGATATGATTGCTGTTTGTCAGAGGCAGACAGAAAGATTGCTGTTTGTCAAAGTGAAATGATTGTTGTTTGTGAGGGTGATATCATTGCTGTTTGTCCAATGATTGCTGTTTGTCAGAGTGATATGATTGCTGTTTGTCAAAGTGATATGATTGCTGTTTGTCAGAGTGATATGATTGCTGTTTGTCAGAGTGATATGATTGCTGATTGTCAAAGTGAAATGATTGCTGTTTGTCAGAGTGATATGATTGTTGTATGTCAAAGCGATATGATTGCTGTTTATCAGATTATCTGAGCGATATGATTGCTGCTTGTCAGAGTGACATGATTGATGTTTGTCAGAGTGACATGATTGCTGTTTGTCAAAGTGGCATGATTGCTGTATGTCAAAGTGATACGAATGCTGCTTTGTCAAAGTGATATGATTGCTGTTTGTCAAAGTGGTATGATTGCTGTTTGTCAGAGTGATTTGATTGCTGTTTGTCAGAATGATATGATTGCTGTTTGTCAGAGTGATATGCTTGCTGTTTGTCATAGTGATATGCTTGCTGTTTGTCATAGTGATATGCTTGATGTTTGTCATAGTGATATGATTGCTGTTTGTCAAAGTGATATGATTGCTTTTTGTCAGAGTGATATGATTGCTGTTTGTCAGAGTGATATTCTTGCTATTTGTCAGAGTGATATGCTTGCTGTTTGTCAGAGTGATATGATTGCTGTTTGTCAGGGCGATATGCTTGCTGTTTGTCAGAGTGATATGCTTGCATACAGCCGGCACATATTATGTTAAAGTAACAATAAATCCTGTTTTGCTATATCTGGCTTTTCTTTGAGTTATGCTGCCTGTCTGTGTGTATGTATGTCTTGCTGGCTGTCTGCCTGTGTGTCTGTCAGTCTGCCTGTCTGTCTTTGTGCTTGACTGCGTGCCTTTCTGCCGGCCTGTCTGCCTGCCTGCTTGTCTGTCTGCCTTTCTGTCTGCTTGCCTGCCTTTCTGTCTGCCTATCTGTCAGCGTGTCTGCCTGTCTGTCTGTATGTCTGTCTGTCTACCTGCCTGACTGCCTGTCTGCCCGCTTGCTTGCCATTCTGTCTACCTGTCTGTCAGTCTGTGTGTCTTGCACACATGAATTAGCTGCACATCTAAGTTAACGAACTCAGTCCCAGAACGGAGAGGTATCAGATTAATACGGTAGTTAATGGAGCGAGTTTGGTAAGATCAGGACTTAAAAAGCCATTAATGTATAACACACGAGATTAAGTAGGCATCGTCTGATAAGAGAGATTGAAGACAGGAAAATGCACAATGATGAGAAAATCAATATCACACGTCATTTGCAGTATTGGCACTGATTGCAGTTTTCATGTATTTATCTTACTTTTGTCCTTTTTTTAACATTTTTATTTTATGTCTTGAGTTATATTTTGGAATGACAAGACCCAGACAAAGTTCCAGTGGAACAAGAGATGAGAAAATACCGGGAATGGATATGGCACACTTTGTGGAAACCTGTTGATGGCATAACAAAGCAGTCATTGTTCTAGAATGCGCAGGGCTAGAGAGACAGAGGTAGATTGGAAAAAAAAATATTTACGCAGAAAAGAAGTGGAAACAAGAAATGAAAACGACCTGTATGAAGGGGTTTAGTTTACTTTCTTTCACAATTGACCCGTTAGTATTATCTCTTATAAGGCTCGTGCCCGGTTTCGAACGGCTCAACTGTAACAACAACAGCAACCTAAATGTCTTAACAATATAAATAACTTGAGCCAAATGACCCTTAACATATTCAGAAATCAATTTAGCATATCAAGTCCTCTGATATTTATTAAGTACATGCAGCTTCCACATAAGTCTAGGCTTCTATACTGTTATGACCCTTTTGCGCACCACATGGATCTTGTATGTAGAAACTATGTGGTGCACGCAAAAGCGTTGATGTGAATGTGTCTATTAGTGGTTACGAATATGACGTGGAATTGTTTGGCGTAGCAGCGAACGGATTGTGTGGAATGTGTCCATCAGGACCGGATGGGTTCTAAAAGATGTGTCTGATCTTATGAATGCGGGATTCTAAAGCGTTATAGTTTTGTAGGAAAGTGAATAGGAAATGTTCGTGAATACAAAGGAATATAAATAATAATTAATTGTCTCGGCATTATTATAGTTGAGTGATATGCATTCATGCCCGCCAGTGGACTTGTCGCAGAAGACGTAAAAACTATTTAATTTTCTAAGAACGTCCGTCCCGTCCCACAAACTTTTTGTTGCAGTCTGTAAATTACATAAAAGTCGAGCGCTTCTGGCCTTTGCACTAAACTGCACGACAGTTAATATAGCTATACTATTTTTTCGCACCAAATTTGCAAGTATATTTTCAATAATAAACAGAGAACATAGTAAAGTGTCAAAAAATATAAAATATATATTTTTTTTTATTTTTTGCCGTTCGATTGTTTCCTTTTGAAGGAGAATACATTACATCCCTTAAAAAAAGTCAACATAATTTTATTTTATTCCCCTTTGACAGGGAAGAGGATAAATTACATCTCTTGAAAAAAAGCCAATATAATTTTTTCTTTTTAACTTTAAAAAAAAATGGGTAAAATAACTTCATTCAGAATTTTAAAAATGAGTTCTCCAGTCTTCTATATGTGCTGCAGATTTACCCAGTCTTCTATATGTGCTGCAGATTTCCCCAGTCTTCTATATGTGCTGCAAATTTACCCAGTCTTCTATATGTGCTGCAGATTTTCCCAGTCTTCTATATGTGCTGCAGATTTCCCCAGTCTTCTATATGTGCTGCAGATTTCTCCAGTCTTCTATATGTGCTGCAGATTTTCCCAGTCTTCTATATGTGCTGCAGATGCTGAAAGGTTAAGGCGTTTGATTTTGTTCTTTCCCCGTCATTATGTTGACGGGCATATTTACTAGTGAAATATAATTATGTGCTTAGAATCATTGGAATGTGAAGTGTATGGTTGAATCACAAATATGTTGATTAAGCAATGGCAATTATGATTGTGGAAATTATATGTAGAGAATTCAAAGTGGATGCCAATAAATATATTATGCGTGGTCTCAGAGTGGAGTTGGATTATTGATCAAATTGTACTTGATCGTATTTTTGTAACAATGTTGATCGACTACCCATCATCACCGTAACACATATTCATTATGCATAACAAGTCCATTGTAAGTACATATTCATCATATCAGTTATATCAGAAGTTCCATCGTATTTTCAACAAGACTTGAGCCCGTTGATAGTAGATATACATCCTAATACTGTGTTCACTTAATTCATGCATGCATTTGCCATAATTGCAACGAGCCACGTAGACAAACATAGAACACGTTTCTTCATAAACACAATGCACAGATACTAATCCACATTAGAAAACACATGTTGTCCATAGACACGTAGGACACATAATGATCACGTCGATACTCAAAACACTCATACGTCATCACATAGCAACTCAAATACATGCGCACCGATGCCTTTCTGCGCGACAAATACTTGTCAACAAAGTTTCCTATTTCCTAGGCTTAATGTCTGTACTGCTTATTTAGTGATGTAACTATAATGGACTTTAGTGTCGAACCTTTTCTTATTGGAGTCAATAGCCTCGATCATTGTGAGACGAGATACACGTAAAAAAAAACTCACCCATCTGGACTAGCCTCTCACCCACTGACCCAGAAAAAAAACAAAATATTAATTACGGCTCTGGGAGACAACAAAGGTAGCGAAGACGTTGGGTAGGTCGATAAGAACAGTTTGTAACGGTGAGTTACTGGTAGCAGATGGCGCGTGTCAAAGCCTGTACTGTAAAACCGGTTTTTTAATAGATGCACGAAAAAAAAAATTATATGTATAAAATCGGTTTTTAAATTGTCGAGCGATTTTCTTTCATTATTGGTGTTCCGTGGTTGATAGTAGAAGGTTAAAGGTTAATGTGGTGATTATCAGGTGAATAGTGGAATTCTGTGGTTGAATTATGTGTCCATTATGATTGCATTTCTGTGATTTATTCCTGTGGTAAACATTTTTTAATGCTATAACTGTTTTCTATCTATCTATCTATCTATCTATCTATCTATCTATCTATCTATCTATCTATCTATCTATCTATCTATCTATCTATCTATCTATCTATCTATCTATCTATCTATCTATCTATCTATCTATCTATCTATCTATCTATCTATCTATCTATCTATCTATCTATCTGTCTGTTTGTCTGTCTGGCTTTCTTTTTTTCGCTTTCTTTATTTCTTTTTCTTTTCGGCTCTGCTAAAATGTCTGCTTCCCTTGAGGTTGAATCTCATTATTGTTGGAAATTTGCGTTTCTTGTTACGTTTAATATCTTAATATTCAAGCATTGAGATTTTCAGAAGTTCTCTTTTTTGTTCTTCTTCATCTTTTCTCCTTCTTTTATCTTGTTCTGATTGTGTGTGTGTTTATGTGTGTGTGTGTGTGTGTGTGTTTATGTGTTTGTGTGTCTCACGTTTTCCATAAAAAACAAAATAAAGCTCGGCTTTCTTGTTATGCCGAGACCCTGTCGTAGCTTGTGGATAATAAAAACTAGAAATGGAAGGAGACATAACGGAAGAAAGTAATGATATTCTTATATCAAATTTTGGTAGAGGTGCCAGGGGAATAGGAGATTTAAAAAAAAAAAAAAAACAAGACGCTGGCGCTGGATAGGACACCCATTAAAGAAACATGTTGATAGTATTACAAAGCAAATCCTTGTTCTAGAATCTTCAGTGTAAGATAGGCATGGGAGACCAGGGCCGGATTCAGAACTCCGGAGGCCCTAGGCTATTACGATATTTTGGGGTCCCACTCCAATCTTCTAAAGGGTAAAACTAGAAAAAAACAATAATAATAGATTTCAGATAAATGTTTTTATTAATATATAATAATATGTTTAAAAAAAAATAAGTGTTCGTTACAGCCCCTAGATTTTATTAAAGGTAGTGGGGCTTCTGGAAAGAAAATACTCGTATAATAAAAAAGGAAAAAGGCGAGAGGTGTAAGTAACGAATAAACTAACTGTTGTACAGATACTATTACCCTGTACACACGAGCGTACTATCGCGCACGTGCCGTTGCTGTAGAGCTCAGTGCGTTATGACTCCGTTGCTTTTTTTCGCGGGGGCCCTGTAAGCCTGGGACTCTAGGCCTGATACCCTAGGCCCGTGTCTTGTGGCCCTATTGAGTAATTCAGCGCAGAGAGAGACCGAAAAACACAGGGGGAAGATAAATGAAGACAGCAATGAAAGGGGTACGGAAGAGATGCAATGAGATTGACCGGATGCCACTAGGACAAGACGACTAGGCATTCATTTGTGGAAGGCCTATGCTCTGTAGCAGTGTTTCTTAACTGGGGGTGCAAGACCCACCTTCTGAGGGTGGGAGGCATGCCAGATATTTTATAAGGCGAATCACCATAAACGCTGAGAATATATAATACTCAGAACTCGACTAATTTGTACAAAATAGAACATTGACAACAATTAGATACTGAAGCAAAGTCACATTTTATAAACAACGTTTTTTCTCACAGCGTACTTTTATCTGTTTCCTGTGTGCTAGAAGATAATGGGGTACGAGGCTTCTTACGATGCTGTAAGGGGTGCGAGGCTTCTTAAGATGCCGAAAAGAAGTGGGAGACTTTTTAAGATGCTTTAAAAGGGTGCAAGACTTCTTAAAATGCTATAAAGGGGTGCAAGGCTTCTCAAGATGCTGAAAAGGGTGCGGGGTTTCTTAAGATGCTGTAAAGGGGTACAGGGCGTCTAAAAGGTTTAGAAGCTCTGCTCTATAGGGACCTGAAGGGTAATGGTGATGATGTTCTGGAAGCATTACATATTTATAACTCAGCAAGTATCTTATCCTTAAGCAAAACTCTTTTTAACAAGAGTTTTGCTTAAGGATAAGATACTTGCTGAGTATTTCCCCATATCTCAACACATTCATCCGTTAACTATTTGTCAGCGATTACCTTTGAAACATTTCCTTCGATTAACTTTTTTTTTTTTTCCCTGCCAGACTTCTTCAGCGTCTGGAGACTTAAATTGCTTACAGTACATACAGTATTTTTCATCATTGGATGAGTGGAGGCATATGAAGTTCACCTGATGCTATTACGCTGGCCTCCCTTTAAAGCCAAAAAAAAAAAAAAATCAGCTTTGTCCATCCTTTATGTCCTTGAGTATTTTTTATTTGCTTTTTTATCCGAGTTCCGAGTTCAAGCATCTTGTAAGAGGCGACTAATATAAGGTTGTGTTTGAGGCTGGCAGCCCCACCGTTTAAAACAAAATGCTACAGAAACCATCTCTTCATGAATATGGATGTTTTGATGATGTCCTCCTGCAAGGACACCAGGGACAAGAAGAAGAAGACTCCGAGTTTCTGAGTATTTATGATATTCTCTTTAGTCAACTTCGTGTTGGTTTCTTTTATCGGTTAATGTGTTTTCTACATAGATTCTCAGGCTTCCTTATTAATGTTACTTCTTTAAAATGTTCACTGGTTTTCACGTGTTTAGTTTTATAAAATATTAGCCCCTTTCAACCATAACTGACCATGGGAATGCGTCCTTTGTTTCTTTCGGCATGATCTTTTCTCTTCTGCTTGTTGTAAGAGCTCCTTTTCGCCCAATCTGAGATGGTGCCGTAGAGAGCTTCGCCATTTGGTGCGATCGGCAGCTTCATCCTCCCAGATTGCTGGATTTATGCCCAGTGCCTTCATGTCTCTCTTGCAGACATCTTTGAATCTCATTTCCGGTAGTCCGACTGTTCTTTTGCCATCTGTCAGTTGTCTGTAGAAAATATCTTTCGGGATGCGACCATCTTCCATGCGGCAGACATAGCCAAGCCAGCGTAGTTTGCGATGTATAAGCAGTGTATACAAGCTTTAAATGCCAGCACGTGACATTGTTTAGGTTTAAGATATTGATTATCGATTTTTTTCTTCGGTTTTTGCCTTCTTCTGGCGAGGCGCGTTCCTTTCAACCTATTTGGTCATATCAGAGCGCATTTACCATCCAAAAAAGAAGTCAACCCTGTTGACTGCTAACTCGATCAGCGTTGATAGATACTAAGTCCTGAACAGGACCAACATTATCTATCTGCTAGCATAAAGCCCTAAAAAATACTCACCAGCAACGCCAACGCCCGAGATAAAGAATATTGATTATCGATAACCTGTCAATACAACTGGTATTGTGTTTGTTGTTACTATCCTGCCGCAGGTGTTGTCAGTAATTGTACTAGCAAAACACGTTAACTACATTGCACCTCGGCTATACTGCGGTAGATTAAATTTACTGACTGCTACTTACTAGTTTGGATCTTACTCTGACGTAGTGGCAGTTATTTGTAAATTGTCACTTCACAGTTGTAATGATTTTACAAAAAAATTATTGAACGAGAGAGTACATGATCCGTATCTTTTGCTAATTTATGATATAGGGATCGCTTTAATACATGTTTTGCCCAAGAGCCTTGTGCTCTTTGGGTCACCTCTACACCCTGTTTACGGGGTAGAAGAGGTTCCGATTAAGAAAGAAGAAGAGATCGCTTTAAGCCTAGGAACGCTACAGAGGAGATACAGGGTTGATTAAAAAGTAACATCTTATTTTAAACTTGTTATTTCCTCACTCCTATCCATCTAATTTACACGAAACAAACGTCACAATAAAGACAATTAACTGGCATTTTAATACATTAGATTCCATGTCACATCAACATTACAACTCGACGTGACATCTGACCTGTTGAACTCATGATGTCATAGCGGGTAAGAAACTTTAGTTTACTCGTGTAACGTCACTTTATTGGCCGTTAAAGATTTGATTTGTTTTATTTTCATCTTGGGAATGAAAGAAACAAATAACAAAACGTACTTGTCAGATGGCAGGTACTGCCACTTGTTTTGACATATGTTTTATATATCCAATGGATTCAAATGAGAATATTAAATATTTTGGATTGGAAGTGAATTTTCAATCACCCTGTTTTCGTATATGTACATGTAGGCAGACAGACAGCCATACAGCTTATACAACGTTTAGTGTGTAATACTCAAACTATCACTTCTTCTCAGACTGACAAACGGCAAACCTAATTCCCTTTTCCCGTCCCAATGCAGTATGTGACCACCTCTGAAGTAGATCCCCTGTGCAGAAAGCCTGAAACTCCGCATGTACAAGTTCCAGCAGCGGAGCAAGTGTATAGTTTACTCACCGTTTTAAAACTGTATAGTCATAAAACTCTATAGTTTTTTTCTTCTTGTTTTAGAAAAATTTTTTATTTATAAATTTGAAAGCAACAAGAAGAGACATGGTCCGCAACCAGACGATACGTCATGGCCTCAAAACCCAGCCCGTACAGACCCGAGTGGAACAGTCCCAATTACGATGGTTTGGTCATGTCTGCGGAATGGTAGAAGATCGGCTATCACACGATAAGTACGGGAAACCAGAGATCCAGACCTGCAAGGACGACCCAAAGTCCGTTGGGAGGACTTAAGGCAATCTTTAGGACAGAGGACCAGATTGGAACTAGGCCAGGAGAAAGACAGCTGATAGAATAGTATGGTGCTTTCTCTGGAAAATCTCTACACCCCGTGGTAGAAGAAGATCGACTAAGTAACTAAGTATAAACTTCAAAGCCATTAATTAGCTTATAAGTGAACCTGATATGAAAGAAAGGGCGTTAAAACGTGTTTGGTCATAGTCATTAGGAGTTACAGATGATGGGCTATTTATTGGGCACTGGCCTTAAGGGGTTAATACTTTCGGTAATCGGCTTATAAATCTTCTTGGAAAGCCAAATATCTCATTGACCGCAGACTGGCAAGAGATAATTACTTTTGTTTATACACAGCTGTGTATAGGAGAGAAACCGGCTAGAGATTAAGACTGCCTGTACTTAAAAATATGCTGTAGGAGACAAACTACCAGATGATTATTGCTGCACTGACACAAAGGTGTGTAGCGGGACACAAACTGGTATGCGGTTAATACTACCCTTGCAAAAAAGCCGCGCTACATAAGACACAGCCGGCATGTGTTTTAATTGTACCCACGCGCACAAAGTTGCTCTCAGTCAGACAAACCGGCATATGATTAATACCGCCCTTGCACGAAACTGACCTAATTGTGATTAACTGACAAGTGATTAATACTACCGCCGCACAAAGATATGTTAATTGCGACAAACCGGCAGTGATTAATACTACTCTTGCACAAATTCTTGGCAATTATATCAACGCTGCAAGTGATTAATGTTACCTTCGCACAAAACTGTGCTAATTGATACAAACCTGCAAGTGATTACCGCTATTATTCCACCAAAGTGGGTAATGCATACAAATCGGTAAGAGATTAATATTACCCCGGCACAAAGCTTTTGCTGACCGAGTCCATTCTGCAAGTGATTAATACCAATCTTACACCCAGCTGTGCCAAACGGAGGCATATCAAGAGTGTGATTAATGCTACAGTTACACCATGCTGTGTAGTCAAGGAAACTAGTATTCTGTTTCTAAGTTCTTGCCTTTTATTACACATGCTGTACTAACTGAGACGCCGGTAGGTGAGTTTAAAACAGGGTACCTTTTTGAAGGCTTGATTGATTATGTTTAGGACATATGGAGTCTATTCCCAGTGTAAACCTGAGTGGTCTCTGAGTAGTTAATAGCACGCTGCATTCTTTTCCCGAAAACTTGCCCTGCAGCTGCATTCTTTTTCACAACCCCCCGTTTTTATAGTGGGCGACTTGTAATGTCTATAGTTTTTGTGTTTCTTGGTCAATTGCTATCATTTTTGGAATTTATATAAATAAATGAATGGTGAATCTGATGATATAAAATTTGTTTGTGTACATGTTAGATGTGATAGGAAGAGAGGAAAGGAAAGATGAAAAAAACGAAAAAAAATTTAAAATAATAAAAAAATATTTTTTTTTAATTTTAAAATTAAAAAAAAAAAATTAAAAAAAATAACCAGCAAACGAAGGGTCCATATCCCTTGCATCTCAATGAAAGTCATTTGACCAATAGACCAATACAAATCAAATGACGATCTTTTCGTTACACCCATCATCAGTAGCAAAGGAATAAACGCTTATTACAAATAAGGGAGGGAAACCTGAGGCCTGTAAACAGTAAATTAATATGAAACAAATATAAAGGTATGTTATCAGGCACTCGCAGGAAATAAAGAAGTAGAACACCAGACAACAGAAAAACAACAGACATGAGTGGCTTACCCAGGATTTGAACACTGGACCTTCCGTGCGACAACCCCGCCTAGCCATGCAAGCGAATCACACTATCCGCGAGTGCCTGATAACATACCTTTATATTTGTTTCATATTAATTTACTGTTTACAGGCCTCAGGTTTCCCTCCCTTATTTGTAATAAATGTTTGTACAATACCAAACCTACACACTATCCTGTTCTCACTGTTCTAGTCTACTATCATTTACTGGACACAGTATTAAGGTCCTAAGGGTCTTGTTGGATTCGGCCTATACTGCTTGATAGAAATACAACAGAAGTGATTGCGTCATTAATAGGCTGAACTGCCCATGGAGGACTTCTGGTGTCGTGTATTGTGGTTCGCACTATTGACCTGCCATTGAAACATCATTTTTTGATGATGCGTAGATGGCAGAGCGGATAGTGTGATTCGCTTGCATGGCTAGGCGGGGTTGTCGCACGGAAGGTCCAGTGTTCAAATCCTGGGTAAGCCACTCATGTCTGTTGTTTTTCTGTTGTCTGGTGTTCTACTTCTTTATTTCCTGCGAGTGCCTGATAACATACCTTTATATTTGTTTCATATTAATTTAAGGAATAAACGCTCTCGTCAGCAGTGACATTCGGCCGTTAATCCTAAATCTTTCCAATAAATCCTAATCCTAACCCCTAACATTTTACATACTAGAAAAGCCATTCTACTTTCGTTTCCATCTCAGCCATCAAACATATTCTGAGAACCGATATCAGCGCTTATAAAGACAAAAATCTCATCCCCACCGCATGGCGTCAGAATCCAATAAAATTAGAGCAAAAATGGCCGCATGTTGATGCCGATTCATTTCGATTTAAAAAATTTACAAAAAATAAATGCGGATACACCCATCGCTTTTTTAAGATCGGAAACGGAAGCTAGCTCTCTTGCAAATAACATTAGAACTTAACATCCGGGGCTGAAATCACGTGTACACAAGTCCTCATGCTAGAAACGGTGATATCCGTAAGGCGCAACATTGCGCCTCCAGCATGGAGAACATAGGTTACGTTCGGCGCAATGTGGCGCCCGCAGCGTGCTAAAGGTTAGAAAGAATAGAATTCCTGCTCCCTCATGCATGTCGGATGATGTGAATTATATGAGGTTGTGCGTGTGATTGATAACCTCAACATGTAAATAATAATCATAACTGACTATGGGAATGCGTCCCTGAGGTGACAGCCCTCGGCTTCTTATTTTTCTGATGTTCCTTTAGTCCTTTTCTCCTCTGTTCTGCTTGCCCGAGAACTTCTTTTCGCCCTATCTGAGGTAGCGCCGTATCTCTCATCGCCACTTGGTGCGATCGGCAGCTTCATCCTCCCGTGTTGGTGGCTTTATGTCCAATGCCTTCATGTCTCTCTTGCACACATCTTTGAACCTCAGCTGCGGTCGTCCAACTGTTCTTATGCCATCTGCCAGTTGTCCGTAGAAGATATGCGACCATTTTTCTTGGGGCGGCCACTTTACTTTGATAGACTGTGCAAACATGGAGGATTTAGTGATAGTTTCCTATAAGGGTACCAGTTGCAGTAGTGGCTCTATGCTTCACAAGGATCTTCAAAGGTAATGGTAATGGTGATACTTAAAAGGGAATGGTAATGGTGATATGCAGTCAATAGTTGTATATAATATATTCATTTGCTGCCGTGCTACACCGTGCCGGGAAAACACATGGGTACTTTGTCTCCCTCGCAAATGTTTAAAGGTATAAATACTGATTGTTTCTCTTTCCAGCCCGTCTCCTTCTCTTAGTTCTTCTTTCCTCTACCTGTCCTTCTGCATCATTGTTTTCTATTCCCATGTGCCGAAGCGATCGATGACAGAGCACGATCATGTAGCTTCCGCAGTGATCCCGATTTGATTGATCATACATGTTATATTTGAGCTAAGTTGGGAAAATATCCCGATCCCCCTGGTAGATTCACCACACCATGGAAGAGGCACGGGGTGCCCCTTGTTATATCTCGACTTAAACAATCTGAAGAAGTCCTATTATAACCACACGAGGCTTGCCACGCGGCTCTTAGGAGAGCAATTCATGTCATACTGGCGTACCTTACGGCTTGTGGAATACAAGGAGTTAAATAATTGTACTGACTGTATGAGCGTCTGATTGGCGGAGTGATTAGAGCGCTGGTCTCTTGCCCCAAAATTGCCGGATTAGATTCACGGTATCCTCCAGTCTACCCAGCTGTAAATGGGTATCTGCCTTTGCTCTTGCGTTAGGGAATGAAAAGGCAGCGAGGAAGGGAACTGCTAACCCCACCTCTCGATGGTGTAACTAGTATCGTGAAGTTTCTAACACTTCACTGCTCTATGGCAATATCTGCTATTTGACTATCTTTACCTTTTACTGATAGTATTACTTAAAAAAAATTAATACATCAATAACAAATGTCAACAACAACAAAATTATGTGTGTACTCGCGATCGCACCCACGGCACGAGGGTTAATTGTTAGTATAATATTTAGTGATAACTACTCTTATACAAAACTATGCTGTGGCAAACGGCTATTTGTTTCCCTTCTGTGTCACCAATAATCGCGTGAGATAATGCATCTGTCGTTGGCGTCTGACCATTGTTGTTTCAGCTAGTATCAAGTCAGGTTTCTTGAGGTTTTAGTTCACAATCTCTGTCTTTCTTATCCTCATTACCTCACCTTGCCTTGAGATCTTATCTTCTACTATTAAGGACATCATCAACATCATCATCAACATCTCCTTTTCACTGTTGATGGATTATGAGACAATCATTGCTGCTAGCCAGGATACCTCCACTAAAACATTCATGTTCTCTTCCTGCGATGGCTTCTTTATCAGTTTTACATGATAATGTTTCTGACCCCATGCAAAACTTCAAATTAGCCGACTATTACGACATGCTTGAGAGAGCATTGCGTCTATTCTTTCTGTGATATCATCAGAGACCTGTGGGAAATGCATGGGAGTGTAAAATTTATGCTACATCAGAGTTGGTAACTTCGCTACACAAGAATTATGAGTCATCATCATGTTGGCACTACAAATGGAACGACAAGATCACAACGCTTTACAACAATGGTCCGACGCAGTTCTTGTGCAGTTTGTCCTGTCGCGTGGGTATTTCCATTCTTTCTCGTCATTTTCAGTTCTGTCTCAAGTTCTCTTCTCCATATGTTCATCAGTCTATCTCTACAACTCTTACCCAGGAGATTCCAGATAAGGTCCGCTTGGTAATGGTGTCATCAGGTTTCATCTGTATGTGTCCCTCAAGATGACCGCTGCTTTCTTTGAACATATTCAAGTTGACGTCTGAGAGTGAACGAAGACGTTCTGCGAGTGTCCAATCCATGGGCAGTGTCTTCTCATCTGTTGTTCCACTGGAACGTGTCTGTTTCTTGTCATCATTTCCACATTGGTGATCTTGACGAGTACCATTTCCTTTTTTCTAATCTCCTCAAACACCCATTAGTAAAAGTGTGTAACTTTAAGTCAAAAAAACTTCAATTAAGGCTCTGTATCTTTTTTTTAAATACGTCTCGTATCATTAAAATCAAAATAATCAAAAAAAAAAAAAAAAATCGAATGCTTGTGGATTATTTGTCACGGTCTTTCCTTTACTGTTTTCGTTCCTGTGTCCTCTGATAAAGAGCGTGCAGTCGTAATTTAATTTATTTCTTTGTCCTTGTCAGATGTACACTACCAGTATTCATTCACACATACATTAAACGTTTGATTGCTAGAATACGTGCCGATATGCCGCTTTCTTGCAACAAACGTAGCGACATGATGTACTCTAGAAACACGTAACGATGTGATGGACTCTTGAAACACGTAACGATGTGATGTACTCTTGAAACACGTAACGATGTGATGCATTCTTAACTTGAAACACGTAGTCATATGTTGTATTCCTACAACATTCATCTGTAAAATTGTATTACAGACGTCCGTCACAAAATTTGCCTTCCTATCAGACGATATTTTATCTTTAAACTAAATTTGGATCAGTTCAAGGCAGACGATAACTTTTCCACTTAGCGTTGAGACTTGTGGTGACAACGCCTTCGTCGCCATCAATTCCCAGAGCTTGTTTACAAGTCTTTAAACAAGAAACTATCTTTTATTTTTTTCTTTCTCGGAATTATTTCACAATTTTCTTCAGTGATTTTGAACCTTTGCATCGCGAAGCAAAACTGCGATCGGTTGCGTCCCTTCAGTCAGTCAATACCCGTTACCACCAAAAGGAGCATTGACCTTCAACAAACACATGCCAACTCCTCCTGTCACGTGCCATCAGCTCAAGTTCTTTACACGTCTTCTTCATAATTTTCACTTATGTCTCCAGTTTTCTTCTCCATGTGTTTTTTGGTCTACCTCTGCCTCTCTTTCCCTGGGGATTTCAGAACAAGGACTGCCTTGTAATGCTATCAACAGATTTCCTCAATGTGTGTCCTAACCATCGCCATCGTCGTCTTCTCATTTCTTGTCTCCTGGCGCTTGTCTGGTTTTTGTCATCAAAACTAGCGGCCGTTTTCATCCCTATAACTTTCAACTAATTCTGCTGTTTTATCAATCAATTCCCTTTAGCTCCCCAAGGAACATAGGATCCCGTTACACGCCCATTGAGGCATATTGGGAATATGGTGTTAGGCCCACATTTTCTTGACTATCGGCACACTAGGGGTGATGTGGCCAGCATCACGCCGGCCGCCTTAACCTTCCCAGAAGTTGCTCTGGTACCCAGTTGGGGCTGGATTCGACCCAGGAGCCGTTTGCGGCCTAAAAAAATCCCACCTCATCTGGGGATCGAAGCATAGACCACTGAGCTAGGAAGCCAGTGCATTAACCACTATGCTACAGCGGCTCCCCAAGGAACATAGGCCTTCAACAAACACATGCAAAGTCCTCCTATCACGCGCCATCAACTCAAGCTCTTTCCACGTTTTCTTCATCATTTTCACTTCTGTCTACAGTTTTCTTCTCCATGTGTTTCTTGGTCTAACTCTGCCCGTCTTACCCTGGGTGTTGCCGAACAAGGACTGCTTTGTAATGTTGGGTTTTATACTCAAAATATCATTGATTTTCTTAATTCGTTCTGTTTTTCATATTTTAAACTGCCATGTGTCGAATTTTGTTTTTATTTCTCTAAACAGTAAATTACTCATATATATATATATATATATATATATATATATATATATATATATATATATATATATATATATATATATATATATATATATATATATATATATATATATATATATATATATATATATATATATATATATATTTGAGTTGCTAGCGTGCAGTGGCTTCAAGCCTCGTTGGCTTTGCGCAGGTGGGTCAGTGTCTGTCCCTAGTCGTGGTGTGCTGTGGCACAATAATTTGTTTTCAACATAAGGGTTACTTTCACAATTGCCTCCGGCTGGCAGAATTGTGGATTTTAAAGCTGCAATCAAGATGGATTGGGTTAATTTTCTACATAAGACAACAGGAGGCGGAGACACTTGAGTCATGACCCAGGTGGTCCCGCCCCCTTAAAGTGTAAAGGAGTATACAGGGCCGAAACACTTGTTCGACGGGGGGACCACTTCTGATGATCAGATTGCCTCCTGTTGTATCGCTCTGTATAGAGTTTCCTATATATTTATATATTCTCTGTTTCCCCACTGTAATATTATTTTTGCTAAAGCGTTATCTTCATATTCTACTGCTCAAAATTCTACTGTAAACGTGAGTTTTTGGGGTTTTTTTTTAAAATTGGGCGGGGGAGGGGGGGGGGGGTGTTAGACCTAATACTTTGTACGTTTTTAAGGTAAACCCTTCCATTATTCTCGTATGTTCCATATTATTCTAGTGCAAGCTTCTCGTTTTAGCCATTGTGTATGCGTTCCTTACAGTAGATAAGATCTTGGCCTCCAAGTTTATTCTCTATTCCCTAATGTAAACTTGTGAAATCCACTCTAATTGGCGACCGGCCAAAAGTTGAGATTGCCGATTGTGAAAAAAAAAAGAAGAAAAAACAGATCTA